>CM055125.1:188052524-188685024 GCA_029206835.1 Rana muscosa | reverse complement strand
GAACAGAGCCCCCGCCAAAACACTCCGATCAGCGCTCTATGCCATTGGCTGAGAGTGCTAATCGGGAGTCGGTCAGATGCTTGTTTTCCAGCATGCACGTCCGACAGAAGCCGGCCGAACAGACAGACAGACATACACACGGGCAGAATGTCGTCCAGTATTTTTTGTACCAGCAAATGTCTCACGACATTCTGCCCATGTGTACGGGGCTTAAGCCCAAACCGATCAAGAACAGCCATGCAGTTATATCTTAAAACTAGCTTACTAGTTTTCAGTTAAAAAAAGGAGAAGAAAAATGCATCCCTTTAAATCCTATGAAACTCTTTACACTGACGGAAGTGACGAAACGCGTCAAGACGTGACTCCTCAGCAACTAAACCAGAAGTGACGCGTGCGCTCCACGGGACGTTGGACCAGGAAGCCACCAGGAGACTGGTAAAACCGCGGTACTACACCCCTAGTGCACGCGCACATCATCCGATGCTTGTTTTCATTGTAAATTTGGTACGCATATACTTATAAGGGGGTACTATGCTTTTAAAGGGGGTTTCTAAATAAATCTTTTTGAAGCAGTACTGCTCTATGTGGCCTTTTACTTTAACATGCCATTGGAGACCTGATATATCGGTGGATGAGAACTGATCCAACAACGGCCATTGAGATTGATTTAAGGCCCATTATTGTCCACTATCTGGTGAGTGCATCCCCTATAGGGGTTTAAAGATCCCCCCACGAGGTGAACACACTGTTTGGTGAAAGGAGCACTATTCCACAGATTGGCTGATCAATCACCACTATCCACATCTGTTTCAAACTGTACTTCCTATCCACACATGTGGATAGAGGACTTTCTTATGAATATTTGATTGCAAGCGCTGCTACAGTTTTATTTAATATTTTTGGACTTTCCATTTGATTTTTATGACAGTTTTTTTTACATATCTATGTTATTTTAAGCAGCAGCTATTTTTATTGTGTGTAGTCACATCTCATTTCTGGACTTTTTTATCTTTATGGTTTTATCTTAAGCGCAGAGCGGTGCTTTTATTGGGGGCGGAGTTTTAAGTACCTTTGACATATAAGCTCTACATAAGTTACATTTTACAGGAGTGCCATCACCACTTTCCAGATTTACAGATGACTTTACAACTCCTTATTTGCATCTCTAAAGCTACCCTAGTGTATTTGCAGTAGAGATTCCCACTATTAGCAGTGTGGTAAAGAGAAAAAGTCAGATTTCCAGTGAAGTTGCTGCACCAAGTGAAAGATTTCAGAATGTTCTTGTTATCTTCGGTAATGACAGATTCAGGTAGTGCAGACACCAGCAGCATCTCTGAGACAATCGCAAATAAATGAAAGCAGACAGCGTTTCAGGCCAGGATAATCGCATGTCAAACGACAAGTGGGCAGGTTCAAATCAGGACCCTGCACAAATTACCTCCTATTATCTGCTCGGCTGCACCCAAATTAAATGGCCTTTTCATATTCTATCTCCTTAATTGTAATGTAAATTAAAGTTACAAAACAAAGATGAATCTCTGCGGAGAGGACAAACCTTCTTGGCGACAATATCATATATTATATTCTCATTACCTGTGTAATAAAAGTTAAAACACACTTGTTATAAGCTTACATACAGGGATCAGACCCCTATTTACAGTCATGTGAAAAATTAAGTAGATCCCATTTAAACGGTTGACCTTTTCTACACATATGAACAGGTAAACAGTACAGATAAAGATATAATCGAATAAGAACACAAGAAATGTTGCCTTTTAAATAAATAATTCAACAAAATTGTCAACAGATGTAATGGAAAAAGTAAGCTCACCCATAGCATCAAAAGCTGGTTTTGACAATTTTTCACCTCTTCGCCATGCAAAATTCTTTCAGTTGAAATAGGTTTATGGGTTTCTCTACATGAACTGCCCAGTTCAAAATGCCACCCACAATATATCAATATAGTAAACATCAGTGGCGGATGATGTTTATTTTTTTTGGGGGGGGGGTGACAAACAACCCCCCCTCCCCGCAGCACTAACACACTCCCCCACCACCACCCGCTGTCCTTACCTTCTTGGATGCGGGCGGTGAGAGCGTGCGCCGGTGTTCTCTCCTGGAGCAGATTCTGCGGTGTCTCCTCTCTCCTCCTCCCGGTGCTAGGCGTCCAAAAGTGTCACCAGGCATTTTGACCAATCCGAAAACAGGTTTCATACCTGCTTCCCAATTGGCTGGGAGGAGGATCAGTGTTGCAACAGTAAATTTTTATTCGCTGTTGCAACACACCTGGGTGGGCTCCAGATGCAATGCTCTGCGTCCCGAGTCCACCCTATTTTAAAGCCCATTAGAGCCTATGGCTCTAATCAGTGCTTCAAAATTATAAACCTGCCTGCTCTAATTTATATGCCCGAAAGTGGCCGGACACATGAATAGGGGGCGGCTACGGCGACAGTGGAAAGATTCATGCTATGCATGAATCTATCCATTATGCATATAGGGGGTGGCGAAGATAGAGGGGGGCGGCACCTGGGCTAATTTGACTAGGGCAGTTCACATCTCTGCATTTTCTGGAAAGGGCCAGGGACTTTTTTTTGGTTTTTGGTTCCTTATGCCCCGTACACACGATCTTTTTTAATGTCATTTTTTAAACCGACGTTTTTCTCCTCGTTTTTTTTCATGTTTCCTCTCAAGCCTGCCTTGCGTACACACCATCATTAAAAAAACGATCAAGCAAAGCGCAGTGACGTTCAACACGTACGACGGCACTATAAAGGGGAAGTTCCGTTCGAATGGCGCCACCCTTCATGTTAGTAAAGTTTGTTGAGCGACGATTCGCGCTTTTCAGTCCGTTACTGTGTAATGAATGTGCTATCTCCATTACGAACGCTAGTTTTACCAGAACGAGCGCTCCCGTCTCATACTTGATTCTGAGCATGTGCGTTTTTTTTCACGTCCTGAAAGCATACACACTATCGTTTTTCACGTCGTTAAAAAAAACGACATGAAAAACGACGTGAAAAAAGAGAGCATGTCCGGAATTTTTAATGGCCGTTTTTCACGTCGTTAAAATTGCTCTGGAGCCTACACACGATCATTTTTAATGGCCATTTTTTAAAATGGCATTTTTAACGGCATGAAAAACGATCGTGTGTATGGGGCATGAGACTTCAACGGGTCAAAAACGTATGTAGCGCCCACCCCATTTAGGGGTGCTATATACACAAATTTAGGGGGCTGGTCTGAGTTAATAGTTAGGCTCAGACTGTTCTCATTGATAGGTTGTGCTATTTTATTTCACCAGGTGGTATACTGGTGTGCAGTTCCCTGTGGCCTGTAGGTGGCACTGCCATGACAGGTCAGGGTTGAACCATCAGTAATAGTGCTGTGCCTTAGGGTGTCCTCTCTCAACAGAGGTACGGTGGGCATGGTTGGCCTGCTGTGCATGCTGGGAGAG
Source organism: Rana muscosa (assembly GCA_029206835.1). Classification (NCBI taxonomy): domain Eukaryota; kingdom Metazoa; phylum Chordata; class Amphibia; order Anura; family Ranidae; genus Rana; species Rana muscosa. The sequence continues at coordinate 188,681,570 of CM055125.1, read as the reverse complement.
GATACATAAGGGGCAGACGCCGCCTGGGAGGGGTCGCTCTCTGGAGTTCGCAAGAGGAGTCGGAGTCCAGGTGCGTGGCGCCCAGCCCTCCAGGCCATGGGGCCACGTGCGCATCAGTCCCAGGCACCTTTAGCCCTAGGGCTGCAACTTCAGCACTGGGCCCAGCACCTTTAGCTGGAGCCCACTTCTGGGAAGAAGAATCCCAGGGTGTCCTTTGCGAGGGAGAAGAGGAGGCCGGGGGAGGACTTTTCTGAAGGACCGGTGAGAGTTCACGGTGAAGGAAGGGGCCCGGTAACTTTCTGGAGGGATTCATCTATCCACTAAGGGCCTGGTAATGTGCTGTTGCTGGCACCTGTCCTTGTATTGCAAAAAGCTGAGAAGTTCGGGACGTGATAGATTCTGTCTTTGGCCAATTATGGCTCTCCGTTTTTTGCGCGCTGTGATTGGCCAAAGCATGCGGGTCATAATGCATGCTTGGCCAATTATCAGCCAGCAATGCACTGCGATGCCGCAGTGAATTATGGGCCGTGACACGCCACTCGAATTTGGCGCGAACGGCCCATAATGTTCGAAATTCGGCGAACATGGGTTTGACTCGAACTCGAAGCTCATCCCTAATGCAGATGAACTTTAATGGCATCCCAGTCTTAGTCCGTAGGGTTCAATATTGAGTTGGCCCACCCTTTGCAGCTATAACAGCTTCAACTCTTCTGGAAAGTGAGTTGGGGGGGCAACTTGACTGGCCTGCACAGAGTCCTGACCTCAACCAGATAGAACACCTTTGGGATAAATTAGAGTGGAGACTGAGAGCCAGGCCTTCTCATCCAACATTGTTGCCTGACCTCACAAATGCGCTTCTGGAAGAATGGTCAAACATTCCCATAGACAGACTCCTAAACCTTGTGGACAGACTTCCCAGAAGAGCTGAAGCTGCAAAGGGTGGGCCAACTCAATAATGAACCCATTTAAGTTCATGTCAAGGCAGCCGTCCCAATACTTTTGTATGTATGTATATATATATATATATATATATATATATATATATATATATATAAAAACATATATATATATATACACATACATATATACATACATACACACAAACACACACACACACATACATACATATACACACACCATGCTCTAATGCTAAAACCAAAACCTTCAGACTTGGTTCACATATGTGCAGGCCAGTTTGCAGTGCGATTTCAAAGCCCGGTCAATGCAATTTCGTTCAGCAGTTCAGGTGCAATTTCGTCTCTTGGACCCCTGATTCTTCCTCTACACTAAAACCGGGTACACACTATCAGCTCTGGCTGGAGACACTTTACTAACCATGCAAGGTTAGTCCAGCGAAATCCCCCCCACTGAGCTGTTGTGTTCTGACAGGGGAACAGAGCCCCCCGCCAAAACACTCCGATCAGCGCTCTATGCCATTGGCTGAGAGTGCTAATCGGGAGTCGGTAAGATGCTTGTTTTCCAGCATGCACGTCCGACAGAAGCTGGCCGAACAGACAGACAGACAGACATGCACACGGGCAGAATGTCGTCCGGTATTTTTTGTACCAGCAAATGTCTCACGACATTCTGCCCATGTGTACGGGGCTTAAGTCCAAACCGATCAAGAACAGCCATGCAGTTATATCTTAAAACTAGCTTACTAGTTTTCAGTTAAAAAAAGGAGAAGAAAAATGCATCCCTTTAAATCCTATGAAACTCTTTACACTGACGGAAGTGACGAAACGCGTCAAGACGTGACTCCTCAGCAACTAAACCAGAAGTGCCTGGTAATGTGCTGTTGCTGGCACCTGTCCTTGTATTGCAAAAAGCTGAGAAGTTCGGGACGTGATAGATTCTGTGGCAGAGAGTCTCCTGATTGTATCTAGGGAAAGAACCTAAAGTGAACGTTCGAGCATCATTCCGGCTGCTAGGATCCGCTCTTACAGGGGACTATCTGGGTGAGCTAAACCTACTCTGGGATAGAGAGGTGATTGTAGAATCTACTTGTGCCTGGACCTACCTCCCAAAACCTTGCTGTCCTGTCTCTTATTCACCCTTTCCTATCTGCTGAGCATTGAGAAAAATAAACTCAACTTTGGAGTTTAGAGTGGCGTGGACATTGGAATTACTTGGGGGAAAACAGAGACTTGTCCCTATATCCTAGGAGATGAGAACCAACTGATGGAGAACCTAGCTGTGGGCCCCAAATACATGACACCGCTCAACCTCCTTAAACAGGAGGGTACGGGCATATAGTACGGTGTGCCCTTTTCCTGCAAGTGAGCCAAAAGTAGGAAAAAGGGTCCGTGTGCTACACGTGTATTGAAAAAAACACAACATGCACCTGGAGTATGCAAACTGCAACCTGCATAGGTGTGAACCAGGCCTTAAACACATTGCTCCAAAAGGCCTGATATTTACTTTTACATGTGCATCTCATAAAATTGGAATATCATCAAAAAGTTTTCATCACTCTGAATGTAACGCGTCTACTTCACTTTTTGAATTGAATTACTAAAATAACTTAACTTTTTGATGATATTCTAATTTTATGAGATGCACCTGTATGTTCAAATTGTTAACGTTTATCTTGCTCTAATGTTCCTTTTGGACAGCAAAGGCTTATTCCTGACACACCTCTCATACAGGTTGAACTGGTGCACCCAGTTGTTGCAAGAGTTACTTGAACACCCCACAATGAACATTTTGGGTTCTTGAAGACTTCTTTTAGCATCAAGTGGTCAGCTCTTGGGTTGAATTTGACGGGTCGGCCAGTGTTAGACAAATTAGCAATTGTTAGAAATCTATACCACTTTCAGATTATTTTCCTTACAGTGGAATGATTGATTTCAAATAATTTGTTGGAATTTTAAATCCCTTGCCACATTCATAGGCACAGCTTTCTTTCTGAAGGCATTAAAGAGCTCTATTGATCTTGGCATGATGATGACTCTCAACGATAGCAAAGAGAACACCAGATCCACTCAATGTACTCATTGTCCCCACATCATGAGCAGGCCAGGGATGATTTCTACAGTTTGGAGTTTTTTGGGCAGGCTTCAAAAGGTGCCACTGGATGGCCTACTGGTAAGGCATTTAAACTGCACACAATATTTCAAAGCTGCACAATGTTTTTAACACACTGGGAATGGATCCCTTGACTGCATAGTGTATTTTATTGAAGAACATCAAAAGACTAAACACAGTACAAGACTATTAGATATTGCTATGATATTTTGTCCACAATAACAAACTAAATGTATCGGACACAAAAATTCAGCCTATCCATTCGCCAGTGACTGCAATTAAAATACACCTTTTCATTCACAGGAGATAACAATAAGAACATAGACTATCCATTCACCAGAGACAGATTGCAAACTGCCTATTCATGCAAGACATTGCAATCTATCTATTCACCAGATGCAGTGCTAAAAATGCAGCTTATCCATCTGTAAGAGACAGCATTGAGAATGCATTCTAACCATTAACCAGCAATAGCATTGAGAATGCAAACTGTCTATTCACACGAGACAGCACAAAAGTTATAACCTATCCATTCACCAAAGTAGACATAACACAAGCAATCAATCTATTAGTGGCCGAGAGCAACTATCCATTCACCTGATGCAGTACTGAGAATGAATCCTATCAATTCATCAGAGACAGCACTGAGAATACGGCCTGCCATTTACCAGAGACAGCACCAAGAATACAGTCTATCCATTTGTAGCGGGGGGTCCTAAATTTAGGGATTGCTATACTAAATTCAGGGGTGATTCGAGTGGTAGTTGGCTCGAATCTTTCAATTTACTAGACTCTGCCTTGCTGTTTTACCTGGTGTGCAGTTCCCCTAAGAAGTATGGTTGGCGCTGTCACTTGTACTCGGGGTTGAACCGCAGGTGATGGAGTAGCGATTTGGTGTCCTCTCTCGGCAGCCGTGCAGTGGGCGTGGTCTACACACGGTGCATGCCGGGAGAGGGTACAAAAGGGGCGGACGCCATTGGAGAGGGAGCAATTCCCGGGGCCCATGCACGGAGTGAGGGAGTGATTCCCGGGGCCCATGCCCGGAGTGAGGGAGCGATTCCCGGGGCCCATGCCCGGAGTGAGGGAGCGATTCCCGGGGCCCATGCCCGGAGTGAGGGAGCGATTCCCGGGGCCCATGCCCGGAGTGAGGGAGCAATTCCCGGGCCCATGCTCGGAGGGAGAACCTACGGTCCAAGTTCAAGTGCGTGGCCCTCCAGGCTATGGGGCCACATGCGCTTCAGTCCCAGGCACCTTTAGTCCTGGGGCTGCAACTTCAGCCCTGGGCCCAGCACCTTTGGCTGGAGCCCACTTCGGGAGGAGGAATCCCAGGGTGCCGCCTTGCGAGGGGACCCGTTTCTAGAAGAGGAGGCTGGGGGAGGACCGTTCCGAAGGACTTGTGAGAGATCACAGTGAAGGAAGGGGCCCAGTAACTCTTCGGAGGGATGTCATCCATCCGGAAAAAGGGATCTAAACAATGGGACCATTAGGAGGTTTGGGACACTATAGATTCTGTGGCAGAGGATCTCCTCAACGCATCCATTAGTGAATCTGATAGACTGTTCGAGCTACATGCTGGCTGCTAGTGCCCTTGGGTGACTATCCGGGTGAGCTATACCCATTCGGGATCGAGTGGCGAAGAAGTCAAGAGTGCCTGAATTGATCTATCTTCCTAACACCTCTCTCTTTTCCTCAACTTTGTGGATGTTCATGCATAAGGAAAATAAACTCTACGTTGGAGTGGCTATTGGTGTGGACCTTGGAGTTACTTGGGGTATAGAGACTTTGTCCTTACATCCTAGGGACAGAAACCAGCTTTGAAGGGAACCTTGCTGCAAGACCCGTAAGTTAAAACAAGTATGCTTAACCTCTGCAAACCAGGGGGTACGGGCATGGTGGTCATGGTGCGCCTTTTTCTCCTGTGAGCGAGCCAAAGACAGTGGAGAAAGAGGGCCGGTTGCTACACATTAATCAGGGACAGCACTGAGAATGTAGCCCAGGGATATGCAATTAGCGGACCTCCAGCTGTTGCAGAACTACAAGTCCCATGAGGCACAGCAAGACTGACAGTCACAAGCATGACACCCGGAGGCAGAGGCATGATGGGACTTGTAGTTTTGCAACAGCTGGAGGTCCGCTAATTGCATATGCCTGATGTAGCCTATGCATTTACCACAGATGGCACCAAGAATACAGCTTTCCATTTGCCAGAGCTAGCACCAAGAATACAGCCTTCCATTTACCAGAGCTAGCACCAAGAATACAGCCTTCCATTTACCAGAGATAGCACCAAGAATGCAGCCTATACATTCACCAGAGACAACACTCTGAATGCAGTCTATCCACTCACTAGAGACAGCATTGAAAATGCAGCCTATCCATTCACTAGAAACCGCACTGAGAATGCAGTATATCCATTTACCAGAGACAACACTGAGAATGCAGCCTATCCATGCATTAGAGGCAGCACAGAAAATGCAGCTTATACATTTGTAGCGGCCTCACCCTCTCTCCATCTTTATCGGTTACACACCAACTCATGTCTAGGGGTTCCTGGGTTGTGAGAGTGAGATGCGCCACGGCCCATGTCCTCCCCATTGTAGTAGGGAGGTGAAGGCCACTTCCTGATGTTTCCTCGGGCCGGTGTGTTCTGTGAATGCACTGAGTCTGTAATTGCAAGCTCACCAGCCTCCCCTCTGCTTCCAGTAACTGGAGTCCACACACCGGAGAAAGGTCCAACACTTGTTTATTTGGCACTCCAATAGCAAAGCACGATAAACAGTTCTTTTAACAGCAGACTGGTTGGGACCTATAACCTTGCCAACGGTGGGATGAGCAGATCAAGGCACTTCCTAACGTTTCAGTTCTATGCCACTATACTATGACCAGCGGCGCCTAAGCCAATCCGGCTGTTACAGAACAGGAAGGATGGGGTCTCTTCCAGCAACACCTATGAACAGCAATGGAGCCCTCTTCGATACGCTGTGGCCCCTATCAGGGGGATGTGTCCTCCCAAGAGAGTTCCCAGAGGCCCACTGTCACCGGGTTGGTGCTGCTCCGGGTCTCCAGTGGGTAACCTCCCCGGCCTCCTCACCTCAGGTACGAGTCCCTCCGCTCAGGGACCCTCGGACAGTCCACCCTAACGGGACCCAGTCAAAGGTACTGGGCCCCAGGCCTCCTAGATAGTACCTCACCCCAGGCTAAAGGTGCCTGGGATGGACGCCAACATGACTCCGGACCAGGCCATGGGCACCTGGACCAGACTCCTGGATCTCCCGCACCCAGGCCTAAGGGCCCTGGGTGCGGACCGCAACCCTCCTCCTCCGAGGACCTCCTTCTCCGCAAGACCTCGTGGTAAGGGCGTCTCCCCCTTTTATCTCCTCCCTTCAACGGCCCGGCGGGTTCCCCGCCCCAGCCATACCATCTCCGGGAAGAGACCAAACAGGGAGCACTGCAGGGGATGATTCTACCTGAAGCCCGTGGGTACCCCGCCACCCACAGGCAAAGGAGAATATTACATCCTCCAATCCTCCACGAAACAAAAAGGGGTCTGAATCCTAACACAATTATACACCTGGGTCACACTATTGCCCAGGTGTATCCCATCAATTTGAGGACCCCGCTACACATTCAATAGAGATAGCACTGAAAATGCAGCCTACCCATTCACTAGGGACAATAGTGAGAATGCAGCCTATCCATGTGTAGCGACCTCACCTCTCACTCCCTCCTTCTCTGTTGTTTTGCTTTTGCGATTTCATCTGCAACTCTGTTATAGTTCTCAAAGTCTGGTACTAGGGGCACATGTGCATCAACATGCCCCACTTTTATGGTGCGGGAGTGAGCTTCCTTCCAGATGTAGTCCCAGACTTCCTTGCCTCCCCACACCACCTTTCCATGAATACTGACTGGACCCTCCGATTCCGGACTCCTGCAGGACTGTGTCTGTACTTGGGTTGTAGGCTGCTGCTGTCCATTTATGCCCAGACGAGGTGATTATGGCTGAACCATCAGTGAACCACGCTGACTCCTTCATGTCTTCTGACAGAGACTCAAAGGGTGGAGCCTCTTGAATGGGGGATGACTGCAGCACAGGAATTTCTTCTTCTGGCCGGGTGCTGGTAAAAGTAACAAGCCCTGCCAACTGTTTTGAAATGTCTCTAACATCCCCAGCTGCAATACCCCCTCTTTTTTGAAGGTACCACTTCCATTTCATCAGTGTCTGGTTCTGGGGTACAGCTGCCCTAGTGGTCAGTCCATTATCTCTCACCCATCCTGCTATTGGCAATGCAGTATGGATGGTGACTGTGTCCTTTCCTGTATCGGTCTCTACATGTTGAAGTGCTGTGTAGGCCCCAAACAGGTACTTCTCTAGGGGCGTGTATCTCGTCTGTGCCCCTGTCAGTTGTTTGGACCAAAAGCCAATAGGTATTGCTCTCAGTCCTTTCTTTTCATTTGGCTGCCACAGACTCCAAGATATGGTACCATTCTGCTCCACTACATCCAGCTGAAATGGTACTCCTTGTCTCACGGGTCCCAATCCCTGATGCTGCAAAATAGCTTCTTTAGCAGCCAGGAATGCAGTCCGCTGCTCTGAACCCCATGAGAACTCAGTCTTTTTTCTGGTAACATTGTATATAGGCCTCAGAATCCGTCCAAGATGTGGAATGAACGATCTCCAGAATCCCACAACTCCAATGAACTTCTGTGCCTCCTTTTTGGTAGTAGGGGCAACAGCGCCTGGATAGTTTGCACAACTGTCTCTGGAATCTTCCTCTGTGGCCCAGTCCACATCATTCCTAGGAATTTCACCTCTGTGGCAGGTCCTTGGACTTTGTCTCTGTTGATAGCCCACCCTCTGTTCTCCAAGTGTTGTATCAGCAGGTGCAGTGCTTCAGTTACATCTTCTTTTGTCCCAGAGATCATGATGTCATCCAAAGACTGAAACACCTTCCCAGTGACAGAAATATGGGAGGGGTTGCATTTAAGGAAAATTCATGTGTATATTGAGTTTTTAGTAATGAAGAGATTTTCTGTGTGTGGTCTGAGAGAGAAAAAATAAAAATCATAGGGCGGAATGTATTGCGTTTGTTAAAAAATAGGATTTTTTACTCACCGTAAAATCCTTTTCTCTGAGTCCATGGACCGACACAGCTTCTCTATTGACAAAGTGGGTATTATCCGTTAATTAGGAGTGACTAGGCAGAAAAACTTGTAAAAAGTGTTGCATCACACCTTCTACAGTCCCGCCCAGGGGGCGGACCCCCCGGGTATATCCTCTCAGTCTGCATATGGCAGATCAGTTCGTCAAAAAGCAGTACAAACTTAAAAAGGAGGGGTGGGTGCTGTGTCGGTCCATGGACTCAGAGAAAAGGATTTTACGGTGAGTAAAAAATCCTATTTACTCTTTTGTCCATGGACCGACACAGCATCTCTATTGACAAAGTGGGACGTCCCAAAGCAGTGTCACAAAAAAAACGAGGGGTGGTAACAGCATAAAATAAACTTCACCCCAAACACAAAACAGCACTCCTCCAACGGAGGAGCTGCAACTCTAAACAGCCGCTTGTAAAACCTTGCGGCCGAAAAGAGGCATCCGAAGATGCACCTACATCAACTTTGTAGAATTTTGTGAAAGTGTGAGCGGACGACCAAGTCGCTGCTTTACATAATTGGGAAACAGACGCTTGATGTCGGAAAGCCCAAGAGGCACCTCTTGCCCTGGTCGAATGCGCCGTGACCGGAAAGGGGGGCGCTTGACCCTTTAAGGCGTAAGCCTGGATTACTCTCTGTCGGATCCACTTAGAGATGGTGGCCGACGAGACTGCTTGGCCCTTCTTGGGACTAGCCACCGAAAGAAACAGTGAGTCTGACTTCCGGAACAGGGAAGTAGCAGATAGGTATCTCTCAAAGCTTGGACAACGTCCAAAGAATGCAACGCCGACTCCTTAGGATTCGACGGCTGAGGACACAAGGATGGAAGTACAATGTCTTCATTGAGATGAAAAGACGAAACGACTTTTGAAAGGAAGGCTGCGGCCACAGCACCACCTTATCCTAGTGGAAAACCAAATAGGGAGCCTTGCAGGACAAGGCTGCCAGTTCAGAGACTCGTCTAACTGATGTAACAGCCACCAAAAAGACCACCTTCTGAGAAAGTGTCAACAGGGGAATATCTCTAATATTCTCAAACGGTGCCTTCTGAAGCACCGAGAGGACCAGGTTCAAGTCCCACGGAGGTAACGGGGGATGGACCGGAGGGGCCACATGTCGAACCCCCTGCACAAATGTACTCACGAGAGAGTGAGCCGCCAGGGGTCGCTGAAAAAAGACAGCCAGGGCAGATATCTGTCCCTTAATCGTACTTAGGGCAAGCCCTTTGGTCCACCCCATGCTGTAAAAACAGCAGGATTCTGGAAACCAAATAGGTACGCGGATGCCATCTCATTTCCTCACACATGGAGATGTAGGCCTTCCAAGTGCGGTGATAAACCTTCCTAGAGGACAGTTTGAGCACTTCTCATAGTAGAGATTACTGAATCTGACAGGCCCCGGTCTCTCAGTACCTGGTTCTCAACAGCCATGCCGTTAAAGCCAATGACTGTAAAGCAGGATGGAGTATGGGACCTTGCGATAGCAGGTCCTTCCGTAGTGGTAGGCGCCAGGGGACGTCTGCTACCAGACGTACTAGATCGGCGTACCAAGGAAGCTGAGGCCAATCTGGAGCGATTAGAATCATTGGAATTCCCTCTGCCTCCACTCTGCGGAGCAGAAGAGGAAGAAGCCTTAAGGGAGGGAAGGCATAGATTAGCCGATACTGACCCCACGATGCTACCAACGCGTCCGTTGCGTCTGCCCATGGGTCTCTTGACCGGGCCACAAACCTCAATACCTTCCGATTGAGTCGGGAAGCCAGAAGATCTACGTCTGGTGTGCCCCATCTTTGGCAAAGGAGTTGGAACACCTCCGGGTGTAAGGACCATTCTCCCTGGTCCAGCATCTGGCGGCTCAGGTAGTCCGCCTGCCAGTTCTCCACACCCGGAATGTACACGGCCGACAGTGCCGGTACGCTCCTCTCTGCCCACTTCAGGATGCAAGCGACCTCCTACGCTGCAGCTGAGCTTCTTGTTCCTCCTTGATGATTGACATATGCCACTGCTGTGGCGTTGTCTGACTGGATCCTGACTGGACGCCCTTGCAGCCTCTGAGACCATTTGAAGAGGCACAGCCTGATCGCCCGGATTTCTAGGACATTGATCGGCAGGAGGGCTTCCTCTGGGGTCCAGCGACCTTGCGCCGACTGAACACCCCAGACTCCCCCCCCAACCTGTAAGGCTGGCGTCCGTCGTGATCACTATCCAGTAAACCGGAAGAAATTACTTCCTGGCCATTAGAGCCGGTGCTGTCAGCCACCATACCAGGGATCTCCTGACTAGGTGGCTCACTCGGATTTGATAATCCAGAGATGAAGGGCATCTGTTCCATCTGGACAGAACTTCCTTCTGTAACACTCGAGTGTGGTATTGAGCATATGGGACCGCCTCGAAGGAGGCTACCATGAGGCCCAATACTCGCATGCCAAAACGGAGTGGCGACCAATTCCTGGAAGTCAGCTGCTGTACTGCAGCCCCGAAGGGTCTGCAACTTCTCCACAGGGAGGAATACCTTTGCCTCTGAGGAATCCAGAATCAACCCCAGGTACACTAGGCGTTGAGTGGGCACCATACTGACCTTTGCGTGTTTAGTATCCAACCACAGTCTCAAAGAGTCTAACAGGTAATGGACACGCTTACCTCTAAATTCTGAGCTTGAAGGCGCATTCAGTAGAAGGTCGTCCAAGTAGCCCATGATAGCGATACCCCGCTGACTTAGAAGTGCCAGAATCGGAGCGAGCACCTTGGTGAATGTCCTGGGTGCTGAGGCAAGGCCAAACGGGAGGGCCACAAACTGGTAGTGGTTCTTCCCGACAGCAAATCACAGAGACTTCTGGTGTCTGGAGTATATGGGGACATGCAGGCATGCGTCCTTGATGTCCAAGGAGGCCAGAAAGTCCACCAGATGGAGAGCCGTGACTACAGATCGAACCGACTCCATCCAAAATCTTTGTACCTTCACAAAGCAATTGAGGGCTCGGAGATCCAAGATTGGATGAACCCCATCCTTCTTCGGCACAATGAACAGATTTGAGTAAAAACCCTGACCCCGTTCCTGTTCTGGAACTGGAATAACTACCCCGCGTTCCAGTAGACCCTGGACCGCCCCATACAGGGCCTCCCGACGGGTCGGTAGTAGCTGGAGATTGGAGGTGATGAATCTGTCCGGTGGACAAGAGAGAAACTCTATCTTGTAGCCTGAGGAGATTACTTCGCAAACCCACCTGTCGGAGACTAGAGCTGTCCACTGAGTCGTGAATTTGCGAAGACGTCCCCCCACCCGAGAGCTGGGTGGGAGCGGACCTTCATGCGTACGCAGATTTGTCCGCAGGCTTGTTGGGTATGCGGGACCAAGGACGCCTTTGTCCTTGGGCAGGCGCTTTATCGGCCTGGGGTCTTTTCCCTGTCACCCTAGGGGGACGAAAAAACCGCTTGCGTGCAGTAAAGGAGGGCCCTTGCCCTTGGCGTGGCCCCTTACCCTTGCTAATTTGGGGAAGCAAAGTGCTTTTACCTCCTGTGGCATCCTTGATGATGTCATCCAGGGAAGCCCCCAAAAAGTCTGTCGCCCTTAAAAGGCAGATCCAACAGGGCTTTCTTGGAAGTCTGGTCCGCAGACCAGCCTTTTAGCCAGATCAGGCGGCGTATTGCTACTGCATAAACCGAAGCTTTAGACAGCAGGGGAATAGTATCCATGTCTGACTCGCAGACAAACCTAAGGCCCTGGACCAACAGGTCGGCCAATGTTATCTCATCAGGAGGAGCACCTCGCTCCTTAACCCCTGGAGTAGCAATCTTGCCCATTCAGTAAGTGTCTGAGACACTAGGGCCCCCGCCAAATGCCGGGCGTACTGCCGAGCCTACCACTGAGTATAGGTAGCAAGCGCGTGCTTCAGCCTTCTTATCCTCAGGGTCCTTGAAAACAGGAGCCCCTTCTACAGGAATTGTGGTGGCTCTATTAAGTCTGGACACCGGAGGGTCCACTATAGGGGGAGAGGTCCATTTCTTCAGAAAACTCTCCTCAAAGGGGTACCGTACCGTAAACCTCTTTGTGGCTGTAAAGACCCTCAGTGGGTTCTCCCATTCCTTGTATAAGAATTTATCAAAAGACACACAAGGGAACACCTTAGCAGTGCGGGCAGGTCTATGAAACCCAAGTGGACCGGAGTCTCTGCTGCTTCTGCAGCATCTTCCAACTTTAGCGTATCCCACACTGCAGTAATAAGGTCAGATACCAAAGCCGTCTCGCGTACTGACCTGGACTTGGAGTCATCCTCACTGTCCGGTCACGGTCTGCAGTCTCTGATGCGTCAGTATCTGGGCCCTGAGCCGTAGCTGGACCTGGTTCTGCATCAGAATTATCCCCAGAAGCTTGCAGGGGACGGGGCGTTTACTACCCCCTGTATTCCCGTGTGCTGCTTCCACCCTGGCAGCAAACGCCTCTAGGATTGCCGTCATAGCGTTTATAGACACCTCAGGGGCACCAGCTGCTAAATCTGGTGTTTCAGGGGAGAAGACATCTGGCTCAGATGCCATGCTGACCACACGCTGACACTCACAGGACTCCAGGCAAGATATCAATAGGCCACCCTCCTGCGCTGCAGAGATGCTGGGTTACCCAGAGGACTCACCACCCTGGACCGGTACTGCTATGCTGCCGTGTGCTGCGCCTGTGATGCTGTGCCACTGCTGCTGCCTTTTATCAGCACTTCCTGTGTGAATTTTCGCGCCAGTGTAATGCACCCTAGAGGCCGGAGGCTCTCGCAAAATGGTTGCCAAAAACGTCTGTATGGAAGATAATGTGGGCTCTAAGAAAATGGCCGCCGACCGAAGATAGAGGTCAAGCAGCCGTAGCCCACAAAAAGATGGCCGCCGAACGGCAATATATACATACAGAGTGGACAAACAGATCAGCTGATAGGGGCCAGTGGGTGTGGCTGAACCACAGAAAGATGGCCGCCGGGCAGTCACAAGAGGCCGAACTCGGCATGGACCACCTCAAAATGGCCGCCGACAGCATGGAGGAGGAAGAACACACACACAGGTAAGCAGAAATGACATTTATTTTAAATGTTAGTTACAGCCAGCCCCGCACCAGTGGAACCCCTTAGGTGACACCCAGCACCTTTAGCTAGAAGCCCAGGGAGGAGGGAAAGGCAGGGAGAGAGGGAAGAAAGGGGCCACAACCACTTACTTGATCTCTCCAGGAATGTCCAGCTAAATCACCCAGCCGAGGCAGGGGAGTTTTACTTACCTATCCTGCATGTATTATGCTGGAAGACATTCCAAACAGATCATCGTCCGCGCACGGAAGGTGACTGTTGGCCAGGCATGCTGTGATTGGACCCAAAAAGGGACGATCATATGTATGCCCTGGAGCGTGACGCTCACCGGACAGGCTGCTGCGACTCGGCCGTAAGGTCAGCCGAAGCTGAGCAGTCCGATGCAAGCCTTGGAGCGTAAGCTCACTGGCCAGGCTGCTGCGACTAGGCCGTAAGGTCAGCCGAAGCTGAGCGGTCCGATGCAGGCCCTGGAGCGTAGGCTCACCGGCCACCCGTGGAGCGACGGGCATGTCGTGGAAAACCCAGCGCGTAGCTAGGGTCGGCACACGCTCGATGGCCGAAACTGGGGAGACTACAAGGATCGAGGATCCAGCCTGTCACCCAGTCGGCAGTTGATCGAAGATCGCAGGAAACAACAAATGTAGCAAAAAAAAAAAAATATATATATATATCTTTTTTGCCCGGACCAATGGGCCCGAAGGGAGCCATGTCCTACTCCTTGCTAGACAGAAAAAAACTGATCTGCGATATGCAGACTGAGAGGATATACCCGGGGGTCCGCCCCCTGGGCGGGACTGTAGAAGGTGTGATGCAACACTTTTTACAAGTTTTTCTGCCTAGTCACTCCTAATTAACGGATAATACCCACTTTGTCAATAGAGAAGCTGTGTCGGTCCATGGACGAAAGAGTAATATGATTTTTATTATTATTAATCAGACATAGGATACATGGGACAATTTTACAATAGTGAGTTGGTCAGATTACCTGTCAGTATTTTGATTTGAGTAGATTTCTCAAATCAAATGTTTTACTCGTTTGAGATTTCTTTCAGCTCTCAAACTAAAAGAATGACAGTTTAGATTACAGGTTTTGGTTTGAGTAGACAATAGGTTAGATACCATTGTTGTATCCAATATGCTAATGTCTCTATAGCCACAGTAAGACATTACCTGTTTGAGATTTCTTTCAGCTCTCAAACTGAAAATAATTTGTTTGAGTAGACAATAGGTAGATAGCATTGTTGTATTCAATGCTATTGTTGAAATACAGCTACAGTAAACATCTATGTTTTCTGTTTGGTAACAATGGTAAACAGCACACATAAAAGCAGGCCTAAGCTAGGAGGGACACACACACCATGTTGCTGTAAGATCATGAAGAAGAACAGAACCTGGTCTCCAAGAAGAATTATTGCCAATGGAGATCATGAGTAATCGAAGATAAGTAACCTTTAAATGTTTTTGTAGTTATAGACCATAGGCTGTTCTATTTGCTAGGCATTTTGCTTGTTATAGAAATCTGTCAGTCTTGTAGTATATTCCTTATATTGTAATAGTTTTGTATGTACAGCATCTTGTATAGTAAAAGCACATTTACACACTGCAGAAGTCTCAGCTTGCTTGTTATACCACAGAGTAACTTTGCTAGATAAACGCAAAAGCAAAACATCTGTCAATGTCAATGGCTCTCGTCTAGGGGACCAGGGAGGAGAGTGTGACGCACCACCAGCTCGTATCCTCTTGTGTGTAGAGGTGTGAGCTATAACCATTTCCTTCGGGCCTGTGCCCCTGTCCAGAGCCAAAACTTCCCCTGAGAATTACCTTTTAACTCCCAGAAAGCCAAGTTCCACACCACTGAAAGTCCAACACTTATTTATTCTTTCAGAGCAATAAATAGTCCTTTTAGAGCAGACTGGTTAGACAACGAACAGACAAGGTGAAGAGGAAGGTCCAGGCACAAACATGAACTTGTTACTCTCCTGTTTCGGTGTGCGCAAACAGGCTTGGCGCACGGTCGCTGCCACAGACCGTGAGGATGGTCGCTGCCACCGACCGGGTGGATTAGGCCTTGAGGTCTATGCCACCGACCTGGGTTTCAGTTGGGTCACTGCCACCGACCATGAGAACGTGGACTACCTTCTTGAGATGCGGCCCCTGTCAGGGAGAGACATCCATCCGGAGGGTCACCAGAGGCCTCCACCGTCACCAGCCAATGCTGCGCTGGGTCTTCGGGAAGGTCACCTCTCTGGTCCCCCTCGCCCTGGATTCGGGTATCCAAAACCGGAGGACACCCTAGGAATCCTCCATCCCATGTGGGACCCAGTCAAAGGTACTGGGCCCCAAAGGTGTCTGGGGTGGAATCGCAGCTCTGAGGGCGCCCGGAGACCACCAGCACTCACCCCCAGGCTGAAGGTGCCTGGGCGTGGACCCCAAGCGGAAGATGTCCAAACCTTTTATTCCCTCTCCCAGCATGCACAGCAGGTTCCCCGCCCCGCTGTACCACTGCCGCGAGAGGACAAAAAAAGGCACAGACCTCTAATGGTGGTTCAACCCCAGCCTATGGCAACAGCGTCACCTATAGGCCGCAGGGAACTAGACACCATTGATATCTCCCACTGGCATAAATTGGTCCAGGAACCCTAACAATTGCTGCATCTGAGCCTATTACCACTCAGATGCCTCCCCTAAATGTAACCACCCGCTACACATGCAATAGAGGCATCACAGACGAAGCAGCCTATCCATTCACCAGTGATGGCACTGAAAATGCAGCCTATTCATTTACCAGGGACACCAGTGAGAATGCACCCTTATCCATTATTAGAGACAACACTAAGAATACAGCCTATCCATTCACTAGAAAAAAAACACTGAGAATGCAAAATGGCTATTCAAAGGAGACAGCACGCAAGTTGTAACCTATTCTATGTACCAAAGATACAGAACACTAGGGACAGCACTAAGAATATATGCTATCCATTCACTAGAGCAGACCTGGGCAAATTGCTGCCCCAGGGTCAAATCTGGCCCTTTGGCTGTGCCTATCCAGCCCTCAATGCCTCCGCTGACAGCATGCCTCTCCAAGTCTGTCAGCTTCCTTACCAAAACTCAGAGAGGCATGCTGACAGATGTCCAGATGGATAGCTGCAAGAACTGGAAGGAGAGAGCCTGAGGAGCTGATACTGCAGAGAAGCTCGGTTTTGGTGGAAGAGCGTTGCTTAGGAGACATCCTGATGCTCTCCCAACACTATGTTCTTTCTGTGTTAGCGCCTGCACACACTTGACAGGCAGTGAAGTGGTGTTCTATCGCCTCCTCACCACCTGAATGCTACCACCCGGCCAAGCAAACCCCTGGAGCTGTGCATCTATTTCTTCACTCCAGATCAGTATCTCCAGAAATCCCTGCTCTCAGGGTCTCTCCTTCCAGTCACAGTAATTTTCAGTGGGCACTTGAGAGGCCTGATTTACCCAATAATACCACAGTAGCACGCTGCAATTGCATGCATTGTACACAGTTGTAGTATGGACCCATTTAACTCAATAGGCGAGTTTGACAAGCTGCTTGTCAAATTCTGCACACCAAGTCAAAAAATGCCACGGCCACATGTTAACAACCCCATCCAGCTGTTATTTTGCAGTTTGGGTGTCAATCTGCCCATTTTCATCTCTTGGCTGAAAGCAGGGGCGGGCTGGGGCGGGGGGCAGAGATGCATTTTCCCCCTGGGCTGTTCTCATATGCTCTACAAAGGCCGCTGTGTCGCCAGCTCAGAACCGCACATGCGCAGTTTGTGAGCTGGCCGAGTGCGGCATCTCCATCCAGTACTGTGAGCCAGCGATGTCTCAGGGCTGACAGTCTGTGTTACAGAGCACAGCACAGCCCCGTCCAGCCCCTCCCTCCTCCACACGAATGGCTGGCAGAGGCTGGACCTGCTCTCTCTTTCTCCGCCCACACTCCGGGCAGCCCGAGGATGTGTGGGCGGGAAAGTTCCATATGAGCAGTCGGCTCAAATCCAGTGAGTCTCCTGGAGGCTGTGACTGTCTAAGTAAGTGAGGTCCTCCTCCCTCCCTCTTTCTGCAGTTAAAGATTTATTTTTCTCCCTCCAGCCTGTGACAGTACCTTGCTTGCCCTAGGTGTTATAATGTGGGCTCACACTGGCATGCTGCGGTTTGTCTGCAGTGCTGGTGTACTGGCAGTCTTCCTGCATGTTTTCCCTATTCCCATTGAGATTACACATTTTTACTGTATGTTGTGAAAGTGCACAAAACGTCCTGCATGCTGCATCTTTGGTGCACTTCCAGAAAATGCAGAAAAAATGTGCAACCTAAAAGTCTGAGGGACTATGACTGTGGAAAACTGCCAGTACACCAGTGTAAGCCCAAAGGCTTGTATTCACTTGCAGAAGGCACTGCCTCTCCACTGAAAAGTGACAGGCAAAGGAGGTGATATCACATTTCATCCCTGCCTTTTTTAACCCCCTAAATGCCAATCCCTCCAAGTAATGGCACGGTTCACTTTGAACTCCACCTTATTTCCATTACTCTCTGTAGGTATTAGATGTGCTCTCACCTTATTGTTTGCACATCTAATACCTAAAGAGTTCTGGAATTAAGGTGGAGTAAAAAGTGAATTTCTACACCTAAGTGGAACACCCCTTTCAGAAGATTTAAGGATATTATTAAACCCAGAGACTGGTGAACTTAAGAGCCCTTTCACATGGAGCCACCCATAGTGTTGGCGGTAAAACTTCGCTATTTTTACCGCCGACGCTATGGGCGGATTTGTGGTGCATTTCGGGAGCTAGCGGGGCGGTTTTAAGACGAGTACAAGTACCGATACTTTTTTTCAAGTACTCGCCGATACCGAATACCGATACTTTTTTTTAATCTCATGTGTCAGTATTTTTTTTTTTTTTTACAATTTATTTTATTTATTTATTTTTTACAATGCTTTTTTTTTTAAGGGGGGTGGACAGTGTCAGTGTGTGTGTGTTATCTTTTATTTATTATTTTTTACAATTAATTTTTATTTTATTTTTATTTTTATTTTATTCTTTTTTTTTTATCAGCCCTGTTGGGGGGGGCTTTGGTGAGATATCAGGAGTCTTAACAGACCTCTGACATCTCCCCTTTGAGACAGGGAAAGGGACTAGGGACACATATTCCCCAGTCCCTTTCTCAGCAGCCTCAGCTGCGCTGAAAATGAATGGAGAGAAGACAAGCGGCTCCTTTCCATTCATAAACTGAAACATTGTAAACACAGTTTATGATGTTTCAGTTCTGTGAATGGACAGAGTCAGTGATGACTCTGTACATTCCGACAAGTAAGGAGCCGGATTTACCAGCTCCTACCTCCGCTCTCCATCCTGAGATACCGAGGGGGTGGAGGAGGAGCATGAAGGGGAACGGCGGCATGGAGGTGAAGGGGAACGGCGGCATGGAGGTGAAGGGGAACGGCGGCATGGTGGTGAAGGGGAACGGCGGCATGGTGGTGAAGGGGAACGGCGGCATGGTGGTGAAGGGGAACGGCGGCATGGTGGTGAAGGGGAACGGCGGCATGGTGGTGAAGGGGAACGGCGGCATGGTGGTGAAGGGGAACGGCGGCATGGTCGTGAAGGGGAACGGCGGCATGGTGGTGAAGGGGAACGGCGGCATGGTGGTGAAGGGGAACGGCGGCATGGTGGTGAAGGGGAACGGCGGCATGGTGGTGAAGGGGAACGGCGGCATGGTGGTGAAGGGGAACGGCGGCATGGTGGTGAAGGGGAACGGCGGCATGGTGGTGAAGGGGAACGGCGGCATGGAGGTGAAGGGGAACGGCGGCATGGAGGTGAAGGGGAACGGCAGCATGGAGGTGAAGGGGAACGGTGGCATGGAGGTGAACATGGAGGGAGAGAGCAGCATGGGAGGGGAACACGGAGGGAGGGAGACAGCAGCAAAACGGAGGGGGCTGGAGGAGGATACGGGGACAATCAGCGGTGATCGTGTGTGGGGGAGTTACAAGCACCGATCACCGCTGATTTTGAAGCAATTGAAAGCCGCGCGGGGGGGAGAGAAGCGGAGAAACAGCTTTCAATTTTTTTAATCTATACAGCGGTGATCAGTGCTTGTAACACCCCCACACACGATCACCGCTGACTGTACAAGTATCGGATCAGGCATCGGGAACATTTGCCCGAGTACAAGTACTCGGGCAAATGCTCGGTATCGGTACCGATACTAGTATCGGTATCGGGACAACCCTAGTTAAAACCACCCGCAATGCGCTGCTGAAGCAGCACATTGCCAGTGGTATAGCCGCGCTGTCCCATTGATTTCAATGGGAAGGAGCGGTGGAGGAGGGGTAAACACACCGCTCCTTCACCGATCCAAAGATGCGGCTAGCAGGACTTTTTTTACCCTCCTTCTAGCGCAACGCTCCAGTGTGAAATCCCTCGGGCTTTCACACTGGAGACAATGGAGCAGCTGTTTGAGGGCGGATTGCAGGCGCTATTTTTAACGCTATATCGCCTGCAATACGCCCTCAGTGTGAAAGGGGTCTAAGCCACCATAGACAGATTCAATTTTTTGCTGAACCAGCAGAATTTCGATCTATGTGCAGAATGTGGTTGTACAGAATTCAATCTATCAACTGACTTCAGTACAGCCAGCGTCTTTCTTTTTTTTTGGGCGATCACTATAGCTGCCAGCAGTGATCATTGTATTCTGATGGCTGGAAAACTTTCACCCTTACAGAGAGTGACCCCTTCGCACTGCCCCCACAGAGAGTGACCCCTTCGCACTGCCCCCACAGAGAGTGACCCCTTCGCACTGCCCCCACAGAGTGTGACCCCTTCGCACTGCCCCCACAGAGTGTGACCCCTTCGCACTGCCCCCACAGAGTGTGACCCCTTCGCACTTCCCCCACAGAGTGTGACCCCTTCGCACTTCCCCCACAGAGTGTGACCCCTTCGCACTTCCCCCACAGAGTGTGACCCCTTCGCACTTCCCCCACAGAGTGTGACCCCTTCGCACTTCCCCCACAGAGTGTGACCCCTTCGCACTTCCCCCACAGAGTGTGACCCCTTCGCACTTCCCCCACAGAGTGTGACCCCTTCGCACTTCCCCCACAGAGTGTGACCCCTTCGCACTTCCCCCACAGAGTGTGACCCCTTCGCACTTCCCCCACAGAGTGTGACCCCTTCGCACTTCCCCCACAGAGAGTGACCCCTACGCACTTCCCCCACAGAGAGTGACCCCTACGCACTTCCCCCACAGAGAGTGACCCCTACGCACTTCTCCCACAGAGAGTGACTCCTTCGCACTACCCCCAAAGAGAGTAACCCCTTTGCACTGCAGACAATGTGGAGCAGTCTCTCTCTCTGTGCAAACAGTGTCAAATGGTCTCTCTCTCTCTCTGTGCAGGCAGTGCCAAGTGGCCCCTCTCGCTCTGTGCAGGCAGTGCCAAGTGGCCCCTCTCGCTCTGTGCAGGCAGTGCCAAGTGGCCCCTCTCGCTCTGTGCAGGCAGTGCCAAGTGGCCCCTCTCGCTCTGTGCAGGCAGTGCCAAGTGGCCCCTCTCGCTCTGTGCAGGCAGTGCCAAGTGGCCCCTCTCGCTCTGTGCAGGCAGTGCCAAGTGGCCCCTCTCGCTCTGTGCAGGCAGTGCCAAGTGGCCCCTCTCGCTCTGTGCAGGCAGTGCCAAGTGGCCCCTCTCGCTCTGTGCAGGCAGTGCCAAGTGGCCCCTCTCGCTCTGTGCAGGCAGTGCCAAGTGGCCCCTCTCGCTCTGAGCAGGCAGTGCCAAGTGGCCCCTCTCGCTCTGAGCAGGCAGTGCCAAGTGGCCCCTCTCGCTCTGTGCAGGCAGTGCCAAGTTGCCCCTCTCGCTCTGTGCAGGCAGTGCCAAGTGGCCCCTCTTTCTCTGTGCAGGCAGTGCCAAGTGGCCTCTCTCTCTCTGGGGCAATATGGATCAGTCTCCCTCTCTCTCTCTCTCTCTCTCTGTGCAAGGAATGTGGTGTAGATGGATGGTGAGCTGATTCGGTGGTTCAATGGGCCACTTGACTGAACTTGCCCCCCCAGGCCTAAGGCTGCCAGCCCTCCCCTGGCTGAAAGAGACCTATTTTGCACCCATTATTCCCACCATCATGTGTTATGTTTATGTACTTACGGACCTTCCAAAGTTCAAAATTAATATTGAGCAGAATTAAGTTCCAACCGTCACAACAGTCCCATTTTCTCAGGTGGCCCCTTGGGAGAATTAATTGCCCACCATGGCACTAAAGAAATTATTAAGACTATCCATTCATCAGAGACATGACTGGGATCGCAGCCTATCCATTCCCTAGAACCCGGTGCCATGACTGAGGCATCATTCATTATTTACCGTGATGCAGAGCAAAACTTCTGTACAATATGCACACACTCTTCCTTGTTATTCTTCATATTCATTAGTAATTGTGCTGTGAACAGGATGAGATGGAGCCATTCCACAGTACATTATTCAGTTAAGATTTTAATCTATCAGTATGTAGAGGAACACAAACTGCAACTGTAATGATTAGACAGAGGCAGGAATTAACACCTGCTCCTCATTAACTTCCAAAATAATTAGATCCTGCAAAGGGAAAGAAGACTGTGTGCTGGCAGGAAATAATATATTCTGATTCGGTTCACAGTGGTATGTAGTGGGAGCGCCAGACACCCCAGAAACAAGACTGGTTGCAGTGTTATTAATGTAGGTCTACAACATAGAAATATTAGCAGGAAATATGGGGGTTCTTCACTGATGATAATTAGGCAGTTATTCAAATGTAGAAATCGCTTATTAGCAGCATAAAGAAGCCAATGACGGGATGAGGGGGATTCACATTACGTATGATCCCATTCCTGTGCCTAGTAATGTGGAAAGGGCAAAACGTAGTCCCTTTGACTGGCCATTCCTCATCACTGTGTCATAGATGAACATGTCTGAACCAGAAAACAAATAATATGTATCTCCCATGATGCAGCGGGACCTTTTCCTGCTCTGTTTTTGTTTCTCCATCTGCCGTCAGCAAAAATAATAATATGAATAATTTATGACTGCGGTACACAGTTTTCAGTGGCTCATTCTACTCAACAGTTTGCCTGTGTTATAAACATGGACCGCAGCCGACATCTTCATCAGACTAGTTTATACAATTCTTAGAAGACATACAGCAAATGGTCCGATCTCTATTACTATTAGGGCCAGTTCACACCAGACACAGTTCCGTACAGTTTTGTGCGCATTTTTTCTGCACTAAAAATACATGCACAGTGTTTTCCATGTATTCCAATGGCTCTAGTTCACACCATGCAGTCAGTTTCCGGTGCAGAAACTGACCAGAAACTGACTGCATGGTGTGAACTAGAGCCATTGGAATACACTGTGCATGCATTTTGTGCAGAAAAAAAGCACACGGAACTGCGTCTGGTGTGAACTGGCCCTTAGAGAAGATGCTTTATACAAGCTGCTTATTGAGTGAAAGGCCTTTATCCCAGAGACCAACCAGTCCAGACCTCATCTACAACCCCTTAACCAGTAGAGGCCCGCGCTATAGCCGAATGACGGCTACAGCGCAGACCTAGAATGCCTAGAATCCCCTTTCCTCGTTAACCGCGCCCACTCCCGAGCGCGCATTGGGGAACTTCTGTGCCGATGCGCGTGCCTGGCGGCCGCGATGTCCGCCAGGTACCCGTGATCGGCATTTACAGAGCCAGGGACGTGGATCTCTGTGTGTAAACACAGAGATCCACGTCCCTGTCAGGGAGAGGAGACCAATGGTGTGTCCCTTGTACATAGGGACAACCATCGGTCACCTCCCCCAGTCAGTCCCCTCCCCTCACAGTTAGAATCACTCCCTTAGGAACACTTAACCCCTTCAGCGTCCCTAGTGGTTAACCCCTTCACTGCCAGTGTCATTTTTACAGTAACCAATACATTTTTATAGCACTGATTGCTGTAAAAATGACAATGGTCCCAAAATGGTGTCAAAAGTGTCCGATGTGTCCGCCATAATGTCGCAGTCGCAATAAAAATCGCTGATCGCCGCCATTACTAGTAAAAAAAAAAATATTAATAAAAATGCTATAAAACTATGCCCTATTTTGTAGACGCTATAACTTTTGCGCAAACCAATCCATAAACGCTTATTGCGATTTTTTTTTATCAAACATATGCAGAAGAATATATATCGGCCTAAACTGAGAAAAAATAGGATTTTTGTACTCACCGTAAAATCCATTTCTCTGACATCCATGGACCAACACGGCGGCTCTTAATTACTGAACGTGTGGGTATATGTCCCTGCTTGCAGGAGAAGACCTAGGCAGAATGTTAAATGTTAAAACATACTAGAACAAACCAGAGCTGAACAGCCCCGCCCAGGGGGGCGGTCCCTCCGGACATTACTGTCCCATCTGCAGCTAGCAGACCTCAGTTCCTAACAAAGCAGTACAAACTTAAAAGGAAGGGTGGGTGCCGTGTTGGTCCATGGATGTCAGAGAAATGGATTTTACGGTGAGTACAAAAATCCTATTTTCTCTTATCATCCATGGACCGACACGGCGGCTCTTAATTACTGGACGTGTGGGATGTCCCAAAGCAGTGTCAAGAGGGATGGGAGCAGTATAAATGGAAAAACCAAAAAAACTTCACTCCAAACAAGGCAGAGCTCCTCAATGGAGGAGTTGCCACTTTGAACAGTGGCCTGCAATACCTTGCGGCCGAAGGAAGCATCCGGAGATGCAGCCACATCAACCCTATAAAACTTAGAAAAGGTATGAACAGATGACCAGGTCGCCGCCTTGCACACTTGTGCAACCGACACTTGATGTCGGAAAACCCAGGAAGCACCAATTGCCCTGGTGGAATGCGCCGTAACCGGAAAGGGAGGCGCCCGCCCCATGAGAGCATAGGCTTGAAAGATGGTTTGTCCGATCCACCTAGAAAATGGTGGCAGACGAAGCCGCTTGGCCCGGTTTCTGACCAGAGACAGTCAAACAGAGAGTCAGACTTCCGAATAGAAGCAGTAGCAGACAGGCACACCCGCAAGGCTCGTACCACATTCAAAGTGTGCCGCGCACACTCTCTGGGATGCGATTCGAGATCACCCTTGACAAAAGAGAAAGTCGCGGATGCAACACCGCCTTATCCTTATGGATGACTAAATATGGCGACTTGCAGTACAAGGTCGCCAACTCAGACACTCGTCTAACAGAAGTGATGCCACTAAAAGGGCCACCTTCTGAGACAAAGTCAAGAGGGGAATATCCCTGATATTTTCAAAAGGAGGTTCCTGGAGAACCGAGAGTACCAATTCCGATCCCACGGGGAAGAGGAGACTTGACAGGAGGGAGCACATGGCGAACCCCCTGCACAAGGGTGCTAACCAAGGAATGACCCGCTAGTGGTCGCCGAAAGAAGGCGGCCAAGGCCGAAATCTGACACTTAATGATATTCAAAGCGAGCCTTTGGGCCACTCCATGCTGCAGGAAAGGCAGGATTCTAGGGACGGAATACGTCCGAGGACGTCAGTCCAGCTCTTCGCACATGGCGATGTAAGCTTTCCAGGTACGGAGATAGATCATTCTGGAGGAAGACTTCCGTGCCCTTAATATGGACGAAATGACCGAGTCCGAGAGACCTCGGTCTCTCAACACCTGGCTTTCAACAGCCATGCCGTTAAGGCCAGAGACTGTAAAGGCAGGATGAAATATAGGACTTTGAGACAGAAAGTCCTCCCTTATTGGCAACCGCCAGGGAACGGCCGCGACGAAACGTACCAGATCGGCGTACCAGTGAAGCCGAGGCCAATCCGGAGCAATGAGGATCACTGGAATTCCCTCGGTCGCCACCCTGCGCAGCAGGCGAGGGAGCAACTGCAGCGGAGGATAAACGTATGTCAGGTAATAATGACCCCATGGGCCACTAACGCCTCTGAGGTATCCGCCCAAGGATCGCTGGATCTGGCCACAAATCTCGACAACTTGCGATTGAGTCGAGAGGCCATCGGGTCCACCTCCGGTGTGCCCCACTGTCTGTGTGGCAAACTAGTTGAAATACCTCCGGATGCAAGGACCAATCTCCCTGGTCCAACGTCTGGCGACTCAAATAGTCCGCCAGTCCTATGCCCGGAATGTAAACGGCCGACAGAGCCGGCACGCTTCTTTTAGCCCACTTCAGGGTACGGGGGACCTCGGAAGCCGCAGCTGAGCTCCGAGTCCCCCCTTGATGGTCGACATACGCCAACGCCGTGACTTTGTCCGACTGGATCCTAATGGAGCGATCCTGCCATCTCTCAGAACACGAAGAGAGGCACAGTCTGATGGCCCGTATTTCCAGAACATTGATCGGCAAACGGGCTTCGTCCGGAGTCCAAGCCCTTGGGCCAACAGGACTCCCCAGACTACACCCCAGCCCTTCAGGCTGGCGTCCGTAGTGAACACAGGGAGGAACGACTTCCTGGACCGAAGAGCCGGGGACCCAAACACCCTGACCAGGTGACTCACCTGGATTCGGAAAATCCAAAGACAACGGGGATTTGTCCCAAGGTAACAAGATCTCCTTCTGCAATGCCCTGGTGTGTGATTGGGCATACGGAACGGCCTCGAAAGAGGTCACCATGAGTCCCAGGACTCCCATGCAAAAACGGATTGACGACCATTTTTTGGGAGGTCAGCACCCACACTGCAGACTGAAGTGTCAGTAGCTTCCCCGGAGGTAGGAATACCTTTGCCTCCAAGGAGTCCAGAATCAGACCGAGATACTCCAGATCTTGAGTCCACCCGAAGTCCCTGAGGGTCTGACTGACGATAGTCACACTGTCTTCTAATTCTGAGCCATTTCCTGCTCTGAGAAGAAGATCGTCCAGATAGCCCACGACAGCAATGCCTCGCTGTCTCAGCAAGCTAGAACCGGCACAAGCACCTTGGTGAACACCCTCGGTGCCGAGGCTAGGCCGAAGGGAAGAGCCACAAATTGATAGTGGACTTCGCCGATCGCAAGTGCAGAAACTTCTGGTGACTTGCGCACATCGGAACATGCAAGTAGGCGTCCTTGATGTCCAAGGTCGCCAGAAAATCCCCTTGACGGAGTGTACTGATCACCGTGCGAATGGATTCCATGTGGAACTCTTGCACCTTCACGAAGGCATTCAGGACCTGGAGGTCCAAGATAGGCCGAACCCCGTCCCTTTTTTGGGACGACAAATGAATTCGAGTAGAATCCCTGAAACCTCTCCTGTGACGGAACTGGCCCAATGAATAGGCCCCATAGGGCTGCCCGACGGGCAGGAGAGGAGAGGAAGATTCGAGGGAAGAATCTGTCTGGGACCAGGAACGGAAACCTATCCTGCAACCTGAGGTGATCACCTCGCACACCCACCGGTAGGAGATCCGGGAGGTCCACCGATCCGTGAACCTACAAAGTCGTCCCCCCTACCCCAGAGTCGGGTGGGGGCAAGACTTCACACGGAGGCGGGCTTGGGAGCCGGCTTGTTTGGCTTACGCACCCAGGGGCGCTTGTGTCCACCAGCCGCACCGCTGTCAGTCTGGGAGGGCCTCCCCGTTGACTGACGAAAACCCCCCGTTTTTGCTGGAAAGGAAGGACCCTGCTTACGGTGGCCTCCTTACCCTTGCTAGCCTGAGGAAGAAGAGTGCTTTTACCTCCCGTGACATCCTTGATGATGTCATCCAGCGCAGCACCGAAAAGCCTACCACCTTTAAATGGTAGATCCGTCAGAGGCTTTTTTAGAAGCTAGGTCAGCAGACCAGCATTTCAACCAGATCAGACAACGCAATACCACCGCAAAGACAGAGGCCCTGAGTAATAAGGGGCCGCGTCTAACGTGGCGTTGCAACATAAACCAGGCCCTGCACCATTTGGTGGGCCAGAGCAATAGTGTCTGGAGGAAGATTATGCTCCTGTACAGTTTGGTGCAAAATTTTTGCCGATCCCGTAAGTGTCTGAGACATAAGGGTCGCCGCTACCACAGGCCGTAGGGCAGACCCCAACAAGGCAAACATGGCTCTGCTCACCACTTCTGACCTCCTGTCAGTGGGGTCCTTAAATGCAGGAGTCCCCTTCATCAGGAGAGTGGTGGCCTTGTTCAACCGGGCGACTGGAGGGTTGACCACTGGGGGAGATGCCCACGTTTTAAGTAGGGCATCTTCAAAGGGGTATCTGATAAAAGTCTTCTGCGGCTTTTTCCCCAGACCTCATCAATGAGCTGGTCAAAGAAAGGTACATATGGAAAAAAACTTTTTTTAGAAGGCCTGGCCCTAAGGAACCAGAGGAGACTGTCCGCCTGAGGTTCTGCATCCGCAGCATTTAGCTTGCGAGTGTCCCTCACCGCAGCAATGAGTTCTCTAACAAGCGCCCTGTCATTTACTGACACAGAACTGGAGTCTTCCTCGCAAGGAATGTCCTGTTCAAAACCATCAAATATATTCAGAGCTAGGGTCCTGAGCGGTAGTGGCTTGGCCCATATCTGAATCAGCGCACACCCCCTTTTTTTTGTGTGGAAATAAAGTGGGGAGAGGGGCTTTTTTGCTCCCTTGCGCTCACACACTGCTTCCCTCCTGGTCAGAATGATTCCATGACTGCCAACAACTGGTCCATAAGGACCGCAGGTGCAGGAGCACTGCCAGTTGTCTCTAACAAATGTGAAGAAACAGGTGAACCAGACTCCATGTTGCCACCCTCTGAGACCTTATTCACCATTACAGTGAATAATACAGCCCACCCACTGGCTATGCTGGGGCTGAGGAGGGGATACCCGGAGTACTCACCACCCCTAGGGACCGCTCGGTACCGCTGTATGAGCCGCGCTGTAGCGCAAGCCTGAGGAGAGTGAAGAATTTGTGAGGAGATGTGGATTCCGCGCCGTTCAGGCAGCACCCAGTGGCGGCTGGTGAAGTTTTAGGATGGGGGGGCGCAAGACCCCGCCCCTCCACGTTTGCCCCTCCCACTTCTCATAAGCCACACCCCTTATAGAATCCACTCACTCCGTCCCCTGTATTCCACTAGCTTTCACTCAGTGTCAGGAGTATACAGCTCAGCATCACAGGACAGAGTATACAGCCCCAGGATCACAGGACAGAGTATACAGCCCCAGGATCACAGGACAGAGTATACAGCCCCAGGATCACAGGACAGAGTATACAGCCCCAGCATCACAGGACAGAGTATACAGCCCCAGCATCACAGGACAGAGTATACAGCCCCAGCATCACAGGACAGAGTATACAGCCCCAGCATCACAGGACAGAGTATACAGCCCCAGCATCACAGGACAGAGTATACAGCCCCAGCATCACAGGACAGAGTATACAGCCCCAGTATCACAAATCATGGTATATAGCGCAGCCTTACAGATCGGCGCAAACAAACTGAAAAATTACACTGTTAGTAATGAAGGACTCTAAATGGGCATTTATCAGGACATTGCTTCAAGTCGCGGCAAAAATCATGGCAAAAATCACGTGACTTTCAAGTCGCACAAGTGTGAAAGGAGCCTTAACGATTGGATTTTACTACCATGGGTACTTCTCGCGGTAGTAAAATCTGATCATTATTCCTGCGCACGTGCTATAAAGACTACAGACAAATCTGATGGCTAGCAATGTTAACTGTGAAGTTGGCCCATCAGAATGCAGTTCACATGCACAAAAATCCGCTTTTCATTTAGGCACCGTTTCCACTTGTGCAACTTGTCCTGCGACTTGGGACTTCAATGTTGCAAGACAAGTTGTACCCGATGATTTCCAATGAGAAACGTTCATATCTGTGCAACGTCAAGTCACAGCGACTTCAAAGTAGACCCTGCACTACTTTGGTCCCACTTTGATGCAACTTGCTCCCGCCGATCGTGTAATATAAATTGTACTATTAAGGGGGGGGGGGCGTTTTTCCCGGCGGCCGGCTGATATAAAAAAAAAGTTAGACTGATAAGCGGGGGGGGGGGGGCGGGGTGCCGCTGCTCCCGCCGGTCGTGTGATATAAATTGTACTATTAAGGGGGGGGCGTTTTTCCCGGCAGCCGGCCAGCTGATATAAAAAAAAATTGATTGATAAGTGGGGGGGGGGGGGGGGGTTGCCGCTGCTGCCGCCGAACTCATGATGTCTTGAGTTAATACTCAAATACTGTGTTGATCAGCGGGGGTTTGACATATCAAGAGGAATGCATGGAGAGCTCCTACCTCCTCTTGATGATCCGATCCTCTCAGGCGGCACGTTTGACGTCGGGACTAGAAGAATAGGAAGCACCACCCATGTCCATGCCAGTGAAAGTCTATAAGGCGTGCACCCGACGGCCACTCCGTCGCGGCAGAAGCTGTGGCGGCCTCGATTGCGCCACAGAGCGCGTTTTTTCCTGCAAATGAAGCGCCTTGTCTGCAATCTTGTTATTGCACAGACATGGCGTTTCCCATACTGCTTGGGGGGGGGGGCGGCGCCAGGGCGCCCCCTATGGACGGGCCGCCACTGGCAGCACCGCTAGAGGCCGAAAATGAAACTGAAAGCGCTGCGGCTACAAGAAAATGGCCGCCGGGCGCCTGTATAACTGTGATTTGAGCCACTGCAAAATGGCCGCCGATGGCGCACTTTTTCAATTTAAAACACTGCGCCAATGGCGCACGTAAAAAAAAACACACACATTCCCCCAGAACACTTCCCAAGTGACTAACAGCCATGGAGCGGCCGCCCCCCAGGGCAGAGTGACCCCCCCAAGCATCCCCACACAGCACAGCAGCAGAACAGGGTGCAGAGAGCAGCATAACAGGGGGGAGACAGGGAGAACCCCCCACACACAGAAACACAGCCAGCATGTACTCACCTTGCAGCAGGAGAGACTACTTACCCGTCCCGCAAGCACCTTGGAGAACACCCTCAGTGCCAATAGAGGGACTCACGGGCTTGTTTCAGACAGACCTATCACAGAGTCGTACTGCGTAGCTGTCGGCCCGGTCAACCGCGAAAGATACAGTAGGTACTGTTCAATCTTGAGAGGACCGCGGGAGCATGAAAGCAACCTGGCCACCCCTGGAGCCATGGGGTATGTCGTGAACTGAGTCTCACGCACACAAGGCGAGGATCAGCACGCTCGATGGTCGGACAGGGAAGACTACGAGGATACTAGTGTACCCAACCTGTTGCCCAGCCGACAGTTGACTGAAGGTCTCAAAAATAAAATAATAAAATTCCCAAAGGAATAAAATGTAAAAGTAAAATCTTCCAGGAGACTGGCTCCTGAGAGAGCCACGTCTTCTCCTTCTGCTAGGCAGAAAAAAACTGAGGTCTGCTAGCTGCAGGTGGGAGGGTAATGTCCGGAGGGACTGCCCCCCTGGGCGGGGCTGTTCAGCTCTGGTTTGTTCTAGAATGTTTTAACATCTCCCATTCTGCCTAGGTCTTCTCCTGCAAGCAGGGACATATACCCACACGTTCAGTGATTAAGGGCCGCCGTGTCAGTCCATGGATGATAAGAGAAATTTTTTTTTTTTAAATTGGGATATATATTATAGCAAAAAGTAAAAAATATTGTGTTTTTTTCAAAATCGTCGCTCTTTTTTTGTTTATAGCGCAAAAAATAAAAACCGCAGAGATGATCAAATACCACCAAAAGAAAGCTCTATTTGTGGGAAAAAAAGGACGTCAATTTTGTTTGGGAGCCACGTCGCACGACCACGCAATTGTCATTCAAAGCGTGACAGTGCTGAAAGCTGAAAATTGGCCTGGGCAGGAAGGGGGTTTAAGTGCCCAGTAAGCAAGTGGTTAATGTGGAAACATGAATGACTTGTCATTGAGCTTTAGTCACCATTGTGACGGCGATGTGCAGCAAAACGACTGAAAATTATCTTCAAATTTTGAAGCAATTTACATATCGCAGCCTTTTGACCTGCTTTTATAGTCTGTAATTTCATCAGCTATATATAAGCACTCAAATGTCATTGTCCCTTTTCTTATTAACCCCCTGCCATCCCTGCACAGCCTCGGAGTCTTGTTTATGGCACGAGATGCGATTCTCCGACCCATTACAATTACATTCTGTGCGTCTTTTTTTGGTCCAGAAATACAGCTGCTTTGAGGCATACCAGAAATAAAGAAATCAGGATCACCATACATGTTACAATCTGACCGTACAATGAACTATAGATTTACCAAAACTATTTAACATGAAGATGCACCCAATCTATCCAATCAATTTGTATTCAGTCAGGCAGGCCCATGCACTTCATAATTGTTGGTAGATCTAAAGGAGATTATATGGTCAGATTGGAACATATGGTGAGCTTAAGGCTACTTTCACACTTTGGCGTTTTTGCGGCGCTATTCGGCCGCTAGTGGGGCGCTTTTAATAGTTTAGTAAAGCACCAGCTAGGCACACAGTTAACCCTTTGATCGCCCCTGATGTTAACCTCTTCCCTTCCAGTGTCATTAGTACAGTGACAGTGCAAATTTTTTAGCACTGATCACTGTATTAGAGTCACTGGTCCCCAAAAGTGTCAGTTAGGTATCCAATTTGTCCGCCACAATATCGCAGTCCCACTAGAGTGTGACGATTGCTGCCATTACTAGTAAAAAAAAGAAAGAAAAAAAATAGTAGACGCTATAACTTTTGTGCAAACCAATCAATATACATGTATTGGGATTTTTTTAACCAAAAATATGTAGCGGAATACATTATTGGCCTAAATTTATAAAGGAATTAGATTTTTTTTTATTGATTTTTTTTATGGGATATGTTTTAGAGCAGAAAGTAAAAAATATTGTTTTTTTTTTCGAAATTGTCCGTCGTTCCTTGTTTATAGCGCAAAAAATTAACACCGTAGAGGTGATCAAATACCACCAAAAGAAAGCTCTATTTGTGGGGAAAAAATAGGATTTTTTACTCACCGTAAAATCCTTTTCTCTGAGTCCATGGACCGACATAGCTTCTTTATTGACAAAGTGGGTATTATCCGTTAATTAGGAGTGACTAGGCAGAAAAACTTGTAAAAAGTGTTGCATCACACCTTCTACAGTACCGCCCAGGGGGCGGACCCTCCGGTATAACCTCTCAGTCTGCATCTTCGCAGATCAGTTCTTCAAAAAGCAGT
Organism: Rana muscosa; assembly: GCA_029206835.1. Lineage (NCBI taxonomy): Eukaryota > Metazoa > Chordata > Amphibia > Anura > Ranidae > Rana > Rana muscosa. Next base: position 188,649,254 of record CM055125.1, on the reverse strand, counting down.
ACAAACTTAAAAGGAGGGGTGGGTGCTGTGTCGGGCCATGGACTCAGAGAAAAGGATTTTATGGTGAGTAAAAAATTCTATTTACTCTTTCGTCCATGGACCGACACAGCTTCTCTATTGACAAAGTGGGACGTCCCAAAGCAGTGTCAGAGAAAAAACGAGGGGTGGTAACAGCATAAAAATAAACTTCACCCCAAACACAAAACAGCACTCCTCCAACGGAGGAGCTGCAACTCTAAACAGCCGCTTGTAAAACCTTGCGGCCGAAAGAGGCATCCGAAGATGCACCTATATCAATTTTGCAGAATTTTGTGAAAGTGTGAGCGGACGACCAAGTCGCCGCTTTACATAATCGGGAAACAGACGCTTGATGTCGGAAAGCCCAAGAGGCACCTATTGCCCTGGTCGAATGCGCCGTGACCGGGAAGGGGGGCGCTTGACCCTTTAAGGCGTAAGCCTGGATTACTATCTGTCGGATCCACCTAGAGATGGTGGCCGATGAGACTGCTTGGCCCTTCTTGGGACCAGCCACCGAAACAAACAGTGAGTCTGACTTCCGGAACCGGGAAGTAGCAGATAGGTATACTCTCAAAGCTCGGACAACGTCCAAGGAATGCAAAGCCGACTCCTTAGGATTCAACGGCTGAGGACACAAGGATGGAAGTACAATGTCTTCATTGAGATAAAAAGCCGAAACGACTTTTGAAAGGAAGGCTGCGGCCGCAGCACCACCTTATCCTTGTGGAAAATCAAATAGGGAGCCTTGCAGGACAAGGCTGCCAGCTCAGAGACTCGTCTAACTGACGTAACAGCCACCAAAAAGACCACTTTCTGAGAAAGTGTCAACAGGGGAATATCTCTAATATTCTCAAACGGTGCCTTCTGAAGCACCGAGAGGACCAGGTTCAAGTCCCACGGAAGTAACGGGGGACGGACCGGAGGGGCCACATGTCGAACCACCTGCACAAATGTACTCACGAGAGCGTGAGCCGCCAGGGGTCGCTGAAAGAAGACAGCCAGGGCAGATATCTGTCCCTTAATCGTACTTAGGGCAAGCCTTTGGTCCACCCCATGCTGTAAAACCAGCAGGATTCTGGAAACCAAATAAGTACGCGGATGCCATTTCATTTCCTCACACATGGAGATGTGGGCCTTCCAAGTGCGGTGATAAACCTTCCTAGAGGACGGTTTCCGAGCACTTCTCATAGTAGAGATTACTGAATCTGACAGGCCCCGGTCTCTCAGTACCTGGTTCTCAATAGTCATGCCGTTAAAGCCAGTGACCGTAAAGCAGGATGGAGTATGGGACCTTGCGATAGCAGGTCCTTCCGTAGTGGTAGGCGCCAGGGGACGTCTGCTACCAGACGTACTAGATCGGCGTACCAAGGACGCTGAGACCAATCTGGAGCGATTAGGATCATTGGAATTCCCTCTGCCTCCACTCTGCGGAGCAGAAGAGGAAGAAGCCTTAAGGGAGGGAAGGCATAGATTAGCCGATACTGACCCCACGATGCTACCAACGCGTCCGTTGCGTCTGCCCATGGGTCTCTTGACCGGCCCACAAATCTCAATACCTTCCGATTGAGTCGGGAAGCCAAAAGATCTACGTCTGGTGTGCCCCCTCTTTGGCAGAGGAGTTGGAACACCTCCGGGTGTAAGGACCATTCTCCCTGGTCCAGCATCTGGCGGCTCAGGTAGTCCGCCTGCCAGTTTTCCACGCCCGGAATGTACACGGCCGATAGTGCCGGTACACTCTTCTCTGCCCACTTCAGGATGCGAGCAACCTCCGATGCTGCAGCTGAGCTTCTTGTTCCTCCTTGATGATTGACATATGCCACTGCTGTGGCGTTGTCTGACTGGATCCTGACTGGACGCCCTTGCAGCCTCTGAGACCATTTGAAGAGGCACAGCTTGATCGCCCGGATCTCCAGGACATTGATCGGCAGGAGGGCTTCCTCTGGGGTCCAGCGACCTTGCGCCGACTGGACACCCCAGACTCCCCCCCAACCTGTAAGGCTGGCGTCCGTCGTGATCCAGTAAACCGGAAGAAATGACTTCCGGGCCATTAGAGCCGGTGCTGTCAGCCACCATACCAGGGATCTCCTGACTAGGTGGCTCACTCGGATTTGATAATCCAGAGATGAAGGGCATCTGTTCCATCGGGACAGAACTTCCTTCTGTAACACTCGAGTGTGGTATTGAACATATGGGACCGCCTCGAAGGAGGCTACCATGAGGCCCAACACTCGCATGCAAAAACGGAGTGACGACCAATTCCTGGAAGTCAGCTGCCGTACTGCAGCCCGGAGGGTCTGCAACTTCTCCACAGGGAGGAATACCTTTGCCTCTGAGGAATCCAGAATCAACCCCAGGTACACTAGGCGTTGAGTGGGCACCAATACTGACTTTTGCGTGTTTAGTATCCAACCACAGTCTCGAAGAGACCGACAGGTAATGGACACGCTTACCTCTAATTCTGAGCTTGAAGGGGCCTTCAGCAGAAGGTCGTCCAAGCAGCCTGTGATAGCGATACCCCGCTGTCTTAGAAGTGCCAGAATCGGAGCGAGCACCTTGGTGAACATCCTGGGTGCTGAGGCAAGGCCCAACGGGAGGGCCACAAACTGGTAGTGGTCCTTCCCGATAGCAAATCGCAGAAACCTCTGGTGTCTGGAGTATATGGGGACATGCAGGTATGCGTCCTTGATGTCCAAGGAGGCCAGAAAGTCCCCCGGATGGAGAGCCGTGACTACAGATCGAACCGACTCCATCCAAAATCTTTGTACCTTCACAAAGCAATTGAGGGCTCTGAGATCCAAGCTTGGACGAACCCCCTCCTTCGGCACAAAGAACAGATTTGAGTAAAAACCCCGTTCCAGTTCTGGAACTGGAATAACTACCCCGCGTTCCAGTAGACCCTGGACCGCCCTATACAGGGCCTCCCGACGGGTCGGTAGTAGCTGGAGATTGGAGGTGTTGAATCTGTCCGGTGGACAAGAGAGAAACTCTATCTTGTAGCCTGAGGAGATTACTTTGCAAACCCACCTATCGGAGATTAGAGCTGTCCACTGAGTCGCGAATTTGTGAAGACGTCCCCCCACCCGAGAGCTGGGTGGGGGTGGACCTTCATGCGGACGCAAATTTGTCCGCAGGCTTATTGGGTATGCGGGACCAAGGACGCTTTTGTCCTTGGGCAGGCGCTTTATCGGCCTGGGGTCTTTTCCCTGTCGCCCTAGGGGGACGAAAAAAACGCTTGCGTGCAGTAAAGGAGGGCCCTTGCCCCTTGGCGTGGCCCCTTACCCTTGCTAATTTGGGGAAGCAAAGTGCTTTTACTTCCTGTGGCATCCTTGATGATGTCATCCAGATAAGCCCCAAAAAGTCTGTCGCCCTTAAAAGGCAGATCCAACAGGGCTTTCTTGGAAGTCTGGTCCGCAGACCAGCCTTTTAGCCAGATCAGGCGGCGTATTGCTACTGCATAAACCAAAGTTTTAGACAGCAGGGGAATAGTATTCATGTCTGACTCACAGACAAACCTAAGGCCCTGGACCAACTGGTCGGCCAATGTTATCTCATCAGGAGGAGCATCTCGCTCCTTAACCCCTGGAGTAGCAATCTTGCCCATTCAGTAAGTGTGTGAGACACTAGGGCCCCCGCCAATGCTGGGCGTACTGCCGAGCCTACCACTGAGTATAGGTAGCAAGCGAGTGCTTCAGCCTTCTTATCCACAGGGTCCTTGAAAACAGGAGCCCCTTCTACAGGAATTGTGGTGGCTCTATTAAGTCTGGACACCGGAGGGTCCACTATAGGGGGAGAGGTCCATTTCTTCTGAAAACTCTCCTCAAAGGGGTACCGTACCGCAAACCTCTTTGGGGCTGTAAAGACCCTCACTGGGTTCTCCCATTCCTTGTATAAGAGTTTATCAAAAGACACACAAGGGAACACCTTAGCAGTGCGGGCAGGTCTATGAAACCCAAGTGGACCGGAGTCTCTGCTGCTTCTGCAGTATTTTCCAACTTTAGCATATCCCGCACTGCAGTAATAAGGTCAGATACCAAAGCCGTCTTGCGTACTGACCTGGACTTGGAGTCATCCTCACTGTCCGGTCACGGTCTGTAGTCTCTGATGCGTCAGAATCTGGGCCTTGAGCCGTAGCTGGACCTGGTTCTGCTTCAGAATTATCCCCAGAAGCTTGCAGGGGACGGGGCGTTTACTACCCCCTGTATTCCCATGTGCTGCTTCCACCCTGGCAGCAAACGCCTCTAGGATTGCCATCATAGCGTTCATAGACGCCTCAGGGGCACCAGCTGCTAAATCTGGTGTTTCAGGGGAGAAGCCATCTGGCTCAGATGCCATGCTGACCACACGCTGACACTCACAGGGCTCCAGGCAAGATATCAATAGGCCACCCTCCTGTGCTGCAGAGAGGCTGGGTCACCCAGAAGACTCACCACCCTGGATAGGTACTGCTATGCTGCCGTGTGCTGCGCCTGTGATGCTGTCCCTCTGCTGCTGTGTCAGTCTGCTTCTTTTATCAGCATTTCCTGTGTGAATTTTCGCACCAGTGTAATGCACCCTAGAGGCCGGAGGCTCTTGCAAAATGGTTGCCAAAAACGTCTGTATGGAAGATAATGTGGGCTCTAAGAAAATGGCCGCCGACCGAAGATAGAGGTCAAGCAGCGATAGCCCACAAAAAGATGGCCGCCGAACGGCAATATATGCATACAGGGTGGACAAACATGGCCGCCGATCAGCTGATAGGGGCCAGTGGGTGTGGCCGAACCACAGGAAGATGGCCGCCGGGCAGTCACAAGAGGCCGAACTCGGCATGGACCACCTCAAAATGGCCGCCGACAGCATGGAGGAGGAAGCACACAAATACAGGTAAGCAGAAAATACATTTCTTTTAAATGTTAGTTACAGCCAGCCCCGCTCCAGTGGAACCCCCTAGGTGACCCCCAGCACCCAGCAACCTTTAGCTAGAAGCCCAGGGAGGAGGGAAAGGCAGGGAGAGAGGAAAGAAAGGGGCCACAACCACTTACTTGATCTCTCCAGGAATGTCCAGCTAAATCACCCAGCCGAGGCAGGGGAGTTTTACTTACCTATCCTGCATGTATTATGCTGGAAGACATTCCAAACAGGTCATCGTCCGCGCACGGAAGGCGACTGTTGGCCAGGCATGCTGTGATTGGACCCAAAAGGGACGATCATATGTATGCCCTGGAGCGTGACGCTCACCGGACAGGCTGCTGCGACTCGGCCGTAAGGTCAGCCGAAGCTGAGCGGTCCGATGCAAGCCTTGGAGCGTAAGCTCACCGGCCAGGCTGCTGCGACTCGGCCGCAAGGTCAGCCGAAGCTGAGCGGTCCGATGCAGGCCCTGGAGCGTAGGCTCACCGGCCACCCGTGGAGCGACGGGCATGTCGTGGAAAACCCAGCGCGTAGCTAGGGTCGGCACACGCTCGATGGCCGAAACTGGGGAGACTACAAGGATCGAGGATCCAGCCTGTCACCCAGTCGGCAGTTGATCGAAGATCGCAGGAAACAAAAATGTAGCAAAAAAATATATATCTTTTTCCCCCGGACCAATGGGCCCGAAGGGAGCCATGTCCTACTCCTTGCTAGACAGAAAAAAAACTGATCTGCGAAGATGCAGACTGAGAGGTTATACCGGAGGGTCCGCCCCCTGGGCGGTACTGTAGAAGGTGTGATGCAACACTTTTTACAAGTTTTTCTGCCTAGTCACTCCTAATTAATGGATAATACCCACTTTGTCAATAGAGAAGCTGTGTCGGTCCATGCACGAAAGAGTAAAGGACATTTCATTTGGTTACAGTGTCGCACGACTGCACAGTTGTCAGTTAAAGTAACGCAGTGCCGTATCCCAAAAAATGGCCTGGTCAGGAAGGGGGGGGGGCAATCCTCCGGAGGTGAAGTGGTTAAAAGAAAAAACCTGTACCTGTTCTGTGCAATGATATTGTACAGAGCGGTCCATTACCTCCTCTTTGACAGTCCCCTGCCAGCGCTGTCCCCTTCTCCCTGCTTCAGGTGTCTCCTTAGCAAGCCAGAGGCACCCGCTCTTGAACTGGGTTGCGTGTGTCCATAGACACACGCAGCACCATAAGCCACACCCCCACTCCCTCTTCACAGAAGTTTGACTGACAGCAGCAGAAGCCTATGGTTCCCGCTGTCCTTTAGTGACTTCTGTAAGACTGGGACGTGAGAGGAGTGGTGCTGCAGCCAGGACAGCGCTGGAGTGGTGAGAGGAATCAGGTAAGTGTTTAAGGGTGGGGGTAGTGGGGCATTTTGTACCTTAATGCAGTGTAGAAAAAAGGTTTTAAATTCAGAACCACTTTATAAAAGGAACCTGTCAAACGCAAAATCCTCTGAATAGGCTGCAATGCAAGAAGCCACCTCCAAAATGTACCGGTAGTTCTAGAAGTTGAAAGCGAATCTACCTGCTGAACGACACACTACACAGGCATTAATGTGCTGTATTGTATTTGAGTCAGGAAGCTGCTGCTTCTTTCAAAGCTTAATCACACAGGTATTTCCCTTTGTGAAAGAGTACCTTTAAGAGACCCCCACTGGCAGCTTTGTAGAACATGAACCGTACTCCACTTGGAGATAGAACATGACAAGGAGCGGTTGTGTTTGACAGTTGGAATTTGACGCGTTTCACAGTTAGGGATCCCAAAAGACTTCCAGTGCAGACAGCAACTTGTCAAGAGGACACAATGCAAGAAAACATTCAATGCAAATTATCCGCCAGGCCCGCCGGAGTGCCACAAAATATCTTGGTTAGGGGGGTGATTTGTGTCTGTGATAAATCTGCCCCTCATAATCCTGCAATAATTAAATCCTTACAGAATTCAGGAGGCCAATTAATATGCAGAAGACTCATCATTCAGAGTGGAAGTCAAACTTGCCGATGTACAGTGTCCCTGGTGAGGACTTGTGAGTGAGAATATGAAATTCTTGCATGATTTATACACACGCCGAATACAAAACTTTGCTTTTCATCTTTCTTAGATTTACAGGCTTTATGTGCCAGTCTCCTTGACCTTTATACTTTCATTAGATTCCATCAGGTGGTTTTACAACTGATTTACTTGCCTTTGGAGATCTAAAATCCCGGGACTGCCTCCTAGGGTCATGCCGAGCCATGCTGTGCCATTGATTAAAGAGTCTACCCATCACAGAGATGAGCCAATAGCACAATATGGGAGAACAAAAAGAGGTAGGAAAATTCAAACGATCACAGGAAATGTTCACTATTTGTATTAGAGTGCACGCTATTTTAGTGTTCCTTGCACGCTGTACAGGAAAGCTGACCTGGCTGTATTTACTGTGAAATGTTCCAGCGTTTTACCATTACCAACACAGCTTATGGAATGCCATTAACACACGTCATTGTCAATAGATTTTGCAAATATTCTGAGCCTAGAGATGGAAAAAATAAACATTTCAGGGGTCATAACACTCCCTTACTCTATTCAAAATGAGAAAAAAGTTTTGACTTTAGTTCTGCTTTAACATAAAGTACACTTACCGGCCACTTTATTAGGGACAACTTGCTAGTACCGGGTTGGACCCCCTTTTGCCTTCAGAACTGTCTTAATTCTTCGTGGCATTGATTCAACAAGGTGTTGGAAACGTTCCTCAGAGATTTTGGTCCATATGGACATGATGGCATCACGCAGTTTCTGCAGATTTGTCAGATGCACATCCATGATGTGAATCTCCCATTCCACCACATTCCAAAAGGTGCTCTATTGGATTGAGATCTGGTGACTGTGGAGGCCATTGGAGAATTCCTTGCCATGTTGAAGAAACCAGTTTGAGATGATTTGAGCTTTGTGACATAGCTTCCAGCAGGGTAATGCATCAGAAGAGGAGTACACTGTAGTCAAAGGGATGGACATGTCAGCAACAATACTCAGGTAGGCTGTGGTGTTATAATTATGCTCAATTGATACTAAGGGGCCCAAAGTGTGCAAAGAAAATATCCCCAACACCATTAGACCACCATCACCAGCCTGAACCATTGATACAAGGTAGAATGGATCCATGTTTTTATTTCGTTTAGGCCAAATTCTCACCCCACCATCTGAATGTTGCAGCTGAAATTGAGACTCATCAGACCAGGCAACGTTTTTCCAATCTTCTATTGTCCAATTTTGGTGAGCCTGTGCCAATTGTAGCCTCAGTTTCCTGTTCTTAGCTGACAGGACTGGCACCCAGTGTGGTCCTCCGCTGCTGTAGTCCATCTGCTTCAATGTTCGATGTGTTGTGTGTTCAGAGATGGTATTCTGCATACCTTGGTTGTAACGAGTGGTTATTTGAGTTGCTGCTGCCTTTCTATTATCTCGAACCAGTCTGCCCAGTCCCCTCTGACATCAACAAGGCATTTTCATCCACACAGCTGCCGCTCACTGGATATTTTCTCTTTTTCCGACCAGTCTCTGTAATCCCTAGAGATGGTTGTGCGTGGAAATCTGAGTAGATCAGCATTTTTTGAAATACTCAGACCAGTCCGTCCGCCACCATCAACCATGCCACGTTCAAAGTCGCTTAAATCCCCTTTCTTCCTCATTCTGATGCTCGGCATGAAGTTCAGAAAGTCATCTTCACCGCGTTTAGATGCGTAAATGCATTGAGCTGCTGTGATGCGATTGGCTGATTAGCAATTTGTGTTACCAAGCAATTGAACAGGTGTACCTAGTAAAGTGGCCAGTGAGTGTATATCACAATCAAGAAGAGGTAGAAGTAGAGCTGTCAGCATAGACAGTACATTATCAGGCACCACACATTGTCAGGGAATGTTGGGGAAAAGCATCAGTCTTTTTCAGCATCTTAGACCTCAGGGTCTTAACATAAATTGTAAGTCCTCCTACCCCCTTCGCCGCCATACCAGAGCAAGTACTGAAAGAAGTTGTGAAACAGTCAGTAAAAGACAAAAAAAAAATTGCAGTAATACCCAAAAATTGCATTTCCTGCAGAAAATGTGTGGGAATGCCGAATAGCTGAATTGCTAAAGCTAACTGGATGAATAGCTTAAATCCATAAGAAAAAGTTGAAGAAGTGAGAATAGTTGGAAAAGTAGGAATGGTTTTAAAATAAACATGTGTAGCACACGGACCCTTTTTCCTGCTTACCTTCACTTGCAGAGTAAGGCACACCATACCACATGCCCGTATCCTCCTGGTATAAGAGGTTGAGCGGTGTTCATACTATTTTTGGGTCCTGCAGCGAGTTACCTCCCTCCATTGGTTCTCGTCCCTAGAATGTAGGGAAAAGTCGATTCTTTCTCCCAAAAGAAGGCCAATGTCCAGACAGTGTTTAAACTCCAACAGACAAGTTTATTTTTCTTGCTCGGAACAAATTGGGAAAAGGTTGAAGACAGAGATAGAATTGGGTAGGGAGATAGGTTCAGGCACGCGGCACCCAGTTACCCTATTCTTCACTCAAGACTGAGTGGGTATTGCTCACCTGGATAGATCCCTCTCACAGTTCTAGCAGCCGGAGTGGAGCACAAACAGTTACTTCAAATTTAGTCCCCTTCAAAGACAAGTTTAGGAGATCCTCTGCCACAGAATCCTTTCGTTCCTGAATCTAGAACTCTTCAACGCCTGCAACCTTTAGAGACAATAGGTGCCAATGGGGCACATCACAGGCGCTACTGTGCAACTCACAGAATCCTTCCCTCTGATAGGCAACCAGGCCTCTCCTGAGACAGTAACTTCCTTCACCAATCCTCCGGACAGGTCCTCCCCCGGTTTCCTCTCTTTCAGAGCGGGCCACCCTCCCTTGGATTCCCTGGGACTCCAGTGGTTTAGCTGTAGACCCAGTTGAAGGTACTGGGCCTACCTGGAACACTACAGCCTCGGGCTAAAGGTGCCCGAGACTCCTCGGTCAATTCACGCACCCCTGGCCAGCAGGGGTTCCACCCTGGAATCCCCCGGCCAATCTCCCCAGATCATGGTGTCTGCCCCTTATGTACCCTCTCCCGGCATGCACCGCAGGTAGACCACACCCACTGTATGGCTGCCGAGAGAGGACACCCAATCACACCACAATGTCACCCGTGGTTCAACCCGAGACCTGAGCGACAGCGCCACCCGCAGGTCAAGGAGAACTACACACCCAGGCAACACCACAGCAGAGCAGAGTCCAATGTTAAGAATACCGAAGACCTGATGGAACTATTGCTCAGGCTGACCCTAAATTTAAGGCATAGCGACCCTAATTTTGGGGGTCCGCTACACCTGAATTTCATTAAAAAGTTTAACACCACCACTAATGTATGAAAGATGTGGAATATTTAAAGGTTTTTTGAAAAGCTGACACAGAGGCCTCGTACACACGGACGAGATTCTCGTTGAAAAAAACATGTCGTTTTTTTCGACGAGATTCTTGGACAAGAAACTTGTCCCGGCCGAGTGTACACACGCTCATTTCAAAGAACCCGCGGTTCTTTGAATGGAGCGTACGCGGTGACGTCATCGACTACGACGAGCATGCGCTCGTCACATTCGATGCCGTCGCCGCCATCTTGGTATACCCTACGTATGCCTAGGAAGCTACCGCGCATGCGTCGAATTCATTTCGAACATGCGCGGGCTTCCGGGAGGACAGGTAAGTGTACACACACTCACTTTTCTCGTCGAGAAACATGCCGAAGAGAATCTCGACGAGAAAATAGAGAGCAGGTTCTCTATTTTCTCGTCTAGGTTTCTTGTCGGTTTTCTCGACGAGAAACCAGATAGCAGCGTACACACGACTGATTTACTCGGCAAGACCTCTCTGCCAGCAAGTTTCTTGCTGGTTCTTGCCGAGAAAATCGGTCGTGTGTGCGAGGCCTAAATTGAATTGTTGGCTTTAAAAGTTTGCAAAGAATAAGCCCAATACACACTCTGTTTAATCGATAAAATTTCCTGAAATGATCACTAAACTTAAACAGCTTTTTCACAAAAACTGTAAAAGATATCAAACTGAAAAGCTGAATATTTTGTGAACATTTTAAAGTTTGTTTGGCGTCTGTAGGTGAAAGTATGAAGGAGCTGAAACTTTTGGGAGCGGAAGAAGATTTTAAGGATTTAAAGCATGCTCTCATTCACTTCAATGTTAAAAAAAAGTGTTAAAAAGCTTACCATTTTAAAAAGTAGAAAAAAAGTTGAAGAAGTCCTATCATAAGCTGAAAGAGCTGAACATTTTAAAAGTTGAATAGTTTTAATAGCTGAAAGTATGCAGAAGTTACGCAGAGCCAAAAAACGTACGGAAATCAAAATATGAATAACAATAGTGGGAATGCTACTGAGCATTCCCACTAATAAAAAGGACAATCAATATTTTATATTATAACATAATGGGGTTAATTTACTAACAACAGTGCGCTGCGCCGGTTCATACCTTAATTGGTGCGCCAGAGAGAAAAAGATTTTCTGGACTGCCGCACTCCGTAAAAGACGTTCTTTAATGAAAAATAAAATCCACAGCACAACATACAGAACTTAAAGTGAAAACAGGGACAAGGCCAACGCATTTCACATCACAGGATGCTTACTCATAGCTTAACCACTTGCCGACCGCGTCATGGACAAAAGACGTCCACAGCGCGGTCGAATTATCCTGAGTGGACGTCCCAGGGACGTCCTCCCAGAATCTTGCTCCCGCGCGCCCCCAAATGACGGAGCGATCACTTGTAAACAGACCGGCGTCATGTGATGACGCCGGTTCCTCCCTCCCCTCTCTGTACCGATCGGTACAGTGTGAGAGGAGAGGGGAGGGAGCGGATCATGTCCGCTCCCTCCCCCATGTCAGATCATGTCAGCTGTGGGCTGGATCTGTGACAATTGCAGTCACAGATCCAGCCATCCATCCATCCCTGCTCAGCCATCCCTGTGCAATACCCTGCGCAATACTCTGCAAAATACCCTGTACAATACCCTGTGCAATACCCTGCTAATACTCTGCAATACACTGTACAATACCCTGTGCAATACTCTGCAATACCCTGTGCAATACTCTGCAATACCCTGCCCATACTGTGCAATACCCTGCCCATACTGTGCCCATACTGTGCAATACCCTGCCATACTGTGCAATACTCTGCCATATTCCGCAATACCCTGCCATACTCCTCAATACCCTGCCATACTCCTCAATACCCTGCCATACTCCTCAATACCCTGCCATACTCCTCAATACCCTGCCATACTCCTCAATACCCTGCCATACTCCTCAATACCCTGCCATACTCCTCAATACCCTGCCATACTCCTCAATACCCTGCCATACTCCTCAATACCCTGCCATACTCCTCAATACCCTGCCATACTCCTCAATACCCTGCCATACTCCTCAATACCCTGCCATACTTCTCAATACCCTGCCATACTCCTCAATACCCTGCCATACTCCTCAATACCCCTCAATACCCGGCAATACCCCTCAATACCCGGCAATACTCCACAATACCCGGCAATACTCCACAATACCCGGCAATACTCCACAATACCCGGCAATACTCCACAATACCCGGCAATACTCCACAATACCCGGCAATACCCGGCAATACTCCACAATACCCGGCAATACGCCACAATACCCGGCAATACGCCACAATACCCAGCAATACGCCACAATACCCGGCAATACGCCACAATACCCGGCAATATGCCACAATACCCGGCAATATGCCACAATACCCGGCAATACGCCACAATACCCGGCAATACTCCTCAATACCCTGCAATACTCCTCAATACCCCGCAATACCCCGCAATACTCGGCAATACCCCGCAATACTCGGCAATACCCCGCAAAACTCGGCAATACCCCGCAAAACTCGGCAATACCCCGCAATACTCGGCAATACCCCGCAATACTCGGCAATACCCCGCAATACTCGGCAATACCCGGCAATACCCGGCAATACCCGGCAATACTCGGCAATACCCAGCAATACCCCGCAATACCCCGCAATACCCGGCAATACCCGGCAATACCCCGCAATACCCCGCAATACCCCGCAATACCCGGCAATACCCGGCAATACTCCGCAATAACCACTTCCCGCCCGCCAGCCGTCATATGACGTCCTTAATTTTATGCAGGGATATCTGAATGATGGGTGCAGCTACAGGCATCATTCAGATATTCGCTTTTTCAGCTGGCGATTCCCTGCACCATAAGAACGATCATAGCGGCTGTTCCACCGCTTGATCATTCTTACGGGAGGTGAGAGGGGATGCCCCCCCCTCCCGCTGCCCTCCGGTGTTTCTACCGACTCACCGCTACGATCAAAGCCAAGATTTTTTTTTTTCAGGCTTCCCAGCCTAGAGGTGAGATGTGGGGTCTTATTGACCCCATATCTCACTGTAAAGAGGACCTGTCATGCCATATTCCTATTACAAGGGATGTTTACATTCTTTGTAATAGGAATAAAAGTGATCAAAAAAAAATTTGGGGCGGAAAAACATGTCAAACTAAAATAAAGTAAAATGAACAATAAAATATATATATATTTTTTAAAGCGCCCTTGCCCCCGCGAGCTCGCATGCATAAGTGAACGCATATGTAAGCCCCGCCCACATATGAAAACGGTGTTCAAACCACACATGTGAGGTATCGTTGCGAACGTTAGAGCGAGAGCAATAATTTTGGCCCTAGACCTCCTCTGTAACTCAAAACATGTAACCAGTAAAAATATTTAAAAGCGTTGCCTATGGGGATTTTTAAGTAGCAAAGTTTGGCGCCATTCCACGAGTGTGTGCAATTTTGAAGGGTGACATGTTAGGTATCTATTTACTCGGCGTAACTTCATATTTCACATTATGCAAAAACATTGGGCTAACTTTACTGGTTTTTTTTTCTTTTAAGCACAAAACAGTTTTTTTTCGTAAAAAACGCGTTAGCAAAATTTCTGCGCAAATACCGTGCAAGATAAAAAGTTGCAGCGACCACCATTATATTCTTTAAGGTCTTTGCTAAAAAAACATATATAATGTTTTGGGGTTCTATGTAATTTTCTAGCAAACAAATGATGATTTTTACATGTAGGAGAGAAATGTCAGAATTGGCCCGGGTGCTCCAGAACGCCTGAAGGTGCTCCCTGCATGTTGGGCCTCTGTATGTGGCCACGCTGTGTAAAAGTCTCACACATGTGGTATCGCCATACTCGTGAGGAATAGCAGAATGTGTTTTGGGGTGCAATTTGTGCTATGCATATGCTGGGTGTGAGAAATAACCTGCTAATATGACAATTTTGTGAAAAAAAAAAGAAAAGAAAAAAAAAATCTTGATTTTGCAAAGAACTGTGGGAAAAAATTACAACTTCAAAAAACTCACAATGACTCTATCTAAATACCTTGGAATGTCTTCTTTCCAAAAAGGGGTCATTTGGGGGGTATTTGTACTTTTCTGGCATGTTAGGGTCTCAAGAAATTAGATAGGCCGTCAGTACTTCAGGTGTGATCAATTTTCAGATATTGGCACCATAGATTGTGGACTCTATAACTTTCACAAAGACCAAAAAATATGCACCAATTTGTACTTATTTTTACCAAAGATATGTAGCAGTATAAATTTTGGCCAAAATTTATGAAGAAAAAATATTAATTTGCAAAATTTTATAACGGAAACAAAGAAAAATTCATTTTTTTACAAAATTTTCAGTCTTTTTTCTCTTATAGCGCAAAAAATAAAAAACCCAACAGTGATTAAATACCACCAAAAGAAAGCTCTATTTGTGTGAAAAAAAGGACAAAAATTTCATATGGGTACAGTGTTGTATGACTGAGTAATTGTCATTCAAAATGTGAGAGCACCGAAAGCTGAAAATTCGTCTGGTTAGGAAGGGGGTTTAAGTGCCCAGTTGTCAAGTGGTTAATTGGTGCGCCGGATAAATCCTTAACCACTTGCCGCCCACCCTATAACAGATTGACGGCGGCAAAGTGGTTTCAAAATCCTGACTGGACGTCATATGACGTCCTCAGGATTTTGAGCCGCTGCGCGCCCCCGGGGGCGCGCATCGCGGCGATCGTTGCTGCGGGATGTCAGTCTGACACCCCGCAACACCGATCTAGGTAAAGAGTCTCAGACGGAGACTCTTTACCACGTGATCAGCCGTGTCCAATCACGGCTGATCACGATGTAAACAGGAAAAGCCGGTCATCGGCTTTTCCTCACTCGCGTCTGTCAGACGCGAGTAGAGGAGAGCCGATCGGCTGCTCCTCTGACAGGGGGGGTTTGTGCTGATCCATTATCAGCGCAGCCCCCCGAGGATGCCCACACTGGACCACCAGGGATGCCACTAGACCACCAGGGATGCCACCTATAGGTATTCCACACTAGACCACCAGGGATGCTAATTATATACAAGTAATCAGTGCCCACAATGGGCACCACTGATTGGCAGGCATTATTGTTTGGCACTGATTGGCATCCATTAGTACAGTACCACCTATCAGTGCCCATCCATGCCACCTATCAGTGCCCATCCATGCCCATCCATGCCACCTATCAGTGCCCATCCATGCCCATCCGTGCCACCTATCAGTGCCCATCCATGCCGCCTATCAGTGCCCATCTGTGCTGCCTATCAGTGCCCATCCGTGCCACCTCATCCGTGCCCGTCAGTGCCGCCTTATCCATGCCCTTCAGTGCAGCCCCATCAGTGCCCATCAGTGAAGGAGAAAACTTACTTATTTACAAAGTTTTGTAACTGAAACAAAAAAACTTTTTTTTTTTCAAAATTTTCGGTCTTTTTTTAAAAATTTTAGCAGAAAATAAAAATCGCAGAGGTGATCAAATACCACCAAAAGAAAGCTCTATTTGTGGGAACAAAATGATAAAAATGTAGTTTGGGTACAGTGTAGCATGACCGCGCAATTGTCATTCAAAGTGCAACAGCGCAGAAAGCTGAAAATTGGTCTGGGTAGGAAGGTGTATAAGTGCCCAGTATGGAAGTGGTTAATTGGGCGCATGAACCGGCGGCACACTGCTATAGTAAATAAAAATGTCAGCGGCGCTTGTATCTCTATTCAAAATGAATGGTTCCCTATGGGAGCCCATTGATTTGAATAGAGGTTGCCCGGGAAGTCGGATCAAGACGATCCGACTTGCGGGGCGACTCGTGTGACGGTTGAAACAGGGGCAGCGTGACTTTGCGAGGCAACTTGGACACAACTTGAGCGTGAAGCAGACGCTCAAGTCGTGTCCTGGAGGCGACTTGAAGTACCTGGCCGAGAATGTTCTCGGCGACAAGGTACTGCAAGCCTCGCACTCGCTGTCCCCTGTGTTTGGTATGAATCATAAAGGGGAACTCCAGGCCAAATTTTAAATAAAAAACAGAAGCATACCAGGCCCTTAGGTCTGGTATGGATTTTAAGGGGAAACCCCCCACGCCGAAAAAACAGCGTGGGGGTCCACCCAAAATCCATACCAGACCCTTATCCGAGCACGCAGCCCGGCAGGTCAGGAAAGGGGGGGGTGAGCGAGCGCCCCCCCTCCTGAACCATACCAGGCCGCATGCCCTCAACAGGGGGGGTTGGGTGCTTTGGGGCAGGGGGCGCCCTGCGCCCCCCCCAAAGCACCCTGCCCCATGTTGATGGGGACAAGGGCCTCTTCACGACAACCCTGGCCGTTGGTTGTCGGGGTCTATGGGCGGGGGGCCTATCGGAATCCGGGAGCCCCCTTTAATAAGGGGGCCCCCAGATCCCAGGCCCCCCCACCCTATGTGAAGGAGTATTTTTAAAGTAATTTATTAGGCAGCTCCGGGGGTCTTCTTCAGACTTCGGGGGTCTCTTCTCCTGCTCTCCGGTGCCTTCTCCGCGCTCTCCGGTTCTTCTACCGCTCTCCGGTGCCTTCTCCACGATCTCCGGTTCTTTCTGCCTTCTGCCGGGCACCCCGCTATCTTCTTCCAGCTCTTTAGCTAGCGGGGTCCCGGTCTTCATTGTAGTCGTCTTCCCTCTTCTCTCCGCCCGATGTTGCCTCATCGCTGTCTGCCGCTACAATGCTGTGTGCGCGGAGCGCAACAACTTATATTGGCATGGGGCGTGGTCACCGGGTGATGCCACCCGGTGACCCCGCCCCGTATGCCGTCACAGTCCCGGGGAATGATGGGACCGTGACGTCATATGGGGCGGGGTCACCAGTGACCACGCCCCATGTCAATATAAGTCGTTGCGCTCCGCGTACACAGCATTGTAGCGGCAGACAGCGATGAGGCAACATCGGGCGGAGAGAGGAGGGAAGAAGACGACGATGAAGACCGGGACCCCGCTAGCAAAAGAGCTGAAAGAAGATAGCGGGGCACCCGGCAGAAGGCAGAAAGAACCGGAGATCGTGGAGAAGGCACCGGAGGGCGGGAGAGGAACCAGAGAGCGCGGAGATGACACCGGAGAGCAGAAGAAGAGACCCCGAAAGTCAGAAGAAGACCCCCGAAGTCGGAAGAAGACCCCCGAAGTCGGAAGAAGACCCCCAAAGTCAGAAGAAGACCCCCAAAGTCAGAAGAAGACCCCCAAAGTCAGAAGAAGACCTCGGGAGCTGCCTAATAAATTACTTTAAAAACCTGTGTTGTGTTTTTTTTATTGACTTTTTTTGCCACCAGGTGAATGGGTAGGGGTACGATGTACCCCATACTCATTCACATAGGGTGGGGGGCCGGGATCTGGGGGTCCCCTTTGTTAAAGGGGTCTTCCAGATTCCGATAAGCCCCCTGCCCGCAGACCCCCACAACCACCGGGCAAGGGTTCTGGGGATGAGGCCCTTGTCCCCATCAACATGGGGACATCCTCCCATGTTGAGGGCATGTGGCCTGGTACGGTTCAGGAGAGGGGGGGGGCGCTCTCTCGTCCCACCCTCTCTTCCTGCGGCCTGCCAGGTTGTGTGCTCGGATAAAGGGTCTGGTATGGATTTTTGAGGGAACACCACGCCATTTTTTTTTAAAATTTGCGGCAGGGTTCCCCTTAATATCCATACCAGACCTGAAGGGCCTGGTAATTGAACTTGGGGGGACCCCCACGCATTTTTTTTTTTCACCAATGACTTTTCTATGTATTGCCGGGAGCCGACAATTCATTATAGCCGCGAGTGAGTTTTAAATTACTTTTTTTCCTTCCTTTGTGCAGAGACAGTTCTAAGCACGGGAAACAAGCGTGACTTTACAGGCATACTATACACACACCCTAGGTACGAAATTTTAAGTAATAATTCACTTTTATTGTTTCACTTTAAGCATTATTAAAATCAGTGCTCCCGAAAAAACGTCAGTTTTTAAAACTTTTTTTTGCATTGATACATGTCCCCTGGGGCAGGACCCAGGTCCCCAAACACTTTTTAGGACAATAACTTGCATATTAGCCTTTATAATTAGCACTTTTGATTTTGAACATTCGAGTCCATTGTATTTAATAGGGTTCTAAAGTTCGCGCAAACTTTCTGTCTGTTCGCAGGTTCTGGTGCGAACCGAACAGGGGGGTGTTCGGCTCATCCCTAAATGTTAACTAACTTAACGCTTATAAACGCAAATGCGGTAAAACGCGGCATGCAAACGCGACAAAATGCGCATTTAGAAATGCCGCTTTCAACCTTAGTTCTGAAAACTTTGCACCAGCGTCCCGTGTACATGGGGCCTAAAAACGGCTATGCCATTTACAGCTCAAAAACGCCATGGTGGCCAAGAGGCCATAGGCTAACATGGAGAGGCCTTTTTAAGCTGCAAAAAACACTCAAAAAAGTGGCTGGTAAAAGGTCCGTGTGCATGTAGCCTTATATTAACCACTTGCTTACTGGCCACTTAAACCCCCTTACTGCCCAGACCAATTTTCAACTTTCAGCGCTGATGCACTTTGAATGACAATTGCGCGCTCATACAACACTGTAACCCAATGAAAATGTAATCATTTTTTGCACACAAATAGAGCTTTCTTTTGGTGCTATTTGATCACCTCTGCGTTTTTTTTTCTTCTATAAATACAAAAGACCGACTAAAAAAAAAAAAAAAAGTGGACATTTTAACCACTTCAGCACCAGGCCTATTCTGGCACTTCTCTACTTCATGTAAAAATCATAATTTTATGGCTATAAAATTACTTAGAACCCCCAAACATTATATATGTTTTTTTAGCAGACACCCTGGGGAATAAAATGGCGGTCATTTTTATCTCGCTCGGTATTTGCGCAATAAATTTTCAAACGCCTTTTTTTTGGAAAAAAAATGGTTTCATGAATTAAAAAAATTACAAAACAGTAAAGTTCGCACAATTTTTTTGTATAATGTGAAAGATGTTGTTATGCTGAGTAAATAGATACCCAACATGTCACGCTTTAAAATTGCGCACACTCATGGAATGACACCAAACTTCAGTACTTAAAAATCTCCATAGGCGATGCTTTAAACATTTTTACACGTTACCATTTTCGCATTACAGAGGAGGACTAGTGCTAGAATTGTTGCACTCATTCTAACGCACGCAGCAATACCTCACATGTGTGGTTTTAACGGCGTTTACATATGTGGGTGGGACTTACGTGTGTGTTCGCTTCTGAGCGCGAGCTACCGGGGACAGGGGCGTTTTTAAATTATTTTTTTTATTATTTTTTTGTTTTTTCCTTTTTTTTTTTTTTTTTTACACTTTTTTTTACTTTTTTGTTTTTTTGATCACTTTTATTCCTATTACAAGGAATGTAAACATCCCTTGTAATAGGAATCTATTGTGACAGGTCCTCTTTATGGAGAGATGCAGGGTCAAAAAAAAAATCACGATCTCATGCTGACAGCCGAGATCACGGCTTTGTTTACATACGGGAACCCGGCGTGACGTCATAACAATGTGCCCAGGCCTCCGACGGTCATAGAGATGACTGATAACCATCTGGTCACCAGTCATCTCTATGCTTCCCATCCGGCGCCAACTCGTTCTCTGGGCCCCCCGATGGCACGGGAGAGCCCGGAGAAGCACCCGATGGCGGCGGGAGGGGGGGGAACGTCCCCTCCCGCCGCCTATAAGAACGATCAAGCGGCGGAACTGCCGCTATTATCGTTCTTATCGTGCACAGAATCGCCAGCTGAAAAGAATGATATCTGAATGATGCCTGCAACTGCAGGCATCATTCAGATGTCACCGCACAAAGTCAAGGACGTCATTTGACGGTGGGCGGTAGGGAAGTGGTTGATATTTAGTTTGAAAAATGTTCTCCTACATTGATGTACACTGATGAGGCTGCACTGATGGGCACCGATAAGGTGGCAAGGGTGTGCACAGAGGTGGCATTGCTAGTTGGCACTGGTGGGCATTAAGAAGTGACACTGCTAGCTGGCAATGATTGGCACCAGTGGTGGGCATTGATAGGTGGCACTGGCAGGGGCTACTGATTGTCACAGATGACGCAGAATTGCCTCTTCCTCTTCGGGCCCGATGTCCCTTGCACATAAGCCGGTGATTGCCTTTTTTTATGCTCACGCTGTCAGCACAAGGAGAAAACAAAAACAAACCATTACCGAGCTTTTGTTTACATCACGTGATCAGCTGTCATTGGCTGACAGCTGATCACGTGGTAAGGGGCAGGGATCGGCCCCTTACTCGGATCTGTCATCACCCGAGTCTCAGTGACTCGGTGACCACAGCGCGCGCGAAGGGGAGGACGTCTATTGACGGACTCCCGGCAATTGAGGACCGTGCTGTGGCCGTCGATCAGTTATAGCGCTGATCTCAAGTGGTTAAAGAGGGTCTAAATGGGCCCCTGACATGCATCACAATTCAACTTAGGAATGTGTCTTTGCAAAGTTAAACTAAATTAAATCCTTTTTCTTATTTTTGCTTGGGGATAGAGTGCAGAGGGATTAGAAGTCTAGACAGTTTTTGGGGATGTCTGCACCCCTGATAGGGTGAAGACAACTCCCAAATTTGGCCACTTTATCCTTCCAAATTATTCACTTACTGTCACATAGCCACACAGAAAGTGAGGGTAAATCCCTACCAATGTCTTTCCTTGGGGACACACAGGTCAATCTAAATACTTTCCCCATTATGTACATTGCACTCCAGCATTTTGCTGGGTACACCCCAAATTATTAGGCATTTTGGACTTTGGGGTTTATTTACTAAAAGGCAAATCCACTTTGCACTACAAGTGCACTTGCTGGATATCCGAGGGGGACATGCAAGGAAACAAAAAAAACACCATCTTTGCTTCTACATGATTGGATGTTAAAATCACCAGTGCTTCCCCTCATAAATTCAGCAACTACACTTGTACTGCAGAGTCGATTTGCCTTTACTAAACCCCAAACTACCTAATGATTTGGGGTGTACACAACAAAGTGCTAGAGTGCAATTTGCTTAATGGGGACACTAGTTAGATTGATCTGTGTGTCCCCAAGAAAAGACATTGGTAGGGTTTTACCTTCACTTCCTGTTTAGCTGTGTGACAGTAAGTGAAGCCAATTTTACTAAAAGGGACACAAAGCCCAACCTAAAAAAACAAAAAACAAGCAGGGGTTCTAACACTTAATTGGTTTCCCTCAAAATGCCCACAATTAGAATAGTATTGCCTTGAGCTATTTTTAAGTGCAGTGCTCTAAATCAGTGCTTCTCAAGTACCCCCAACAGGCCATGTTTGCAGGTTTTCCTTCATCTTGCACATGTGCTTTAAATCACAGTCAATGGTTTGGTATTTTGGACAGCAATTCTCGATAAGATAAATCCACAAAACATGTCCTGTTGGGGGTACTTGAGGACTGAGGCTGAGAACCACTGCAGTAAAAAGGAAAATTGAATACTTACCGCTCTGTATTTTTTATTTCCTGGTGACTATCCATTGCAGCACACAATGCATGCATATGCTAGCATGAAGGCACCAGGGTAGAGAAATTACACCTGTTTTGTTTTGACATGCCAATAAGCATAGTTAAAGGAGCACTATACCTTTTTTTTTTTTTGCTTAAAAATAACAAACATGTTATACTTACCTCCACTGTGCAGCTCGTTTTGCACACAGTGGCCCCGATCCTGGTCTTCTGGGGTCCCTCGGCGGCTGTCTTGGCTCCTCCCCGCAAGGACTCCACACCTTAATGCGAGTGAGCTCGCATGGTGTGGAGTGATTGCGGGCGCGCTCCCGTGATACAGCGGCGGCCATAGCCGCCGACTGTATCACTCGGCCCCGCCCCCCGGCGTGCCGCGTCATTGGATGTGATTGACAGCAGCGCCAGCCAATGGCTGCGCTGCTTTCAATCTATCCAGTGTAGCCAATCGGCGGCCAGGCAGAAAAACGAAGAGGATGACGGGGACGAGCATGGGACTTTCGAGGGGCCAGGTAAGAAAAACGGGGGCTCGGGGGGGGCGGTATTGTCGAATGTTTTTTCACCTTAATGCATAGGATGCATTAAGGTGAAAAAACATGTAACTTTACTACTCCTTTAAGCTACAGTTGTCACATTTGTTGCATAGAAAACAAAAAAAAACAAACATCAAATTTTATTGATCAACAAAAAAGGACTTGGAAAACAAAAAGAGAAGCAAAAAAAAAAATAAATAAGACATGAAGGTAGATTTGAAACATTGTGAACAAACGACACACATTAACAACATCAAAAATATTTCAGGGGAACATATCCCCCACACAAAAACAATCAACAAAAGTAAAACCAACATCTGTTTTGCAGACAAATAAAATGCATGTGTTAGGCCCCATGCACACGAGACGCAGGTGCAAACTCTGCTGAACACACGTTTTTAAACGCTGAAACCGGCGTTTATAAACGCGCGTTTTGCCGCGTTTGCGGCCGCGTTTAACCGCGTTTGCGTTTATAAGCGTTTCATCATAGACCCTCCCTAAGCTCAAAAAAGAGTAAATTTTAACCATTTCAGACAGTTTGTGAGACCAGAGTGAGTAGCAGCAGCTGAGAGAGCAGCAGTGTACTTGTATTTAGCGTATCACTTGCCACATCATCTGCCACAAGTTGTGGATTGTCCACTTGCCACGTCACCTGCCACGTCACCTGGCCACATCACCTGGCCACGTCACCTGGCCACGTCACCTGCCACAAGTTGTGGATTGTCCACTTGCCACGTTACCTGGCCACGTCACCTGGCCATGTTACCTGCCACGTCACCTGGCCACGTTACCTGCCACGTCACCTGGCCACGTTACCTGCCACGTCAGCTGGCCACGTCACCTGCCACAAGTTGTGGATTGTCCACTTGCCACGTCACCTGCCACGTCACCTGGCCACGTCACCTGCCACAAGTTGTGGATTGTCCACTTGCCATGTCACCTGGCCACATCACGTGCCACGTCACCTGGCCACGTCACCTGCCACAAGTTGTGAATTGTCCACTTGCCACGTCACCTGCCACGTCACCTAGCCATGTTACCTGCCCACATTACCTGCCACGTCATCTAGCCACGTCACCTGCCACAAGTTGTGGATTGTCCACTTTCCACGTCACCTGGCCACATCACGTGCCACGTCACCTGCCACAAGTTGTGAATTGTCCACTTGCCACATCACCTGCCACGTCACCTGGCCACGTCACCTGCCACAAGCTGTGGATTGTCCACTTGCCACGTCACCTGGCCACGTCACCTGGCCACGTCACCTGGCCACATCACCTGACACAAGTTGTTGATTGTCCACTTGCCACGTTACCTGCCACAAGTTGTGGATTGTCCACAATGCAATGCAAGCAATTACAGTTTTCTTTTATATTTTTTAATAGTTTTTCATCATTTGCCATCATTTTTGAGATTTCTAATGTTAAAAAATAGGTCACCTTTAAAAACGCTTATAAACGCAAATGCGGCAAAACGCCGGTACCGCGTTTAGCCACGTTTAGCAGCGTTTAGCGTCTGAAACGTGGAAAACGTTTGCGCCTGAACCCATTTTTTTGCTTCTGGAAAAACGAGGTTAAACGCAACTGCTTGTAAACGCCAAAAAACGAGAGTGTGTGCATGGACACATAGGATAGCATTGAATGGGTTCAGGAGCAGTTGAAAAAAGCGTCCAACTGCCTCTGAACGCGCGTTCAACAGCAAATAACAGCGTCTCGTGTGCATGGGGCCTTACAAACTTGATAAGGACACCAAAATGTACTTTTTGCCGGCCACATTCACACACAATCTCTTGCCTCTTTTCAGGGCAAGGGAGAGAATGCTATCTGCAAGCTTTATATAACATAGGTTTGTGTGCTAATGAGGCAATCGAAAACACACGCACATGGATTTCACGGGGACATTCCCTGTGGTGTCAGAGGGGAGCGGGGTCACCGGGTGGCAGCGGACCCAGAGGAGAACTGAAGAACTGAAGCGCCACACAGCGGGAAGCTCGAATTCAAGCGGAGCGGCCGGAGAAAGAAGAGGGGAACAAGAAGCCGGAGCAAGATGCGGACGAGAACACCGAAGGAAGAAGGAAGATGAAGATCAAGATGGAGGAAGAAACCTGAATGGAGAAAAGAAGAGGATGGAAGAAGAAGATGGAAGAAGAAGGAAGAAGATGGAAGAAAGGAGAAGACATTAATAAAAGGAATTGTCAAAAACCGGCTATTGTCATTTTTAACATTTGACACTTTTCTTTGTGAAATGGTAGGGGTACATTTGTACTCCATTACCATTTCACACGGGGGGGGCGGGATCTGGGGGTCCCCTTTGTTAAAGGGGGCTTCCAGATTCCAATAAGCCCCCTGCCCGCAGACCCCCACAACCACCGGGCAAGGGTTGTGGGGATGAGGCCCTTGTCCCCATCAACATGGGGCCTGGTATGGTTCAGGAGGGGGGGCGCTCTCTCGTCCCACCCCTCTTGTCCTGCGGCCTGCCAGGTTGCGTGCTCGGATAAAGGGTCTGGTGTGGATTTTTAGGGGGACTCCACGCCATTTTTTTTAAGTTTGGCGCGGGGGTTCCCCTTAAAAACCATACCAGACCTGAAGGGCCTGGTACGGATTTTGAGGGGGACCTGCACGTAATTTTTTTTAAATTGGCGCAGAGTTCCCCTT
The DNA here is from genome assembly GCA_029206835.1 of Rana muscosa. Classification (NCBI taxonomy): domain Eukaryota; kingdom Metazoa; phylum Chordata; class Amphibia; order Anura; family Ranidae; genus Rana; species Rana muscosa. The sequence goes on along the minus strand of CM055125.1, from coordinate 188,624,268 downwards.
AATACCCATACCAGACCTGAAGGGCCTGGTAATGGAATTTGGGGGGACCCCACACATTTTTTTTCAAAGACTTTCAATGACTTTTCTCTATATTGACGGGAGCCGACAATTCATTATAGCCGCGAGTGCTTTTAAATGCCTTTATTTTTTTCTTTAGAAATGTCATTTTGCTGTCGGACTGTTATATAAACGGCAAGTTTAGGAGGTGCGCCTGTTCAACTTATGCAAATGCGTTTACGCAACTTGACATTTACTAAGATTTTGCCGGCGCAGTGAACCGGCGCATTTGAACGAGTAAAATTGCAGCGCAGAGCACAAAAATATCCCTTGCAGTTATAATCGTAATTGCCGGCGCAGCAGGCTGGTTCAGAAAAAGTTACTTTCTCATTCTATTTTGGGCATATTTGAAACTTGGGCAGTTGTCACTAAACTTCCTCACATCACCCCACGTCACCCCCATTATATTGGCACTTCCAGCTTCTTTATATTTTTATTTGAAGATGCCGTGCACCAGGTCCATAGTGGCGCACTGAGCGCCTCCTCCCGTGCGCCGAGAACACTATAGTAAATGGGGAATAGTGCTGCGTTACCGGCGCAAATGTTTCGAACATACCAAAACTGCCGTTGCACACGCAGATGCGCCCATACTCATGGCGCAAACGTTTCGTAAATCAGCCCCAATGTGTTACTATTACTCTATAACCCTAGCATTGTAAAATGAACACTGTTTTCAGAACACCCCACAGCTGGTACAGTTGTGCTCAGAAGTCACATACCCCTCTAGATTGTAACCGGTTAGCTTTTATTGTTGCACCAATTATACAAAAAAAACACTTATAATACACCAAACAGCACTGCAAAATGTCAGAAACAAAAATTTTCAGTAATAAGACCCATAACTTTACGGTCACATCCATAAATACTTTGTAGAGTTAACAAGACCTAGTAAGAGAGAAAACAGAAAAATCTGCACAATTTATTTCACAGTGCGATTATGGTCACAACTCTTAAAAATTCATAAAAAAAATCCCTTCCCAGACTGGATTATCTGAATGACTTTTGGGTCCACTGTGCAAGCATCAAATGCCCACATAGGTCCCCCCCCCCCCCTCCCTCCTTGTCTTTCCCCACCTGGCTGTATCCAGGTCTCACAGGTTCGGGTGAGAGTATTCTCCTGACTAGATCGGTTACTCTTGTTCTTTGGCTTAACGTGGTGTAGGTTATGATTGATGGCTGAATACTGTACAGATGCTTGTATGTCCTGTACACCACGAATTCTTGTGCATTTTTATTTTCTGTTTATTGTGCATTTATATGTTGTAAACTGACATGTGATCATTAACTTTGAATAAAGTTTATTTTGTTGAAAAAATAAAAATAAATGCCCACATAAGTGAATGTCATTCACATTTTTAGAAATGGTAAACATGAAAAAGACTTCATCTTACCTTATTGTGACAGTAACAAAAACAGTGTTATTACCTGTTAACTACTTTTTCCAGGAATCTTCCAGGACGGCTTACAGAGAGATAGGCTCCTCCCACCTAGATCAGGAAACACATGATCCACATCATAAAAGCATCACTCATGCATTAGCCCCTCAGTATTAACAAATAACCGAAGGCTCAGAATCATTAAACCCTCATTAGCGTAGCTTTATCTTTACTCTGTGCTTTACATTGCTACTCACCTCAAAAAAGGGAGGGAACTGACGCCGTCCTGGAAGATTCCTGGAAAAAGTAGTTAACAGGTAATAACACTGTTTTTCCAAGTCATCTTCCAGGACGGCTTACAGAGAGGACAATATAGTACTACTTGATCAGGGCGGGACCACAGCCTGCAGCACCTTCCTGCCAAAAGACTGGTCCTGGCTGGCAAGCAGGTCCAGTCTGTAATGCTTTACGAAAGTCTGGGAACTGGACCAGGTTGCGGCCTTGCAGATCTGGAGGGGAGACGCTCCTGCCCTTTCAGCCCAAGAAGTAGAAACCGCTCTTGTGGAATGAGCATTTATACCTAACGGAGGTGTGCGGGACACTGCCTTGTATGCCTCCGCAATGGCCGACTTCATCCACCTGGCGATGGTACCTTTGGATGCCTCTTTATCCTTGTTTGAACCTGCAAACAACACGAACAAGCTGGTGGAACGTCGCCACTCCTTGGTGCGCTCTATGTAAGTGATCAAGCATCTCCTGACGTCTATCCTATTAAATCCTGCTTCCTTGTCATTTTTAGGATTTCCACAAAATGATGGTATTATGATCTCTTCCGACCTATGGAAGTTAGACGGTACCTTGGGGAGAAAAGCTGGGTCCAGTGAGAGGATAATCTTGCAAAATGGTGCAGAAAGGCTCAATCACTGAAAGTGCCTGGATCTCACCAACTCTCCTAGCAGAGACTAGGGCCACCCAAACTACTGTTTTCAAGGTTAAGAGCTTTATGGGCAGTTAGTCTATTGGCTCAAATGGGGTCTTACAAAGACCTTGCAACACTGTCGATAAGTCTCAGGGAGGGAACCTCCTTGATTTGGGGACTCGTTTATGGCTGATGGATACAAGAAACCTCTTGATCAGTGGCTTTTCTGACAGTCTTTGATTTAAAAAGTTGGACAGAGCTGCTACCTGTACCTTAAGAGTACTGACTGTAAGATTTAGATCTGCTCCAGCTTGGAGGAAATCTAGGACCGCTGGGACCATGGCTCCTGACACACTGTTGTTGAGCATGCGCCAGGCCCCAAATTTTTTCCAGCTTTTATTGTAAATTGCATTAGTGGACGGCTTCCGGCTGCTAAGAATGGTATCGATTACCTTTGCCGATAACCCTCTCTGCTCTAACAGCTCCCTCTCAGAAGCCAGGCCGTCAGAGAAAGAGAGCTCACTTCTGGATTATTCACCTCTCCCTGATATACAAGGTCCGTCCCGTAAGGCAGTCTCCAAGGTTCCGTAATGCTGAGTCTTAGTAGTCCTGAGAACCAAGACCTCCTTGGCCAAAATGGCGCGATCAGGATAACTTTTGTGTTGGACCCCCTTATCTTCCAGATAATCTTTGGAATGAGTGCAAACGGTGGAAACGCATACACCAGATCTGCCTCCCAAGGTTGGGATAGGGCATCTAGGCCCAGACTGAGAAGATCTCTCTGTAGGGAGTAAAATTGTTCCACCTGCCTGTTCTGCCTTGTAGCAAAAAGGTCTATTTGTGGGTTTCCCCACTTCTGCGCTATTTGTTCGAACACTGTTCGATTCAAGCACCATTCTGTCTGAGACAGAGTCTCTCTGCTTAGGACATCTGCCAGAGAATTTAATTCCCCTTTTAAGTGAATTGAAGACAGGGATAAAAGATTTGCTTCTGCCCATTGAAGGATCTCTTCTGCTATCTTCATCAGACCTGGGACTCTTGTACCCCCTTATTTGTTGATGTAAAATACTGTGGTAATGTTGTCCGAAAGGACCTGCACGTCTTCCCCTCAGGGTTGGACAAAAGGCTACTAGGGCCTTTAGAACCGCCTTCATCTCCCTCGCGTTGGAGGAGAGGCTGGCTTCCTGCTGGTTCCAGAGCCCCTGGGCCATCAGTGTGCCTGAATGGGCCTGAATGGGCTCCCCACCCCTGCCCGCTGGCATCCGTGGTGACTGCTAGAGGGCAGTGTTGGGACCAGAGAGATTTGCAGGGATCAACCACCACTCTATCGAGAGTTTTACTTCCTGCGGAATCTCTGCATGTCTTTGAAGAGAATCCGTCTTTCCATCCCAGAGAGAAAGCATGAGCGCCTGAAGTGCTCGAGTATGGAATTGTGCCCACTGGACTCCTGGGATGGCCACTGTCATCAACCCAAGGACCCTCATTATGCCTTGAATTTAGGTTTTTGTACATGTGCAGAGGTTGCTCACCTCTGTCATAATTGTTGCCACTTTTTCTTTTGTCAGAAAAATCTTGGATGTAGTTGAGTCTATTAGATATCCTAGGTATACAATACTTTGAGTAGGTACCAACTGTGACTTCTCCTGATTTACCAGCCACCCTAGCTGCTGAAGGTGTTTGGTAGTTCTGCTCAGGTTCCGTCTCACTTCGGCTGCTGAATCTGCAAAGATCAGTATGTCGTCCAGATAGGGAATTATCTGAATTCCCTCCGATCTCAGTGTACACAGAGCTTCTGCCAGTATCTTCGGGAAAATGCGTGGAGCTGACGCTAGTCCGAAGGGCAGAGCAGTGAATTGAAAATAGAGGGTTCTGAACCCCTTCCTTACTGCAAACCTGAGAAACTGCTTGGACTCCTTTCGAATGGGGACATGAAGATAGGCGTCTCTTAGGTCTAATAAGACCATGAAGACCCCAGGGGTTAACAAATCTCTGGTGGTGTAGATTGACTCCATCTTGAAACGACTTTACGTACATGTTTACTTGCTTCAGATTCAAAATCAGTCGAAATTTTCCTGAGGACTTTTTTATCAGAAAAACTTTAGAATAAAACCCTTCTTTTCTTAGAGATGGGGGGAGGAAGCTTATCACCTTCTTCTCCAACATACTCTGCAGGAGGGAAGACATAGCTGTTGCTTTCTCCGTGTCTTTTGGGAGATCTGTCGTGTGAAATTTTTGAGGGGGGCAGCCTAAAAGCTCTATCTTGTACCCCGATTCGATCAGATCCAGGATAAAAACGGCTGCTGGAGACGGTCTGCCACTGTGTGAGGAACAACCCCAACCTTCCCCCCACATGACCAACTGAGTCACTGGGAAGGGTCCTTAGGCTGGGGGGGTTTAAAGTGGAAACCACCTCTGCCCCTTCCCCTCCTGTATTGCCACCCTCCTTTCTGGTCTTGGGCTGCAAAACCTCTGTTCTGCCATCTCCTATCCCCCCGGCGAGAGTTCCTTTCATTTGACACCTGAAAAGGACGAAAATTCCTTTTTTGTTGTTGTTTTTTGGGGAAAGGGAACCCCTTCTTTTTATCGGCTGACCTCTCTAGGACGGATTCCAGCTGTTTTCCAAAAAGGAAAATCTCCATTAAAGGGGAGGGAACAGAGTCTTGTCTTTGACACAGTGTCTCCTCCCCAGGTCTTCAGCCAGATAGCCCTCTTAGATTCATTAATCAATGCTGTGGACCTGGCCGAGAATATTACGGACTCCGTGGATGCATCTGCTATATACGCCACTGCCTTATTTAGCGTTGGTAAGGCCTCCAAAATCTCTTCCCTAGGAGTATCTGACTCCAGAAGAGTGCGGAGCTGTTTAAGCCACAAATCAAGCGTACGAGCCACGCATGTAGTGGCTAGTGCGGGTCTAAAGTTAGCGGAGCAAGCTTCCCACGCTTTTTTTAAATACCCTTCCGCCTTTTTGTCCATTGGCTCTTTTAGGGTGCTTGAATCCTCAAAGGAAAATTCTGAATCCTTTGAAACTTTAGCTATGGAAGCGTCCAGTCTGGGGCACTTTTCCCACAGCTTTGTATCCTCTTTAAAGGGGAACCTTCTCTTTAAAATTCTAGGGAAGAAGACTCCCTTTTCCGGCTTCCTCCATTCCTGAAGTATTGTCTCCTTTAGGGAGTGGGACGCATGCACCGGAAAGGTTCTGCCATGTCTAGGCTGAAGGCTTTCATATAAAAGGTCATGTACCGACAACTCCTGGTTTTCTGGAGTCTCCAGCTCCAGGGTGTCGTAGATCGCTTTTAATAGTTCTTCTGTTTCCTCTGAAGGAAAAAGGAATCTTTGCATCTTGCCGGGTCCTTCCTCATTGTGGTCCACCTCCTCAGACTCTGAGGCTGACTCTGAGGTGTCCTCCAGCTCCTCCAGTACTCTCTGCTGGTGGACTGCCCGTACCTGGGCCAGGACTCCTGGCCTAACAGTAGTACTGGTGCCTGAAGTACCTGGGCTAGCTTCAGCAAGCGTCTCTTGCTGTCTGGGTTTAAAGGACTGAAAGTCTGTTTCATCCCCGTCTTTAATGAGTCCATAAACCCCTTGAGGACAGGGCCCGTTTCTCCTTTGATAAGCTTGTCTATACAGTCCTGAGAAGCATTCTTCTTCCACCCATAATGCATCTTCTTGGTGCATATTGGGCACTTTTTTCTAGGTGTCTCTGTTTTGTCTTTGGGCTCGTGGGCCCTGTCCTGTAATACATCAAATGACAAGCGTCTGCATATTACTTTCCACTGAAGTAAATACCCATAAACCAGAAACACCACGTGGATAACTCCATTCTAGTCTAAGAATTTTGAGAAGTACCCACCACCGAAGCCTATGCTAGAATGTGTGACGTCTGTCCACCATCAGCATAAAATAAAAACAAGCTCTGGAATAAACAAACGCCCCCTGTGCCCCCACCACAGGAGGATAAGAAAAGGAAAGAAGCAGTCTGCCCCTTAGGGCCTGATTCGACCGATGGCGCCTCCAGACCTGCTTCTCTGGATCCTGGCAGCTCCATGCTGCTCCTGGAAGCCTCGGTGCCATCTTCTTGTCCAGGTCCCTATTAAAAAAGAGGTGTGGAGGGCCGGGGCGGCACTGTGGATCCAACGCCGCCCTACAGCACAGCACGCCTGTTATTCCAATACTAGGCTTCCTTCTGGGTGTACCAAGATGGCAGCCGCCGGACTTCCTGCCGTGTCACTTCCTGCCTTCCACGCCGGAAGTGACAACATCACTGCGCCCCAGCACAGCACGCCTGTTATTCCAATACTAGGCTCCCTAAAATATGGAGATTCCTATAAGGCAAAGAAAGGCTACCGGACCCTACGGCGGCCTGAGCCTCCACCAGGAGAACACCCTGCTGTACCCTGGATGGACCCACTGGATCACCTCCTCCACCCTCACAGGTAACCTCGCTGAGGATACAGCAAATTGGGAGGTGGGGTCTCTTGCCCTCACCCATGACCCCTGTTTCAGGTCTCCTGGGTGGCCCAAACTGACTCATACCCCAGGGGAACTACCCCTGTTGCCTGGGTATGGACGTCAGGAGGCCCCTGCTGTCTAGCACAAAGGCCAGAAAAAAATAACAAACATCCACTTGGATCTAGTTCCTGTCTGGCCTGAGGAAACAAAAATAGTGAGGGGATAATGCATGAGTGATGCTTTTATGATGTGGATCATGTGTTTCCTGATCTAGGTGGGAGGAGCCTATCTCTCTCAGTAAGCCGTCCTGGAAGATGACTTGGAAAAAAAACAATTTTTTCTCCTGCCTACATTGCAATGTAGCATTGAAAGGAAATGATATCGCTCCTAAAGTAAAAAACTTTAAAGCAGTGCTCCAGTTTTAATAATAGGACACTTACCTGTCCTGGAATCCAGCGATGTAGGCACCGCAGCTGATGGTTTCCATCGGCTCTCGGGTGCTGTTGCCGCCATAGCCAGTAAGGGAAACCGGCAGTGAAGCCACCTGCGCTTTCTGAATTGCCCAGCGGTGGGGAAGGAGGAGGGGGGCCGAACTTCTGACATACCTTGCCGCTGTGAGGTCCGACGATAGTAGGGACGGGTACCTGTCAAAAACAGGTACCCGCGCCCCATAGGGGTTGCTAATTACGGTGGTTCACTTGACACCCTGCCCAGCCAGACATCCACCTCTCAATCACTCAGACATATAGAACAGTCCATAAGCTTTGTTTGTTTTTTTATTTGAGGGGATTGAACTTGGATGGGTAAACGATAGTTATGGGATGCTCAGGATGATTCAGCACAACTTGCTTGGGACTTCTATATACACAAAAAATGTGAAATTACTGCGCTTACCAAACAAAAAAATGTGATGCAGCAGCTAGCACTACAATGTGACAAAATTGAAAGGATAATAGATGGATAATAGTGCAGCTCTAAGTAACAAAAAATATATAACAGGTATAAAGTGTTTTCTATGACCAACTGGGTGCATAGAGGCTAATGCAATAAACCATTTGGGAGAAAGACTGCATGGACAAGTCAATAATAATTCATAAACTGCAATAGCATGTAATACAGTGACTCATTAATAAAGTGCATAAGTGCAAACAAATAGTGCAAACTGAATCCAAGAAACAACACAAATGCATATGTGCAATGAAATTAACTCTTTAAAGTAAATAAAGGCAAGTTCAATTTAAGACCAGACGTGGTCTGCTGAATAGTCCACACTGTGAGCCAAGCTGATAGACTGGGATCAAAGTCTGGAACCAAAGGCAAATAAAAGAACCAAGGCTGATATCAGATCACCCGGAATAGTGTATCCTATACCTAGGGTAAGGGATAGATCCTCTTACCAGAAACTGCGGACCCACGTGCCAGCGGCAGTGAGTCAGCCAAGCTTAGAGGTAGGGATCGGAGCTCCAATACAGATCACTGAATCTTCTGGCGATGCAAACAACGATCCCATCCAATGAATGTTCAAACATGAGGGTCATAAGAAGAAAACCACGCCTCCGCATGGTGTAGGTCAAAAGAATGGATTTATTTAAAAAGCAACGACTTTAAGACCGGGTACAAGTACCAATACTTTTTTTCATGTACTCGCCAATACCGATTACGATACTTTTTTTTTAAAGTCGTGTGACAGTAGCAATGATGGGCACTAATAGGTGACACTGACTGATGGGCACTGATTTGCAGCACTGATGAGCACTGATGGCTGTCACTGATATACAGCATTGATGGTGGCAGAAAATCGGTGGCTCTGAGGAAGAGGGTCCTCCCTCAAAATGCGCACAAGGTCGGTGTGCCCTCCTTTCCTCTTTCTTTGTTTCAGTTCTAAGGACACCCATTGTTCTGAGGAGGGCAGCAAGACCACAGGCATTCCATCTGTTATCCAGAGCAATGGCTGCACCACTTATTTATAGACTAGGCCCCCAAGTGCAGGAGATTGTGTTGTATGGGTATGAATACCAGCATTGTGAAAGAAGAATCTCACACCCCAAATTTCACTCTGGTTTGACAAAATTAAAGAAACTGAAAGAATGGAGGACCTCACGATCATCCTGCACCATCAGGAGGAGAATTTAGGAACACCTGTCAGCAGTCAGGGAAGAGGCCGATTGTTGAGAGGGTGCCCTTTGCGGCTAAGTGTAGTGCTTCCCTGGAAGTGATACAGGGGGAGCAGTGCCCAAAGGTGCACGGTTTTCCAGGTGTTTGCTGGTGATGAACCGGCCACTTGGAGATAACAGAGTTGCTGGGATGATCCGTAGGGCCACTGAGCGCTTGGTTCAGATAGGTATCTCCAGTAGGGCAAACTGGGAGCAGAAAAGTGAAGACAAGCCAAGGGTCATACACGTGAGAGCAGTCCACAAGTATCAGATGCGAGGTACAGGTGAGGGAGCAGACAAGAGCGTAGTCAGTGTGGCAAGCCAGGGGTTGATCAGGAGAGGATCCAAAGCAGAAGTCAGAACAAGCCGGGTCGGTAAGGGGGAATCAGAATCTGGAAATCACAGGAATTCAGGAAACCCTGGGAAGCAGACGATAATCCAGGAAGGAGTGGCTTCAACAGCAGGCTTAAATAGACCCGGAAGTACTGCCCAGATCAGTCACACGGTGTGTCATGGCGGCCATGATTGTTTTGGGATGGATTGCCAGTCCTTCTTCCGCCATTTCCCTGACAACACCTTGTACCCTTAAGGAACACCTGAGACCTTTTTCAGGAAATGCTAAACCCACCTTTCCCAGACTAGGACCAGACACAGGATTACATTTCTTCTCTAACTAGGGCCATTTAGCCTACTTTTTGAGGACAATTTAGGCAAGAAACTCAGACCTCTAACACTACTATGAAAATGGGAAGACTGCCTTCCCCCCTCTGTTAAAACATCCTATCCCCCTCTCACTCCTTTGAGTCCTCCATTCGGTTACCCCATTTCAGCTCCTCAGGGTGGATACCATCTCTCATGGCTGTTGGCTGTATCCCTTAAGTTCCAAACCCCCAACCCTTTTAATATTATTGGAAAAAACAGACAGCATTGGTACAAGAAGTTTACTACTTGATTCGCTCAAAGGTTTCTCTTGGTGCGACCAATAAGGACTAGCTAAAATGATATGTCTAGTAATGAAGAGCTGTAATTTTGTACTTATACTGCCTGGAGAGGTTTATCAGTTTCTTTTATTGATTTTCCCTGTGTCTGCGTGAGTTTCCTCTGGTTTCCTTCCACACTTCAAAAAAGACATGCTGGTAGGTTAATTGGATCCTGACTAAATACACTATGTGTATGTATGAATGTGAGCTAGGGACCTTAGATTGTAAGCTCCTTGGGGGCAAGGACTGATATAAAAAGGAAAATATACTGTATATGTAAAGCACTGGCTAAATTGACAGCGCTATGCAAGTACCTGTAATAAATAAAAATAAATGCATTTTCAGCTGCGTCTGAGAAACTTCTGCATATGTACATCTGTACCATTGCTTCTGTCCTTAAAGTGGTTGTTATGCCTTCTATGAACAGCCCGTGAGGAGGTAGTGGGGGGTGTAGCCAAGCCATGCTGTGTGTGTCACAGAGCCGGCTTGGGACTGAGCATGCTTAATTGCCTCCATAGGGGTTGCCACGTTATTCTGGTAGAGAAAGGCTGTCAAGTCAGACCGGACTTCCGATTCTCAGCCAAACTGTCATTTGGCACTGCGGGAGCTCGGTCAGACTGTGAAAACACTTTGGAAAGTGAAAGCAATGGAAGTGGAGGTGTCTTCCTGAGTGCTGTGCTCTCTGCCCCCCGCCCCCCAGTGCAGCACCCAGCTGTGTAAATGAAGGTGCTGTTCTACAGTTTTTTTTAAAGGCTGTGTGTGTGTGTGTGTGTATGTATATATATATATATATATACACACACACACACACACACACACACACACAGCCCTCAAAAATTCCACTTGCCTGCTCGCATTTTGCGAATGGATTTTAAAGGGCTGGCGAGGAAGGGCTGCCTGGAAGCGGGGGGACGAGCCATGCTGACAGCATGGGTGGAATGGGAGTCCTTCACCCAGCGATCGGAGGGAGGGAGGGGGAGGGGGGGGGGGGGGAGAGAGAGAGAGAGACGCCCGGATGATCAGAGCGCAGCGCAGCGCAGCAAACACAACGATAACAACTTTCACTTCACATTGCCGTGTTCCCCGCTGCTCGCTGTCAGATATAGCCCCGCCTCCTGGTCCCGGGACTTTGATAGACAGATTACCCATCCAATCCCGGTGATGGATGATCTGTCAATCAAAGTTCCCCAGCCGGGAGGCGGGGCTGTATATGACGTTGAGCGGCGGGAACACAGCAATTTAAATTAAAGCTGTTATCGCTGTGTTCCCTACGCTGCGCTCTGATCATCCAGGTGGCTCTCCTGTTCCTCTCCTCCCCTGCACAGGTAGGCTGCATAGTGGGTGGACACAAGGCTGCATGGTGGACACACGGCTGCATGGTGGGCACACGGCTGCATTGGTGGGCACAAGGCTGCATTGGTGGGCACAGGCAGCCTGCCATTGGTGGGCACAGGCAGCCTGCCATTGGTGGGCACAGGCAGCCTGCCATTGGTGGGCACGAACAAAGTTGTTGTTAACATTTATGTTTATAACTTAATTCTGCATAAAACATTTAAGTGTCATTTCATGAGATTTATGAGGGCGTGTTTAGGAGCGAAATTAGGGGCGGGGCGGGGCGGGCTGGATGGGGCAACTGGTGGCGAGAAACATAGGTGTGCGCAGCCTTTGGCATTAGGGTGTGCACCCCAAAGCTCAAAACGCACTCTACCGATCACTCACGATGTTCATTCAGAAAGGGAAGGGGCCGGTAAATGGCATATTTAGTGGCCCCTTCATCCACTCATCCTAAAACATCCACAGCAACAGCTGGTGGGAGAGGAGGGAAGCCAGAAGTGCTGTGGGGGGAAAGAGGGGGAGCCAGGTCAGTAGGGGGAATCTGTTCTGCGCAGGGTGATTAGGGTGTGCCTGGGCACACCTGGCACACCCTGTGCGCACGCCTATGGCGAGTAACCTTTGAGGCCTGGATAGTAGCTCAGGACTTGAAATTTTGAGATATATATATATATATATATATATATATATATATATACATACAGTATATAAAAATAATGTGTGTACTGGTGCATGTACAGTATGTATATTACTTTTATTCCTGTTCCTCTATGATCAGAACTGCTTTTTAGAGCTTGTTCGTAATAGCAGCAAGGACTGCTATTCCATTAAAAAAAAAAAAATAACACTGCTCAGATTACTTTTTAGAGGCATTTGACAGTCGGTGAAGAGGCAATATATTGCCCACTCACTGCTTGTTCTAACCACTTAAGCCCCAGACCATTTGGCTTGCCAAAGACCAGAGGACTTTTTGCGATTCGGCACTGTGTCGCTTTAACTGACAATTGCGCGGTCGTGCGACGTGGCTCCCAAACAAAATTGACATCCTTTTTTCCCACAAATAGAGCTTTCTTTTGGTGGTATGTGATCACGTCTGCGTTTTTTTTTTGCGCTATAAACAAAAATAGAGCGACAATTTTTAAAAAAATGCAATATTTTTTACTTTTTGCTATAATAAATATCCCCCAAAAATATATAAAAAAACTAAAGTTTTTCCTCAGTTTAGGCCAATACGTATTCTTCTACATATTTTTGGTAAAAGAATCGCAATAAGCATTTATTGATTGGTTTGCGCAAAAGTTATAGCGTCAAAATAGGGGATAGTTTTATGGCATTTTTATTAATATTTTTTTTTTTCACTAGTAATGGCGGCGATCAGCGATTTTTAGCGTGACCGCGGCATTATGGCGGACACATTTGACACCATTTTGGGACCATTGTCATTTTTACAGCGATCAGTGCTATAAAAATGCACTGATTACTGTAAAAATTACACTGGCAGTGAAGGGGTTAACCTGTAGGGGCGCTGAAGGGGTTAGGTGTGTCCTAGGGAGTGATTCTAACTGTTAGGGGACGTGGCTACGAGTGACATGTCACTGATCGCTGCTCCCGATAAGAGGGAGCAGACTATATGTGACAGTGTCACTAGGGAAGGTCTGGACAGCCGCACTCTAATAAAAAATGCCTTTATTATATAAAATAACAAAAGTACACACCACAGCAGGGTAAAGGATAGGTTACGGATGTGTTTCACACTTTCAACAGTGCTTAGTCATAGCTAGTGCTACACAACCACAAATATATACGAATAAATCCTAAATCATGTGGTCAATTATGTGATTAAAGTTAATTGATTGAATAAAATTTAATTAATAGAATAACAAACATATGTGGTTGAGTGGAAGAGCACATATATATATCCAGGCAAAATAAATTAGAGTAGACCCAAAAAAAAGGTGCAGATTATATGACCATACCCCCAGGATAAATGTGCATGTATTATATAATTGTTGGCACCCCAGAAATTTTTCCAGAAAATCAAGTATTTCTCACAGAAATGTATTGCAGTAACACGTTTTGCTATACACATGTTTATTACCTTTGTGTGTATTGGAACAAAACAAAAAAGGGAGGAAAAAAAGCAAATTGGACATAATGTAACACAAAACTCCAAAAATGGGCTGGTCCAAATTCTTGCCACCCTTAACTTAAATATTTGGTTGCACACCCTTTGGAAAAAATAACTGAAATCAGTCGCTTCCTATAACCATCAATAAGCTTCTTAAACCTCTCACCCAGAATTTTGGACCACTCTTTCTTTGCAAACTGCTCCAGGTCTCTCTTATTGGAAGGGCGCCTTTTCCCAATAGCAATTTTAAGATCTCTCCACAGGTGTTCAATGGGATTTAGATCTGGACTCATTGCTGGCCACTTTAGAACTCACCAGCGCTTTGTTGCCATCCATTTCTGGGTGCTTTTTGATGTATGTTTGGGGTCATTGTCCTGCTGGAAGACCCAAGATCTCGGACGCAAACCCAGCTTTCTGACACTGGGCTCTACAGTGCGACCCAAAATCCTTTGGTAATCCTCAGATTTCATGATGCCTTGCACACATTCAAGGCACCCAGTGCCAGAGGCAGCAAAACAACCCCAAAACATCATTGATCCTCCACCATATTTCACTGTAGGTACTGTGTTCTTTTCTTTGTAGGCCTCATTCCGTTTTCGGTAAACATTAGAATGATGCGCTTTACCAAAAAGCTCTATCTTGGTCTCATCTGTCCACAAGACGTTTTCCCAGAAGGATTTTGGCTTACTCAATTACATTTTGGTAAACTGTAGTCTTGCTTTTTTATGTCTCTGTGTCGGCAGTGGGGTCCTCCTGGGTCTCCTGCCATAGCATTTAATTTCATTTAAATGTCGACGGATAGTTCACGCTGACACTGATGCTCCCTGAGCCTGTAGGACAGCTTGAATTTCTTTGGAACTTGTTTGGGGCTGCTTATCCACCATCCGGACTATCCTGCATTGCAACCTTTCATCAATTTTTCTCTTCCGTCCACGCCCAGAGAGATTAGCTACAGTGCCATGGGTTGCAAACTTCCCGATAATGTTGCGCACTGTGGACAAAGGCAAATCTAGATCTCTGGAGATGGACTTGTAACCTTGAGATTGTTGATATTTTTCCACAATTTTGGTTCTCAAGTCCTCAGACAGTTCTCTTCTCCTCTTTCTGTTGTCCATGCTTAGTGTGGCACACACAGACACACAATGCAAAGACTAAGTGAACTTCTCTTTTTATCTGCTTTCAGGTGTGATTTTTATATTGCCCACACCTGTTACTTGCCCCAGGTGAGTTTAAATGAGCATCAGATGCTTGAAACAATCTTATTTATCCACAATTTTGAAAGGGTGCCAAGAATTTTGACCAGCCCATTTTTGGAGTTTTGTGACACATTATGTCCAATTTGCTATTTTTCCTCATTTTTTTTATTTGGTTCCAATACACACAAAGGGAATAAACATGTGTATAGCAAAACATGTGTTACTGCAATACTTTTCTGTGAGAAATACTTGATTTTCTGGTAAAATTTCTGGGGTGCCAACAATTTCGGCCATGACGGTATAAACATAAAATTTCAAAAAGCTGAAATATATATTTAAAAACATGCACAGAATTATTATGAGCACCAATGCCCATTCATTAATCACCAAAGAGTTTTGTGAAATCCGATATGAAGTAATTTAAATTATTTAATAATAATGCAGTTATTCATATGAGATAGGCAAAATGAATGGGCAAGGAAAAAAGTAAAAGACTCAAATTTGGAAAAAAGGAAGGAAGGAACCACACAAAACTATATACCAGAAAACAATTCTAAAAGCATATATATGTGTATATAGAGATAGATAGATAGATATTATATATATATATATATCTATATCAAGATTAATCTCTATGTTAATATATATGTAAATGTCTCAGGTTCTGGTTGGAGGTGTGTTGGGCGGCGAGGTGTGTATGGCTGGCTGGGTGTGTGCGTATGTAGGGGTTGACTGTACTTGGTTATATCTCCACTGCTTGCTATACTATGATTTCCCATAGTGGGGCCCTACGTGGCCCACTTTGGTCGACCTACTTTTTTTGTTTTTTTAGTTTTCCTCCGTTGAGGAACCGGGGTTCCAAATTTTTTTGATAATACCAAATAGCCCTGTGGTGCTATCATTAATGTGCAATGTTATATATATGTGATGTAACCATTTGCGAGACTGTTTGCTTTGTACATGAAAAAAACTCAATAAATAAATCTTTTAAAAAAATAAGATTTTTGTACTCACCGTAAAATCTGTTTCTCTGATGTCCACGGACTGACACAGCCTCTTAATATTTGACAAGTGGGTTTATGTCCCTGCTTGCAGGAGAGAACCAGGCAGAATGTTATAACATACATTCTAAAGAGCAGAGCTGAACAGCCCCGCCCAGGGGGCGGTCCCTCCGGACATAACCCACCCACCTGCAGCCAGCAGCCCTCAGTTCGTAACAAAGCAGTACAAACCTTAAAGGAAGGGTGGGTGCTGTGTCAGTCCATGGACGTCAGAGAAACAGATTTTACTGTGAGTACAAAAAACTTATTTTCTCTTACCGTCCATGGACTGACACAACCTCTTAATATTTGACAAGTGGGATGTCCCAAAGCAGTGTCAAAAAGAGGGGTGGGAGCAAAGAGAAAGGAAAACCAAACTTCACTCCAAACAAGCAGAGCTCCTCAATGGAGAAGTTGCAACTTAAACAGCGGCCTGCAACACCTTGCGGCCGAAGGAAGCATCAGAAGATGCAGCCACATCAACCTTGTAAAACGTAGAAAAAGGTATGAGCGGACGACCAGGTCGCCGCCTTGCACACTTGTGCAACCGACGCTTGATGTCGGAAAGCCCAGGAAGCACCAATTGCTCTGGTGGAATGCGCCGTAACCGGAAAGGGAGGCGCCCGCCCCTTAAGGGCATAGGCCTGTATGACAGTCTGCCTGATCCACCTAGAAATAGTGGCAGGGAAAACCGCTTGGCCCTGTTGTGGGCCTGACACAGCCACAAACAGCGAGTCAGACTTCCGAATGGGAGCAGTAGCGGACAGGTACACCCGCAAGGCACGTACCACGTCTAGCGAGTGAAGCGCAAACTCCCTGGGATGCGACGGATGAGGACACAAGGACGGCAGGACAATGTCCTCATTAAGGTGAAAGGCCGAGACCACCTTTGGTAGAAAAGAAGGTCGCGGACGCAATACAGCCTTATCCTTATGGATGACCAAGTAAGGCGGCTTGCAAAACAATGCCGCCAATTCAGACACCCGTCTGACAGAAGTAATGGCTACCAGGAAAGCCATTCTGAGATAACGTCAAGAGAGGGATATCTCTGATGTTTTCAAAAGGAGGTTCTTGAAGAACCGAGAGCACCAAATTCAGATCCCAAGGAGGGAGAGGAGGTTTGACAGGGGGGGAGCACATGGCGAACCCCCTGCACAAAGGCGCTGATCAAGGAATGGCCCGCTAGCGGTCGTTGAAAGAAGACAGCCAGGGCCGAAATTTTACACTTGATGGTACTCAAAGCCAGCTTTTGGGTCACACCACGCTGTAAGAACAGCAGAATCCTGGGAACGGAATACGTCCGTGGACGCCAATCTAGCTCCTCGCACATAGCAATGTAAGCTTTCCAGGTACGGTGATAAATCTTTCTAGAGGAAGATTTCCATGCCCTCAAAATGGTTAAGATGACCGAATCTGAGAGACCTCGGTCCTTCAGCACCTGGCTTTCAATAGCCATGCCGTTAAAGCCAAGGACTGTAAAGCAGGATGAAGTATAGGACCTTGAGACAGAAGGTCCTCCTGCAGAGGCAGTCGCCAAGGAACGTCCGCGACGAGCTGCACAAAATCGGCGTACCAATGACGCCGTGGCCATTTTGAAGCAATGAGAATCACTGGAATGCCCTTGGCCTCCACTCTGCGAAGCAGCAGCTGCAGCGGAGGGTAAGCATATAGCAGGCGATACTGACCCCACGGGGCCACCAACGCGTCTGAGGCATCTGCCCAGGGGTCTCTGGACCTGGCCACAAACCTCGACACCTTGCAATTGAGGCGAGAGGCCAACAGGTCCACGTCCGGCGTGCCCCACCTCCGGCAAAGGAGTTGTAACACCTCCAGATGCAAGGACCATTCTCCCTGGTTCAACGTCTGGCGGCTCAGATATTGGCCTGCCAGTTATCTATTCCTGGAATATAAACGGCCGACAGAGCCGGCACGCTTCTTTCCACCCACCTTAGGATGTGAGCGACCTCAGATGCCGCCGCTGAGCTCCGAGTTCCCCCCTGATGGTTGACATACGCCACCGCCGTGGCGTTGTCTGACTGGATCTCAACCACCACCGTCAGGGATGCCCTGACCGGGTGACTCACCTGGATCTGACGATCTAGTGATAACGGGGACTTGTCCCAGGTGGACAGGATCTCCTTCTGTAAGGCCCAAGTGTGTGATAGGGCATACGGAACGGCCTCGAAGGAGGCCACCATGAGTCCCAGGACCCTCATGCAGAAATGGATCGACGACCATTTTCTGGACGTCAGAACTCGAACTGCAGATTGAAGAGTCTGCAATTTCTCAGAGGGAAGGAATACCTTTGCTTCCGAGGAGTCCAGGATCAAACCGAGATACTCCAGATGCTGAGTCGGAACTAGGACTGACTTCTGAGTGTTCAGTAGCCAACCGAAGTCCCGGAGGGTCTGACTGACTATTGCCACATTTTCTTCTAATTCGGAGCTAGTGTCTGCTCTCAGAAGAAGATCGTCCAGATAGCCCACGATAGCAATGCCTCGCTGTCTCAGCAAAGCCAGAATCGGGGCAAGCACCTTGGTGAAAACCTGCGGTGCCGACGCTAAACTGAAGGGAAGTGCCACAAACTGATAGTGGACTTCGCCTATTGCAAAGCGCAGAAACTTCTGGTGACTTGCGCAGATTGGGACATGCAAGTAAGCGTCCTTGATGTCCAAGGATGCCAGAAAGTCCCCTGGGTGGAGCGCAGCAATCACTGTGCAAATGGATTCCATGCGGAATTTCTGAACCTTCACAAAGGCATTTAAGGCCTTGAGGTCCAGGATTGGATGGACTCTGTCCTTCTTTGGGACCACAAACAGATTCGAGTAAAACCCCTGAAACCTTTCTTGTGACGGAAACGGCACAATTACTCTGCACCTGAGCAAGTCCTGCACTGCCCCCAAGAGGGCCACCCGATGCGCTGGAAGGAGAGGGAGATTTGAGGGAAAGAATCTGTCTGGAGGCCAGGAACGGAACTCTATCCTGTACCCCGAGGAGACCACCTCGCACACACACACCGGTCGGAGGTCCACCGATCCGTGAACCTGCAAAGTCGTCCCCCCACCCCCGAACCGGGTGGGGGCAAGACTTCATGCGGTGGCGGGTTTGGGAGCCGGCTTGGTCGGCTTACGCACCCAGGGACGCTTCTGTCCACCAGCCGCAGTTTTTTCAGTCTGGGAGAGCTTACCCGTGGACTCTGACTGACGAAAAAACCTCTTCTGAGCTGGAAAGGAGGGGCCCGGCTTACGGCAGGACTCCTTACCCTTAGTAGTCTGAGGAAGCAGGGTGCTCTTACCCCCCGTGACATCTTTAATAATGTCATCCAGGGCAGCACCGAACAGCCTACCGCCCTTAAAGGGCAAGTCAGTCAGGAGTTTCTTAGAAGCCAGGTCAGCAGACCAGCATTTCAACCAGATAAGACGACGCAACACCACAGCATATACTGAGACCCTACAGATCAAAGGAGCAGTGTCCAAAGTGGCATGGCACACATACACCAGGCCCTGCACCAGTTGGTGGGCCAGTGCAATGGTTTCTGGAGGAAGATTATGCTCCTGCACAGTCTGGTGCCAAATCTTTACCCAGTCCGTGAGTGTCTGAGACACTAGGGTTGCCGCTACAATAGGACGCAAGGCAGATCCCAGCAAGGCGAACATAGCTCTGCTCACCACTTCTGACCTCCTGTGAGTGGGGTCCTTAAAGGCAGGAGTCCCCTCCATCGGGAGAGTTGTGGCTTTATTCAACCGGGCGACCGGAGGGTCGACCACCGGAGGTGAGGCCCATTTCTAAACCAAGGCCTCCTCAAAACGGGTACCTATTAGACAGACGCCGCGGAAGCGCGAAAGTATTCTGCGGCTTTTCCTCAACCTGATCTATGAAATCGGTCAAAGAAAGGCATGCAAGGAAAAAAACTTTCTTAGAAGGCTTAGCTTTAAAAGAACCAAAGGAGACAGCGTCCGCCTGAGATTCATCAGCCGCAGCATCCAGCTTGAGATTGTCCCTCACAGCATCAATGAGTTCACTTACTGTCCTTTGCTGACTCAGAACCGGAGTCTTCCTCGCTAGGAATGTCCAGTTCAAAAATATCAAACAATTCAGAGCTAGGGTCCTGAGCTGCAGCTAGGCCCATTTCTGAAACCGAGCACTCCTCCACTAAACATTGTTTGGGGAGAGGGCGCTTCATAGCTCCCGTGCACTCACACACCGCTTCCATCCTGACAAGAAATGATTCCAGGACTGCCGACAACTGGTCCATAGGGGCCGCAGGTGCTGAAGCACTGCCTGTTGCCTCGGACATGAATGGGGAAGCAGGTGAACCAGACTCCATATCGCCACTCTGAGACTTTTGGGTTTTCTTTTTTTTTTTTTTTTTTTTATTTAAAACCACAAAAAAATCCACCCTCTGTCTGTGCTGTCTGCAGGGGGTTACCCAGGGGACTCACCGACCCAGTGGTGACCGCTCGGTTCCGCTGCCTGTGCCGTGCTGTACAGCAAGAATCAACAGTGAGGAGAATGTGAGGAGAACCGCGGCGTTCCAGCCACGATAGAGGCCAAACACAGAAAAAAGCGCGCGCGGCTCCAAGAAAATGGCCGCCGCAATTGTAACTGCACCATCGCGCACCGTGGCAAGATGGCCGCCATGCGCGCAGTGTGAAAAAAACCACAGAGACACAGTAAAACATTGCGCTGAGCGGCGCCAGACCCAACACAACACATTCCTCAGTGCAGATACCCATGAGCCCCCCCCCCAGGGCGAGTGACCCCCCAGGCACCCCCAGACAGCACAACGCCAGCAAGGTGACAGAGAGCAACAAAACAACAGGGGGGAGACAGGGAAAATCCCCACACATAGGAATACACAGCATGCACTCACCTGCAGAGGCAGGAGATACTACTTACCCGGTCTGGAAGGACCTACTGGTGTGTTCCTGACAGACCTATCACAGTTCGGTACTGAGTAGCTGTCGGCCCGGTCCACCGCGAAAAGAGACAGCAGGAACTGTTCAACCTTAGCGGACCGCGGAGCATAAAAGCCCACCGGCCACCCCTGAAGTCATGGGGCATGTCGAGTCGCACGCCGGAGCGAGGATTCAGCATGCTTGATGGTCGGACTGGGAAGACTACGAGGATATCCAATATACCCAACCTGTTGCCCAGCCGACAGTTGATAGAAGATCTAAAAATAAAACAATAAAATTCCAAAAGGAATGAAAATTTTTCCAGGAGGCTGGCTCCAAAGCGAGCCACGTCCTCTCCTTCTGCTAGGCAGAAAAAAACTGTGGGCTGCTGGCTGCAGGTGGGTGGGTTATGTCCGGAGGGACCGCCCCCTGGGCGGGGCTGTTCAGCTCTGGTCTTTAGAATGTATGTTATAACATTCGGCCTAGTTCTCTCCTGCAAGCAGGGACATAAACCCACTTGTCAAATATTAAGAGGCTGTGTCAGTCCATGGACGGTAAGAGAAAAATATATATATGTAAATGAATGTGAATATAGAACAGATCAGGTAAAAAACGCAGAAAAATGGATTTGAATCTTCAAAGAGGAAAGGAATAAACGTCAGAGGAAAGACTATATAAAGATATAGAAATATGTTTTATCTCGAACCTCATATTGACAACCGCTACTATATAACGATCATTCCGATCTAACATATACTGCCACAGATAACCATGATCTGTGTCCTGCGTTAAAAATAATTAGTCGATCAATAAGATCAATCAATGTATTGGGAACAGTATGATAGATCGGTTAATGGGCTCGGCCGATATGTTTGGTGATCAGAAACCATACTGACAGGGGGGTTGCGTTAAAGCATATACCTATATCTATGTCAATGTCAAAGATATGAATTACCATGGTAGATATATGGCATAAGACTGGTGGATGGTGTAGTTATCCTACATACAGGGGTGAAAGCATCAGTCAGAAAGATATTAGTAACCATTAATTTAATCGTAATAGTGGGAAACATGCCACTCAAAGTTTAACCCTGCCGGGATTCTGGTATGCAAGGTGAATATCCAGAACACTTTGCATTTGCAGTGTTCTAAATCTATCGCCCCCCCCCCCCCCTTTTGGGAGTCGCTATTTTCTCAATGCCTTGTATTGACAGGCTAGCAACATCTTTATCATGAACCAAGTTCCAGTGTTTGGCTACATTGGTAGATTTATTTTTGTCAATGTCGTACAAGTGATCCTAAAGCCGATCTTTCACCCTGCGCGTAGTGCGACCTATTATTAGATGCAGCATAGTTCACCTGTGATGACATAGATTAAAAACTTAGTATTGCAGTTGATAAATGATGAAATCTCAAAACTCCTACCAGTGACACTTGAACAGACACACTGACCTTTTTTAATGTGGCGACAATAATCGCATCCCCTAATGCCGCATTTAAAGTTACCTCTAAAATACAACCAACTGGAGCCGGATTTTTCGCTGGTGAATAAACTAGGTGATAGAGATCCTCCTAGAGTAGGGGCTCTATGGGATACTGACCTGATACCTTTCGACAGAATTTTACTGTATGTAGGGTCATTAAAGAGGATAGGTAAATACTTGGTAACTGTATTTTTGATTTTATCAAATTCAATACTGTATGGTGTAGAGAAAACTGGAACATTTCCCACAAAGGGAGAATGTCTCCTGTCGGTGCAAGCCCCTGGGTTGCCATCTGATAATAGTGTATTTCTAGGGATTTCATTAGCTGCATGGAAGGCTCTATTGATAACTTTTTCCAGATATCCTCTATTCCTAAATCTATAAGCCATATAATTTGCTTCTTTAGTAAATATTGGTTGTCTCACTACATAGACGTTTGAGTCTTTAAAACTGTCCAACTGGGACACCTTTAATGGTGTGTCCTGGATGAGCAGATCGGGCAGCGGCGGGCACATCGGGCATCGATTGGGGCATTGGCGGGCATCTGGCAGCGGCTCGTGTCTTCTCCTCGCTTCCGCCGTGCGTCTCCTCCCCTCCTGTTAGGCGTCCAATAGGATTGCCTGTCCTTTCAGCCAATCAAGTGACGGGTATCAGAGCCCCTTCCTGATTGGCCAGGAGAAGGATCTGTGTTGCAAGAGCGAATATTCATTTGCTGTTGTAACACCTGGGTGGGCTCAAGGCGCAATGCTCTGCGCCACGAGCCCACCCTATTTAGAGTCTCTGGCTCCAATCAGTTGCTTAAAAAAACACACCCCTGCCGCTTTAATTCATGCACCCGGCATCCTGAAAGGGGCCCCATTTACCTGGGGGTATACCTCCAGCCGTGCCCACAGCACGTGTACACCCCCAGATGCTGCCTCTGCAGCTAAAGGGGAAGCAAGTTGGGGGTAGTAAAAAAATAGCTCAACCGCATGTTTTTTACTGACCCCAACTTCACATGTGAACAAGCTCTTGGTTCACATCTGTGTGGCTGTGTGTAGGGCAGCCCATTCCATTCAACTGGCTGCCCTACCCGCAAATATGCAGGGAAAAAAAGTTTTTCTAAATTGTGGCGCAGCAAAAACACGCGGCTGTTACCAATGTGTGGGGTACTATTAAGAATTAATGACACCCCTGCACGTCTCTGCTAAAGAGCAGCTCATCAATGTGATTTTGCGCACATTCACGCGCAGTAAATGTGACCCAAGCCTTAGACTGGGGTGCCTCAAGACTGAAAACCCTTTTCAAGGGTGCCTGCACTAGAAATGGGTAAGGTTGAAAAACACTTCTTTAAAAAGGGAAAAAAACCATACCTGACACCCAGCTTCTGAACTGGACACATTGCGATGGAAACACATTGATGTGCATTGTCGCTTCTTGCAATGCACTTTGAATTTAATATTAATGTGTATAAAAAACACACATCAATGCGTTCACATGCATTTCAATAGAAAACACATCAAAGAAAACGGTATAGTTGTGCATCTAGCCTAAGTGTATAAAAATAAATTAAATTAATGATTTCTAATCTGTCTTTGAATGCAGAAAGACACCAGTTGTAATGAAGTTAACCCTTTTGATGGTTGCAGTTCAGGTACAGTAATTGTCGGTAAGTAGTGGTATTCACGGTCTGGAGGCTTCTGGAAACCAGGCTGGGAGGGAGCATTGAATTATTTTTTTTTTTTTTAATGCCAGCACATTTAAACAGATGAAACGGCCCTTTTATCCAAGGCACTGAACTGTGAACTTTTCACGTTTTATAGTCACTTGAGATGTTTTGCAGGTTTTATAATTATCCTGACCTTTCCTCTGAGCTTCCCGGAATTATTCCATTATTGAGAAGAAAAAGAAAATATTCAGCATGAAAAAGAATTAATGTTATTAATTCAGCCAAGCAAGCTGGCCCAGAGGAAAGCGAGACGGCTTCACCCATATAACAAGATTTGTCCACAGCACTTAGACAGTGGTGACTAGCAAAACCCCATCTTTTCTCTCTAGGCACATCAGATGTGTCAGCCTGTACAAGTATGGAAGAAGGAAGATAATAGATACACTATATTGCCAAAAGTATTGGGACACCTGTCTTTACACGCACAAAAACATTAAAGCGGAGCTCCGACCACATTTTTATATTTTTTTTTCCTGCATCCCCTCTGCTTTTCTACATAGTTTACACAAACTCATGTCTCCAAATAAATCCCCTTTCTCATACATGTTTTTTTAGATCACAGGGAGCTGTGATCAGTGTCCTGTCATTAGGCAGAATGGGGAAATGCTTGTTTACATCAGCCGTGAGACGATCGTGGGACTCCCGGTGGACATCGAGTCCGCGGGACCCGCGGCCACACTCTCGGAGCTCGCGGCGGGCGCGCGCCCACAATGCTGCGTCTTAAAGGGCAATGTACAGGTACGTTAATATGCCCAGCCGTGCCATTCTGCCGACGTATATCGGCGTGAGCCGGTTGGCAAGTGGTTAAGGTGAAAAATAGGATTTTTGTACTCACCGTAAAATCCGTTTCTCTGACGTCCATGGACTGACACAGCCTCTAACACTTTACCCGTGGGTTATGTCCCTGCTTGCAGGAGAAGACCTAGGCAGAATGTGAAATGTTATACATACATTCCAAAAAGCCAGAGCTGAACAACCCCGCCCAGGGGGGCGGTCCCTCCGGTCCCTGCAGTCAGCAGACCTCAGTTCGTAACAAAGCAGTACAAACCTTGAAAAGAAGGGTGGGTGCTGTGTCAGTCCATGGACGTCAGAGAAACGGATTTTACGGTGAGTACAAAAATCCTATTTTCTCATATCGTCCATGGACTGACACAGCCTCTTTAACACTTTACCCGTGGGATGTCCCAAAGTAGTGTCAAGAGGGATGGGAGCAGTATAAATGGAAAACCAAAAACTTCACTCCAAACAAGGCAGAGCTCCTCAACGGAGGAGATGCAACTTTAAACAGCCGCTTGCAACACCTTGCGGCTGAAGGAAGCATCCGAAGATGCAGCCACATCAACCTTATAGAACTTAGAAAAGGTATGAACGGACGACCAGGTCGCCACATTGCACACTTGTGCAACCGACGCTTGATGTCGGAAAGCCCAGGAAGCACCAATTGCCCTGGTGGAATGCGCCATAACCGGAAAAGGAGGCACCCGCCCCTTGAGGGCATAGGCCTGTATGACGGTCTGCCTGATCCATCTAGAGATGGTGGAAGACGAAACCGCTTGGCCCCGTTTTGGACCAGAGACAGACACAAACAGTGAGTCAGACTTCCGAATAGAAGCAGTAGCAGACAGGTGTACCCCCGCAAGGCACGTACCACATCCAATGTGTGAAGCGCAAACTCTCTGGGATGCGATGGGTGAGGACACAAGGACGGGAGGACAATGTCCTCATTAAGGTGAAAGGCCGAGACCACCTTTAGCAAAAAAGAAGGTCGCGGACCCAACACCGCCTTATCCTTATGGATGACCAAATAGGGCGACTTGCAGGACAAGGCCGCCAACTCAGACACCCGTCTAACAGAAGTAATGGCCACTAAGAAGGCCACCTTCTGAGACAAGGTCAAGAGGGGAATATCTCTGATATTTTCAAAGGGAGGTTCCTGGAGAACCGAGAGCACCAAATTCAGATCCCAAGGAGGGAGAGGAGGCTTGACAGGAGGGAGCATATGGCGAACCCCCTGCACAAAGGTGCTATCCAGGAATGACCTGCGAGCGGTCGCTGAAAGAAGACGGCCAAGGCTGAAATCTGACACTTAATGATACTTAAAGCAAGCTTTTGGGTCACACCACGCTGCAAGAACCGCAGGATTCTGGGGACGGAATACGTCCGTGGACGCCAATCCAGCTCTTCGCACATGGCTTTGTAAGCTTTCCAGGTACGGTGATAGATCTTTATGGAGGAAGACTTCCGTGCCCTTAACATGGTCGAAATGACCGAATCCGAGAGACCTTGGTCCCTCAGCACCTGGCTTTCAATAGCCATGCCGTTAAAGCCAGAGACTGTAAAGCAGGATGAAATATAGGCCCTTTGAGACAGAAGGTCCTATACCAGATCGGCGTACCAATGACGCAGAGGCCAATCCGGAGCAATGAGGATCACCGGAATCCCCTCGGTCGTCACCCTGCGCAGCAGGCGAGGGAGCAGCTGCAGCGGAGGATAAACATATCAGGTGATAATGACCCCATGGGGCAACCAACGCATCCGAGGCATCCGCCCAAGGGTCCCTGGACCTGGCCACAAACCTCGACACCTTGCGATTGAGTCGAGAGGCCATCAGGTCCACATCCGGCGTGCCCCACCGCCGGCAAAGAAGTTGAAAAACCTCCGGGTGCAAGGACCACTCTCCCTGGTCCAGCGTCTGGCGACTCAGATAGTCCGCCTGCCAGTTGTCTATGCCCGGAATGTAGATGGCAGACAGAGCCGGCACGCTTCTTTCGGCCCACCTTAGGATGCAAGCGACCTCGGAAGCCGCAGCTGAGCTATGAGTCCCCCCTTGATGGTTGACATACGCCACCGCCGTGGCGTTGTCCAACTGGATCCTGAGGGAGCGACCCTGTAGTCTCTCCGACCACGAGGAGAGGCACAGTCTGATTGCCCGTATTTCCAGGACATTGATCGGTAGACGGGCTTCGTCCAGAGTCCAAAGCCCTTGGGCTGACAGGACTCCCCAAACTCCACCCCAGCCCATCAGGCTGACATCCGTCGTGATCTCCGTCCACTGGATGGGGAGGAACGACTTCCCGGACCGAAGAGCCGGGGACCTCAACCACCACGCCAGGGACGCCCTGACTGGGTGACTCACCTGGATCTGAAGATCCAAGGACAACGGGGACTTGTCCCAAGTGGACAGGATCTCTTTCTGTAATGCCCGTGTGTGTGATTGGGCATATGGAACGGCCTCGAACGAGGCCACCATGAGTCCCAGGACTGTCATGCAAAAACGGATTGACGACCATTTTCGGGACGTCAGGACCCACACTGCAGACTGAAGTGTCAGTAACTTCTCCGGGGGTAGGAATACCTTCCCCTCCAAGGAGTCCAGGATCAGACCTAGATACTCCAAATGCTGAGTCGGGACCAGGACCGACTTCTGAATGTTCAGGAGCCACCCGAAGTCCCTGAGGGTCTGACTGACGATAGTCACACTTTCTTCTAATTCTGAGCCATTGTCTGCTCTTAGAAGAAGATCGTCCAGATAGCCCATGATAGCAATGCCTCGCTGTCTCAACCAAGCTAGAACCAGAGCAAGCACCTTGGTAAACACCCTTGGTGCCGAGGCTAGGCCGAAGGGAAGAGCCACAAATTGATAGTGGACTTTGCCGATTGCAAAGCGCAGAAACTTCTGGTGACTTGCGCAGATCGGAACATGCAAGTAGGCGTCCTTGATGTCCAAGGACACCGGAAAATCCCCTTGATGGAGTGTAGCGATCACCGTGCGAATGGATTCCATGCGGAACTTTTGCACCTTCACAAAGGCATTCAGGGCCTTGAGGTCCAGGATTGGCCGAACCCCGTCCTTTTTTAAGACAACAAACAGATTCGAGTAGAACCCCTGAAACCTCTCCTGTGACGGAAACGGCACAATTACTCCGGACCTGATCAAATCCCGTACGGCCCCTAAGAGGGCCACCTGACAGGCAGGAAGGAGAGGGAGATTTGAGGGAAAGAATCTGTCTGGGTGCCAGGAATGGAACTCTATCCTGTATCCTGAGGTGACCACCTCGCACACCCACCGGTTGGAGATCCGGGAGGTCCACTAATCCGTGAACCTGCAAAGTCGTCCCCCCACCCCAGAGTCGGGCGGGGGCAAGACTTCACGCGGAGGCGGGCTTGGAAACCGCTTTGTTTGGCTTACGCACCCAAGGGCGCTTGTGTCCACCAGCCGCACTGTTGTCAGTCTGGGAGGGCTTACTTGTGGACTCTGACAAAAAAAACCCTTTTTTGCTGGAAAGGAAGGACCCGGTTTACGGCGGGCCTCCTTACCCTTGATAGTCTGAGGAAGAAGAGTGCTTTTACCTCCCGTGACATCCTTGATGATGTCATCCAGAGCAGCACCGAAAAGTCTACCACCCTTAAAAGGTAGATCCGTCAGGAGCTTCTTAGAGGCTAGGTCAGCAGACCAGCATTTCAACCAGATAAGACGACGCAGTACCACCGCAGAAACATAGGCCCTGGATATTAAAGGGGCCGTGTCCAAAGTGGCGTTGCACACATATATCAGGCCCTGCACCATTTGGTGGGCCAGAGCAATAGTGTCTGGAGGAATATTATGCTCCTGCACAGTCTGGTGCAAAATTTTTGCCCATTCCGTGAGTGTCTGAGACACAAGGGTCGCCGCTACAACAGGCTGTAAGGCGGATCCCAACAAGGCAAACATGGATCTGCTCACCACTTTTGACCTCCTGTCAGTGGGGTCCTTAAATGCAGGAGTCCCCTCCATCGGGAGAGTGGTGGCCTTGTTCAAACGGGCGACCGGAGGGTCGACCACTGGGGGAGAAGCCCACTTTCTAAGTAGGGCGTCTTCAAAGGGGTATCTGATAGACAAACGCAGCGGGACCATAAAAGTCTTCTGCGGCTTTTCCCAAACCTGGTCAATGAACTGGTCAAAGAAAGGTGCATATGGAAAAACCTTTTTAGAAGGCTTGGCCTTAAAAGAACCAAAGGAGACTGCCTCCGCATGAGGTTCCTCAGCCGCAGCATCCAGCTTGAGAGTGTCCCTCACAGCATCAATGAGTTCACAAGCACCCTGTCGTTTACTGACTCAGAACTGGAGTCTTCCTCACAAGGAATGTCCTGTTCAAAACTATCAAAATATTCAGAGCTAGGGTCCTGAGCAGCAGCAGCTAGGCCCATATCTGAATCAGAGCACTCCCCTTGTGGAGATAATGTGGGGAGAGGGTGCTTTTTTGCTCCCTTGCGCTCGCACACCGCTTCCATCCTGGTAAGAAATGTTTCCAGGACTGCCGACAACTGGTCCATAGGGACCGCAGGTGCTGGAGCACTGCCTGTTGCCTCTGACATGCATGGGGAAGCTGGTGACACAGACTCCATTATTGGCCCTCTCTGGAGACTCTTCAGAAAAAATGTCCACCCACAGGCTGTGCTGACTGAGGAGGGGTATGCCCAGGGGACTCACCAACACGGACCAGGACCGCTCGGTTCCGCTGTCTGCTCCACGCTGTATCAGCGTGAGTGAGCTGAGAGGAGAGTGTGAGGAGATTCGCGCCGTTACCAGCAGCGATAGAGGCCAAAAAAGTGCATAAAACGCGCGTGGCTTCAAGAAAATGGCCTCCGCAATGTGCTCAGGCGATCCACGGCAAGATGGCCGCCAATGTAAAGTAAAAGAGCATACACAAACATGGCGCCGAACGGCGCCCAGGCCTCAAAACACTCAGAAAACAGCCCCAGCGATATGCAGACAGCCATGAGCTCCCCCCAGGACAGTATGAGCCCCCAGGCACCCCACACAGCACAGCGCCAGCAATGGTGACAGAGTGACAATAAAAAACAGGGGGAGACAGGGAAAATCCCCCACACAGAGAAACACACAGCATGTACTCACCTGCAGGCAGGAGAGACTACTTACCCGTCCCCTGAGGGACCCACTGGTGTGTTTCTGACAGGACTATCACAGTGCGGTACTGAGTAGCTGTCGGCCCGGTCCACCGCAAAAGATACAGCAGGACTGTTCAATCTTGAGAGGACCGCGGAGCATAAAAAGCTCACCGGCCACCCCTGGAGTCGTGGGGCACACAAGGTGAGGATCAGCACGCTCGATGGTCGGACAGGGAAGACTACGAGGATATCTTGTATCCTACCTGTTGCCCAGCCGACAGTTGATAAGTCTCAAAAATAAAACAAGAAAAATTCCAAAAAGGAATAAAAAAATAGGTCAGGAGACAGGCTCCTGAGAGAGCCACGTCTTCTCCTTCTGCTAGGCAGAAAAAAACTGAGGTCTGCTGACTACAGTGGGAGGGTTATGTCCGGAGGGACCGGCCCCCTGGGCGGGGTTGTTCAGCTCTGGCTTTTTAGAATGTATGTATAACATTTCACATTCTGCCTAGGTCTTCTCCTGCAAGTAGGGACATAACCCACGGGTAAAGTGTTAAAGAGGCTGTGTCAGTCCATGGACGATAAGAGAAAAACACCTTGCAGTGATCAGTCCTCAGCCACCCAGCCCCCCCACCCCGCTTTACTTACCTGAGCCCCGAATTTTCCTCGTCTGGGATGCGCCGTCCCTTTCTCCATGGGGTCCCGGCTCTTGATTGATAGCAGCGCATCTATTGGCTCCCGCTGCTGTCAATCAAAACCTATGGACGCAGGGGTCGGGGCTGAGTCATACATGAACACCGAATGAATGAATTCGGGAGCGCGCCCGCAAGGTAACAACCCTCTAGGAGAAATGCTCTCCCGGGTGATCTGATGCGGGGAGAAGCCACGAGAGCCACGAGGGACCCCAGAAGTCGGTGTTCGGGGCCACACTGTGCAAAACGGATAGGTTTGTTATTTTAGATAAAAACAAAAAAATTATCCTTTACAATCACTTAAAACGTCAGCATACCAAGACATTTTGGACAGTTTCATGCTCCTAACTTTGTGGGAGCTGTTTGGGGATGGCCCCTTCCTTTTCCAACATGACTGCGCACCACTGCACAAAGCAAGGTCCATCAAGACATGAATGAGCGAGTTTTGGGTGGTGGAACTTTTATTTTTTTTAATTTCCATAAATTTTTATTGTTGTTTACATATAAAAAAAAACAGTGTACGTCATAGGAACATATTAAATAGAAACCAATGTTATACAATGTGAAAAAGGGACCCTGTTCCCATTTGTCTTTTCTCTTTTCTTTCTCACCCTTGCCCTCCCTCTCCAACCCTCGCCCTCCCACCCACCCGCCTTTCCCCACACCACTATCCTGTGTTTTATACTAGTGGATTTATTGATTGGGTTCTCCCTGGGAGATGAAGGACGGTGCACGATCGGGGAGGGGAGTTATAAACCAACATAGGCAAATTAATGTGAAAGGCTAAGTCCCCACACCTTTATATGGGACACCCTATTTCATCTAGCCAAGGTTTCCACATCCTCTCAAACTTCCTATAATTGCCCTGTCTAGTAAGTGTCACTCTCTCCCTCCAGATCATTGAGTTAATAACTTCAACCCAGGATTTTATGGTAGGTGGTGTCTGCGCCTGCCACCTCTGTGCGATTAATTTTCTCGCCTGGAAGAAGCATCGCAGTACCACTTCAATGGAGCCCGTTGGCGCTCTACATTTCTCAATACTCCCCAGTAAGCATGTCTTGGACTCTGGTTCTAAATTAGTCTGAAAAGTTTTATTTATCATGTCCACCACCTCCGTCCAATATCTAAATAGCTTTGGGCACTTCAATACCATATGTATGAAAATCGCCTGGTGCTCTACACCTTGGTCACTCATCATTTTGTTTCCACCCTAGATTAAACATTCTTCTTGGGGTATAATAAACTCTGTGTAGGAAGAACAGATGGGATACTTTCTGCGACTGAGAAATTGAAACCAATACTGCAAGAACGCATTCCATTTTTCCGTAGTAATTTCACCCACATCTCTCTCCCATCCTGCCCTGCTCTTAATGGGCCCTGATCTACTTATTGTTTTAGCTCCTATTCTAGCATATAGTTCGGAAATCAGGCCTTTGATGGTATTTGGAGTGATTATTTTATGGAGGGTGAGAATCTGGGTCCATTCAATTGCTTGTGACCCAAACTGCGCTTGGATGGCATGCCTGATCTGGAGGTATTTGTAGAATGAGTTATTTGCTATGTTGAACTACTGCCTTAAGTCTGAGAAAGATTTCATATGGTCACCATCGTACAGTTGAATTAACCGTCTGATACCTTGTCTCTCCCATTCTCTAGGTCTCTCTATTCCCTTTATTTCCCCTAAGTTTTTTTTTGAACCAGAGGGGGGGCATACACAGTTACTCCCCTATAGCCCATCAATACTTTCGTCACATGCCATACTTTGCGAATTAGTTTTATAGTTGGGCATGTATGAGTAAATGAGTCTGCCTCTAGTGCTTCCACTGTTATCCTATGCGGGGCCCCATTAACATCAATCTACTGGAGTTCCCCCCTCCCTCCACTCCGCAGTTCACGAGGTGTTGTAGCTGTGATGCCAAAAAATATGTTCTTGTGTGTGGGACTGCCATGTCCCCTTCTTTAACTGGCACCTGCATAGTCTGGAGGCATATCCTGGCTTGACCTTTCTTCCAGATTAACTACCTAAAAAGGGATTCTATCGTTTTGAACCATTTTTCACCTATCCAGGTTGGGGAGTTATGGAGGATGTAGAGTATCTGCGGTAACCATATCATCTTTATTAAGTTGCATCGCCCTGCTATGAATAATGGCAATCTACACCAGATATCAATTTTCTGCTCCCATTTAATCAGTAGAAGGGTTAGATGGTTCTTAACAAACTGGTTTGTATCGCTCACGATACAGATCCCTAGGTATTTCCTCATAGTTACTACTTTTAACTTGGGAATTCCATGGGGTATCTGCCCGCCAAGAGGATCGACCGGCAGGAGAGCCGACTTTTCCCAGTTGATAAGCAGGCCGGAGCATCGCCCAAACTCACCCACCATTTTAATCACTGCTTTTAATGAATTTTCAACGTCTCCTAAAAAGAACAGGACATCGTCCGTGAACAATGCTATCTTGTCCTCCATTGTCTGTCTGCGGAACCCCTGTATGCCTCCCATTGTTCTAGTTCTGATGGCCAACGGTTCCATCGCTAAGGCAAACAGCAAGGGGGAGAGGGGACAGCCCTGTCTTGTTCCTCTCTCCAGTTGAAATAATTCTGAAAATTCATTATCGATTTTTATTTTGTCTCTTGGCTCGCTGTATAGCAGCTTTACCCAGCTAATAAACAGGGGGCCAAAGCCAAATTTCTCTAGCACCTTCCATAGTTAGTCCCATTCCAGGCTGTCGAAAGCCTTGGCAGCGTCCAAGGCTAATACAGCTCTGGAACCTGCATTATCTGTCGGGATCTGCATATTCAGAAACACTCTCCTTATGTTAATACTGGTTGACCTGTTGGGAATAGACATGTGCAAAAGGAAAAAATTTGTTTCGTTTCGTTTTAATTCGTTAATTAATTAATTTCGTTTAGTTAGATTCGTTAAATTTGTTAAATTCGTTTTCGGATTTCGTTTCATTTTCGACCGAATTCGAAAATCGGTCGCATTCGAAAATATTTCAACCGAATTCGAAAATATTTCTACCGGATTCGAAATTATTTCAACATGATTCAAAATGATTTCAACCGCATTTGAAACTATTTCAACCGGATTCGAAAATATTCGAAAATATTTTGCGACCCGACTTTGGGTCCACGTATCTCAGGGTCACTTCGTGATAAAAACCCCAAATTTAGAGATGTTGTAGTGCTAGTTCTACTCTGCATACCAAATGTGGGGTTTCTAGCTACAAGTGGCCCCGAGATATGTGGCCCCAAATTCGGGTCGCAAAATGTCATTCTCTGCTGCAGAAAAGTGCTTGACATTTTGCGACCCGACTTTGGGTCCACGTATCTCGGGGTCACTTAGGGATAGAAACCCCAAAATTGGTATGCAAACACAGGAGAACTAGCATTACAACATCTCCAAATTTGGGGTTTCTATCTCCAAGTAACCCAGAGATACGTGGACCCAAATTCGGGTCGCAAAATATTTTCGAATCCAGTTGAAATAGTTTCAAATGCAGTTGAAATAATTTCGAATCATGTTGATACTATTTCAACCGGATTCGAAAATATTTTGCGACCCGAATTGGGTCCATGTATCTCGGGGTTACTTGGTGATAGAAAGCCCAAAATTGGAGATGTTGTAGTGCTAGTTCAACTGTGTTTCCATACCAAATTGGGGGTTTCTAGCTACAAATGGCCCCGAGATATGTGGCCCCAAATACGGGTCACAAAATGTCATTCTCTGCTGCAGAAAAGTACTTGACATATCGCCCATATCTGGGGGTCCCTTAGTGCTAGGAACCCCATAACTTGTGGCAGGTGGCAGTGGCAAGTGGACAAATAACCATCTTCCAAAATTTATAATTCAAATAGAAAAGATTAGAACAGAATAGAAAAATATATAATTTAATAGAATAAAATAGAAAGAATATACAACCATCTTCTGAAATTCGAATAGAATAAATTCGAATTTCGAATAGTATGAATTCAAATTTTTTAATTAATTAATTTTAACTTTGGATAGAAAAGATTATAATACAATGGAAAATAGACTAGAAAAACAATAACCCCAAATTTGGGGTTTCTATCACCAAGAAACCCCGAGATACGTGGACCCAAATTCGGGTCGCAAAATATTTTCGAATCCGGTTGAAATAGTTTCAAATGCAGTTGAAATAATTTCCAATCATGTTGATAGCATTTCAACCGGATTCGAAAATATTTTGCGACCATGTATCTCTAGGTTACTTGGTGATAGAAACCCCAAATTTGGGTTTTCTAGCTATAAGTGGACCCAAGATACGTGGCCCCAAATTTGGGTTACAAAATGTCATTCTCTGCTGCAGAAAAGTACTTGACATATCGCCCATATCTGGGGGTCACTTGGGGCTAGGAACCCCATAACTTGTGGCAGGTGACGTGGCAAGTAGACAAATAACCATCTTCCAAAATGTATAATTCAAATAAAAAAGATTAGAACAGAATAGAAAAAAAATATACTTTAATAGAATAAAATAGAAAGAATATACAACCATCTTCTGAAATTCGAATTTCGAATAGTAGGAATTAAAAAAAAATTATTAATTAATTTTAACTTTGGATAGAAAAGATTATAATAAATAGAAAATAGACTAGAAAAACAATAGAACAGAATAGAATATATTATATTTTATTCTATTCTGTTCTATTGTTTTTCTAGTCTATTCTTTTATATTCTATTAAAATCTTTTCTATTAAAATCGAAATCATTATATACTAAATTCGAATTTCGGAAGATGGTTATATATATATTTTTTCCGACATTCAAATTTCGTATAGAATGAATTCAAATTCGAATCGAAAAGATTATAATAGAATAGAAAATATTGGAAAGAATCGAATAGAAAAAACAATAGAACAGAATAGAATAAAATACATATATATATATATATATATATATATATATATATATATATTATATTTTATTCTATTCTGTTCTATTGTTTTTCTAGTCTATATTATATTTATATTCTAATCTTTTCTAATTGGAATTCGAATTAATTCTATACAAAATTAGAGTGTTGGAACATGGTTTTATATATATATTTATATATTTTTTTTATTGTTCTATTGTTTTTTTTAATGATATTTTTTTCTATTATTTTAGAATATTTTCTATTCAAATTCGATTTTATTCTATATGAAAATGGTTATTTATATGTATGTATATATATGTATATATATAACCATCTTCCGAAATTCGAATTTAGTATAGAATAAATTCAAATTTGAATAGAAAAGATTAGAATAGAAAAACAATAGAATATAATATAATATAATATAATATAATATAATATATAATAATATAATATAATATATATATATATATATATATATATATATTATTTTAGTCTATTGTTTTTCTAGTCTTTTTTCTATTTCTATTCTAATCTTTTCTATTCAAATTCGAATTCATTCTATACGAAATATTTATACATATAACTATCTTCTGAAATTCGAAATTCATACAGAATGAATTCAAATTCGAATAGAAAAGATTAGAATATAATAACTATAGAAAATAATAGAATAAAAAAAAATATAGACGGTCATATTCTATTGTATTTTATTACATTCTATTCAATTCTATTTTATTCTCTACTATTCTTTTATTTCTATTCTATTGTTTTTTATATTCTATTCTATTGTATTCTTTTTTAAAAAACGATTTATATTTTTTCTAATTTGATTCAAATTTATTTTCGAATTTGAGTCGAAAATATTTCGAATTCGATTCGAAAATATTTAGAATTCGATTCGAAAAAATTCAGATTCGGTTAAATTCGTTAGTATTGTAATTCGGTAATTCGGATGCATCCGAATGTCCGAATAATGAAAAATTCGTCCGAATTTTGATTCGGAACGAAACAAAATGCACATGTCTAGTTGGGAATTAAACCAGATTGATAGGGATGTATAACATTTTGAATATAACAGTTTAGCTGAGTTGCCAACACTTTGGCCAAGATCTTGGCATCAGTGCATAGTAATGAAATGGGAGGGTACGAGGAAGCATCCAATTGGTCCTTCCCCTTCTTATGGAGGACAATAATAGTAGCTTCTGTCATAGAGGTAGGGAGTCTTCCATTGGCCAATGCCCAACTTAGTGTCTTGAGAAGTTCCCGTATCGCTTGTAGATCTCTATGGGTAACCCATCCGGGCCTGGTGATTTTTGAGTGGACATCCCCGCCACTGCCTGTTTCAATTCATCTAGGGCAGGGATATGCAATTAGCGGACCTCCAGCTGTTGCCAAACTACAAGTCCCATCATGCCTCTGCCTTTGGGTGTCATGCTTGATGCTGTCAAATGTCTCGCTATGCCTCATGGGACTTGTAGTTTGGCAACAGCTGGAGGTCCGCTAATTGCATATCCCTGATCTAGGGTCACTGGCGCTTCCATATCTATGTTATCTTTCTCCGAGAGGGTCGGGATTGACGTTCCCTGTAAGAAGTCCTCCAGCCCTTCACTCCCTACCCTCCTATTAGAGCTATAAAGGGATACAAAGAATTCCCTAAAAGTGTGCATAATTTCTATTTTGTCGCTAGAGATTTCCCCACTTGATGTCCTAACCGCTGCAACGGTGGGGGGGGGGGGGAAATTAGTTCTAATCAGCAAAGAAAGCATGCGCCCCACTCTCTCTCCTTCTCCAAACTGGGTCTGTTTCTGGAATATTCGTCCTCCCTCTATCCTTTTTGATATAGCCTTTTTATAGATTTGTTGTTTATCTAACCACTCCTTTAATCTATCTGGGGTTGGAGCTTAAATGTATCACTTCCCTGCCTGCATCCAGTGGCGGCTGATGCTCCATTTTTTTGGGGGGGCGCAAACAAAACCCCAACAAACCCCCCCCCCCCCAACGTCACTCGCAGACAATGGGACCGGCAAACAGACAGAGGGATAGATTGGATAGGACAGAGACAGATACATAGATAGATATGCAGATAGATAATTAGATAGACAGATAGAGTGACAGATATGCCGATAGATAGATAAACAGATAGATAATAATCTATCTATCTGATTATCTATCTGATAGATAGATAATCAGATAGATGGATAAACAGACAGACAGACTATCTATCAGATAGATAGATAGACAGACAGACAATCAATCTGTCTGATTATCTGTCTGATTATCTGTCTGATTATCTGTCTGATTATCTGTCTGATTATCTGTCTGATTATCTGTCTGATTATCTGTCTGATTATCTGTCGATCTGATTATCTGTCGATCTGATTATCTGTCGATCTGATTATCTATCTGTCTATCTGATTATCTGTCTATCTGATTATCTATCTGTCTATCTGATTATCTATCTGTCTATCTGATTATCTATCTGTCTATCTGATTATCTATCTGTCTATCTGATTATCTATCTGTCTATCTGATTATCTATCTGTCTATCTGATTATCTATCTGTCTATCTGATTATCTATCTGTCTATCTGATTATCTATCTGTCTATCTGATTATCTATCTGTCTATCTGATTATCTATCTGTCTATCTGATTATCTATCTGTCTATCTGTTTATCTATCTGTCTATCTGATTATCTATCTGTCTATCTGATTATCTGTCTATCTGTTTATCTATCTGTCTATCTGATTATCTATCTGTCTATCTGATTATCTATCTGTCTATCTGATTATCTATCTGTCTGTCTGATTATCTATCTGTCTGTCTGATTATCTATCTGTCTGTCTGATTATCTATCTGTCTGTCTGATTATCTATCTGTCTGTCTGATTATCTATCTGTCTGTCTGATTATCTATCTGTCTGTCTGATAGATAGATAATCAGACAGATAGATAGATAGAGATAAATAGAGAGAGAGACACAGACAGATAGAGATAAGAGACCTGTAAAGCAGGGCTGTAGGACGCAGTGCTGCGAGCCCTCACAGATACAGGAGATGTGTAGGCTCCAGCAGATTGTCGGGTGAAGCCCGGCTCCCTCCCCCCTCCACTCTCCACTCTCAGTCGGATCACGGGCTGAGAATACATACAGCACAAGGTGCTTCTGTATATGGATGGGGTGGACACTGGACAGACAATAAATAAGACAAATAAAGAGTTGAAGAATGTTACCTACCTGGTCTTGGAGCCATAGAGCCGAAACCAAGTGACACAGCCGCCCGGGGAAAGCACCGCCCATTTCCTACGGCGGTGCAGAAGGACCCAATGAGAGTGGCTGGAGAGGCTCAGGACCCATCGAGAGTGGCTGGAGAGGCGCCCTGCAAAGCGCCACAGAGCCTAAAACTTGCAAATGAAGTGTCTTGCCTGCATTGCATTGGCATGACGCTTCATGACACTTTAATAGTGCACTTTGCCCGGCGCCCGCCCCGAACATAACACTTAAAGGAACTTTTTTTTCTTTATTTTTACTGTTAGTGGCTTTGGGGGGGGCGGCACCCATGCGCCCCCTATGGATGGGCCGCCACTGCCTGCATCATCTCGTTCCTGATCTCTTTCTCCCCATTCCCTAGATTTCCCCTTTATCCTTGCCACTTGTTGGATCAGGAGGCCTCTAAGGTAGGCTTTTAGGGAGTCCCAGACCACTCCAACAGACGCCGTACCCACATTGATCTGCACAAATTATTTTAGGCCAGTCATCACTACGCTAGAGTCGCCCATCAACTCAAGCCAATGAGGGTTAATTTTCCATTCTCTTGAGTGCCATTTACCCCCAACCTTTTTTGTCAACTGAAGCGGGGAGTGGTCTAAAACGCTTCTTGGGCCATACTCTATCCTCTCCACTAGTGCTAGTGCCTCCTCATTACCCAGAGCCATATCTATTCTGGATAGAGTGAGGTGGGTCTTCGAAAAACAAGAATATTGGCGTTCCTGCGGATAGCGAGTGCGCCATATATCACATAGCCCCACTTCATCCAAGAATAGAGCTAACCGATCCTCTCCTTTTGTTTTGGGTCTATTTCCTGGCAGGGACCTGTCTAGGGTTCTATCTAGGGCTTCATTGAAGTCGCCTATCATAATTACCGGAATTCCTGGTTTATTCAGTGTGAACTTGACTGGCCTGCACAGAGTCTTGACCTCAACCCGATAGAACACCTTTGGGATGAAATAGAGCGAAGTCTTCTCGCCCAACATCAGTGCCTAACCTCACAAATACGCTTCTGAAGATGGAAGAAGAAGATGGAAGAAGAAGATGGAAGAAAGGAGAAGACATTAATAAAGGAATTGTCAAAAACCGGCTATTGTCATTTTTTAAAATTTTTACACTTTCTTTGTGAAATGGTAGGGGTACAATGTACCCCATTACCATTTCACACGGGGAGGGCCGGGATCTGGGGGTCCCCTTTTTTAAAGGGGTCTTCCAGATTCCGATAAGCCCCCCCGCCCGCAGACCCCCACAACCACCGGCAAGGGTTGTGGGGATGAGGCCCTTGTCCCCATCAACATGGGGACATCCTCCCCATGTTGAGGGCATGTGGCCTGGTACGGTTCAGGAGGGGGGCGCTCTCTCGTCCCCCCCTCTTGTCCTGCGACCTGCCAGGTTGCGTGCTCGGATAAGGGTCTGGTGTGGATTTTTGGGGGGACTCCACGCCATTTTTTTTGAAAATTTGGGGTGGAGTTCCCCTTAAAATCCATTCCAGACCTGAAAGGCCTGGTAATGGACTTTGGGGGACCCCCACGCATTTTTTTTTTCAAAGACTTTCAATGACTTTTATCTGTATTGACGGGAACCAGCAATTCATTAGAGCCGCGAGTACTTTTTAATGACTATTATTTAACTTTAGAAATTTCATTTTGCTCTTGAACTGTTCTAAACATGGAAAACATGCGCTACTTTACAGGCATACTATAGACACCCCCCAGGTATGATATTTAGGGCCAGTTCACACCGGATGCAGTGCAGTGTGTTTTTTTGATGCATGAAAAACGCAAAGAAAGTTGATCACATTAATGGCAATGGCATAGTTCACACCACTGCAGTCCGTTCCAGTGCGTTTCAGAAAGGAAAAAAAAAAAATTGGTCATGCTGCATTTTTTAGGTACAGAACTGTACTGGACCGCAGTAAAACACATCAAAAAAGCAACGGAACGTACCAAAAACGCACTGGAATGCACCGGAACGCACCTAAATGCACCAAAGACGCACTGCAACACACTTGTCCTAAGTGAAAAGAGGGGAAAAAAACACTGGACTGCATCAAAAACTGGAACGTGTTAAAAACGTGCATGCAGAAAAGCACCTGGAACACATCCAGACTGCGTTTCTATGGTGTGAACTAGGGCCAGTTCACACCATAGAAACGCAATCGGGATGCGTCCCAGGTGCTTTTTTGCATGCACGTTTTTGATGCGTTCCGGTGCATTTTTGGTACGTTTTTGATGCAGTCCAATGCTTTTTTTTCAAATCTCTTTTTTAATAACCATAGATAAGGACAAGTGTGTTCCAGTGCATTTAGGTGTGTTCCTGTGCGTTCCAGTGCGTTTATGATGCGTTTTGCTGCGTTCCAGTACAGTCCAGTGCAGGTAAAATGCAGCATATTCTACTTTTTTTGTGGAACTGGAACGCACTGGAACAAACACTGCCATTTAGAACCATATAACCAACTTTCCATGCATTTTTGATGCAAAAAAACGCAATGGACTGCATGTGATGTGAAATGGCCCTTAAGCAATTTGGCATATTTAAAAGGCACTTCTCCTTGTTTAGTTTTTGGTGTTGTCCAAATTGGTGACATTGATATATGTCCCTTAGGGTGGGACCTGGGCCCCCATTTTAAGGCCAATAACTAGAAGATAAGCCAGCCAAGTGGGGACTAGCAAAATTAACAAGTCAATTCCCATAGACTGCAATGGTATTTGTTGGGGGGGGGGGGGGTGATTGTCCCATCTCTAATTTTGTAGCATGCTGGATGATGTGCTTAATTTTGGACGGGGGGGGGGGGGGGTATTTTCTGCTAGCTGCATTTGAGTTCTTCTGAGCATGCCCAGGGACTTAGATTTTTTGGTGGTGCTTTTTGTGTGTGAGCAGCCCCTGGATATTTCTGGGCATGCTCAGAGAGTGTTTTTATGGGTTAGTAATTGAAGGACATCCTTAACAGGTGTACCCACTTTGAAGTTCAGTCTCTACATTGGGTGAACTTGCATTTTGGGTGTTTCATGGACTGTGCATGTGTTTTCAATTGCCTCATTAGCACACAAACCTATGTTATATAAAGCTCACATATAGCATTCTCTCCCTTGCCCTGAAAAGAGGCAAGTGTGTGTGGGGGGCAAAAAGTAAATTTTGGTGTCCTTATCGAGTGTGTAAAACATGTATTTTATTTGTTATGTCTTTGCAAAACAGGTGTTTGTTTTATTTTGTGGATTGCATTTTTTTGTGTGGGGGAAATATTCCCCATAAATAATTTTGATGTTGTTAATGTGTGTCGTTTGTTCACTTTGATTTAATTGTCTGTGCTGCATTATTTTGCGAAAACTTTCTCAAGATGTTGTGAGTCTGTAACGGTTTCAAATTGACCCTGTTTTTTATTTTGGCTTCACTTTTGTTTTGTTGACCAATAAAATTTGATGCAAAGTTTTGAGGTTTGTTTTGCATTTTCTTTGCAACAAATGTGACAGCTGATTGGCATGTCAACACATGCTAGCATATGCATGTATTGTGTGCTGCCATTTATAATCGCCAGGAAATGAAAAATACAGAGCGGTAAGTATTCAATTTTCCTTTTTACTGCAGTGGTTCTCAGCCTCAGTCCTCAAGT
This sequence comes from Rana muscosa, assembly GCA_029206835.1. NCBI lineage: Eukaryota > Metazoa > Chordata > Amphibia > Anura > Ranidae > Rana > Rana muscosa. The sequence goes on along the minus strand of CM055125.1, from coordinate 188,582,207 downwards.
ACTCCCAACAGGACATGTTTTGTGAATTTATCTTATTGAGAATTGCTGTCCAAAATTCAAAACCATTAACTGTGATTTAAAGCACATGTGCAAGATGAAGGAAAACCTGCAAACATGGCCTGTTGGGGGTACTTGAGAAGCACTGATTTAGAGCACTGCACTTAAAAATAGCTCAAGGCAATCCGATTCTAAGCCCTGGTTCACACTGGTGCGATTTGACATGCGATTTGACATGTCAAATCGCATGTCAAATCTGCGAAATTTGCCGCAAATTGCGGGCAATAGCACCGTCCTAATCGGTGCAACGCCGCATCTGCGGTGCGGCGCTGCACCAATTTCAAAAAGTAGTTTCTGTACTACTCTTTGCGATTTCAGCCGCGATTTACATTGACATCTGTGTCAGATGTCTCTGTAATCGAGCTGAAATCGGGACTGACAGGCAGGAGTGAAATCGTGCAAGTTCAGCTGAACTCGCACGGCTTCACTCCTGCAGCCCCAGTGTGAACCTGGGCTAATTGTGGGCATTTTGAGGGAAACAAAGTAAGTGTTAGAGCCCCTGTTTTGTTTTTTTTTAGGTTGGGCTTTGTGTCCCCTTTTAGTAAAATTGGCTTCACTTCCTGTCACACAGCTAAACAGGAAGTGAAAGTAAAACCCTACCAATGTCTTTTCTTGGGGACACACAGATCAATCTAACTAGTGTCCCCATTAAGCAAATTGCACTCTAGCACTTTGTTGTGTACACCCCAAATCATTGGGTAGTTTGGGGTTTAGTAAAGACAAATCCATTCTGCAGTAAAAGTGTAGCTGCTGGAAATCTGAGGAAGAAGCACTGGTGATTGTAACATCCAATCATGTAAAAGCAAAGATGGTGTTTTTTTTGTTTGCTTGCATGTCCTCCTCGGATATCTAGCAAGGGCACTTGTAGTGCAAAGAAGACTTGCCTTTAGTAAATAAACCCCAAAGTCCAAAATACCTAATAATTTGGGGTGTACCTCGCAAAATGCTGGAGTGCAATGTACATAATGGGGAAAGTATTTAGATTGACCTGTGTGTCCCCAAGGAAAGACATTGGTAGGGATTTTCCCTCACTTCCTGTGTGGCTATGTGACAGGAAGTGAATTATTTGGAAGGATAAAGTGGCCAAATTTGCGAGTTGTCTTCACCCTATCAGGGGTGCAGACATCCCCAAAAACTGTCTAGACTTGTAATCCCTCTGCACTCTATCCCCAAGCAAAAATAAGAAAGGATTTCATTTAGTTTAACTTTGCAAAGACACATTCCTAAGTTGAATTGTGATGCATGTCAATGGCCCATTTAGACCCTCTTTAATCACTTGAGATCAGCGTTATAACTGATCGACGGCCACAGCACGGTCCTCAATTGCCGGGAGTCCGTCAATAGACGTCCTCCCCTTCGAGCGTGCGCTGTGGTCACTGAGACTCGGGTGATGACAGATCCAAGTAAGGGGCCTATCCCTGCCCTTTACCCTGTGATCAGCTGTCAGCCAATGACAGCTGATCACGTGATGTAAACAAAAGCTGGGTAATGTTTTTGGTTTTCTCCTTGTGCTGACAGCGTGAGCATAAAAAAAGGCAATCACTGACTTATGTGCAAGGGACATCGGGCCCGAAGAGGAAGAGGCAATTCTGTGACAATCAGTAGCCCCTGCCAGTGCCACCTATCAATGCCCACCACTGGTGCAGTGCTGCCTATCAGTGCCCATCACCGCCAACTATCATTGCCACCTAGCAGTGCCACTTCTCAATGCCCACCAGTGTCAACTAGCAATGCCACCTCTCAGTGCCCACCCTTGCCACCTTATCGGTGCCCATCAGTGCACCCCATCAGTGCAGTCTCATCAATGAAGGATAAAAATTACCTTTTTTCTAAATTTTTGAAATATTAACCACTTTTCTACCGCCCACCGTCAAATGACGTCCTTGACTTTGTGCGGTGATATCTGAATGATGCCTGCAGGTGCAGGCATCATTCAGATATTATTTTTAGCCGGCGATTCTGTGCACGATAAAAACTATCATAGCGGCAGTTTTTATAGGCGCAGTTCTTATAGGCGGCGGGAGGGGTGCTTCTCCGGGCTCTCCTGTGCCACCTGGGGCTCTGAGAACTAATTGGCCGGTGCCGGATGGGAAGCATAGAGATGACTGGTGACCAGATGATCACCAGTCATCTTTATGACCGTCGGAGGCCCGGGCGCGACGTTATGACATCACGCCGGGTTCCCGTATGTAAACAAAGCCGTGATCTCGGCTGTCAGCATGAGATCTGTGAATTTTTTTGACCGATCTCATGCTTTCCAGCCTGGAGGAGAGATGTGGGGTCTTATTGACCCTGCATCTCTCCATAAAGAGGACCTGTCACAATAGATTCCTATTACAAGGGATGTTTACATTCCTTGTAATAGGAATAAAAGTGAACAAAAAAACTAAAAAGTAAAAAAAAAAAAAAGGAGTAAGAAATACAAAAAAGTAAAAACAAAACAAAAAAAAAACGCCCATGTCCCCGGTAGCTCGCGCTCAGAAGCGAACACACACGCAAGTCCCACCCACATATGTAAACGCCGTTCAAAGCACACATGTGTAGTATTGCTACGTGCGTTAGAACGAGTGCAAAAATTCTAGCACTAGACCTCCTCTGTAATGCGAAAATGGTAACGTGTAAAAATTTTGAAAGCATCGCCTAGGAAGATTTATAAGTACTGAAGTTTGGTGTCATTCCATGAGTGTGCTCAATTTTAAAGCATTACATGTTAGGTATCTATTTACTCAGCATAACAACATCTTTCACATTAGCCCAAAAAATTGGGCTAACTTTACTGTTTTGTAATTTTTTTTAAATTCATGAAACCATTTTCTTTCCCCAAAAAAAGGCGTTTGAAAATTTATTGCGCAAATACCGAGCGAGCTAAAAATTTGCAATATAAACAAAAAAAAATTAAATTTAAAAACTGCTGCAACTGGTACCTATTTTTCTTTTATCCCAGCGCTATGGTGTTCAATTTTGGTAAAACAGGAGTCTAGATCTTATCAAAGTAGAGATGCTGATAAACCTCACTCTTTACAACATATTCTACATCAGCAGCCACATTCACAAATAAACATATTCAAAAAAATGACAAAATAGAAAATGATACAATGTGGTATTATTCAAATTATCATATGCGGCGCTCCTATCAATATTTAAATTGATACGGTTCACTATTGTCCCAAAGACAACGGTGTTTAAAGGTACACCAGGTGTATGCGATAAATCCCCAGGGCAAAGTTCGAATTATCACATGTAAAAATGATCACAATAACGTCTGCGGAATGTGCACCTTCCTCCAGATCACTTCAAACAGCTGTTTCAAAACTCCCCATAGGGATTGCACTCACCAGAAATCAGAAGGTAACAGGCTCATACGAAATCCAAAAGGAAATCCAAACGAGAGATGCCTCCTGTGTGTGTCCTTTTCATAGAGATATTCAAGCTTTCTCCAAAGATGTTGTTATGAGGAGAGAGAGAGAAAACTCCACATAGTATAGTCCAGTTTCAAAAAAAGCTTTTTTTTTTTTTTTAATTCAATATATATCTCTTTAGTCAGCTTATTTCCATTATTAGCCAACAGCAGCCTAGGTTCTTGCTAATCTGATAACTTGATGTTTCACAAGCCAAAATCAGCGAGTAGCTGGGGAGAAGATGGTTTGTCCTGTGTTGTATCTGCCTTAACTCACCGCTCTTCAGTTCGTCAGGTGATACTTCCGGTTTCTCAACCCAGTAGCTTGGAACGCACGGCGTCAATCGTCACTTCCGGTTGCCGTAAAATCACGCGCTGACGCGTTTCGTCATTACGGCTTTTTCAAAGGGCGTGATCTTATGTCGCGGCATGTCCAGATTTATTATGCGGTCAATTAAGGCCGTTTAACTCATTGAGTGCTGCCTGCCTTGAGTTGAGACAACTCATGGTGCACACGGTAAGGATCAGCAATAGAGGACATATAGAATATATCAATGTTAAAATAAACTGGCGTTAGCTAACCTCAAGTTATGATCATTACAATCTTAAAATTTCCATATATCACCTCATAAAAATTCTAAATACATTTTATATATATATATATATATATATATATATATATATAAAAGAACAGCAATTTTTTTTTTTTTAAATGGGTCTTATTTTCAATGGTCATCAGACCTGATGGTCGAAATATGCCAATTAGCAATCTATCAAATTCCAAAACAACCACTAGCACCGTAAAAAAGGAAAAGGGAAAATAAATAATATATGACATATACCATATGCAAATAAGGACTACTGTCTAAATGGCTGGCAAATAACTCATAATACTAAAGGAAAAGGAATGGGGGGTTGCAACCTTAGGGGCTGGATTATACATCCCATGATATATGCCTCACAGCTCATCCTATCCAACAATAAACATACACAGTCAATCATTAATATGCACTCATCTCTGTGTGCATTCCGTGTGCATAATCCTCATGCTTACTGCGAGGGTGTCTGTGGAATGAATTCAAGCTGTCAATCACATACAGCACCTTTGTACCATGGAGGGACCCAGGATAAAAAGACATTAGAACAGATTACATAAAGTAATGAATAAAATCTACACCAGCACGCTGGATAATATCTATGTGTTATGGAAATAAGCTGAGTAAAGAGATATATATTGAATTTTAAAAAAATAAAGCTTTTTTTGAAACCGGACTATACTATGTGGAGTTTTCTCTCTCTCCTCATAACACCATCTTTGGAGAAAGCTTGAATATCTCTATGAAAAGGACACACACAGGAGGCATCTCTCGTTTGGATTTCCTTTTGGATTTCGTATGAGCCTGTTACCTTCTGATTTCTGGTGAGTGCAATCCCTATGGGGAGTTTTGAAACACCCGTTTGAAGTGATCTGGAGGAAGGTGCACATTCCGCAGACGTTATTGTGATCATTTTTACATGTGATAATTCGAACTTTGCCCTGAGGATTTATCGCATACACCTGGTGTACCTTTAAACACCGTTGTCTTTGGGACAATAGTGAACCGTATCAATTTAAATATTGATAGGAGCGCCGCATATGATAATTTGAATAATACCGCATGGTGTCATTTTCTATTTTGTCTTTTTTTTTAAAATTTGCAATGACCGCCATTTTATTCCCTAGGGTATCTGCTAAAAAAAACATATATAATGTTTGGGGTTTTGAAGTAATTTTCTAGCCCTAAATTTATGATTTTTACATGGAGAGAAGTGCCAGAATAGGCCCAGTGCTGAAGTGGTTAAAATATCTATTTATTTTTTTTAGTCGGTCTTTTGTATTTATAGAAAAAATAAACGCAGAGGTGATCAAATAGCACCAAAAGAAAGCTCTATTTGTGTTCCCAAAAATAATACATTTTCTTTGGGTTACAGTGTTGTATGAGCGCGCAATTGTCATTCAAAGTGCATCAGCGCTGAAATATGAAAATTGGTCTGAGCAGGAAGGGGGTTTAAGTGGCCAGTGCGCAAGTGGTTAATATAAGGCTACATGCACACGGACGTTTTTCCAGCCGCTTGTTTGAGCGTTTTTAGCAGCTTAAAAACGTCTCTCCATGTTAGCCTATGGTCTCATGGCCACCATGGCGTTTTTGAGCTGTAAATGGCATAGGCGTTTTTATGCCCCATGTACACGGGACACTGGTGCAAAGTGTTCAGAACTAAGGTTGAAAGTGGCGTTTAGAAAGGCGCGCTTTGTGGCGTTTGCATGCCGCGTTTTACCACATTTTGCGTCTATATGCGTTTAGTTAGGAAACATCATAAGGAGCCGCCCTAAGCTCCAAAAACAGTATTATTAATGATTGCAGCTATTTTGTGAGACCAGAGTGAGTATCAGCAGCTGAGAGAGCAGCAGTGTAGTTGTATTTAGCGTGTCACTTGCCACATCACTTGCCCCAAGTTGTGGATTGTCCACTTGCCACGTCACCTGCCCCAAGTTGTGGATTGTTCACTTGCCACGTCACCTGCCCCAAGTTGTGGATTGTCCACAATGCAATGGAAGCAATTTCCTTCTTTTTTTGATATATATATATTTATTTATTTATTTTTATGGTTTTTCCTCATTTGCCATAAGTTTTGAGTTCATCAATGTAAAAAAAGAGGTCACCTTTAAAAACGCTTCTAAACTAAAATGTGGCTAAACGCCGGGTACCGCGTCTGAAACGTGGAAATCTTTGGCGTCTGAAGGCATTTTTAGGCTTTGTGAAAAACGATGTTAAACGCAACTGCAGATGTTTTTTTCCAGGCCAAAAACAGTGTTTTGGATGTAATAGAATTCAATAGACCCGGATCCAAAACGCAAGCACCGCGATTTTGCGGCAATTTTTTTTGTTCTTTAACCTGTTTATAGCTGGTTGTTAAAGGAAATGTAAAAAAAATAAACTTTGCTGGCTCTAAAAAAAGAAAAAAAAAAAAAAACTATAAAAAAACAGCATAGGGTCCCCCCCCCCAGGTCCATACCAGGCCCTTGGGTCTAGTATGGATTCAAAGGGGACCCCCAAAAAAACGGAAAAAAATGGCGTGGGGTCCCCCCAAGATCCATACCAGGCCCTTCAGGTCTGGTATGGATTTTAAGGGGAACCCCGCGCCAAACTTAAAAAAAAAATAGCGTGGGGGTTCCCCTAAAAATACACACCAGACCCTTAATCCGAGCACGCAACCTTGCAGGCCGCAGGAAAACAGGGGGGGGACGAGAGAGCGCCCCCCTCCTGAACCGTACCAGGCCACATGCCCTCAACATGGGGACGATATCCCCATGTTGATGGGGACAAGGGCCTCTTCCCGACAACCCTGGCCATTGGTTGTCGGGGTCTGCAGGCTTATCGGAATCCGGGAGCACCCTTTAATATGTAAATGAGTATGGGGTACATCTTACCCCTACCCATTCACCTGGTGGCAAAAAAGTCAATAAAAAACATAACACAGGTTTTCAAAGTAATTTATTAGGCAGCTCCGGGGGTCTTTCTGCCGGGCGCCCCGCTATCTTCTTCCAGCTCTTTTGCTAGCGGGGTCCCGGGCTTCCTCGTCGTCTTCGGGGGGTCTTTCTGCCGGGCGCCCCGCTATCTTCTTCCAGTTCTTTTGCTAGCGGGGTCCCGGGCTTCCTCGTCGTCTTCTTCCGTCTTCGGGGGTCTTTCTGCCGGGCGCCCGCTATCTTCTTCCAGCTCTTTTGCTAGCGGGGTCCCAGTCTTCCTCGTCGTCTTCTTCCGACTTCGGGGGGTCTCTTGTTCTGTTCTCCGGTGTCGTCTCCGCGCTCTCCGGTTCTTCTCCACGATCTCCGGTTCTTTCTGCCTTCTGCCGGGCGCCCCGCTATATTCTTCCAGCTCTTTTGCTAGGGGGGTCCCGGTCTTCATCGTCGTCTTTTTCCCTCTACTCTCCGTCCGATGTTGCCTCGTCACTCTCCGCCGCTACAATGCTCTGCCCGCAGAGCGGCACCCACTTATATTGGCATTGGGCGTGGTCACCGGGTGATGCCACTCGCTGACCCCACCCCCGTATCACGTCACAGTCCCATCATTCCCCGGGACTGTAACGTCATACGGGGGCGGGGTCAGCGGGTGGCATCACCCGGTGACCACGCCCCATGCCAATATAAGTGGGTGCCGCTCCACGGGCAGAGCATTGTAACGGCGGGCAGAGCATTGTAGCGGCGGACAGCGACGAGGCAACATCGGACGGAGAGAAGAGGGAAGAAGACGACGATGAAGACCGGGACCCCGCTAGCAAAAGAGCTGGAAGAAGATAGCGGGGCGCCCGGCAGAAGGCAGAAAGAACCGGAGATCGTTGAGAAGGCACCGGAGAGCGGGAGAAGAACCGGAGAGCGCGGAGACGACACCGGAGAACAGAAAAAGAGACCCCCCCCAAGTCGGAAGAAGACGACGAGGAAGACCGGGACCCCGCTAGCAAAAGAGCTGGAAGAACATTGCGGGCGCCCGGCATAAAAACCCCCGAAGACGGAAGAAGACGACGAGGAAGCCCGGGACCCCGCTAGCAAAAGAGCTTTAAGAAGATAGCGGGGCGCCAGGCAGAAAGACTCCCGGAGCTGCCTAATAAATTACTTTGAAAACCTGTGTTGTGTTTTTTATTGACTTTTTTGCCACCAGGTGAATGGACCCCGACAACCAACGGCCAGGGTTGTCGGTAAGAGGCCCTTGTCCCCATCAACATGGGAGCAGGGTGCTTTGGGGTGGGGGGGCCGCAGGTCTCCCCCCTGCCCCAAAGCACCAAACCCCCATGTTGAGGGCATGCAGCCTGGTACGGTTCTCGTCCCCCCCTCTTCCCCTGCGGCCTGCCAGGTTGCGTGCTCGGATAAGGGTCTGGTTTGGATTTGGGGGGGACCCCCACGCCTAGCGCCTGGTATGCTCCTGAAGGGGAACCCATGCCGGTTTTTTGATTAAAATTTGGCGTGGAGTTCCCTTCATGATTCATAGCAAACACGGGACAGCGAGGCTGCCGAGAACCAGCGCGATGCTATCGCGCTGGAGACATTCTCGGCCAGCTAGTCGCCTCTAGGACACGACTTGAGCGACTGCTTCACGCTCAGGTCGTGTCCAAGTTGCCTCGCAAAGTCGCGCTGTCCCTGTGTCAGCCGGCACACGAGTCGCCCCGCGAGTCGGATCGGCTTTATCCGACTTCCCGGGCGACCTCTATTCAAATCAATGGGCTCCCATAGGGAACCATTCATTTTCAATAGAGCGCCGCTGACATTTTTATTTACTAGAACAGTGCGCCGCTGGTTCCTGCGCCCAGTGAAGGATTTATCCGGCGCAGCAATTAAGGTAACAACCGGCGCAGCGCACTGTTATTAGTAAATCACCCCCATATTGTCGGTAACAGCTTTGCAAGATTTCAATTTTTAAAATGCGATTGTTGATTCATGGCACAAGGAAACTAAACAATTCCATATAGGTGCGACGGAGATGACTTTAGGTAATAGAGATAATTTACCACCTTTCTATAGGAGTTTGCACTTATTAGTGTGTAATTATACGTGTAAATGGGGGAGACCTATCAGGCTTTGATTAATAATTCCACACAGTGATTGTACTTTACAGTTTCTCCTCCTCCGTATTAATCATTCAGTCTAATTAAGAACTGTATGATCTCTGTGTGACGTCTTCTAATCATAGCAGCTGTTCAGCAGGAATATAGACCTCCCCAATGCAAATATAACAATGTTCAATTGCTTGGTAACACAATTTGTTAATCAGCCAACCACATGGCAGCAACTCAATACATTTAGGCATCTAGATGTGGTGAAGACGACTTGAAGTTCAAACCCAGCATCAGAAAGGGGATTTAAGAGGCTTTGAACGTGGCATGGTTGTTGGTGCCAGATGGGCTAGTCTGAGTGATTCAAAATTTGCTGATCTACTTAGATTTTCACGCACAACCATCTCTAGGGTATACAGAGAATGGTATGAAAAAGAGAAAATATCCAGTGAGCGGCTGTTGTATGGACAAAAATGCCTTGTTGATGTCAGAGGAGCATGGGCAGACTGATTCGAGATGATGGAAAGACAACAGTTACTCAAATAACCACTCCTTACAGCCAAGGTATACAGAATACCATCTCTGAATGCACAACACATCAAACCTTGATGCAGATGGGCTACAGCAGCAGAAGACCACACCGGGTGCCACTCCTGTCAACTAAGTGTAGCACCCTGGTGTTTAGGCAGGGTTGCTCCCAAATTTACCTGCCAGGTGTAGTTACCTTGGCTAATTGTTAGGGATCATTTGATTTCACCCTAAGTTTAGAATTCCTGCACTTCTCTCTTCTGTCGCTAGGTGGCCGGGTACCTGGGCAAAGCAAGGACAGATTAGGAGTATATGGGGTATCTCAGCCAATGGGCAGAGGTTTTCTTCAATCCCTTGGCCTGCTGGGAGAACCTATATATTTGGGTGGAGTCAGGTGAACAGTGTTCTGTAGCACCTGCATGTCTGTCTGGGTGGATGTGTGTTGTATTGCCCGGGCTGCTTGGCGGGAGTTTGGGCCTATCCCGGGCACATCTGGCTGCTAGGCTGTCTGAGGGCCTTTCCAGAAGCAAGAGCGCAGGGTTGGGATTGCGGCTTGTATTCCAACCAGAAGTGACGGTTCTGCCGGCCGGAGAACCTGTCGTGGTCGGAGGTAGAGGGGAAGCTGTCGCCACTAAGGGACCAACCACCTTATTACCAGGGACCACAGTGAGTAGCTGAAGCAAGTACCGGAGCAGAATTCCCACCAACCAGGGACAAAGAATCAGGAAACTTCAGTGGGCATTAAGCCAGGGACCCAGCCAGCGAAGGTGACGCTTGCAGAGCAGCCTTATGTGTCAAGCCAGGGACCGAGCAGGTCAGTGGGGTGAAGCTTGAGAAGTATCTGGAGTGCCAAGCTAGGGACCCACCAGAGAAGCGGGGGTGACTCTTGAGGAAGATACTAGGAGTGAAGATTGGAGGAGCTCACAGGATTCAGTGGCAGTAAATCATCTAGTCTAGTGAAAGAGACTGGGAGCTCAGTGGGCTGAAGAACTACAAGAAGTGAAGGAACTGTTACACCTTGTGTTAGAAACTGTTAAAGACTGTTGCCATAGGAGACAGCATGCCTATACATGCAGATGTGGCGTCTTGCTGGAGGCCTTTCCCTGCATGCCTGTCGTTCTGTTGAAGTCTCAGAGTCTGCCAATTAACATTTCAACTATCTGAGGGTGTCCTGGCCCTACTCCTCTCTCCCAAAGTTCTGTTAAGAGAAATAAAATCTCTTTGCATTCAAGAAGTGTCTGGTGCCCAATGAATCTAACTTGCATTTAACCCACTATGCCTTACAACCCACCACATACAGAAGGATGTCAGCTATCTCTGGCCCTGGAGGTCCTCATTAGGCTGAAGGAGGCCAGAGACCTTGCTACATAAGAACAGGAAATAGAGACTCCAATTCGCACAGGCTTACCAAAACTGGACAATAGAAGATTGCAAAAAACCTTTCACTGACATACTTAAACCAAGATTTTTGAAAACCTTCCAGTCACTGCATTCTGAAAAACATCCCCCAAAACAATTACTAGAAGCCCATATCACTGTGATACCCAAAGAAGGCAAAGATACAACTCAGGTTTCCAATTACAGACCTATATCTTTAATTAACGTAGATGTAAAGATATATGCTAAAATACTAGCTAACAGAATTCTACCCTTGCTGACATCCCTTATAGCACTAGACCAGGTGGGTTTTATACCAGGCAGAGAGGGAAGAGAGAATACAATTAAAGCACTGAACATTAGTCATTGGTTAACGTCAAGGCAGAAACAAGGCTTCTTACTCTCCCTGGATGCCGAGAAGGCGTTCGACAGAGTGGCCTGGGATTTCATAGACGCAGTACTGGAACACATAGGCATTTTGCCTCAGATGAGATCCTACATCAAAGCATTATATTCTAACCCAACAGCACGGGTCCGAGTTAATGGCCACCTGTCGAACGCCTTCAGTCTACGAAACGGCACCAGACAAGGATGCCCCTTATCCCCATTATTGTTTGTTTTAACTTTAGAACCATTATTGAACAAAATTAGAGACAACAAAGACATCAAGGGGATCGAGGTTCAAGACAAAAACATATAAAATCGCAGCATTCGCTGACGATATGCTTCTCTTCCTTTCAGAACCACACATATCCTTACCCAATCTTCTTAAAGACCTAGAACAATACCATCTACTATCAAATTTAAGAATCAATCACTCCAAATCCAACGCCCTTAACATCACACTACCCTCAAGCTCAGTGAACTATGTAAGAAAAACTTTCCATTCACTTGGGCTAAACAAAACATTAAGTACCTAGGAATTGAAATCCCCTCTAATCTAAACAACCTCTACCAATTAAATTACATGCCCATATTAAAAGAATCACAGGAAGACCTGAAAAGATGGAATTCTTTAAATGTATCCTGGTTTGGGAGGGCCTCGTTAATAAAGATGACAATTCTACCCAGATTCTTGTATGTCATGCAAACAATTCCCATTAGACTGCCATCTTCTTTTTTTTCATCCCTTCGTAAGGCATGTTCCCCTCTTTGTTTGAAGGGGCAAACCTCCTAGAATCAAATTTACTAGACTAAATTTACCTAAAAATAGGGGGGGGGGGGGAATAGCATTACCTGATCTTAGAAAATACCATCAAGCAACGCTCCTAACGCGGATAGTGGACTGGATCATACACCAAAAAGTAAAAGACTGGGTAACATTGGAACAATCTCAATTTCCCCAAGAGATAAAGTATCTACCTTGGATTAACCCCAAATATCATTCAAAACACATCAAATCACATCCTCTAGTAAGTCCCACACTCAAAATCTTTCACAATACCTACAAAACCGTCAACACATCACCGTGGCAAAGCCCTCTCACGCCATTAAGAAACAATCCAGACTTTCCCCCAGGACTGGAGGAAAAAATTTTTCTAACACATTGCTGGCCCCACAAAAGACATTTTGACCAAACATTTCTTTAAAAATTGTAAACTTCTATCTAGAGATGATTTAAACAAAGACATTAAACCATGTCTAATCCCACAATGGAATTATAACCAAATAAGACACTTTTTGACCAAAAGAGAGACGGCTCATTCCTGGACGAGACCCCTTACGACGCTAGAAGACCTATGTACAAAAAAAAAACCCACACAGACATATCATCTCAGCCATCTACAACTCGCTATTCGAAGGACTAACGGACTTCTCCGGCATGTCATGTCAAAACTGGGAAAGAGACTTAGATATCACACTAACAAAGGAAAATTGGGAAAAAATATTTAAGTACGCACACAAAGGATCTCTTAATGTAGCCACACAGGAGAGTGGTTTTAAAATTCTTAACAGATGGTACAGAACCCCTACCATCTTACATACATTTTATCCCCAAAGCTCTGACAAATGTTGGAGATGCAAACAAGAGGAGGGCTCGATGCTTCATATATGGTGGTCTTGCCCCTTATTTCAAATCTTCTGGAAATCAGTGCATGAAACCATTACTTCAATCACTTCAGAGCACTTAAACTTTGATCCAGCACAATACCTGTTACACTTTAACTCCATCCCCAGGAAACAATGCCTGAAATCACTACCTATGTTTATGGTAAATGCAGCACGACATTGTTCACGAGAATAAATAACATTGAACAAATTGAAGAACTCATAAGTATATCTCAGGAAGAAATGATAAAATTCTCTGAAACTTGGCACGATTGGATAGCTTTTAAAAATTCTCAATCTTACAAACAAATTATTAAGCAGTAACAGACTACACTTCTGAAGACAATTGCTCACACAAGTCTTGAAAAAATTGTTACCTTATGAGTCCTGGATCATAAGTGTGCATTCCCCCTCCTTTTTCTCTTTCTCTCCCCCCCCCTTTTTTTTTTCAAATATAAATTTTTATTGAGAATTGTGAAGAAAAAAAAAGGGTACAGAGAGGAAACAGTACAACTGTGGTCAAATTCGGCAATCCAATGGATACAGAGGTCTACAGTAAAGGCCTACAATCATACTCTCCTGATGGTCACACACCATGTGGCAAGCCAATGAAAAGGACGTGGCAAACATAATATTTGGCCCACCTACCCGGTCATATCACTTATATAGACATCTTGAACATTGCTAAAGTACCGAGCAGTAGACCCAGTTGGACCCCAGGAGGCCCGACTATCGCCATCCATCTGAAGAAGAAAATGGACGGCCTCAATATATCCAAACAACTGTAAACATAGCCATCAGATGAAAAAATAGAGAGAGTGAAACAGATATAGAGTATGGAGAAAAGAAGAGGGAGGGGGGGGTTATCCATTCGACACGAGCGTGGTGGATCCAGCAGGGCTGTCACCCTATAATCAGTCCATGTCAGCTTACTCTTCAAGAACTCAGCAGGGTCTGTCCCTCATCTGAAAAAATGAACATGTTCGTCGCCAACCAGGTTTTAGAGTGCTTCTCTTGTTTGTGTTGAGCAGTGAGCACTAGGTCTTCTAACTTTTTAATGTCCTCTACTTTGCGCAACCACAGTCCAACGGAGGGTGGCAGAGCTTGCTTCCATGTAGCTGGAATGCACGACTTTGCAGCATTGAGTAAGTGTCGGACAACCGACTTCTTGTACGACCTCGCCGGTACCGTGGTGGCGTGCAGCAGGAAGAACGCAGGATCTGACTGAATTTTGTGATCTGTAAATTCCTGGACAATTTTCTCTATCGAAGACCAAAAGTGTCGCATTAACGGGCAGGACCCCCTTTTTTTTTTCTCCCCTCAGTCCCCCTCATTACCCAAATAGAATATATGCACATTAACAACTAGCAGGTTCATATAAAAATGGTGAAATATTGTCTAATTACTTGCACAAACTGAGTGTTTTGTTCATAACTATATGCGTACCATATTAGTCTGTAAAGTATACTGTAACCCAATTAACATTGTCAACAAATTTAGATGTTCATCCTTGTACTCCGATGTAATATGCTATCTTTTTCACCCAATAAAATCTTGTGAAACAAAAAAAAAAAAAGATTGGAAAAAACGTTACCTGGTCTGATAAGTCTCGATGTCAGCTGCAACATTCAGATGGTAGGGTCAGAATTTGGCATGAACAACATGAAAATATGGATTCATCTTGCCTTGTATCAATGGTTCAGGCTGGTGGTGTAATGGTTTGGGGGATATTTTTTTGGCACACTAGTACCAATTGAGCAGTTTTTAAACGCCACGGCCTACCTACGTATTGTTGCTGACCATATTCACCCATTTATGACTACAGTGTACCCATCTTCTGATGGCTACTTCCAGCAGGATAATGCACCAGGTCACAAAGCTCAAATCATCTCAAACTGCTATCATGTCAATATGGACCAGAATCTCTGAGGAATGTTTCCAACACCTTGTTGAACCTAGGCCACAAAGAATTAAGGCAGTTCTGAAGGCAAAAGTGGGACCAACCCGGTACTAGCAAGGTGTACCTAATGAAGTGGCTGGTGAGTGTACATTAAAACATAATAGAACAACAATCTACAGAAATATTCTAAAAACTGACCTGTAGTCGGTTAATGACAGATAGGGCTGGGGATTATACAGTGACATCATCCTCCTCTCACTATTTTCAGTTTGGAACCAAAAGTCATCATTGTCTTCCTCTATCAGATTGGGGAGGGTGGGAGCTGTCATGTAATTAATACATTGCGGCTCGTCATGGGCATGAGGAGAAACTGCAGAAGGTGCCAAAAACAAATGGCGCAGCTGTTGTGCGAGTAAGCTCTTTGATTTACGTTGTCTGAAATTTGCTTCTTACAAATGATCAGTTATCTTCCTTGCATCTGTCTTCCTACCAGGGCCTGGACCAAGGACCAGAGTACTTAGAATAAAAAGTTGCATACATGTACGTTATACATTTTATACAGGCATAGATGCCAACCTTTTACGAAAAGATTGAGAACATTTTAGGTTTTCCTAAAGCACATGCTTCAGGGGAAAAATCCTTAAACTGGGGCAAACTGGGGCTTGAGTGATCAGAATGCTATGATGACCACTAATTGCCCAGGACACTTCACCTATTTATTAATCGTATTAGTGACTTTATGAGAACAGAAAAGGTCTATACAGAGCCATAATGGAAAAGGTAACTGTTAGCGCAAACACAAAGTGCATAAGAAAATGGGGATATGGCAATGAGTCTGTTTAAAATAATAATGATAACAGGCAGTTCAAGGGTTAAAAGGCAGATAATATGGCTGGTGGATGGCGGCTGCTGTCCTCAGAGAGCTGACTCTGTGGTAGATAAAAATAGGATTTTTGTACTCAACGTAAAATCCATTTCTCTGACATCCATGGACCGACACGGCGGCTCTTAAATCACTGAACGTGTGGGTATATGTCCCTGCTTGCAGGAGAAGGCCTAGGCAGAATGTTAAATGTAAAAAAATTCTAGAACAAACCAGAGCTGAACAGCCCCGCCCAGGGGGCGGTCCCTAGGACATTACCCTCCCACCTGCAGCTAGCAGACCTCAGTTCGTAACAAAGCAGTACAAACTTAAAAGGAAGGGTGGGTGCCGTGTCGGTCCATGGATGTCAGAGAAATGGATTTTACGGTGAGTACAAAAATCCTATTTTCTCTTATCATCCATGGACCGACACGGCGGCTCTTAAATCACTGAACGTGTGGGATGTCCCAAAGCAGTGTCAAGAGGGATGGGAGTAGTATAAATGGAAAAACCAAAAAAAACTTCACTCCAAACAAGGCAGAGCTCCTCAATGGAGGAGTTGCCACTTTAAACAGCGGCCTGCAATACCTTGCGGCCGAAGGAAGCATCCGGAGATGCAGCCACATCAACCCTATAAAACTTAGAAAAGGTATGAACAGACGACCAGGTCGCCACCTTGCACACTTGTGCAACCGACACTTGATGTCGGAAAACCCAGGAAGCACCAATTGCCCTGGTGGAATGCGCCGTAACCGGAAAGGGAGGCGCCCGCCCCATGAGAGCATAGGCTTGAAAGACGGTTTGTCCGATCCACCTAGAAAATGGTGGCAGACGAAGCCGCTTGGCCCTGTTTCTGACCAGAGACAGTCAGAGAGTCAGACTTCTGAATAGAAGCAGTAGCAGACAGGCACACCCGCAAGGCTCGTACCACATTCTCTGGGATGCGATGGGTGAGGGCACAAGGATGGGAGGACAGTGTCCTCATTTAGGTGAAAGGTCGAGATCACCCTTGACAAAAGAGAAAGTCGCGGATGCAACACCGCCTTATCCTTATGGATGACTAAATATGGCGACTTGCAGTACAAGGTCGCCAACTCAGACACTCGTCTAACAGAAGTGATGCCACTAAAAGGGCCACCTTCTGAGACAAATTAAAGAGGGGAATATCCCTGATATTCTCAAAAGGAGATTCCTGGAGAACCGAGAGCACCAATTCCGATCCCACGGGGGGAGAGGAGACTTGACAGGAGGGAGCACATGGCGAACCCCCTGCACAAGGGTGCTAACCAAGGAATGACCCGCAAGTGGTCGCTGAAAGAAGACGGCCAAGGCCGAAATCTGACCCTTAATGATACTCAAAGCGAGCCTTTGGGCCACTCCATGCTGCAGGAAACGCAGGATTCTAGGGACTGAATAAGTCCGAGGACGTCAGTCCAGCTCTTCGCACATGGCGATGTAAGCTTTCCAGGCACGGAGATAGATCATTCTGGAGGAAGACTTCCGTGCCCTTAATATGGACGAAATGACCGAGTCCGAGAGACCTCGGTCTCTCAACCCCTGGCTTTCAACAGCCATGCCGTTAAGGCCAGAGACTGTAAAGGCAGGATGAAATATAGGACTTTGAGACAGAAAGTCCTCCCTTATTGGCAACCGCCAGGGAACGGCCGCGACGAGACGTACCAGATCGGCGTACCAGTGAAGCCGAGGCCAATCCGGAGCAATGAGGATCACCGGAATTCCCTCGGTCGCCACCCTGCGCAGCAGGCGAGGGAGCAACTGCAGCGGAGGATAAACGTATATCAGGTGATAATGACCCCATGGGCCACTAACGCCTCTGAGGCATCCGCCCAAGGATCCCTGGATCTGGCCACAAATCTTGACAACTTGCGATTGAGTCGAGAGGCCATTGGGTCCACCTCCGGCGTGCCCCACTGTCTGTGTGGCAAAGGAGTTGAAATACCTCCGGGTGCAAGGACCACTTTTCCTTGTTCCAACGTCTGGCGACGCAAATAGTCCGCCAGTTCTATGCCCGGAATGTAAACGGCCGACAGAGCCGACACGCTTCTTTTAGCCCACTTCAAGGTACGGGGGACCTCAGAAGCCGCAGCTGAGCTCCGAGTCCCCCCTTGATGGTCGACATATGCCACCGCTGTGACTTTGTCCGACTGGATCCTAATGGAGCAATCCTGCAATCTCTCAGACCACGAGGAGAAGCACAGTCTGATGGCCCGTATTTCCAGAACATTGATCGGCAAACGGGCTTCGTCCGGAGTCCAAGCCCTTGGGCCAACAGGACTCCCCAGGCTACACCCCAGCCCTTCAGGCTGGCAACCGTAGTGAACACTGTTCATTGGACGGGGAGGAACGAATTCCCGGACCGAAGAGACGGGGACCCAAACCACCATGTCAGCGACGCCCTGACCAGGTGACTCACCTGGATCGGAAAATCCAAAGACAACGAGGATTTGTCCCAAGGGAACAAGATCTCCGTCTGCAATGTGTGATTGGGCATACGGAACGGCCTCGAAAGAGGTCACCATGAGTCCCAGGACTCACATGCAAAAACGGATTGACGACCATTTTTTGGGCTGTCAGCACCCACACTGCAGACTGAAGTGTCAGTAGCTTCCCCGGAGGTAGGAATACCTTTGCCTCCAAGGAATCCAGAATCAGACCGAGATACTCCAGATCTTGAGTCGGGATCAGGACTGACCCCTGAATGTTTAGGAGCCACCCGAAGTCCCTGAGGGTCTGACTGATGATAGTCACACTGTCTTCTAATTCTGAGCCATTTCCTGCTCTGAGAAGAAGATCGTCCAGATAGTCCACGACAGCAATGCCTCGCTGTCTCAGCAAGCTAGAACCGGCACAAGCACCTTGGTGAACACCCTTGGTGCCGAGGCTAGGCCGAAAGGAAGAGCCACAAATTGATAGTGGACTTCGCCGATCGCAAGCGCAGAAACTTCTGGTGACTTGCGCAGATCGGAACATGCAAGTAGGCGTCCTTGATGTCCAAGGTCACCAGAAAATCCCCTTGACGGAGTGTACTGATCACCGTGCGAATGGATTCCATGTGGAACTTTTGCACCTTCACGAAGGCATTCAGGACCTGAGGTCCAAGATAGGCCGAACCCCGTCCCTTTTTTGGGACGACAAACGGATTCGAGTAGTATCCCTGAAACCTCTCCTGTGACAGAACCGGCCCAATGAATAGGCCCTCAAGGGCTGCCTGACGGGCAGGAAGGAGAGGAAGATTCGAGGGAAGAATCTGTCTGGGACCAGGAATGGAAACCTATCCTGTAACCTGAGGTGATCACCTCGCACACCCACCGGTAGGAGATCCGGGAGGTCCACCGATCCATGAACCTACAAAGTCGTCCCCCCTACCCCAGAGTCGGGTGGGGGCAAGACTTCACGCGGAGGCGGGCTTGGGAGCCGGCTTGTTTGGCTTACGCACCCAGGGGCGCTTGTGTCCACCAGCCACACCGCTGTCAGTCTGGGAGAGCCTCCCCGTTGACTGACGAAAAACCCCCGTTTTTGCTGGAAAGGAAGGACCCTGCTTACGGCGGCCTCCTTACCCTTGCTAGCCTGAGGAAGAAGAGTGCTTTTACCTCCCGTGACATCCTTGATGATGTCATCCAGCGCAGCACCGAAAAGCCTACCACCTTTAAATGGTAGATCCGTCAGAGGCTTTTTTAGAAGCTAGGTCAGCAGACCAGCATTTCAACCAGATCAGACAACGCAATACCACCGCCAAGACAGAGGCCCTGAGTAATAAGGGGACGCGTCTAACGTGGCGTTGCAACATAAACCAAGCCCTGCACCATTTGGTGGGCCAGAGCAATAGTGTCTGGAGGAAGATTATGCTCCTGTACAGTTTGGTGCAAAATTTTTGCCCATCCCGTAAGTGTCTGAGACATAAGGGTCGCCACTACCACAGGCCGTAGGGCAGACCCCAACAAGGCAAACATGGCTCTGCTCACCACTTCTGACCTCCTGTCAGTGGGGTCCTTAAATGCAGGAGTTCCCTCCATCAGGAGAGTGGTGACCTTGTTCAACCGGGCGACTGGGGGGTCGACCACTGGGGGAGAAGCCCACGTTTTAAGTAGGGCATCCTCAAAGGGGTATCTGATAGGCAAACGCCGCAGGGCCATAAAAGTCTTCTGCGGCTTTTTCCCCAGACCTCATCAATGAGCTGGTCAAAGAAAGGTACATATGGGAAAAAACTTTTTTAGAAGGCCCGGCCCTAAGGAACCAGAGGTGACTGTCCGCCTGAGGTTCTGCATCAGCAGCATTTAGCTTGCGAGTGTCCCTCACCGCAGCAATGAGTTCACTAACAAGCGCCCTGTCATTTACTGACTCAGAACTGGAGTTTTCCTCGCAAGGAATGTCCTGTTCAAAACCATCAAATATATTCAGAGCTAGGGTCCTGAGCGGTAGTGGCTAGGCCCATATCTGAATCAGCGCACACCCCATTTTTTTTGGGAAATAAAGTGGGGAGAGGGGCTTCTTTGCTCCCTTGCGCTCACACACTGCTTCCCTCCTGGTCAGAATGATTCCAGGACTGCCGACAACTGGTCCATAAGGACCGCAGGTGCAGGAGCACTGCCAGTTGTCTCTAACAAGTGTGAAGAAACAGATGAACCAGACTCCATGTTGCCACCCTCTGAGACTTTATCCACCATTACAGTGAATAATACAGCCCACCAACTGGCTGTGCTGGGGCTGAGGAGGGGATACCCGGAGTACTTACCACCCCTAGGGACCGCTCGGTACCGCTGTATGAGCCGCGCTGTAGCGCGAACCTGAGGAGAGTGAAGAATCTGTGAGGAGATGTTGAGTTCGCACCGTTCAGCAGCGCCACTAGAGGCCGAAAACTAAACTGAAAGCACCGCGGCTACAAGAAAATGGCCACCGGGCGCCTGTATAACTGTGATTTGAGCCGCGGCCCGATGGCACATTTTTTCAATTTAAAGGTAATTTTGCTGCGATTTGCATTTTTTATTTTTTTTGGCCAATTTGTTGTTAGGCAGATTAAAAAACACAAATAAAAAAAGTCCTTGCCCTTTCCAAATACGCAGCAGCTGAAAAAATCATGGATGTGAACGTGTCCCATAGGAAACCATGTAAATGAACTGTAGTGTGTTTCTGAAAAAAAGCACCAAAAAACAGAGGTGTGACCGAGGCCTGAGAGGTTAAGTAACATAACGGGGTTAAAAAAACAAAAATTAGTACAAAAAGAGCAAATAATCGCTACTGAAAGGGGTTAATTTTTTACTGTGGGACAGAGAAAGTAATATTTACAGTAGCGATTTGCTCTTTTTGTACTATAAAAGGGCTAATTTTTTATTTATTTTTTTAACCCCATTATGTTACTGGCCGATTAATCGATTATGAAAATTGTAATCAATTAATTTCATAATCGATTAGTTGTCGATTAATCGATTAGTTGTTTCGGCCCTAGTGCAGAGAGCAGCATAACAGGGGGGGAGACAGGGAGAACCCCCCACACACAGAAACACAGCCAGCATGTACTCACCTTGCAGCAGGAGAGACTACTTACCCGTCCCGCAAGCACCTTTGAGAACACCCTCGGTGCCAATAGAGGGACTCACTGGCTTGTTTCAGACAGACCTATCACAGAGTCGTACTGCGTAGCTGTCGGCCCGGTCAACCGCAAAAGATACAGTAGGTACTGTTCAATCTTGAGAGGACCGCGGGAGCATGAAAGCAACCCGGCCACCCCTGGAGCCATGGGGTATGTCATGAACTGAGTCTCACGCACACAAGGCGAGGATCAGCACGCTCGATGGTCGGACAGGGAAGACTACGAGGATACTAGTGTACCCAACCTGTTGCCCAGCCGACAGTTGATTGAAGGTCTCAAAAATAAAAAAATAAAATTCCCAAAGGAATAAAATTTAAAAGTAAAATCTTCCAGGAGACTGGCTCCTGAGAGAGCCACGTTTTCTCCTTCTGCTAGGCAGAAAAAAACTGAGGTCTGCTAGCTGCAGGTGGGAGGGTAATGTCCGGAGGGACCGCCCCCCTGGGCGGGGCTGTTCAGCTCTGGTTTGTTCTAGAATGTTTTAACATTTAACATTCTGCCTAGGTCTTCTCCTGCAAACAGGGACATATACCCACACGTTCAGTGATTAAGAGCCGCCGTGTCGGTCCATGGATGATAAGAGAAAAAGGGTAGAGAAAAAGAAAGCGCCACCTAAGTGCAGTATTAAAAGATTATTTTAATGACACAAATATCAATCACACTTACAGGAAAGGAAGCAAAGGAAGGCTCATCTGTAAAGATCCTGTAGTCCTCATCCCAGATCCATGGGCTGCACAGATGTAGAAGATGCAGAGTAGGAAACAGGAAATACAAAGGCTCATCTGTGTGTCAGTGGTCTGTAGGGAAGCTTCAGATCCGGATCCGTTTTTCTATGCAGAGATGGTAAACTGCAGTCGTTGTTTCTGCTCTGCCTGGAGCAGATCCTGTGGCCATCAGGAAGAAGCTGTGGCTGAGGTCACGGGATCACTTCCGGGGGAGGATTCCACAGAGTGAAAAGGGTTGGATAGGCAGGCTACGCGCTCGGAGTCACTGCTCCTTCTATTGGCCTGATAGGAAGCTGAAAGAACTGGTGCTTTTAAGCCTGTGCTGGAGCCGTGGGACTACAGGTCCCAGCGTGGACCAAAAAGCAGCAAGAGACCAACTAAATAAAAATAAATAAAAAAAGGCTACAGCACCTGGTATTCCCAGGCGGTCTCCCATCCTGGTACTAACCAGGCCCGACCCTGCTTAGCTTCCCAGGGCAGACAAGATCGGGCGCTTTCAGGGTAATATGGCTGTGGGCAATAAATAAGTGGACTGACAAGGAATATAAACTAAGTACGGGGCATATTGGTAAAAACACTGGGATATAAAAGGACTACACGTATGTATAAAATATATTAAAAAAAAGGTTAAAAACACCATCATTAGACTATTATAGTTTAAAAACTCCATCATTAGACTATTATAGAGGACACAATAGGAACAGTGTGCTTACATAAAGCAGTGAGCCAATATTATAGGAAGCCTATTCGAAAGAGTTTACAACACACATAAAAGGGAAACTAAGTGGCATAAAATGTCAATATAGTAAAATGGCTGCAAAATATAATATTGGAAATGGGCCAAAATGTGTGAGGAAATACTATAACCATAGTCACAATTTCGCAGCTAGTACTAACCATGGTAGCAGATCAGACAGAAAGTCTCCATAAGGAGAAGAGATGGGGGACATAAAGAGATCTGTATGATTCGCCACTCGTAAATATGTGTATGTCCATACAAACACACATACATGTATAAAAACATATATTAAAACATATGCATAAATATTTGATAATAATAATAATAGATAAACTATATATATCACACATATTAATATACAGTGCCTTGCGAAAGTATTCGGCCCCCTTGAACTTTTCATCCTTTTGCCACATTTCAGGCTTTAAACATAAAGATATAACATTTTAATTTTTTGTGAAGAATCACCAACAAGTGAGACACAATTGTGAAGTGGAACGAAATCTATTGGATATTTTAAACTTTTTTAGCAAATAAAAAACTGAAAAGTGGTGCGTGCAAAATTATTCGGCCCCTTTACTTTCAGTGCAGCAAACTCACTCCAGAAGTTCAGCGAGGATCTCTTAATGATCCAATGTTGTCCTAAATGACTGATGGTGATAAATAGAATCCACCTGTGTGTAATCAAGTCTCTGTATAAATGCACCTGCTCTGTGATAGTCTCAGGGTTCTGTTGAAAGCGCAGAGAGCATCATGAAGACCAAGGAACACACCAGGCAGGTCCGTAATACTGTTGTGGAGAAGTTTAAAGCCGGATTTGGATACAAAAAGATTTCCCAAGCTTTAAACATCCCAAGGAGCACTGTGCAAGCGATCATTTTGAAATGGAAGGAGTATCAGAACACTGCAAATCTACCAAGACCTGGCTGTTCCTCTAAACTTTCAGCTCAGACAAGGAGAAGACTGATCAGAGATTCAGCCAAGAGGCCCATGATCACTCTGGATGAACTGCAGAGAACTACAGCTGAGGTGGGAGAGTCTGTCCACAGGACAACAATAAGTTGTACACTGCACAAATCTGGCCTTTATGGAAGAGTGGCAAGAAGAAAGCCATTTCTCAAAGATATCCATAAAAAGTCTCGTCTAAAGTTTGCCACAAGCCACCTGGGAGACACACCAAACATGTGGAAGAAGGTGCTCTGGTCCGATGAAACCAAAATCAAACTTTTTGGCCACAATGCAAAACGATATGTTTGGCGTAAAAGCAACACAGCTCATCACCCTCAACACACCATCCCCACTGTCAAACATGGTGGTGGCAGCATCATGGTTTGGGCCTGCTTTTCTTCAGCAGGGACAGGGAAGATGGTTAAAATTGAGGGGAAGATGGATGCAGCCAAATACAGGACCATTCTGGATGAAAACCTGTTGTAGTCTGCAAAAGACCTGAGACTGGGACGGAGATTTATCTTCCAACAAGACAATGATCCCAAACATACAGCAAAATCTACAAAGGAATGGTTCACAAATAAACGTATCCAGGTGTTAGAATGGCCAAGTCAAAGTCCAGACCTGAATCCAATCGAGAATCTGTGGAAAGAGCTGAAAACTGCTGTTCACAAACGCTCTCCATCCAACTTACTGAGCTCGAGCTGTTTTGCAAGGAAGAATGGGCAAGAATTTCAGTCTCTCGATGTGCAAAACTGATAGAGACATACCCCAAGCGACTTGCAGCTGTAATCGCAGCAAAAGGTGGCTCTACAAAGTATTAACGCAAGGGGGCCGAATAATTTTGCACGCCCCACTTTTCATTTTTTTCTTAGTTAAAAAAGTTTCAAAAATCCAATAGATTTCGTTCCACTTCACAATTGTGTCCCACTTGTTGGTGATTCTTCACAAAAAATTAAAATTTTATATCTTTATGTTTGAAGCCTGAAATGTGGCAAAAGGATGAAAAGTTCAAGGGGGCCGAATACTTTCGCAAGGCACTGTAAATGTGCAAAGGTACATATGATATACACACACATATATATATACACACATACACATACATACGCGTGCATAAACGCACACACATTATCTGTAAAAATCACATGAATACGATGTATATGCACACATAAAAAGGATCTATACAGAGGAGAGCAGGATAGGAGTTGGATTCATAGAAGTGTATGAACCTCAATCTCCTCGTTTAACCCCCCAGGGGCCAAAGTGCCCAAGGAATATATCCAATATGTTTCTTGCTGACACAGGCGTTTATACCGCTCAGCGGCGGTGTAGGTGGCAGGGATGGACTCAACCACCCACACCCTGAGGCCAGCTGTTGATTGGCCGTGGTGGGTGAAAAAGTGCTTGGGAACACTGTGATGGTCATGACCCTTTTCGATAAACCGCCTGTGCTCGCCGAAACGTGCCCTAATAGTCCTGCCGACATAGAAAAGTCCACACGGACAAGTAAGGCAGTACACAACATACTCCGTGCAACAGTTATAAAATTCTTTCAGGGTGTAATTTTTCCCCCTCACGGTAAAAGTTTTCTGTCCATGGTGTACGAACTGACAAGTCAGACAGAGGGGTTTCTTACACTGGTACATCCCTCTAAGGGGTATGAGGACCAATCGTGATGGAGTAGGTTGGGCTGGCTTACTTTTACTGGGTGCGATTTTACTCTGAATATTTCTACATTTTCTATATGCCACTTTGGGTTTAGTATCAATAGTGGTTTTTAGATGGGGGTCCTCGACTAAAATGGGCCAGCGTGCAGCTAAAATATTTTCCCTGTTTTTGTACTTATCATGGAACTGCGTGATAAAACGTGTAGGTGGCTTAGTAACAGATGTTAAAATACGTGGGCCTGTGGGTGGGTTGCGATAGTCGTTAAAAGCATTATTAATCAGTGCATCAGGATAGCCTTTCTCTAGGAACTTCTGGGAGAGCATTTGGCCGTGGGCCTCATAATCAGAGTCTCTGGTAAAGTTCCTACGTAGACAACAGAACTGGCTGCGGGGAATGTTATTGACCCATCTAGGGTGATGACAACTATTATAATGGATAAATTGGTTCCCTGCAGTAGGTTTATTAAAACGTGTTGCATAAATAGTGCCATTCTCATGACAAAGCTCAAGATCTAAAAATGCTAGAGTATGTGGATCAGCCACATGAGTAAAGGATAGGCCCAAAGTGTTGCGATTACAGTACTGTACAAAGCCATCAATATCGTCGGCAGTGCCATCCCAGATAATCACTATGTCGTCAATATATCGACCATAGTATATTACCTGGGTGGCAAAGGGATGGTCAGCTGCAAGGTGCATGCTCTCCCAAAACCCCATTGTGAGCTTGGTGTAGCTGGGGGCGAAATTGGCCCCCATAGCTGTGCCATGGACTTGTAGATAATGAGTACCCTCTGACTCAAAATAGTTGTGTTTCAAACAGAAAACTAGGGATTCCAATATAAAATTTAATTTGCCAAGAATTAAGAAGGGGGTCTTTAGCTAAAAAGTGTTCAGCGGCCCTCAGACCTATATCGTGTGGAATTGATGTGTATAATGATGACACATCAAGAGAAAGCCACCAATAATTTTTCTCCCAAGTATAATGTTTAAGCATATCGAGCAAATGTGGTCCCTTATGATAGGGGCCTTTATGATAAGTGGGATTGAAAATTGATTTGGCCCGCACTGTAGTATGTCTAACTGGGGGTAAGGTAGGACAATGCTGAGTAAGCCACTCCAGGTCTGCATTGGAGTTTTCAGCATATAATTCCTCTAGTAGAGCAAGTGCAGGCAGGTCTATATCTTCGAGGATACTATCATCAATGATAGATGATGTCACATTAGCTGTTTCCAAAAGTGGTACATGTTTAGAGGCTTGTATATTAAAATGTCTCTGGAAAGTAAGATTCCTAATGAACTTAGTAAAGGTCTTTAAATAATGTAAATGGATTAGGCTGCATAGTGGGAGCAAAGGTAAGTCCTCTACTGAGGAGGGAGGTGTCATAGGGAGTCAGTTCAGCACGTGAAAGGTTATATATTTTTATAGTTTTTGCATTTTCCCCATTCTTCCTATTTCTACCTCGCCCCCCCCCCCTACGTCCTCTTCTCCGCGCTTTCTTTTGGTGAGGATCGGTGGGGGGGTAGCTCCTAAAAAAAAATCACTGTCTAAACTGGTGGTCAGGGTATGGCTGGGAAACGCTACTTGCCTTGGGGATTTAGTTTTATGCAATTGTGTTAAGGGCAAATTATCTGTCCAGTCAAGAGATGGCTGTGCATATGTGGATATAGAGGGGTCACCTGAGGTACTGGGTAGGTCCTCTGAATTAGCTATATCTGGAGTGGAAACAGGTGCTGTGATACATAAATGATGTATCTATTGGATCTATTCCCTGGGCAGATGTAGAGGGTTGGATAGAATTGTCCTCTATGGAGGAAGAAGGTACCTTAATAGGGCCAGTGGATGCTGGCCTAGGTCTGTTCTTAGTGCGTTTGGGTTTGGGTGTGAAGGGCTTGGATCGTATCAAAGGCTGAGGGGTGTGCCAGGGCAATAACCATGACTTAGCTGTGTCCTGAGATGGGCGTGGGGTCATAGGTCTAGATGTATGACTAGATCTGGAATGGTTCTCATATGGTAAGATAGACATAAGTGGACGGGGACCAGAGTAATTATGATGAGAATGGTGAGTCTATTTCCAGCTAAAAACTCTATTGGTGTTATAATCAAATAGGTCCCTCCTAAATTTGCCAAGCTTATTGGCAATGATGTTATCTTCATTATGGATGGTGTTCCGTTTAAGCATGCTCAGCCAGGTGGAAGATAGATGTGGAATGCTATCACAAATGGTTTTGCAAAGAGTGATAATCCTATCTTTAAAGGAGCACTAAAGCTTCCCTTTTTTTTGCTTAAAAATAACAAACATGTTATACTTACCTCCACTGTGCAGCTCGTTTTGCACACAGTGGCCCCGATCCTGGTCTTCTGGGGTCCCTCGGCGGCTGTCTTGGCTCCTCCCCGCAAGGACTCCACACCTTAATGCGAGTGAGCTCGCATGGTGTGGAGTGATTGCGGGCGCGCTCCCGTGATACAGCGGCGGCCATAGCCGCCGACTGTATCACTCGGCCCCGCCCCCCGCGCGCCGCGTCATTGGATGTGATTGACAGCAGCGCCAGCCAATGGCTGCGCTGCTTTCAATCCATCCAGTGTAGCCAATCGGCGGCCAGGCTGAAAAACGAAGAGGATGACGGGGACGAGCATGGGACTTTCGAGGGGCCAGGTAAGAAAAACGGGGGCTCGGGGGGGGGGGCGGTATTGTCGAATGTTTTTTCACCCTAATGCATAGGATGCATTAAGGTGAAAAAACATGTAACTTTACTACTCCTTTAAGAGCCATGTATTTCCTATCCCTCTGTTGAGTGATGATACTCATCCATTTAGCAGTGCAAAACTCAGATATGTGCGTCCATTCTTTCTGGAGATCTGAGTCAAGGAAGGCACATTAGGATTCTAAGGCCTCTGGGAGAAATTTTATGGGAAACATATGACTGGAGAAAGAACTTATCCCACCACTGTTGGCTAGCAGACGACATAAGATCTTCAAGTTTGCGAAAGTAAGTACATAGATTGGGGATAGGGACCTTGGAACCCGACATAAGATTTTAAAAAAACTGCTAGGAAATAAAGCAAATAATTCTTCCAAGATGACATGTTTGTTCTCTTCAAATGGTAGTTAGCAGATCCATAGAAGTAGGCGATAATACACTATTTATCAATAGGTGATAATAAATATGAAAATAAATGCACAGTAATGCAGCTCAGTTAAAAGCGAGATAACAGGCGTACAATGGAAAAGGTAACTGTTAGCGCAAACACAAAGTGCATAAGTAAATGGGGATATGGCAATGAGTCTGTTTAAAATAATAATGGTATATCACATGCCTGGCAGTTCTGGTTTTTGCAGATTCAATTGAAGGTACCCGCAACATGATCCTTTGGCTTTTGATTACCCGTCTAGAACACTTACAGATCCTGAGGATGGTGTATTGCGGTAAAGTAGATATAGTGGATGACGATGGCAGCTCCCTCCCTGAGTCCCATGGCTGATTCCGTACTAGGTTCACTCAAAATAGCTACACATAATGTTCAAGGCATGAATTCCCCTGTTAAGAGACGCAAACTCTTTGACTCTTATAAATCCCTGGGTATTGACATACTCATGATTCAGGAAACCCATTTCCCTAGGCAATTCAATCCCAGCTTTATACACTCCCGATTCCCACAATTTTTTTTAGCTAATGCCGAAAAGAAAACCAAGGGTGTGGCTATTTGTATTTCAAAATCATGCCAGTTTAGTTTCATATCTGATTTCAAAGATCCTGAGGGCAGGTTTATACTGGTTAAGGGCACAATAGAGGGACGAATATATTCTCTGAATTCATATTATTCCCCCAATTCAGGGCAAGATACATTTTTTCGATTCATCCTGGACACCCTATCTCCTCAATTAGAGGGCACAATCATTTGGGGGGGAGATTCCAATGCAGCATTTGATCAGGGGTTGGACAAATCCAAACCCCCCTCGACCCAATTAACCAGACCCACTAAGATAAGCCTGAAAATAGCTAGACTTTTGCATGATAAAGGCCTAGCTGATGTATGGCGAGAATCTAATCCTTCTATAAGAGATTATACTCATTACTCTCACCCACACAACACCTACTCTAGGATTGACCATATCCTGGTTCCTTCCTATATTCTCCCGGATGTTATTAAGTCAATTATCAAAGACACGGTCCTTTCTGATCACTCCATGGTTGTCATGTTCCTACGCATAAAAACTGGTAGATCAAAGGGGGGTAATTGGAGACTAAATGAGTCTTTACTTTCCGATCCAGCCATACAAATGGAAATAGATAAAGCTCTTCAAGAATACTTCAGCTTTAATGATATAGAAAATGTTTCCGCTGAAGTCCTTTGGGCTGCTCATAAGGCCTTTATTAGGGGCAAGCTTATCCAAATTTCGACAAGAATCAAAAAGGAAAGGGAAGCGGGCATTGATAGATTGGAGAGATCATACAGGACCCTGAGAACACAGCATAAAAGGAAACCTTCTCCATCCTTATTGTCTAAGATTGAAAGGAGTAGACTAGAACTCAATTTAGCACTCACTACAAAAGCGGAGAAATCTCTCCGTTGGACAAGTAATACATTTTATACTCAAACAGGTAAAATAGGTAGAATGTTGGCATCCAAATTGTCTCCTAAAACGAGAGTTTATTCCATACCTAAGATCCGCATTGCTGGACAGGACCCCACGGCTAACCCTGAAAAGATACTAAAGGCTTTTCAGACATTTTATTCCGAACTCTATAGCGACCCTTCAAATATACCCATGAACTCGGTATCCTCATACCTAGATGGCCTCCCTATTCCATCCTTGAATATGGAACATAGAGATATCCTAGAAGCTCCCTTCTCTGTTGAAGAGGTTACAGCAGTAATTCAAGATCTCAGGGCGGGATCAGCCCCGGGACCTGATGGATTATCAGCTCCCTACTACAAAGCCTTCAAGGACACCCTTACCCCATATTTAACAACATTTTTTAATTTTACTACAAGGGGTTCCCAATTAGGTACACAACTTAATACAGCCTACATTACTGTTATACCCAAACCGGATAAAAACCCAGAAGAAGTTTCCAATTATCGCCCTATTTCTTTGATAAATAATGATTTGAAAATTCTCACTAAAATTTTAGCGAATCGCCTCTCCTCTTTTATTACTAAATATATTCACAAGGATCAGGTAGGATTTATGCCAGGAAGACAAGGCCCAGATCAAGTGAGAAGAGCGATTGATATTATCTCCCTTTTGCAGTCCAACTGGGACGGAGGTCAAAAACAACAGGGTTTCCTGTTAGCACTTGATCTGGAGAAGGCCTTCGACTCTGTATCCTGGCAATACTTTTTTCCCCTATTAGAACGATGGGGTTTTGGCCCACGTTTTATGGGAGTTATTAGAGCTCTGTATTCTCAACCTAAAGCTCAAATTCGTATACAGGGATATTATTCCTCTCCGATAAATATAGCCAGGGGTACAAGACAAGGTTGTCCACTATCCCCTATTGTCTTTGCTATGGCCATTGAAAGCTTGGCCATAGCCATTAGACAAAATTCTGACATTAAAGGCGTAACCTGTGGGAATCAGATGCATAAATGCGGACTTTTCGCAGATGATTTGCTTCTCTTTCTTACCTCTCCCATTACCTCCCTCCCGAATCTTTATAAAGTAATTTCTGATTTTTCTAATATTTCAGGACTCAGGGTCAATTTTGCCAAGTCACAGGCACTAAATATTTCCCTCCCGTTACCCATAGTTTCCCTCATCAAACAGTCTTTCAAATTTGAATGGAATTCTTCTCATATTAAATATCTGGGAATCTTTCTGACTGCTCGAACAGAATCTCTTTACACAAGTAACTATCCTCCCCTATTCCATAAAATTATTACAGATCTTAAAAATTGGGACAAATTCGAACTATCTTGGTTGGGCAGGATTAATTCAGTGAAAATGACATTACTTCCTAGAATTTTATATCTATTTCGTTCCCTCCCCATTCCCATCAGGAAAGATCAGATAAATTCCTTACAAAGTAAAATTCTCACATTCGTATGGGGCAAATCTAGTTACAGAGTTCCCCAAAACACCCTATATTTAAATAGGAAGAAGGGAGGGGTGGGTTTGCCTAACTTATATAATTATTTTTTAGCTGCCAGACTAGCACAATTATCTATATTTTATTCCAAGAATGAAAAACCGGACTGGGTGCTGATAGAAGAACAAGCGGTACCACAATTATCCTTAGAGTACCTGCTTTGGTGCCCACAAAGACAGAGACCACCTATTTTATCACCTTCCTTATCTCAATCATTTTCCCTTTGGGACAGACTCCGTCCTCTTCCCACTCTAGTGTCTGTAACACAACCACTAGCACACATTTTTAATAATCCAAAATTCTTTCCTGGTATGGATACAGAGGCCTTCAGTTGGTGGACAAACAAAGGTCTATATAGGATAGGACAATACTTTACAAATCGGGGTCCTATTACCATGCCCCATTGTCTAAATAAATTTGACCTCCCTGACTCTGAAAAATTTAGATTTGAACAGATTTCACAATTCTTGAATGATATTTGGACGGAGAAACCTCTTCCTCCCAAATTTACAGACTATGAGATCTGGTGCGGATCGGCCGTGGGACAAAGGGGGGGCATTTCTGTCATCTACTCTTCACTTACTTGTACAGCTACTAAAGCCTCATACATGAAAGCATGGGAAGATGACCTCCAGCTAAATTGGGATCTAGGATCCTGGCAAAAGGCCAACTTTCGCTCATTCCAAAGTATTTTGAACACCTCCCTCATGGAAGCTAACTTAAAAGTTGTCATGAGATGGTATATGACTCCCATCAGGCTTGCATCCATCTACCCAGAATCGGATCCCAACTGCTTTAGAGGCTGCCATTTATTGGGCTCGATGGTGCATATCTGGTGGGAATGTCCTAGGATCAGGCCGATCTGGAAGAAAATTTTTAATCTCATATTTAAGGTCACTTCGTGTTCAATACCTAGGTCAGCTTCTGTTGCTCTTCTCAATGACAATATTCCCAACGTTTCTAAACCAACTAGAAAACTGATTCACTTTATACTTCTGGGGACTAAAATTATTATTGCTAGATCTTGGAGGAAGCCCAGGGTATCCATTAAGGCTATACACAATAAGATCTCTTGGATTATGGCTCAAGAGAAGATGGTTAGCATATCAACTAATTTAATCCCTAAATTTGAGGCAATATGGGAACCTTGGGCAGTTTTCTGTGGCGTTTCTTTGAAGGTCAGGCATGACCCTGACCGCTCTAATTCCTAAAGGGCCTCATGTTCGGCATGTGATTTCTTCTTATTTTTTTCTTCTTCTATTCTATCTTTTCTTGGTTCTTTTATCTTTTGTTTTATTTATTTTTATTTTATTTTTGTTTCGATGCTTAAACATGATTCAAAGATTTGATATCATTATTTACTGTGTTCTTATTGCGGTATTTCCAAGTCTTAAATTTGATGGGCGTTATTGTATATGAGTGTAGTACTGTTCTTCATTAAGATTCCGAGTTCCTTTTTATTGGTTTCATATGAGGATGGCGGGCTGGGGGGGGGGGGGCCTGACCTGGGCGCAGGATGATCCCGTTAGGGGCGTCCAGGTGGGGTGTGACTTCCCTGAATGCCTATTTTTCATTTTTTTTTATTTTTTTTTAATCTCTTGATGAGAACATTGTGACATAAACAATTGGAAATAACCCTTTGTCATGTTTAAACAACAATGTTTTAAGATTTTCTGTACATGTCTTGAATTGAAAAATAAAAATTTATTGAAATTAAAATAATAATGGTAACAGGCAGTTCAAGGGTTAAAAGGCAGATAATATGGCTGGTGGATGGCGGCTGCTGTCCTCAGAGAGCTGACTCTGTGGCAGATAAAAAGGGTAGAGAAAAAGGAAGCGCCACCTAAGTGCAGTATTAAAAGATTATTTTAATGACACAAACATCCATCACACTTACAGGAAAGGAAGCAAAGGAAGGCTCATCTGTAAAGATCCTGTAGTCCTCGTCCTGGATCCATGGGCTGCACAGATGTAGAAGATGCAGAGTAGGAAACAGGAAATACAAAGGCTCATCTGTGTGTCAGTGGTCTGTAGGGAAGCTTCAGATCCAGACCTGTTTTTCTATGCAGAGATGGTAAACTGCAGTCGTTGTTGCTGCTCAGCCTGGAGCAGATCCTGTGGCCATCAGGAAGAAGCTGTGGCTGAGGTCACGGGTCCACTTCCGGGGGAGGACTCCACAGAGTGAGAAGGGTTGGATAGGCAGCCTTCCTTTGCTTCCTTTCCTGTAAGTGTGATTGATATTTGTGTCATTAAAATAATCTTTTAATACTACACTTAGGTGGCGCTTCCTTTTTCTTTACCCTTTTTTATATACATGCATTGCCGGCGCTGTGATTGGCCAAGCATGCACTGTGACCCTGCATGCTTGGCCAATCACAGCGCCGGCAGCGAGGAGAGCCATAATTGGCCACAGGCAGGATGCCTGTGGCCAATTATAGCTCAGGGGGTTTAGTACACGCCCCACACTATAAAAGGCCGCCAGCGCGGCGGCATTGTGTAGTGTGTTGGTGTGCAGGGACAGAGAAGGATAGGCAGGGAAAGTGTCAGTGATATTCTTTCATTAACCTTGTGCATTTACAGTGTGTTGGTATACAGGGACAGAGAAGGATAGGCAGGGGACAGTGTCAGTGTCATTCTTTGCTAAACCTCCTGCACAGTATACACCTGAAGCTACCCCTTATTGCTGTGTTTTCCTGTTGTGTAACACAGGCAGACATCTGCAGCAGTTACAGTGGGTGTAGTGTGCCTCCTGCACAGTATACACCTGAAGCTACCCCTTATTGCTGTGTTTTCCTGTTGTGTAACACAGGCAGGCATCTGCAGCAGTTACAGTGGGCGTAGTGTGCCTCCTGCACAGTATACACCTGAAGCTACGCCTTATTGCTGTGTTTTCCTGTTGTGTAACACAGGCAGGCATCTGCAGCAGTTACAGTGGGCGTAGTGTGCCTCCTGCAGAGTATACACCTGAAGCTACCCCTTATTGCTTGTGTTTTTTTTTTTTTGTGTTACACCAACAGGCATCTGCAGCTGTTACAGTGGGCGTAGTGTGCCTCCTGCACAGTATACACCTGAAGCTACCCCTTATTGCTGTGTTTTCCTGTTGTGTAACACAAGCAGACATCTGCAGCAGTTACAGTGGGTGTAGTGTGCCTCCTGCACAGTATACACCTGAAGCTACCCCTTATTGCTGTGTTTTCCTGTTGTGTAACACAGGCAGGCATCTGCAGCAGTTACAGTGGGCGTAGTGTGCCTCCTGCACATTATACACCTGAAGCTACCCCTTATTGCTGGTTTTCCCATCTCCCTGCAGGCCATTAGAATGTCTGGAAGGCCAACAAGGAGAGGCAGACAGTCACGAGCCAATAAAAGAGGGCAAACAGGCTCTGTGTCTGGGGGCAACAGTGCTGGTCGTGGACGCGGTGCATGGTCATCAGCACGTGGCCATGGGACACGCTTGTCCTTATTTTCGGCAGCTGGACGTGTTGAGCCGCATCACACCGAAGACTTGGTAGAGTGGATGACCAAGCCCTCCTCATCCTCTCTCACCCAGGCTCAGGGTACTGGCAAAGCAGCTGCCAACGCGTTCTCTTCCCTCGTATCAATGTCATC
The DNA here is from genome assembly GCA_029206835.1 of Rana muscosa. Taxonomy (NCBI): domain Eukaryota; kingdom Metazoa; phylum Chordata; class Amphibia; order Anura; family Ranidae; genus Rana; species Rana muscosa. Next base: position 188,547,071 of record CM055125.1, on the reverse strand, counting down.
AGTCACTCCTTCCCTAGACCCACCATGTCCTCCTGAGGAGTCCCCCGAACTGTTTGAGCACAGTGTTGGGTGCATGCTCCAGGAGGATGCTCAGCGTTTTGAAGGGTCTGATGATGATACACAGATAGAGGAAGGCAGTAGCGTGAGCGCAGAGAGAGGGGATGCTCAAGAAGGACAGCAATCTGGCAGTCATGTTCCAGCAGCTGCAGCATACTGCCAGGTTTGCTCCAGTGATCAAGAGGGAGGGGATGAGGTCACTGACTCCACGTGGGTGCCTGATAGGAGAGAGGAGGAGGATGAGGAGAAGGCACATCTCCAACGAGGCAGGATGCCCTCCGGGGGCCAGCATAAGGGCAGCACACCGACTGAATCACACCGCAGAGCTCCGCCTGTGCAGGGCGCTGCCTCTGCCAGTTATTCCAAAAGTTCTTTGGTGTGGGCCTTTTTTGAGTCGAGTGCATCAGATCGCACCGCTGCTATTTGCAACATATGTCTCAAGCGTATCTCGCGTGGCCAAAACATACCTTCAGTCCTCTCTGAAACCTGCACTGAGAGGAATGAAGGTGTGGAATTAGGTGTGTCACAGCCAAGTACTTGCGGGCACTCTGCTAGCAGTACACCGACGTCTGATTGTAGCAGACAAATTTCACTGCCCCAGCTGCTGGACCGTCGAAAGAAGTTCACTCCCAGCCATCCACATGCCCAGCGGTTGAATGCTAGCTTGGCTAAATTGCTAGCACTTCAACTGCTGCCTTTTCAGTTGGTAGACACGGCCCCCTTCCGTGAGTTTGTGCAATGTGCGGTTCCTCAGTGGCAGGTTCCAAAACACTACTTTTTCTCACGGAAGGCGATTCCGGCTCTCTACCGGCATGTGGAAGGCAATGTCCATGCCTCGCTGGACAGGGCGGTCAGCGGTAAAGTGCATATTACCGCTGACTCATGGTCCAGCAGGCATGGACAGGGACATTACCTTTCTTTCACGGCCCATTGGGTCACTCTTGGCAGCTGGGAAGGATGCAGGACAGGGTGCAGCAGTGTTGGAGGTTGTTCCGCCGCCACACCTCCAAAATGCTACTTCTGGTTGTGACACACCTTTCTCCTCCACCCCCTTCTCTTCTTCTTCCTCCATGGCCTCTTCCTGTGCTTCCTTGGAACCAGCGGTGCTCCGTAGGCGTTCAAGGGGCTACGCAAGTACGCAGGCAAAAAGATGCCATGCCGTGCTTGCGCTGGTGTTTGGGGGACAGGTGCCACACTGGGGCAGAGGTTCTGTCAGCTCTGCAGGGGCAGGCCGAGAGGTGGTTGACGCCACGCCAGCTTAAGCCAGGAATGGTGGTTTGCGACAATGGCACCAACCTCCTCTCCGCCCTCCGACAGGGACAACTGACCCATGTGCCCTGTGTGGCTCATGTCCTTAACCTGGTGGTGCAGCGGTTCTTGGGCAGGTACCCGGGGCTTACAGGATGTCCTGAGGCAGGCCAGGAAAGTCTGTGTGCATTTCCGCAGATCATATAATGCCAGTGCTCGGCTGGCTGAGCTGCAAAAGGAGTTGAACCTGCCCAAGAACCGCCTTATATGTGACATGTCCACCAGGTGGAACTCAAACGTTGGCCATGCTGCAGCGGCTGCACACGCAGCAGAGGGCCATCAATGAGTACCTGTGTGACTACGGCACCAGGCCAGGGTCAGGGGAGCTCGGGTTTTTTTCACCACGCCAGTGGGGCATGGTCAGGGATGCATGCACTGTCCTGGCACCATTTGAGGAGGCCACGAGGATGGTGAGCAGTGACAGTGCATGCATCAGTGACACTGTACCTCTTGTCCACCTGTTGGAACATACGCTGCATGGAATAATGGACAGGGCACTTGAGGCAGAACAGAGGCAGGAAGAGGAGGACTTCCTTGCCTCTCAAGGCCCCCTTTACCCAGACAGTGTTCCTTTTGTCCCACCCATCACACAGGAAGAGGACGAGGAGGAGGAGGAGGAGGATTGTGTCAGCATGGAAGTAGAACCTGGCACTCAGCATCAACAGCAGCAGTCTTTTAGGGATGATTTACAGTCCCAAGAAACCCGTGGACTTGTACGTGGCTGGGAGAAGGTAGCTGCGGATCATGTCGTCCTTAGTGACCCAGAGGACTCCGGACTGAATGCCTCAGCTAACCTACGCTGCATGGCCTCCCTGATCCTGCAAAGCCTGCGGAAGGATCCTCGTATGCTTCGGATCAAGGAGAGGGACCATTACTGGCTGGCCACTCTCCTTGATCCACGGTACAAGGGTAAGGTTGCGGAACTTATCTTGCCGTCGCTGAGGGAGCAGAGGATGAGACATCTCCTGGAGGCCTTGCAGAAAGGTCTGTGCAACGCATTCCCAGAGACTGGGAGGTTACAAACTCCTGGTCCTGCTGGAGTTGCTGAGGCTTCGGTCAGTCAAAGGAGGAGCGGTGGGGAAGGTGGCCGTCTGACCGATGCGTTCAGACAATTTTTTAGTACGCAGCCCCAAGATATGATCGGTTCCAGCAACCATCGCCAGCATCTGATTTACATGGTCCAGGAATACCTAGGGGCAAGGTCAGACTTGGACACCTTTCCCACCGAAAATCCTCTGGCTTACTGGGTCTTGAGGATGGATCACTGGCCAGAGCTTGCACAGTATGCAATTGAGCTACTGGCCTGTCCTGCATCCAGCGTTCTTTCAGAACGCACATTCAGTGCTGCTGGTGGCTTTGTAACCGATCACAGGGTGCGCCTGTCCACCGACTCGGTTGATCGACTGACCTTCATAAAGATGAACCAGTCTTGGATCACCACCAGCTACCAAGCACCTGAAGCTGATGTAACCGAATACATTTTTTTGAAATGTCACATCCCTTCAAGACTGCCTATGCTGATGCTGAGTGACTGTCCTGTTATGTTGACTGACTATCCTCTTCCTCCTCAATGATCCTGCCGATAGCTTGGAAGAACATTTGTGGTTCTGGGTGCCGCCACCAGTGGCTAAGGCCCAATTTTTCAGCCCCTGTTTAACAGGGGCGTATAATTACAATTTTTGATGCAATACTTTGCAACAGGGCTCATTGCTGCGCTCCAAATACAGTATCTGTGATGGGTTGAAGTGTTGTGGCACCAGTGCCTAAGGCCCAATTTTTCTGCCCCTGTTCAACAGGGGCATGTAATAACAATTCTTGATCTAATAATTCACAGCAGGGCCCATTCCTGCGCCCACCAAGAGTAACTGTGAGGGCTTACAGTGTTGTGGCACCAGCACCACCACCAAAGGCCCAATTTTTCCTACCACTGTTCAACAATGGCATGTAATTACAATTCCTGATATAATAGTTCACAGCAGGGCGTTCCAGCGCCCACCAAGAGTAACTGTGAGGGCTTACAGTGTTGTGGCAACACCAACACCTAAGGGGCAAATTTCTGCAAAGTATATACGGCAGGCCCCTACTTTCAAACATCCAACTTACAAACGACTCCTACTTGCAAACGGAAGGAGACAACAGGAAGTGAGAGGAAATCTACCCCTAGGAAGGGAAATTCTCTCCTGTAAAAGTTAATATGGGAAAAAGGGGTCTCCTCTCTACTGATGCTTTATCACCAATCCTTGTTTTAATAAAAACCCCACTTTTCCAAAAACATTTGTCATTGGGACGGAAAGTGAGGTGAAATGTTCTGAACAGGTGCACAGACAGCAAAACAAATGTTACAGGGGTGATAACCCTTCCCTATGTTCTCCAAAAAGCTTAAAAATAGATTTTTTGGCTAGAGCTACACTTAAAAAATGTAACTGTTCCAAATTAGAAAAAGATTCTACTTAAGAACAAACCTACAGTCCCTGCCTTGTTTGCACCGCCTGTATACTGCTGTTCAGAGTATATAGGGCCTTTTTTTTATTTTGGGTACGGGGTTCCCCTTAATATCAATACAAGACCTAAAGGGGCAGGTAATGCGCTGGGGTAATGCTTCTCAATGATTTTCATTCATTCATATTGCCGGGACCAGACATTACATTAAAGCCGCAAGCAGTTTTGAATGACCTTTTTTTTCCTTTAGAAATGTTGTTTTGTGCAGGGACAGTTCTAAACACAGGAAACACGTGGCACTTCACAGGCATACTTTAAATATCGTACCTGGGGGGTGTCTAAAGGAATATTTCACTTTTTTTTTTCACTTTATGCATCATTAAAATGACTGCTCCCGAAAAAACTGCAGTTTTTAAAACTTCTTTTTGCATTGATACATGTCCCCTGGGGCAGAACCCGGGTCCCCAAACCCTTTTTAGGACAATGACTTGCATATTAGCCGTTATAATTAGCACTTTGATTTCGAACGTTCGCATCCATTGTATTTAAATAGGGTTCTAAAGTTCGCGCAAACTTTCGGTCCGTTCGCAAGTTCTGGTGCGAACCGAACCGGGGGGTGTTCGGCTCATCCCTAGTCTAGGCGACTACGTCACCAGCCTGGCCCTTGGACTACTGGGTTCTCTATGTTATTGATCCCGGAAGTCTTCGGGCATCTAATGCGGGTATTATCGTGAGATTTCCTGATCAGAACTGATGCAATCGGCACCCTTTTTGAAGAAGAGCATTGTGGGAGCATCTACTGGACTACTGTGTGGGCACGTTCCTCACGTCTGCGCAGGCGCGAGAACAGGAGAAGCCAGCTGCCCACATCCTCCATGGACGCAGCCGAATCGAGGGAGAGAAAATATAACTAATCAGATTGTAACCAATTAGAATGTGCACATGGGCATCACTTTCCATTGTGGTTCCGGTGAATTACAATGATCTAGATAGTATAATGTTGGCTAGGAGACTGGAACTCAGTTTTAAAGTGTATCCACAGACAAAACATTTTTTTTGTTTTGGCTAAAGTAAGAAAGGAAAATAAACCTTTACCTGTCCCCTGGACAGGAAGTGAGGGGAAGTCCCACATTAGGACGAGCAACTCCAGCTTGAAGGAGCTGTAGTTATGGGGATTCTTCTTGGTGGGCTGCAGACTGTGGCTCTTGTAGGCAATTACACGCTTGCACCCATCCTGCACTTGAGCCAGGACAACTTCTGTAAGCTTCCACCTGTATACATACAGAAGGGCTTCGAGTAGTCCGCATGGGCCAGTACAGGTGCCAAAGTCAATTTCTGTTTGAAGATTACAAAGGCCTGTTGTTGGAGACCTTACCATTAGGATTGGATGGAGGGTGATAGTCCACCTTTCTTTTGAGTTGTTTGGACTCTCAACAGTTGGGTAAGAGGGGCGGTGATTTGTGCGAACTTGGAAACGACTTCAGGATAGTATCCCACCAGTCCCAGGAAATAGCACAACTCTTGACAGTCTTTGAGGGGTACCAATCCATTGGCTGTGTCCGGAAAGACCACCTCAGCTTTCATGATGTGCCCTAAGTAGTGAATCTTCGGTCGCATTAAGCACTTACTGGGCTTAAGCTTTAACCCATACTATACGGGTGAACACCTAGTCCAGATATTTGACATGGTCCTTAGAAAATGTCATAATTTTCTCAAAAACCTTTTAAATAGACTAACACAGTCTAAAAGTTGAAATTCCCCAGACATTTATCCATCAAGTGCTGGAAAGTTCTGAGGACATTACTCACATCCAAAGGGCATGCGATTAAACTTGTCCATGGGGTGTGATAAAGGCAGTTTATTCACAGTCTTGGTCTCTCACTGGAATTTGCGAGTCTTTGCTTTCCAAGTGAAGGATGGGGAAATACTTGGCTTTGCCCAGTGCCATGAGCTACTCCTCCACCCAGAGTAATGGGTAGGCATTTAACTTTTGGTAGTCCACGTAGAATCGCAGATTTTCATCCTTCTCTCATAGCAGGACCATGGGGGCAGCCAATTGACTACGGCTTTCCCAAATTACCCCTTCCCTGTAGCATGATGAGAAGCAAGTCCTTGACCTCCTGGCACAGGGCTGAGGGAATATAGTGGTACTTCTCCCGGATGGGTGGAGCATCCCCTGTATAAAAAAAAAAGGTGGTTGATGGCCAGTGGTGCACCGAAATGAAAATTCCAGTGGCGAAACCAAAAATTCAGGATGCACTTTGCCAAAAAGAGACAGTTTTTTAAATACATTTTTAAAATTTAATTTTGCATTGCAGACAATAGGGGGCATTTTTGCATTAAAGTCAATGGGACACGATTTTGCATTGTGGTCAATTGAACGCGATTTAGCATTGCAGCTAATAGGGTGGGGGTTTCCATTGAAGTCAATGGGAATGCGATTTTGCACTGCAGTCAATTGGACGTGATTTTCCATTGCAGTCAATGCTGGCCTGAGTGCTCAAACTTGGCCAGTAAACTTCAGCATATTCATGCCCAGAACAATGGGTACTGTGGGTCATTACGACCCCTGCTTGCTCCACAACCTGGTCATCTATCTGAATCTTGACCTAGGTGACACCCTGTACCAGGATAGGCAGGGTATTGCCTGCCTTGAGGAACAACCAAGATGAGTCCAGCTGGTCCTGTAGCTGAACCGCTGGATGTAGAAATCATACTCCATGATGGTGACCTCAGATCAAGTGTCGATCAGGCAGGAGACCTCTTGACCATTGATTAGGGTATTCACTACTGGACTTGATGGGACCTTGTGCTGATGGTCCCGGGGTCATCCCTCTGCCCTGGGAGTCACTAGTTTAAATTGTCAGTCTGCGGGTACTTTTGGATTCTGGCTGGCCACAGTTCTTGGCAACATGTCCAAAGTGGCCACACTGCCAGCACTTCCAGTCCTTCCCCGGGTCCCTCAGCAATGAATTTTCACCCTTAGAGGGGTGGGCCGAGTCCTGTTTGAATGTGAACATTTCTTGTTTCATGGAGGCTCAATTGAAGGCTGACAGAGGTGACGGCATCAAGGCATCCTCTTTCAGGTGTAATATTTGATACCTTTTTGTCACCCCCACAGTTATGTCCACATTTTCCTGTTCCCGCACAACCGCATCCACCACAGTGCCATAGAAGGAGATGGCAGGTTGCGCTTTGATTCGCAGCTGTGGGGCTCTCCTGACTGAACCAGCCTTCATTTCTACAAACTGGTCCCTCAGTAATAAATAATAATAATACTGCGCCAACCTTAACAAGAAAAGAAAAAACGGGGCAGCCAAACACCAAAATCAGACAGGATTAAAAAGCATATATATGTAATAAAGTGTGGCGCTGTAAAAAAAGTAGTAAAGACCCTACTTTTATGTGTAGCCTGTATATACACAGGGAATGTGTATATACACACAATGTGATATAGTAGGAGTGACCAAAAAAACTGACCGTCGTAAACGGTAACAGAAAATGAAATCACCAAGGTGATATAGAATATTTGTACACAAAATTAATGTGATAAAATACGACAAAAGGTTTTGAGTGATATCAAGAAAGATCGCAACAGTGATCTATTCCATGAAGTGTGGAGTGTATATGGAATTGATATTCAAATCATAACCCATACATAAACACATAGAACGCAAAATCAAAAATTGCCTATAAAATACAATTTTATAAACTAACAAGAGTGAATAGTAGTGATTAAATGCTATGTTAGCAGTATCTCATATAAAAGTTCATAAGTCAGAGTCCAACAGGGAACTTGCATCAACTGTAGGTGTATTTAGAAAGGTAGATGTATCAGGTGGTCTGTATGGACATACAGAATATATGACATCACCCGGGAGTGCCTTCACCTTGGGACAGTGGGGAAGAAATAAGTACTATTACCAGTCAGAGTGGATCCAGCTCCACTGTATGAACCCAAGAAACAGCGGGGATCTGCAGAACACGTCCTCTCTGATACCGACAGCACCACTGGTCAGTGTCTTCAAACCAGAAGGTACATCCAGATGCACCCGAAATATTCACCTCAGTGTGCAGCGATCATGAAAAAATAATAAGGGAAGTCCTCCACATAGCGTAAATCCAACAGATTTATTGAAAATCCATAAAAAGTTCAAAATGAATGAACATCGATAAAAATCCAAATACAAAGAGATTATAGTAAAAAGCATGGTATGGGCAGCTGGAGCTGGCATGTAAACCCGACCGGTTTCGTGTGATATAGACTTCAACTGGGGTACATTTTCAACACGCTGTCCTCCACGCTTATAAGGAGTAGGGATGAGCTTCGTGTTCGAGTCGAACATACGTTCGACTCGAACATCGGCTGTTCGATCGTTCGACGAAGATCGAACGATTTGGGCCGTTCGCGCCAAATTCGAGTGACGCGAACGGCCCACAATGCACTACGCCATCACAGTGTCATCCAGGCGCTGTGATTGGCCAAGCATGCACTGTGACCCCGCATGCTTGGCCAATCACAGCGCCGGCAGCGAGGAGAGCAATGATTGGCCACAGGCAGGATGCCTGTGGCCAATTATTGCTGAGGGTGTTTAGTACACGCCCCACACTATAAAAGGCCGCCAGCACGGCGGCCTAGTGTAGTGTGTTCCGGAGCAGGGATAGAGCAGCATAGGCAGGGACAGTGACTGTTATTTCTTTCTTGCTTAACCTGGATTCCTTTAGTTTAGGGAAAGAGAAGGATAGGTAGGGAGAGTGTCAGTGTGTTTTGTGCTTGTGCTATAGTGTGCTTAAAAAAAACATTTATTCTAGGGACAGAAAACTGTAGGTAGGGACAGTGTCAGTTTCTTTCACTCTGCAAGTCCTTGTTTCCAGGGACCTGGAAGGACAGTGAGTGAATTGTCCTTGTGCTATATTGTGCTTAAAAAAACATTTATTCTAGGGACAGAAAACTGTAGGTAGGGAGAGTGTCAGTTTCTTTCACTCTGCAAGTCCTTGTTTCCAGGGACCTGTAAGGACAGTGAGTGAATTGTCCTTGTGCTATATTGTGATTAAAAAAAACATTTTTTCTAGGGACAGAAAACTGTAGGTAGGGAGAGTGTTTATTTTCTTTCACTCTGCAAGTCCTTGTTTCCAGGGACCTCTAAGGACAGTGAGTGAATTGTCCTTGTGCTATATTGTGCTTAAAAAAACATTTATTCTAGGGACAGAAAACTGTAGGTAGGGAGAGTGTCAGTTTATTTCACTCTGCAAGTCCTTGTTTCCAGGGACCTGGAAGGACAGTGAGTGAATTGTCCTTGTGCTATATTGTGATTAAAAAAACATTTTTTCTAGGGACAGAAAACTGTAGGTAGGGAGAGTGTTTTTTTTCTTTCACTCTGCAAGTCCTTGTTTCCAGGGACCTGTAAGGACAGTGAGTGAATTGTCCTTGTGCTATATTGTGCTTAAAAAAAACATTTATTCTAGGGACAGAAAACTGTAGGTAGGGAGAGTGTCAGTTTATTTCACTCTGCAAGTCCTTGTTTCCAGGGACCTGGAAGGACAGTGAGTGAATTGTCCTTGTGCTATATTGTGATTAAAAAAAACATTTTTTCTAGGGACAGAAAACTGTAGGTAGGGAGAGTGTTTTTTTTCTTTCACTCTGCAAGTCCTTGTTTCCAGGGACCTGGAAGGACAGTGAGTGAATTCTCCTTGTGCTATATTGTGCTTAAAAAAAACATTTATTCTAGGGACAGAAAACTGTAGGTAGGGAGAGTGTCAGTTTATTTCACTCTGCAAGTCCTTGTTTCCAGGGACCTGTAAGGACAGTGAGTGAATTGTCCTTGTGCTATATTGTGATTAAAAAAAACATTTTTTCTAGGGACAGAAAACTGTAGGTAGGGAGAGTGTTTTTTTTCTTTCACTCTGCAAGTCCTTGTTTCCAGGGACCTGTAAGGACAGTGAGTGAATTGTCCTTGTGCTATATTGTGCTTAAAAAAAACATTTATTCTAGGGACAGAAAACTGTAGGTAGGGAGAGTGTCAGTTTATTTCACTCTGCAAGTCCTTGTTTCCAGGGACCTGTAAGGACAGTGAGTGAATTGTCCTTGTGCTATATTGTGATTAAAAAAAACATTTTTTCTAGGGACAGAAAACTGTAGGTAGGGAGAGTGTTTTTTTTCTTTCACTCTGCAAGTCCTTGTTTCCAGGGACCTGTAAGGACAGTGAGTGAATTGTCCTTGTGCTATATTGTGCTTAAAAAAAACATTTATTCTAGGGACAGAAAACTGTAGGTAGGGAGAGTGTCAGTTTATTTCACTCTGCAAGTCCTTGTTTCCAGGGACCTGTAAGGACAGTGAGTGAATTGTCCTTGTGCTATATTGTGATTAAAAAATCATTTTTTCTAGGGACAGAAAACTGTAGGTAGGGAGAGTGTTTTTTTTCTTTCACTCTGCAAGTCCTTGTTTCCAGGGACCTGTAAGGACAGTGAGTGAATTGTCCTTGTGCTATATTGTGCTTAAAAAAACATTTATTCTAGGGACAGAAAACTGTAGGTAGGGAGAGTGTCAGTTTATTTCACTCTGCAAGTCCTTGTTTCCAGGGACCTGTAAGGACAGTGAGTGAATTGTCCTTGTGCTATATTGTGATTAAAAAAAACATTTTTTCTAGGGACAGAAAACTGTAGGTAGGGAGAGTGTTTTTTTTCTTTCACTCTGCAAGTCCTTGTTTCCAGGGACCTGGAAGGACAGTGAGTGAATTGTCCTTGTGCTATATTGTGCTTAAAAAAAAACATTTTTTCTAGGGACAGAAAACTGTAGGTAGGGAGAGTGTTTTTTTTCTTTCACTCTGCAAGTCCTTGTTTCCAGGGACCTGTAAGGACAGTGAGTGAATTGTCCTTGTGCTATATTGTGCTTAAAAAAAACATTTATTCTAGGGACAGAAAACTGTAGGTAGGGAGAGTGTCAGTTTATTTCACTCTGCAAGTCCTTGTTTCCAGGGACCTGGAAGGACAGTGAGTGAATTGTCCTTGTGCTATATTGTGATTAAAAAAAACATTTTTTCTAGGGACAGAAAACTGTAGGTAGGGAGAGTGTTTTTTTTCTTTCACTCTGCAAGTCCTTGTTTCCAGGGACCTGGAAGGACAGTGAGTGAATTCTCCTTGTGCTATATTGTGCTTAAAAAAAACATTTATTCTAGGGACAGAAAACTGTAGGTAGGGAGAGTGTCAGTTTATTTCACTCTGCAAGTCCTTGTTTCCAGGGACCTGTAAGGACAGTGAGTGAATTGTCCTTGTGCTATATTGTGATTAAAAAAAACATTTTTTCTAGGGACAGAAAACTGTAGGTAGGGAGAGTGTTTTTTTTCTTTCACTCTGCAAGTCCTTGTTTCCAGGGACCTGTAAGGACAGTGAGTGAATTGTCCTTGTGCTATATTGTGCTTAAAAAAAATATTTTTTCTAGGGACAGAAAACTGTAGGTAGGGAGAGTGTCAGTTTCTTTCACTGTGAAAGTCCTTGTTTCAAGGGACAGAGAAGGACACCTGAAGGTAGCCCTTATTGCTTTTTTCCCATCTCCCTGCAGGCCATCTATTAGAATGTCTGGAAGGCAAACAAGGAGAGGCAGACAGTCAGGAGGCAATAAAAGAGGGCAAGCAGGCTCTGTGTCTGGGGGCAACAGTGCTGGTCGTGGACGCGGTGCATTGTCATCAGCACATGGCCATGGGACACGCTTGTCCTTCTTTTCGGCAGCTGGACATGTTGAGCCACATCATGCCGAAGACTTGGTAGAGTGGATGACCAAGCCCTCCTCCTCCTCCTCATCCTCTCTCACCCAGGCTCAGGGTACTGGAAAAGCAGCTGCCAAAGCGTCGTCTTCCCTGGTATCAATGTCAGACAAATCATCAGTCACTCCTTCCCTAGACCCACCATGTCCTCCTCCTGAGGAGTCCCCCGAACTGTTTCAGCACAGTGTTGGGTACATGCTCCAGGAGGATGCCCAGCGTTTCGAAGGGTCTGATGATGAAACCCAGCTAGAGGAAGGCAGTAGCGTGAGAGCAGACAGAGGGGATGCTCAAGAAGGACACCAATCTGGCAGTCATGTTCCAGCAGCTGCAGCATACTGCCAGATTGGCTCCAGTGATGAGGAGGGAGGGGATGATGAGGTCACTGACTCCACGTGGGTGCCTAATAGGAGAGAGGAGGAGGAGGAGGATGAGGAGGAGGCACATCTCCAACGAGGCAGGATGCCCTTTGGTGGCCAGCGTAAGGGCAGTACACCGACGGAATCACACCGCAGAGCTCCGCCTGTGCAGGGCGCTGCCTCTGCCCGTCATTCAAAAAGTTCTTTGGTGTGGGCCTTTTTTGAGGCTAGTGCATCAGATCGCACAGCTGCTGTTTGCAACATATGTCTCAAGCGTATATCGCGTGGCCAAAACATCAGCCGCTTGGGTACCACATGCCTGACCAGACATATGTTGACCTGCCATGCAGCTCGTTGGCAAGCCTACCTCAAAGACCCACACCAAAGAACAAAGCGGACCTCTCCTTGCACCGCATCAGCTGGGATCTCCAACCCCACTATAACTTCAGTCCTCTCTGAAACATGCACTGAGAGGAATGAAGGTGTAGAATTAGGTGTGTCACAGCCAAGTACTTGCGCCCACTCTGCTAGCAGTACACCGACGTCCGATTCTAGCAGGCAAATTTCCCTGCCCCAGCTGCTGGACCGTCGAAAGAAGTTCACTCCCAGCCATCCACATGCCCAGCGGTTGAATGCTAGCTTGGCTAAATTGCTAGCGCTTCAACTGCTGCCTTTTCAGTTGGTAGACTCGGCCCCCTTCCGTGAGTTTGTGCAATGTGCGGTTCCTCAGTGGCAGGTTCCCAAACGCCACTTTTTCTCACGGAAGGCTATTCCGGCTCTCTACCGGCATGTGGAAGGCAATGTCTTGGCCTCGCTGGACAGGGCGGTCAGCGGTAAGGTGCATATTACCGCTGACTCATGGTCCAGCAGGCATGGACAGGGACGTTACCTTTCTTTCACGGCCCATTGGGTCACTCTTTTGGCAGCTGGGAAGGATTCAGGACAAGGTGCAGTAGTGTTGGAGGTTGTCCCACCGCCACGCCTCCAAAATGCTACTACTGGTTGTGACACACCTCTCTCCTCCACCCCCTCCTCTTCTTCTTCCTCCATGGCCTCTTCCTGTGGTTTGTCCTATGAACCAGCGGTGCTCCGTAGCCGTTCACGGGGCTACGCAAGTACGCAGGCAAAAAGATGCCATGCCGTGCTTGCGCTGGTGTGTTTGGGGGACAGAAGCCACACTGGGGCAGAGGTCCTGTCTGCTCTGCAGGGCCAGGCCGAGAGGTGGTTGACGCCACGCCAGCTTAAGCCAGGAATGGTGGTTTGCGACAATGGCACCAACCTCCTCTCCGCCCTCCGACAGGGACAACTGACCCATGTGCCCTGTGTGGCTCACGTCCTTAACCTGGTGGTGCAGCGCTTCTTGGGCAGGTACCCGGGCTTACAGGATGTCCTGAGGCAGGCCAGGAAAGTCTGTGTGCATTTCCGCAGATCTTATAATGCCAGTGCTCGCCTGGCTGAGCTGCAAAAGGAGTTGAACCTGCCCAAGAACCGCCTTATATGTGACATGCCCACCAGGTGGAACTCAACGTTGGCCATGCTGCAGCGGCTGCACACGCAGCAGAGGGCCATCAATGAGTACCTGTGCGACTACGGCACCAGGACAGGGTCAGGGGAGCTTGGTTTTTTTTCTCCACGCCAGTGGGGCATGATCAGGGATGCATGCACTGTCCTGGCACCATTTGAGGAGGCCACGAGGATGGTGAGCAGTGACAGTGCATGCATCAGTGACACTGTACCTCTTGTCCACCTGTTGGAGCACACGCTGCGTGGAATAATGGACAGGGCACTTGAGGCAGAACAGAGGCAGGAAGAGGAGGACTTCCTTGCCTCTCAAGGCCCCCTTTACCCAGACAGTGTTCCTTCTGTCCCACCCATCGCACAGGAAGAGGAGGAGGAGGAGGAGGAGGAGGAGGAGGAGGATTGTGTCAGCATGGAGGTGGAGGCTGGCACTCAGCATCATCAGCAGCAGTCTTTTAGGGATGATTTACAGTCCCAAGAAACCAGTGGACTTGTACGTGGCTGGGAGGAGGTGGCTGCGGATCATGTCGTCCTTAGTGACCCAGAGGACTCCGGAGCGAATGCCTCAGCAAACCTACGCTGCATGGCCTCCCTGATCCTGCAAAGTCTGCGGAAGGATCCTCGTATTCTTCGGATCAAGGAGAGGGACCATTACTGGCTGGCCACTCTCCTTGATCCACGGTACAAGGGTAAGGTTGCGGACCTTATGTTACCGTCGCAGAGGGAGCAGAGGATGAGACAACTCCGGGAGGCCTTGCAGAAAGGTCTGTGCAACGCGTTCCCAGAGACTGGGAGGTTGCAAACTCCTGGTCCTGGACAACGAGTTGCTGAGGCTTCGGCCAGTCAAAGAAGGAGCGGTGGGGAAGGTGGCCGTCTGACCGATGCGTTCAGACAATTCTTTAGTCCGCAGCCCCAAAGTATGATCGGTTCCAGCAACCATCGCCAGCGTCTGATAAACATGGTGCAGGAATATCTAGGGGCAAGGTCAGACTTGGACACCTTCCCCACCGAAAATCCTCTGGCTTACTGGGTCTTGAGGATGGATCACTGGCCAGAGCTTGCACAGTATGCAATTGAGCTACTGGCCTGTCCTGCATCCAGCGTTCTTTCGGAACGCACATTCAGTGCTGCTGGAGGATTTGTCACGGATCACAGGGTGCGCCTGTCCACCGACTCGGTTGATCGACTGACTTTCATCAAGATGAACCAGTCTTGGATCACCACCAGCTACCACACACCTGATGCTGATATAACAGACTAATTGATTTTAACATGTCACATCCCTTCAAGACTGATGCTGATGCTGAGTGCCTGTGCTGTTATGTTGACTGGCTATCCTCCTCCTCCGAGTCCTCAATGATACGATTGATGATGATAGCTTGTAAGATCATTTTTGTTTATGGGTGCCGCCACCAGTGCCTAACGCCCAATTTTTCAGCCCCTGTTTAACAGGGGCGTGTAATTACAATTTTTGAAGCAATACTTTGCAACAGGGCTCATTGCTGTGCTCCAAGTACAGTATCTGTGAGGAGTTGCAGTGTTGTGCCACCAGTGCCTAAGGCCCAATTTTTCAGCCCCTGTTTAACAGGGGCGTGTCATTACAATTTTTGAAGCAATACTTTGCAACAGGGCTCATTGCTGTGCTCCAAGTACAGTATCTGTGAGGAGTTGCAGAGTTGTGCCACCAGTGCCTAAGGCCCAATTTTTCAGCCCCTGTTTAACAGGGGCGTGTCATTACAATTTTTGAAGCAATACTTTGCAACAGGGCTCATTGCTGTGCTCCAAGTACAGTATCTGTGAGGGGTTGCAGTGTTGTGCCACCAGTGCCTAAGGCCCAATTTTTCAGCCCCTGTTCAACAGGGGCATGTAATTACAATTCTTGATCTAATAATTCACAGCAGGGCCCATTGCTGCACCCACCAAGAGTAACTGTCAGGGCTTACAGTGTTGTGGCACCAGCACCACCATCAAAGGCCCAATTTTTACTACCACTGTTCAACAATTATATGTCATTAAAATTCCTGATATAATAGTTGACAGCAGGGCGTTCCAGCACCAACCAAGAGTAACTGTGAGTGCTTACAGTGTTGTGCCAACACCAACAACTAAGGGGCCTATTTCTGCAGAGTATATACGGCAGGTCCCTACTTTCAAACATCCAACTTACAAACGACTCCTACTTGCAAACGCAAGAAGACAACAGGAAGTGAGAGGAAATCTACCACTAGGAAGGAAAATTCTCTCCTGTAAGAATAAATATGGGAGAAAGGTGTCTCCTCTGTACTGATGCTTTATCAGCAATCCTTGTTTCAAGAAAAAGACCACATTTCAAAAAGAGTTGTCATTGGGACGGAAAGTGAGGTGAAATGTTCTGAACAGGGGCACAGACAGCAAAACAAATGTTACAGGGGTGATAACCCTTACCTATGTTTTCCAAAAAGTTTAAAAATAGATTTTTGGTCTGGAGCTACACTTCAACAATGTACCTGTTCAAAATTACAAACAGACTCTACATAAGAACAAACCTACAGTCCCTGTCTTGTATGCACCGCCTGTATAGGGCTGTTCAGAGTATATAGGGCCTTTTTTATTTTATGTGCGGGGTTCCCCTTAATATCCATACAAGACCCAAAGGGGCTGGTAATGGGCTGGGGTAGGGGGGGGGGTCATGGGGTAGCTATGCCATTTTTCTTAAAGAATTTCATCCATATTACCGGGACCAGACATTACATTAAAGCCGCAAGCAGTTTTAAATGGCTTTTTTTTCCTTTAGAAGTGTCATTTTGTGCAGGGACAGTTCTAAACACGGGAAACACGTGGCACTTCACAGGCATACTTTAGACACCCCCCAGGTACGATATTTAAAGGAATATTTGACTTTTTTTTTTTCACTTTATGCATCATTAAAATGACTGCTCCCGAAAAACGACCGTTTTTAAAACTTCTTTTTGCATTGATACATGTCCCCTGGTGCAGAACCCGGGTTCCCAAACCCTTTTTAGGACAATAACATGCATAATAGTTGTTATAATTAGCACTTTAGAATTCGAACGTTCGCATCCATTGTATTTAATAGGGTTCTAATGTTCGTTCGAACTTTCGGTCCGTTCGCGGGTTCTGGTGCGAACCGAACCCGGGGGTGTTCGGCTCATCACTAATAAGGAGTAAATAGTAATAAATAATTAAGAACATATGCGTCCCATTACACTTCCTGCTTCCGGGATCACTGTGTCCAATAGGAAGAGGGATACCAATGTGAAGGTAGTCACATGTGATGCGCTTCCAATAAGGGAACTCCTTGCTTGGAGGATATCTCAGCGTCATCAACTATCATAGGATGCCTATATTGTGTATTGGCCAGGCGTTTAAGCATCACGTCGTGTAGTCACGTGACCCGCACGTCTGCCCGCAAGGTAAGCTGGGATACGTAGTCCCGCGATATACTGCAGGGCTAAGATCCGCTATTCTGCCTATCTATGTGGCGTCAGCACACATCCGGCCGCACAAGGACAAGTGCAGGCTGGGAAATGTAGTGTAGCGGCCTCACCCCATCTCCTTTTTCTAGGGGTATGTCACATGACACGGTGAGATGCGCTACGGCCCATGTCCTCCCCATAGCTGTGGGTGAGGTGAAGGCCAGCACCAGTATCTTCCTCGGGCCAATGTGTGTTAGTTATGAAGCTCAGTCCTGCTATGCTGAAACCTCCCTTGCTCCCATTACCAGAGTCCATACACCGATGCAGGGTCCAACACTTGTTTATTATACTTCCACAACAAACAGTTCTTTCACAGCCGATTAGTTGCGACCCATAACATAATGCAAACGGTGGGATGAGCAGGCCGAGGCACTATCCTGATTTCAATCTAAACCCCTGTGGTTTCACCAGGGGTTATAGCAGCTTTGCTTAGCACAGAACATAGAACTTGTGAGTCTCTACCAGCAACTCCATAGAACATAGATAGGAGTACCTTTGCTGCGTTGCGGCCCCTATCAGGGGAAGATGTCCCTCTAAGGGAGTTTCCGGAGGCCCATCCGTCACCGGGTTGATGCTGCTCCGGAATCTCCGGACGGGTGACCTCCCCGGCCTCCTCACCTCAGATGCGGGTCCCCTCGCAAGGCGGCACCCTCAGATCACTTCGCCCTCGCGGGACCCAGTCGAAGTTACTGGGCCCCAGGCCTACGATATAGTACCTCACCCCAGGCTGAAGGTGCCTGGGATGGACCCCAACTTCATTCCGGTCAGGCCTAGGGCGCCTGGGCCGGAACCTTGAACCGCCCGCACCCAGGCCTAAGGTGCCTGGGTGCGTGAAGAGAAAATCCTCGAAGACCTCGCGGCAAGGGCGTCTCCCCCTTTTATCTCCTCCCTTCAACACCACGGCGGGTTCCCCGCCCCAGCCGTACCATCTCCGGAAAGGGACAAAAAGGGTAGCACTGCGGCAGTGATTCTACCTTGAGCCTGTATGTACCCCGCCACCCACAGGCCAAGGAGAATAATACACCACCCAATCCTCCACGAATTACAAAAAGGGGTCCAGAACCTTCACAAATACACACCTGGGTCACACTACCCCCAGGTGTACCCCAACTAAATTTAAAGACCCCGCTACATACTCCCCCTGTGATTTGACGCTGGCCCCCAGCGTCTGGTGCAACCCCATGTCTCCCAAGGAGTGATGACATGGAGCGAGCCTCAGAGGCTATCCCTAAAAATTTGGAATCCCGTGTGTGCCAAGACCTGCTCAAGGGGAAAGGGAACTATAAAACAAACTTTTGTATAAACCTCTATCATGTACACATATACAATCCCTCCCGTCACTGTCTAAGAACCACCCCATACTCAGTAGTCTTGACCGACGAATCTCCTGCAGAAGGGAAACAAAAAAACAGACAACATCCTAACATCATGTGAAAATTTGGAATGAATGGGTCCATCAGCCGAGGGACCCATTTGCTCCAACTAGTGTGGTGTAAAAGTGTGCAGAAAAACAAACGTTGCACAGCACTGCCACCTGGTGACAGCGCCGCGGTAATGACACTTGGTGCTCCTTCATTCTTCATGCATCCCTACACTAATTCTACCCCAAAGTCTGTCCTTGATTCATAGAAAAATAGAGTGGGAAGAAAAAAAAAACCAAATAACAAAACAGGGTATTGTTCAGACGTTCTAGCAAAGGCTCTTCCAGGAAAATTTGTAGCTGAAAACATACTCATGAGTATCTCCTCACAAGTAAAACCTTGGATCAGGTAAGAACAACGGCTTCAGATGCTTATCAAACACTTCGACTGAATATTCAACATCCTCTCCCTCCTTTCTGCAGATAAGCACTTTATCAGCATGAATATGGCGCCCCAACTTCCAATCCGCTCTGCAGTCCTTGAATTTCTTGGACACAGGCGGCGAACAGGACAAGTATCGCCGGGCCTGAGGCACTTTGAGCTTCTCCCAGACAAATTCGTCGTACCATCTCTGTCGCAGGACATCCACTTCATAAAGTAAGTCCCGAGGCAAGTAGGGATACTCCCATCCGTACTCACGGGCGACTCTCTGGGAGAAAAGTCGTTGCAATCTGGCCAAAGGAGGCATGACATCCCGCTCACCTTCTCCCGGCTGCACGATGGCCTCCGGGTGCCGAGGTACCTTCACTACCTCGGGTAGCTTTGCCTTTGGCGCACGCAATGACGCGCGCTGCATCCCCACAACCAAAGCAGGTGATGTTGTGGAATGTGGAAAGTCAGTCGGAGGACTAAACTCCCTCCTGAGCTCCGGGGCCCGCGCCCGGGGCGCGCCGCCCTCCACAGCCATAGGGGAATCCTGCGGTTTGCATAGCACAGGTAGCGGGCGTTTGTCCCAGCCCTTCCGGTGAAACAGTTCATCTATTTCCCCATCATCCCCACAGTCCGACAACGATTCCAGGTCAGAGGTGTCATACATCTCGGCGGGAAGGTAGTCTTTAGTAGACGGAGAACTACCTTCCCTTGCGGGCTCCACCTCCAGTGGACCCCCGACACCTCCAACCACCACCACAGTCCCAGCCCCTGGCTCACCTGGACCTTTTTCAGCACTGGGATGTCCAGGACTCTTCCAACCGGATCCATCCAGGTCTGGCAAGCGGCGGGGTGAAGCTTGACCACGACCACAGGAGGCCTGCACCAGGCCTATCTTCCTCTTCGGAGGTGGCAGCAGGGAATCTGTGGTGACCGAAGCAGCATCCTCTGATTTTTCTCTCTCAGTCTCTGGTTGGGCAGTCCCGTCGCCCTGGTCAGCGCGTACAGGGACCTCCGCAAAGGCCTGGATCTCCCCATCCGGAGTGGCGGTACCTGTGATGCAATTGAGGCGAAGGGCCCGGGGCCTTACTGTGGATGATTCAACCTCAAACAGAAATTCTTTACACGCTTCACAACGCCCAAATGGCTTTAGTTGGACCACCAGTCCCGAGCATCCGGCACAGATCACACCGAGGGCCTCCGTGTCTCTGCATGAGTACAAAGCCAACTGTCCTCGGGCCTGAGTCTTATCCCCGTGTCTGTAAGGGGAGCAGCAAAAGCAGTCATCTGTGTGGGGTATAATACCGGCATCCACGGGGAGCTTGAGGCCATTCTGACCACGTGCTGCTCCATCACGCGCTGACCACGCGCCGGAGTCTCCACGTGTATCTCCACATATGGCCAGACTCCTCCCACGACTTGCACGTTTTCGCGGGCTTCCCACAGTCCCCGCCCACGAATTGTGCAGTCATGGGGTGCCTCATGGCGCAGTGCAGCAAACACCCCCACATGTAGTACTTCACACGGCTGGGCTTTTCCCTCTTCCCGCTCTTTCTGCATGGGCCTTTCCCGTCTTGGGGTCATTTCCACGACTTCGAGCACAAGGACGCACTTTGGCCAATCACATGGCCGACCTGCTCGGACCTCCTCCGGGCAGCAAAGTCCAGACACAGCCATTTCAAATTTCAAAGTCAACACACATTTTATCCCGGACTCACGAGCCCCCACGTGTAGCGGCCTCACCCCATCTCCTTTTTCTAGGGGTATGTCACATGACAGGGTGAGATGCGCTACGGCCCATGTCCTCCCCATAGCTGTGGGTAAGGTGAAGGCCAGCACCAGTATCTTCCTCGGGCCAATGTGTGTTAGTTATGAAGCTCAGTCCTGCTATGCTGAAACCTCCCTTGCTCCCATTAACCAGAGTCCATACACCAATGCAGGGTCCAACACTTGTTTATTATACTTCCACAACAAACAGTTCTTTCACAGCCGATTAGTTGCGACCCAAAACATAATGCAAACGGTGGGATGAGCAGGCCGAGGCACTATCCTGATTTCAATCTTTGCTTAGCACAGAACATAGAACTTGTGAGTTTCTACCAGTAACTCCATAGAACATAGATAGGAGTACCTTCGCTGCGTTGCGGCCCCTATCAGGGGAAGATGTCCCTCTAAGGGAGTTACCGGAGGCCCATCCGTCACCGGGTTGATGCTGCTCCGGAATCTCCGGATGGGTGACCTCCCCGGCCTCCTCACCTCAGATGCGGGTCCCCTCGCAAGGCGGCACCCTCGGATCACTTCGCCCTCGCGGGACCCAGTCGAAGTTACTGGGCCCCAGGCCTACGATATAGTACCTCACCCCAGGCTGAAGTGCCTGGGATGGACCCCAACTTCATTCCGGTCAGGCCTAGGGCGCCTGGGCCGGAACCTTGAACCGCCCGCACCCAGGCCTAAGGTGCCTGGGTGCGTGAAGAGAAAATCCTCGAAGACCTTGTGGCAAGGGCGTCTCCCCCTTTTATCTCCTCCCTTCAACACCACGGCGGGTTCCCCGCCCCAGCCGTACCATCTCCGGAAAGGGACAAAAAGGGTAGCACTGCGGCAGTGATTCTACCTTGAGCCTGTAGGTACCCCGCCACCCACAGGCCAAGGAGAATAATACACCACCCAATCCTCCACGAATTACAAAAAGGGGTCCAGAGCCTTCACAATTACACACCTGGGTCACACTACCCCCAGGTGTACCCCAACTAAATTTAAAGACCCCGCTACAGTAGTATGTCTGAAACCGCTGGGATGTGGATATAACGTGCGTCGGCACTTATCAGGCCGCGCAGGAACTAATGTAAACTGGGAGGCATAATATTGTGTGTCCCGTCACCGAAAACACACAGCATGATCCAGCCTATCTCCATAATAGTGGGTAACCCGCCTCAATAGGCAACGGATCACTTAAACTGACATATATCTGGCTGGAAAATGTAATACTATTTGTCTGAATCTAGGAAAATATATAATATAAGCGTGACGAGCGTCAGCACTTGTCAGGCCACGCAGGGACTGATGCAAGCTGGGAAATGTAGTATCATGTGTCTCATCACTAAAAACACATAAAACAACTCAGCTTATCTATATATCAGTGGTTAACCCGCGTCCATGAATAACAGGTGCACAACTGATATATATCAGGGAATGTATAAGATATAGAATAGCCACCATAATGAGGACATTATTGGTTTATAGTAACAAGGATGGGAATGTATAATCCAATTAAGGATATATGAATATTTAATCTAAAAATTGATTAAAAAATGGTTTTCCGTATAAAAGGAGAAAAAAGGGGAAAAACAGAGGACCCTGTATCCCGGATGACTGGAATGTCTTGGGAAAGATATGTCAAAAATCTGGCACCCCTGATAAATCAGAGCCAAAAAGGTGCTATAGTTAACTAATGTAGAGATAACAGTATTCCAATTAACATTCACTTTCCAAAAATAGACATAGAAGAATATCTGGATAAAGAGATAAACATATGGCATATGGACGGAATACAATAGTGCATGTAGAACAATAGAGGTATATTATTATGTAACTAATATTAACCCAATTATACTAAGAATCAATAAGTGTGTTGTTATGCTTGATTAATAAAGGCATTAATGTCCCATTCTACGTTAAGCCCATAGGGCCTGTAACTTTTGAGCTGGTATATCCAGTAGGTCTCCAATTTGGAGACCCCCCTAAGTCGAGATTCTCCCCTCCAATTGGGAACGAACTTATCAATGATTAGGAACATAGTTCTTGAAGGGTTCTTGTTAAGACATTCTAAATAGTGTCTAGGGACACTATGGTTAGTCTTACCCTTTTTTATACTGGTCAGATGTTCCCCCACCCTTATAGAGAATGTGCGAATAGTGAGTCCAACGTATTGTTTCCCGCAAGTGCAGGTAAGCAAATATACAATATATCTTGACGCACAGGTGGTAAAAAATGTAATTTGATAATCTGTACCCGTGGATATTGATCTAAAGGTGACGGTTTTTCGTCGTCCACATACATTTATTTGACACACCTTGCACTTTCTACAAGGGCAGTAAGCCTTAAGGTGTGGAAAGAAAATAGGTGCAATTGGAGGATCCATAACGTTAGGTGCAATACGACTTTTTAATGAAGGTGCTCCTCTGTATGTCACTCCTGCTCTTTCAGGGAGTGTGGACCCCAATATTGGATCATTTTTTAAAACTCTCCAAAACTTTTGGAAAAATAGGATTTTTGTACTCACCGTAAAATCAGTTTCTCTGACGTCCACGGACTGACACAGCTCTCATACTGATTACGTGTGGGTATATGTCCCTGCTTGCAGGAGAAGACCTAGGCAGAATGTTAGATGTTAAAACATTCTAAAACAAACCAGAGCTGAACAGCCCTGCCCAGGGGGGCAGTCCCTCCGGACATTACCCTACCACCTGCAGCTAGCAGCCTCAGTTCGTAACAAAGCAGTACAAACCTTAAAAGGAAGGGTGGGTGCTGTGTCAGTCCATGGTTGTCAGAGAAACGGATTTTACAGTGAGTACAAAAATCTTATTTTCTCTTATCGTCCATGGACTGACACAGCTCTCATACTGATTACGTGTGGGACGTCCCAAAGCAGTATAAGAAAAGGGTGGGAGCAAAATAGTAAAGGAACAACCAAAACTTCACTCCAAACTAGCAGAGTTCCTCAACGGAGGAGTTGCAACATTAAACAGCGGCCTGCAACACTTTGTGGCCGAAGGAAGCATCCGAAGATGCAGCCACATCAACCTTATAGAATTTTGAAAAGGCATGAACGGACGACCAGGTCATCGCCTTGCACACTTGTGCAACCGACTCTTGATGTCGGAAAGCCCAGGAAGCACCAATTGCCCTGGTGGCATGCGCCGTAACCGGAAAGGGAGGGGCCACCCCCTTAATGGCATAGGCCTGTATAACAGTCTGTCTGATCCATCTAGAAAAGGTGGCAGACACCGCTCGACCCTGTTCGGACCCGAGACAGACACAACTAGTGAGTCATATCATGTACCACATAAAATATGTGAAGCACAAACCCTCTGGAATGCGATGTGTGAGGACACAAGGACGGGAGGACAATGTCCACATGTAGGTGAAAAACAGACCACCTTTTTCAAAAGAAAGGTCGCGGACGCAACACCGCCTTATCCTTATGGATGACCAAATAGGGCGACTTGCAGGACAAGGCCGCCGACTCAGACACTCGTCTGACAGAAGTAATGGCCACTAAGAAGGCCACCTCCTGAGACAAGGTCAAGAGGGGAATCTCTCTGATATTTTCAAAGTGAGGTTCCTGGAGAACCGAGAGCACCAAATTCAAATCCCGAGGAGGGAGAGGAGGTTTCAACAGGAGGGAGCACATGGCGAACCCCCTGCACAAAGGTGCTACCAAGGAATGACCCGCTAGCAGTTGCTGAAGGAAGACGGCCAAGGCCAAAAACTGACCCCTAATGGTACTCAGAGCAAGCATTTGGGTCGCACCACGCTGCAAGGATCGCAGGATACTGGGGACGGAATACGTCCGTGGACGCTAGTCCAGCTCATTGCACATAGCGATGTAAGCTTCCCAGGTACGGTGATATATCTTTCAAGCGGAAGATTTCCGTGCCCTGAACATGGGCGAAATGACCGAATCCGAGAGACCTCGGGCTCTCAGCACCTGGCTTTTAATAGCTATGCCGTTAAGTCAGAGACTGTAAAACAGGATGAAAAATAGGACCTTGAAACAGAAGGTCCTCCCTTATTGGCAACCACCAAGGAACGTCCACGATGAGACGTACCAGATCAGCATACCAATGACGCCGAAACCCACCCGGTGCAAAGAGGATCACCGGAATCCCTTCGGCCACAACCCTGCGCAGCAGGCGAGGAAGCAGCTGCAGCGGAGGATAACAGATATCAGGTGATAATGATCCCATGGGGCCCACCAACGGATCCGAGGCCTCCGCCCAAGGATCCCTGGACCTGGCCACAAACCTTGACACCTTATGATTGAGTCGAGAGGCTCTCAGGTCCACATCCGGCATGCCCCACCGCTGGCACAGAATTTTAAAGACCTCCAGGTGTAAGGACCACTGTTCCTGGTCCAGAGTCTGGCGACTCTGATAGTCCGCCTGCCAGTTGTCTACGCTTGAATGTAGATGGCCGATAGAGACCACGAGGGGAGGCATATTCTGATTGCCCGTATGTCCAGAACATTAAATGGGCTTCGTCGGGAGTCCAAAGCCCTGGGGCTGACAGGACTCCCCAGACTGTCAGGCTGGCGTCCGTCATGAACACCGTCCACTGGATGGGGAGGGACGACTTCCCGGACCGAAGAGCCGGGGACCCCAACCACCACGTCAGGGACGCCCTGAGTGGGCGACTCATCTGGATCTGAAGATCCAAGGACAACGGGGATTTGTCCCAAGTGGACAGGATCTCTAACTGTAATGCCCATGTGTGTGATTGGGCATACGGAACAGCCTCGAACGAGGCCCTCACGAGTCCCAGGACTCTCATGCAAAAAACGGGTTGACGACCATTTCCGAGACGTCAGGACCCACATTACAGACTGAAAGTCAGCAACTTTTCCAGGGTTAGGAATACCTACGCATCCATGGAGTCCAGGATCAGACCGAGATACTCCAAATGCTGAGCCGGGACCAGGAACGACTTCTGAATGTTCGGGAGCCACCCGAAGTCCCTAAGGGTCTGACTGACAATAGTCACACTTCTTCTAATTCTGATGCTCTTAGAAGATCGTCCAGATAGCCCATGATAGCAATGCCTCGCTATCTCAGCAAGGCTAGAACCGGAGCAAGCACCTTGGTAAAAAAACCTTTGGTGCCGAGGCTAGGCCGAAGGGAAGAGCCACAATTGATAGTGGACTTCGCCGATCGCAAAGTGCAGAAACTACTGTTGACGTTCGCAGATCGGAACATGCAAGTAGGCGTCCTTTATGTCCAAGGATGCCAGAATATCCCCTTGATGGAGTGTAGCGAACACCACGCGAATGGATTCCATGCGGAACTTTTGCACCATCACAAAGGCATTCAGGCCTTGAGGCCCAGGATTGTCCGAACCCCAGTCCACTTTTTGGGACTACAAACAGATTTGAGTAGAAACCCTGAAAAACCTCTCCTGTGACGGAACCGGTACAATCACTCCCGACCTGATCGACCCTAAGAGGGCCGCCCGACGGGCAGGAAGGAGAGGGAGAAATGAGGGAAAGAATCTGTCTGGGGTCAGGAACAGGACTCTATCCTGTATCCTGAGGTGACCACCTCGCACACCCACCGGTTGGAGATCCGGGAGGTCCACTGAACCGTGAACCAGCAAGGATGCCCCCCCCCGCCCCAGAGTCGGGCCGGGACAAGACTTCATGTGGTGGTGGTTTGGGAGCTAGCTTGGTAGGCTTACGCACCCAGGGACGCTTATGTCCCCCAGCCGCACTTTTCTCAGTCTGGGCGGGCTTACCCATGAATTCTGACTGACAAAAAACTCCTTCGCCTTTTTCCGGAAAGGAAGGGCCCGGCCTACGGTGGGGCTCTTCTTCCTTAACAGACTGAGGAAGGAAGGTGCTCTTACCCCCTGTGACATCCACAACAATGTCATCCAGGGCGGCCCAAATAGTCTACCGCCCTTAAAGGGCAAGTCAGCCAGGAGCTATTTGGAAGCTAGGTCGGCCGACCAGCATCTCAGCCAGATAAAGCGATGCAGCACCACAGCATAGATAGAGGCCCCAGATATTAAAGGGGCCGCATCCAGGTGGCCTCGCACACAGAGACTAAACTCTGCACAAGTTGGTGAGCCAGGGAAATGGTCTCAGGAGGGAAATTATGCACCTGTACTGTCTGGTGCAAAATCTTTGCTCAACCTGTGAGTGTCTTGAGACACAAGTGTTGCCGCCACTATAGGGCGTAAGGCAGACCCCAATAAGGTAAACATAGTTCTACTCACCACTTCTGACCTCCTGTCAGCGGGATCCTAAAATACAGGAGTCCCTTCCATTGGGAGCATGGTAGCCTTATTCCAACGGGCGACCGGGGGGTCGATCACTGGGGGGAGAGCCCACTTCTTAACCAGGTCCTCCTCAAGGGGTAACTCATGGCTAGGCGCCGCGGGACCGTCAAAGTCTTCTGCGGCTTATCCCAGACTTGGTCAATGAATGTATCAAGAAAAAGGCACATATGGAAAACCTTTTTTGAATAAACGGCTTTAAAGAAACCAAGGAGACAGCTTCCACCTGAGGTTCCTCAGCCTCAACATTCAGCTTGATAGTGTCCTTCACAGCATCAATGAATTCACTTACAAGCACCCTGTCAGTTATTCAGAACTGGGGTCTTCCTCACAGGGAATATCCTGTTCAAAGACATGAAAATCCTCAGAGCTAGGGTCCTGAGCAGCAGTAGCTAGGCCCATATCTGAGACAGAGCACTCCCCTACAGAAGAATGTGTGGATAGGGGGCGCTTTACAGCTCCCTTGCGCTCTCACACCGCTTCCATCTGACAAGGATGATTCCAGGACTGCCGACAACTAGTCGCTAGGGACCGCAGGTGCAGGAGCACTGCCAATTGCCCCAGACAGTGTGGAAAATCAGGTGAACCAGACTCCATACTGCCACCCTCTGAGACCCTATTCACCTATTACAGTGAATAGTACAGTCCACCGACTGGCTGCACTGAGGCTGAGGAGGGGATACCCAGAGGACTCACCAACCCTTGCAAGGACCGCTCATATCTGCTGTATGAAACCGCGCCGCAGCGCGAGTGAATCCTGAGGAGAGTGTGAGGAGATTGTGAGGAGATGTGAGGAAAATGCCGCTCGGCCCTGTTTCTGAGATTCGCGCCGTCAGCAGCGCCGATAGAGGCCAAAAACTAAACTAAAAGCGCCGTGGCTTTAAGAAAATGGCCGCATGCATTACTGCGTCAGAGATCCACGGCAAGATGGCCGCCGAGCGCGGTTTTCAAATCACCTCACATCGCTAATGGCGCACATTGTAATAAAACACACACACACACACACACACACACACCAGAACACTGCTCCTCTCCCAGTTCCACTAAAAAAGACATGAGCGCCCCCAGCCAGGCCAGAGTGACCCCACACAGCAAAGCACCAGTACAGGGTGCAGAGAGCAGCATAACAGGGGGGAGACAGGGAGAACCCCCCACATAAAGAAACACAGCCAGCATGTTCTCACCTGCAGCAGGAGAGAACTACTTCAACATCCCAGAGGAACCCACTGGCTTGTTTCAGACAGACCTATCACAGAGTAGTACTGCGTAGCTGTCAGGCCGGTCCACCGCGAGAGATACAGTCTGTCAGGTACTGTTCAATCTTGAGAGGACCACGGGAGCATGAAAGCAACCCGGCCACCCCTGGAGTCATGGGGCATGTCGTGAACTGAGTCTCACGCACACAAGGCGAGGATCAGCACGCTCAATGGTCGGACAGGGAAGACTATGAGGATACCAGTGTACCCAATCTGTTGCCCAGCTGACAGTTGATTGAAGGTCTCAAAAATAAAATTAAATTCCCAAAGGAATAAAATTTAAAAGTAAGTAGGCAGAAAAAAACTGAGGCTGCTAGCTGCAGGTGGGAGGGTAATGTCCGGAGGGACCGCCCCCCTGGGCGGGGCTGTTCAGCTCTGGTTTGTTCTAGAATGTTTTAACATCTAACATTCTGCCTAGGTCTTCTCCTGCAAGCAGGGACATATACCCACACGTAATCAGTATGAGAGCTGTATCAGTCCATGGACTATAAAAGAGGAATATCCTTTATTTGCCTGTGCTGAATACAAAATGTTGTAAAAAAAGACCACTTATATTTCGAATCCTGGATAGGTTTATCCCGTTCTCTAACTAGAGAATCCCTTTCAAATGGTAGCAATATTTCTAATTTCTTCTTCTATAGCAGAGGGCTGGTAGCCCTTGTCTACAAACTTGGGTTGTAATACATTGGCTTGATGATGAAAATCAGAGAGATCAGAACAGTTGCGTCTGATTCTCAGCAGACTTTGTGGTACAGATTGTAACCATGCTGAGTGATGACAGCTGTCAACCGGAATATATCCATTCCGGTCGGTTGGTTTAAAGAATGTTCTGGTTTGTAACTGTCCATTATTAGGAAAGATCTCCAAGTCCAGGAAATGTATAGTTCTGAAACTCGCCTCATATGATAGGCTGATCCCTACATCGTTGTCATTCAAATCAGACATAAAGGTACTCAGGGAGTCCTGATCACCCTTCCATAGGAGGAGGATGTCATCTATGTATCGAACCCAGAGAACGATCTCGGGTCGATTAAAAGCATAGATGACATCCTCCTCCCACTTGGCCATAAAAATATTAGCCAGACTGGGAGCGAACTTGGCTCCCATTGCAACCCCCTTTTGTTGTAAAAAGAAGTCGCCATTATACCAAAAATAGTTATGGTGAGTTGCGAATTGTAGAAGGTCCCTCAGTAGGTGGTCTGAGACGGATATATCAGCACAGTCATGCACATCCCTCTTCTCTATGCACTTCCAGAGATTCTGGAGTGTTACTGCAAAGTGCGTGCGTCTTTCTGTTGTCTCTCGTCAAAGAACCTCCGTCTCAACTCTGGAACTGTCGCATTCTCTCCAAACAGGCCCACCAGGCATGTTACAATCAAATGTTACAATCTGTCCTGATGCTAAGCACTGTCCTTGACAGATGAGTTACCTGTCCCTACTCTAGCCACACACGAAATGCGTGCCAAACTCAGGATCCAGGGTCTTAAATAGACTCTTCCTGACCAAAAGGTGGTCACTGAAGTCACATGGGGTACCAGCATCCAATTGGATGCTGCCTCTAACTGAGGAAACCATGGAAGAACTAGGTTCCTCTCAACTTCCTCCTCCACCTGCATTGCCTCTGTGGACGAGTGCCACCTGCAGCGGAGAAAGCAGACTGCACCTGCCTACATGAGGACTGAACCACTGGGAGACCCTTGTGCTACGGACTGTGGGATAAAGACTTGCCATCCCGCCTATCTGTGCCCACATTCAGAGAGACTAACCTGGGGGAGGACTAAACCACCACAAGGTGTTGGAGAGACCTGTTGCCATGTGAGTTCCTACACCAGCGAGAACAGAGCCTTGTGGGAACCTGTTCGTGAGGACCAAGCCATCGGGAACAACAGACCGCCAAGCATTTGGGTCCAGTTCCAATGTGTTTATCCCACTGCAGTTAATGCCACTGGAGATTGCCCATTATTTATCAGCCCTACAGTCCTCTACTGCATAGAGTTTAGAGAGATAGTAATACATGCAACAATGTACAGACGGACCCAAGTGTTAGCTGGCTTAAATTTGCTAATTAAGGGGCCATGTGTACAACCACCCAGTCTTATGGGTGTATGCGCAGGAGTGCACTCTGGGACACTTTTTGGACTAGTTATCGCCAAGATTTAGGCCAGTTTCACACAGGCTTCAGCTTGTATAAGAGCAGTGTGAACAGCAAGCTTTGACAAAGCATTTACAGATTCTTCAGCAAGCTTTGTTGAAGCTTTTAAAAGTCAAAATGTACTCCAGTTTATAAAAGTAAAACACAGATCCTAATGGGAGTGTTGATTGCCACTTTAAGCAAGCTGTTTAGCAGGCTTCTGCAGGCTTTCAACAAGCTTCAAGAAGTGCCAAAGCCTGCTAACACCTTGTTTAAAGTGACAGTCAGCACTTCCACTAGGATCTGTGTTTAACATTTACAAACAGGAGCTGAATGTTATTTTAAAAGTTTCAACAAAGCTTGCTGAAAGCTCTGCAAATCCTTTGTCAAAGCTTGCTGTTCACACTGCTTGTATACAAGCTTATTAATGTAGCGGGTACTTACCTTCCCGCAGTAATTTTTGAATTTTTCGGTGACATCAGTGGTGTGTCTCCGGCGGTCCACTGGGTGGCGCTGTCACCATGGGTCGACGGACGGATACCGCTGTGTGCTGAGCCTACTTTTGTCCTCTCTTGGCAGCGGTATGGTGGGTAGGGGAACCTGCCGTGCTTGCTGGGAGAGGGGATAAAAGGGCCGGCCATCTTGGTCACGGGGTGGTTGGTCCCTGGCACCTTTAGGCTGCGGACGGAGTTCTTGTTTGTTCTCTAGGCGGACTAGGCCTAGAGGACCACCGGAGATCGTGTTCCACCCCTGGCACCTTTAGCCTGGGGTGAGGTACTCGGACGGCGGTCCGGAGCTCAGTGCCCAACACGGAGTTCCGCGAGGGAAGGATCCTAAGGTACTCCGGAGATGGATGCCTGAATCCGAGGTGGGCGAAATGGACCGGGAAGAGCTCCTCATCTGAAGACCCGGTGCAGCATACTGCCGGCGACGGGTGAGTCTCTTTTCGGAGACCGTCCGGAAGGTGAATTTCCCTCGTGCGGAGACCATAACCCACTCTTTGGAGGAGAGTGGAGGATCGAACTTGTGTCTGGGCCTATTCGTACACACACCTCCTTTTTCTGTTCTATAGCCAAGGGAGTCCATGTTATGTTCTAAATGAAGGAGTGTTGGACTTTAACGGTGTGTGGCTCAAGTTCCTGGCAGACGAGGTTCTCGGAGACTCTTGGAGGGAGGTTCCGATGCACAACACAGGCCCGAAGGTAAAGGAAGGCATTGCTGATACCACTTTTACACCTGTGGTGGAAGCCAGGCGTAGCGCACTCTCTCCCTCCCCTATCATACCCCTAGACCAGAGACATTGCGAGCAGAACTTTACCCACTTCCTTACTGGGCACATAAACCCCCTTCCTGCCCAGGCGAAATTTCAGCTTTCGGCACTGTCACGCTTTGAATGACAATTGCGCGGTCGTGCGACGTGGCTCCCAAAAAAAGTTGACGTCCTTTTTTTCCCACAAATAGAGCTTTCTTTTGGTGGTATTTGATCACCTTTGCGGTTTTTATTTTTTGCGCTACAAAGAAATAGCGACAATTTTGAAAAAAAACACAATATTTTTTGATTTTTGCTATAATAAATATCCCAATTTTTTTTTAAAAATATATTTTTTTCCTCAATTTAGGCCGATACGTATTCTACATTATAAGGAAATAAAGCTGCGCAACTACGTAAAAATTGTGAATAAAAATAACCGAAAATTATTAAGTGTGAAATCACAATGTGATATCACCTTAAAGGTGACGTGACTGAACAATATAACATGTAAATGTAACAATGAATGATATACTTTGAGCCTCTGGGTAATAAATGATGTTACACTCTATTCCTTGGTATTAACACAAGAGAATTCAATAGCAGTTCATAAATGGCATAAAGTCCCCAGAAAAAGAATAAAGTGTATAAGGGTTCAATCTCTTCAAAATTGAATTTGTGACTTCAAAACTGAAACACCATGGAAGAAGTGCTGATACGACAGAAAGGAATCCACCACCTTATCTTTCTCAGGCTGCTTACCAGAAATCCTGAACCATACCAACAGCACATATTCATTTTTCCTTTGCCATTGCATTCAGCCATTGGGAGCATAGAATTTACCCGGCACTTCCAGGTATGGGGAGCAGTAGGAGGTAAGGAAAAACTGAAACACATGTGAAACAGGCCCTAAAGCTCCACTTGCTGGCTGGATGTAAAAAGGGTAAACTAAAAGGGCTACAAATGGCCAAGGCACCCGCTAGATGAACATTACTGGGCTTGGAATCTTGTCTAGTGCGTGGACAACTCTTAATTTTCTTTAATATTAATCACTAACCTATCAATAACCTTAAAGACTACTAACTGTTGGAGGAGTGGCGTGAAATTCGGGAGATAAGCTGAAATTATCTAGAGACCCTGGCTGGGGAATAGCCATCTGTTTGTATCGATCTCTGCGGAGATCACTAGTTCTGGTAAGCGGCAGTGAGAACTGATGGTGGTGGAATCTATATCTATCAAGTGTTTGGCACTTTTCATTGGGTGTTGT
Organism: Rana muscosa; assembly: GCA_029206835.1. Taxonomy (NCBI): domain Eukaryota; kingdom Metazoa; phylum Chordata; class Amphibia; order Anura; family Ranidae; genus Rana; species Rana muscosa. Next base: position 188,514,415 of record CM055125.1, on the reverse strand, counting down.
GCGTTTGAAGTCACCAATTAGCTGAACGAGAAGATCCTTATCCACACTTCGTTGCAGTTTTGGCTATCAGGACTGTTTAAATTCACACAGTTACTATTCAATATCAATTTTTTCACTATACAAGACTCTTGCTGAATGTGATGTAGGTGTCGGATTGACAGTCGGGACTTTCATCAGTTCTATTTGTCACATTGGCAATTAAGATTTAGTCCGAGTATATTAATTTTATTCAATTATTATTATTTTATTATTTGTTATATATTTTTCACTTATGTTTTAAGGTGGTGTTCATATACCAATTTTCACTATTTGCGCAGCTTTATTATCTTTATTAATACAGACACTGGCCTTTTAAGACTCAAAAGTGCTTAACAGCAGATTGGCTGCGACACCACTGGCTCCGGGCAGCAAGAAATAACCACTACTGGAGAATGGCAGTAGTGAGCGTGGCAAAAGTCAGGGTTTGCAGCAAAAGCTTCTCAGGTTTTACTTTCTCTCTTTCTGTAGCTCAGCAGCTCCATGCCAGCAGTGACTTAGCCTGCCAGCCTTGTAATCTCTCATGTAAAACAGGTGCACAGCAAGAAGGGGAAAGCAAAGTGCAGAAACCCATCTTGAGTAACTTTGCGGATTCGACTGGTAAATTTGAAGAGGAATTGATCCAGTGTCTGAACACACAGGAGGTCAATGAGGGCTTATTTTAAAGCTTAATTATTGCTTTTTAAGGAAAAACATCACACTCTTTCAAAAAGCATTAACTACTTTGAATCCTTACACTGCTAGACTTGGTAAATAGAAAGGAAGCTAAATAATATTTACTTGTTTCAAACTTTTTTTTACCATTTCTTCAGTTGCTTGCTGGTTTCTGGCCAGTGCCAAAATTATGTCATACATCCAGGAGTTTTCAAGGGCATTTTCTTTCATCTGGAGGAGGGGAGAAAGACTTTCTAAGCTAAGCATGCCCTCCTGCCTGTATGCCTAACCTAAGCGAAGGTTTATTCATCTGCCCTTACTCAAGACAGCCATGGCTGGAAACAGGCCCGGACTGGGACAAAAAATAGGCCCGAGCATTTTAGACTGAGCAGCCCGGGGGGGGGGGGAGGCACGGCGGCGGCGGTTAATGATGGGATGTGGGGTTCCAGCACCTTGTACCTCTAGACCCCTTTACATTACACAGCACCCTGCACCCCTTTACATTACATAGCAGCGCACCTCTGGACCCTTTTACATTACACAGCACCCTGCACCACTTTACATTACATAGCACCGCACCTCTGGACCCTTTTACATTACACAGCACCCTGCACCTCTGGGCCCCTTTACATTACACAGCACCCTGCACCTCTGGACCCCTTTACATTACACAGCCCCCCACAGTTTGTTACACAGACACCCCCTAACAGTTCTGGACCCCCTGCATGTTACACAGACCTCCCTTCAGTACAGACCCCACCTCCCTACAGTGCAGACCCCCTCCCTACAGTGCAGACCCCCCTACAGTACAGACCCTCTCCTTACAGTACAGACCCCCTCACATTACAGACCCCCCTCACAATACAGAACCCCCTCTACAATACAGACCCCCCTACATTTCAGACCCCCCCTACATTTCAGACCCCCCCTACAATACAGACCCCACTACAATACAAACCCACCTACATTTCAGACCCCCCTACAATACAGAACCCCCCTACATTTCAGACCCCCCTACATTTCAGACTCCCCCTACATTTAAGAACCCCCTACATTTCAGACCCCCCCTACAATACCGAACCCCCCTACAATACAGACCCCCCCCCTTCAGACGCATAATGTACCTCAGATCAGCGCGGGACTGCATGTTGGGTCCCCTCCCCCTGTGTGGACATAAAGGAGGAGGGGGAGGCGGCTTCACTCTGCTCGGCTGTGTGAGACAGCCGAGCCGAGACTGATCAGATCATCTGTGCCGCGGCCACCTTGCCAGAGAGAAGGGGATCGTTGCGGGTCCCGACCACCTGATGTGCTGACGGGTGTCACTGTCACTCGAGTGCGGCTCCGACTCGCAGCTGAGAGTGCACTGGGGCAGTGGCGTCACTAGGGTTGGTGTCACCTGGTGCGGCAAAACATGGTGTCACCCCCCTCCTGTCTATCCTGCCCAGCGCCCTGCAGGCAGCGCATGGTCACGCGGCCCACCGGGCATTTGCCCGGTATGCCCTATGGCCAGTCCGGGCCTGGCTGGAAATGCTCGTAGAGCACCAGAGGGGGACCTGCGAGGAGTACCAGGGCTGCTCTGTGCAAAACTATTACACAGAGCAGGTAAGTAAAAAAAAGAACAGTAAAAAACAATAAAAAAAAATAATCAATCTTTACAATCACTTGGTTACAATTTACAAACACAATGGTTAGAGATTTAAAATTTCCGGAAAATTTAAAGCCATGAAAAAAAATAAAGTGTCGCCCCCCCCCTCTCGTTTTATTCAGGAAAGTAGTTTTACAAATTGAAATTCATTTTGTTACACTGGGAAGGTGAAATACAGCTATATAAAAGTATTATGCCTAAAATAAAAGTACAACCTATTTAGTAAATAAATTAAAACTTGCTTTCTTAAATTGTATTTATTACAAAATGGAACAACAAGGACTGTACATTTTGGAGCGGTAGTAAGATTTAGAAAAGAAAAAACATTTTTTTTTCTCCTGCAAGGTAATATCATGCATTGTATGCATTATGGAAGACTTACCTTGAAACAAAGCCCTCCAGCAGCGCACGGTCTCCATTGACAGGGCTTCCATCTTCACCTGGTCTTCTTTCCAGGTTCACAGGCTGCTTGAATGGCCGAGCAGCGATGACATCACGGCCACAGCAATAGACTCTGAAGGAATGCCATAGTGTCCCATTCTTTCAAAGCACATATGTCGGTAATGTCACTAGCTGCCAATACAAGCGAATATCTCCAAAACAGTGCACAGTGGAGCATACTACCGCTTTAAGAACATTTCAACTATACGTGAGAACAGGTAACCACCCCCCCTTTCCCTCGTAGTAATTTAAAAACTTTGTCAATATGCGTTTTTATTTGAGTTATTGACAATCAAGAGCTCCATCAAGTGCTTGATCAATTTTCTCCTGATTTTCAGGTGTTGTTTATTCTTTAAATGAAGGAATTGTGTATTTTTGGGAGGATGTGGTTTGTAACATTTCCTTCCTTTAAGATGCTGCTGGTGAAGAAACACTTTGTGATGATCCAGAAGCTGCAGAAAGAGTGTTTCTGGAATGAGAACTCGAGGAAAAAGCGACTTGAACTTTCATCCTGTTCCTCATTTCATTCCATAAAGTATTTTTAATGTCTTTTGGGCACCTCTAGCATGCAAGGATGTGTTTTGTCATCCTTGTAGCATTTGGAAAATATTTCTTCTCACAATATTTGCAAATTGCAGCTTTGCTCTTAGCAGAAATTGCACTGTGGAAATGTTTCCAAACGCTAAATGTTGGTCTTACTGAGAGGCGGAAAAGAAAAAAAAGAAAAAATTACTGACCAGACTATAGGTAAACATTATGCTGTGATGGCGGAGAACAATAATAGGAAACATTTAAAGGTTAATAAGATAAACAAATTTGTCAATAAAATGTACCCTCTTACCCGTCAATTTAGGACTGAGAGGACAGAAACTACCATCTACTGTATCCCAACAATCACCCAACTGTAGGGGGTACAAGATGGAGCCCACAAACAAACTAAACTGGAGCCTTTTCCTTGCAGTGCCCCCTAGTGTCAGAAATGCATATTTTTCTTGTTAGAGAACGGCATTAAGTACAGTGTTACTGTACTTTTATTATTTATTATAAATAATAATAAAAAAAAAGGGGGGGAAGGAAGAGGAAACCCCCCCCCATTTTTTTCAGGCCTTCCCATAGATATAAATGAAAATTCTTAGGAAATTTTTTATGAAAATTAATTGAAATGATTTGCGAAAGATTTGGTTTGCTTTTAATATTTGAATTTTGGAATAAATGGACTTTACTGAACGAAAACCACATTGTTAGACATTTGTATGTTCAAGAATTTTTTTTCCATCCCTCTCATTTAAATTTCTCATGACTGCTGTCAAAAATGAAAGCAGATTTGACCCCCTAATGATTAGAAAAACAAATTTTCTTAGGGTTTTCTTTTCCTAAGAATTTGCAGTCAAAAATTCTACCCATCTGTGGCCAGCTTAAGTGCACCTTTTGGGCTATCCTCAGATTGAAGTGGTTATTACTGGGATGATGCCTGCAGCTGCGTGGGGTCCCCCCCCAAAATCCATACCCCCCCTGAACCATACCGGGCCACATGCCCTCAACATGGGAGAGGGGTTCTTTGGGGCAGGGGAGGGCTCTGCTATTGGCTCCCGCTGCTGGACAATGGACACAGCAACAGGACACGGGATCGCACCTGCATGAGTGCCCCCAGGGAAAGCGCTTCTCAGTCGGGGCACTCGAGAAGAGGAGGGGCCAGGAACACAGCAGTGGGACCCCAGAAGAGGAGTATAGGGTCTAAAAACCCTTGCACAGAGGAGGCAAGTATGACATGTTATTAAAAAAAAAAAAAAAACTCACAAGACTTTACAACGCCTTTAACTGAGGCAAGTAAGGCCTGCAGTTCTTTAGGAAGTTGTTCTTATCACCTCCTGAATGAGTCGTCGTTGTGCTCTTGGAGTAATTTTTGGTAGACTAGCCACTCCTGGGAATATTCACCACTGTTCCAAGTTTTCTCCATTAGTGGATAACGGCTCTCATAGTGCTTAGCTGGAGTCCCAAAGCCTTAGAAATGGCTTTGTAATCCTTTCCGGACTGATACGTGTCAATTGCTTTGTTTCTCATCTGCTCTTGAATTTCTTTGGACCGCGGCATGATGTGTTGCTTTTTTAGATCTTTTAGCATGCTTTACTTTGGCAGACCACTTCTATTTAAGCAATTTCTTGATTTAACAGGTCTGGCAATAATCAGGCCTGGGTGTGGCAAGTGAAATTTACTTTTTCACATAGGCTAGGCAGGTTTGGACAGCTCCCCCCCCTCCCTTAATAAATTACATCATTTAAAAATATAGTTTTGTATTTACTCAGGTTAAATTTGTGTAAATTTATTTAATGATTTGAATAATTTAAGTGTGACGAATATGCAAACAAAAAAAAAAAAAAAGAGGAAGGGGGCAAATACATTTTTCACAGCACTGCAAGTCTGCAAAGCATTGAAACAACGATCAGTGGATCGCAGGTGCAATATGCAGGTTTCTTCAGACTTCCTCCTGTTCCACGTCTGTACCAAGGTACTGACTTTTGGTTACCAAGCTGGAGGAGTGCAAGTGAACTATGAGTGCAGTAATCACGACAGTTGTGTTCCACTGATAACAAGTCCCACTGCCATAGTGGCAGACAGGACTTGAAGTTTATTCATTCACAGATCTCTGTGAAAATATTATGCAGCTGTGCAGAGCCTCACATAGTCGCACAAAATGTGGCATGAGCCACCAGGGAGGAGAAACCACAATCTTGTAGGAAGGGGGTGGTTTGAGATTGGGGGGGGGGATCAGCTTGGCACCATGTTACATGTTAAACCCTAAATATGGGTGTAACCGGATTATAAAAGGTGGACTTTAATTATGAAAATCACATTTTTAGTTCCCCTTATTGAAGTGCCTGTCCGTAATGTATGATATCAGCATGGGGGAGGCACAGACTATCAGATCTCCAGCCATGCTAATAACAATATGCCTGGGATAATGTATGTGGTTGTGTGCTTTTGGTTACATGTATAAAAACAAATGATTAAAAGAAAAAAAAAATGAATAAGAGGCGCTTATGAGCTCATATGGTACTCGAAAAATAAAGAATAACGTTTTGTCCAAAGAGGAGGCAAAAGCCAAAATCTTAGCGAACACTGGAAAGGTCTTCTAATCTATTGATAAATTGCATGAGATTTCAGGAAGGGATTCAGAAAACGAATTGCCTGAAGAAAATATGGTAAGAACTGATAAAATGGGCAAACATTGCAAAAAAATTATTTTCCAGTTTAAATTTTTTTATTTTTTATAAGGCAGTGCAGAGAATCTTTTTTCAGCCCCCTGATACGTGTCTGGATTTTTACCCACACATTCATGAGTTAGTGAAGTTTAAAGCTGATCTCCATCTTTTAGTGAAGTTCAAATAATTTATTTGGGCCAAGCTGGTCCAAGTGAACTCTTTACTTCATTACTAGATGTGCTTTCTGTAAAAAATGTGGCCTCATGTAGTATACAGCACTGTGTTTCGATAGTGGGACAGGAACTTCCCATGCCGCTCCTGGAACAAAATTAAGTCAGACTGAGCGCTGCTCAGCCATTCACAGGAAGCTTTGTATTCTATGAATGAATATAAAGCTTCCTCTAGTTGGTTGAGGTAGAGAGATGGGTCGATAACATCATAATCTCCAACTCTGCCATTCAGAAGAAGCTTTGTATTCATTCATAGAATACAAAGCACCCATGAATGGCTGAGCAGTGCTCTGTCTGACTCAGTTTTGTTCTGGGAGCGGGACAGGAAGTCCCAAAGCCCAATGCCGATACATAGAGCTGTACACTGTATGTAGCCGAGGCTACATACAGTTTATACAGTGCACACAATGGGCACATCTAGTAGTGAAGACAATAGTTTGTTTGTATTCGCTTGGTACAGACAAACTATTTAAAACTTCACTAAAAAGGTCAGCTTTAAAATTTACAGAGTTAGACAGACATTTTGTAATTCTCAGCTGTTCCTATAATATTTCTGTGTGTTGATCAGATTTTTTGAATCACAATTAGGCAAGAACTTCCAAACACTGTTCATGCTCATTAGTTAAGCTGCAGCTCTGCCTTCCTCACCCAGTGTAATTTGGTTTCCACATGTCACATATGATAAGATATTGAAGAAAAAAAAGTATTTCAAACAGATTAAAAATAAATCACAACTTTTCTGGCGTTTCTTTCTAAAAATTGAATGATTTTCTGCAGATGATTCCTCTGATCTCCAGAGCTCGGAGGCGAAAGCGCCATTTCCAGACAGACGTGACACATTTACTATTCCAGCAGCGAGTGCCCCTGTCTGAGACTTCACCCAAAACAAAATAAGTGATTTACTTCAACAAACTCTCAGATCAATATGTTCTCTTCAATCTGCAGGGGGCTTATTATAGTCCATGATCGCTGAGCAGAGAAATGTGTGCCATAGACAGCAATGGGTTGGGTAGAGAAGCAGTACTGTGCCACATTGATATACACAGAAGAACATATACCGAGACTTACACCCGGTCTACAAAGCAAGATAAGTGGCCCTGTGCAGCATCCATACATACTAAACAAGAACAGATACTGAGGATGACACCGTGCCTACAGAGAAAGACAAGTGGGACTGTGCAAATAAACAAAAACAGAGAATGATAAGTACACCTACCATACAGACCAAAATAAGTGGTACTGTGTAGCATCCATACATACTAAACAAGAACATATACTGAGAATGAAGTTGGCCATTGACAGATCATCTTGTATTAAGTCAGCAAGAGGACCCATTGAAAAAAGAAAAAGAAAAAAAAATGGATTCCCAAGACACAACTTTTGTAAAACTAACTACTTCTATAGGGCTTTGAATGGAAATTCTGATATACGTTTATAGAAATCAATAAAAAATTAAAATATCTAACTTTTGCAACTGTATAACAAATAAATTTCATTACATAGAAAGTATAAAGACACACAGACACAAGTTAACACAAAGTTTCACCTACTAAAACCAAAGATTCTCCCAAAATGATCTTCAAAATATATCCTACGGTATAAATCAATGAATCAAAAAATATCAGATATAGATGTAATAATCATATAACAATACTTTGTGAATAGCAGCTGTTCCTTAAAAGGCTATGTAAGTGAAAGGGTTGATCCTACATCACTAGGACTCCTGTAGAGTTGCAAAACAACAATATGCTGAACCATCAGTGTTGTTCATCTTACGTTAAAAAAGTAATTAGTTACAGTTACAAATTACTTCTTCCAAAAAGTAATTGAGTTAGTAACTCAGTTACTACATTGAAAAAGTAATTAATTAGTTACTCAGCAAAGTAACTATATTGGTTATATTATATATACACAGGGGCGGGGGTGGGGCGGTAGAAGGATGATATATATGTAATTTTTTCAGTGTATAAAAATAATAGGAGGGATAACAATAAATAATATTGGTTATGTGCCCATGCCTCACTGTGCCCATGCCAGCCTCACTGTGCCCGTGCACCTGATCGGCGGCATCCCGGCGGCCATTCCAGTAGTCAAAAGCCGCGCCTCCTCCTCGTCTGTGATAGGCGGAACACTCAATTTCCCAGCATTCAGTGTTCGGCCTATCACGGACATCCGCTCATCCTCATAACAAAGACGAGGATGAGCGGATGTCCGTGATAGGCGGAACACTGCCTGCTGTGAAATTGAGTGTTCCGCCTAGCACAGACGAGGAGGCGCGGCTTTTGAACACTGCAATGGCCGCCGTCTGTCTGCATGACACGCTGATCAGGTAGGCAGACGGCGGCTGTAATTGCGGTTACATCTACTCACGGAGGCTGCGGCGAGTAGATGTAATTGGGGTAACGCCGCCCAAGTAATGGGAACGGCGTTGCCATGAGGGGAAGAGTAATCCGTTAGATTACTCGTTACCCTCAAAAGTGACTGCGTTAGGTAACGCCGTTTATTTAAACGGCGTTACTTACAACACTGATCCTAAACCTTGTGGACAGCCTTCCCAGAAGAGTTGAAGCTGTTATAGCTGCAAAGGGTGGGCCAACTCAATATTGAACCCTACGGACTAAGACTGGGATGCCATTAAAGTTCATGTGTGTGTAAAGGCAAGTGTCCCAATACTTTTGACAATATAGTGTATATCAAAGGAAATCCTAGTACAACTGTAAGTGCAGTCCATTCTTACTATTATTAAATATCACTGCGTCTTTATTTCTTCCTACATTTTCTTTAGTTACCACCACTACCACAGACCACAGTATTCTCCTGCCTCTCTTCCTTCTTTTTTTTTTTGGTGAACACCAAAGTCTTTATTTTGCCTTTTCGGTTTGACCCCTTCGGACATTTGAGGACTTCCACCATTTGAACCCCCAGATTTAAAGTGGATGTAAACCTCAGATGTGAAATATGAGCAAAGCATATCCCTCTATAGAGTGTACTTGTCACAATTAAAGGGGTTGTAAAGGTTTGTTTTTTTATTTTCCAAATAGGTTCCTTTAAGCTAGTGCATTGTTGGTTCACTTACCTTTTCCTTCGATTTCCCTTCGAAATGTTTTTTTTCTTTGTCTGAATCTCTCCCTTCCTGTTCCTCCTCAGTAAGCTTGCCCCCATCATCCGAGCCGTTCTGGCTGGGGGTTAGTCAGCGTGCTCGCCCCCTCCCTTGGGACTACATCCCTGCGGAGAGACGCTGTGAACGTTCATAGGCACGGGAGGCTCCCCGCAGGGATGTAGTCCCAAGGGAGGGGGCGAGCACGCTAACTAACCCCCAGCCAGAACGGCTCAGATGATGGGGGCAAGCTTACTGAGGAGGAACAGGAAGGGAGAAATTCAGACAAAAAAAAACATTTAGAAGGGAAATCGAAGGAAAAGGTAAGTGAACCAACAATGCAGTAGCTTAAAGGAACCTTTTTAGAAAATGAAAAACAAACCTTTACAACCCCTTTAAGAGCACCAAGAGAAAAATGGTGACTGGGGAGGGAGCTCCAGCTGATTGACAGCTTCAGCTCTGTTTCCTGTGTGCTGTGTGAAGGGGGGGGGGTGTCCCTGGGGGGGGTGTCCCTTTCCTCCAATCAGCTCTCAGAGCTCCCCTCACTGAGCTCTGTAAAGTGTAATTTCAGCTGTCCGCTCCCTTATTTCTGTACTGTCAGACAAGCTTTTTTTTAAAATCCTGGTCTATAGAGGAGAGAGGGCCGCAGATAAGCAAGTACAACTTACGTAAGAGGATTCGTTTCATCTCTGCGTATCACCTGAGGATAGTCAGTCACTTCATTGGGTATATGGAAAGGTTTAAAACCACTTTAAGATTATATTCTTTGTTTTGGCATTTCAAAATCAGAAACAGTTATCCCCTCAAAACAAGAGATTGGATACTTACTTTTCCTTTTGTCTGTGCTTTCAGAATGTAGTTCCATTGAGGGGAAAACTTCTACTGAAGTCTACTGGGAAACCAACACTTCTGGGCGTGTCGATCTCATTGATCCCCCTGCAGCTTTCATTGGTTTCTCCCTCCGAACTCCACATCATTATAGGACATCAACCAGATTGACCAAAGTGTCCGTTTTCCAGTAGACTTCAGCAGAGGATTTCTCTTGTGTTCTGGCGGGACAGCAGGAAAGGTAAATATTTGGGCTCTTCCTTTTTTAGTGATTCTGTTTTTTTTTCTCTTAATGATAGAGTCCCTTTAAAATGTGTACTTACTGTACGATGAGTGATAATTGCAGTGTGGTCGGCTTCCAGGACAGCATTTTGTGCTTTAACTATGGTCTCCTCATCCCAGTCTGCACCATTAATGTTCAAAATGGCATCCATTATGCTGAAAGAGACAAACACCAGGTGGCAGAAGTGAGACTGGGGTAAAGAAGCATTTGAAAGGCGCAATATTCTGAAAGAATTTCTTCAGGTGATTGTGTTACCCCCATACTCATACTCTCTGAGATGAAATCGCATATCACGATGCAGTGCATTACAGTACTGTTCATTGTGAACCTCAACGCACTATCACTGTAGCGAGCAGCACACCCATGTTGAAGTTTATCACAACCCACATGCAGTGTTGGTCATCTTACTTTAAAAAAGTAATTAGTTACAGTTACAAATTACTTCTCCCAAAAAGTAAATGTGTTAGTAACTCAGTTACTACATTGAAAAAGTAACTAGTTACTCAGCAAAGTAACTGACTTTTTTTTTGAGGGCACATAGCACATCAGGGCATGGGGCACATAGCACATCAAGGCACATAGCACATCAGGGCACATGGCACATCGGGGCACATAGCACATCGGGGCGCACAGTACATCAGGGCACATGATAGCAAATAGCACATCAGGGCATGGGACACAGGGCACATAGCACATGAGGGCACATCAGGACATGTGGCACATAGCACATCAGGGCAGGGCACATTGCATGGCTGGTAAACAATGTGCTGAGTAGCGCAGGAAGCGTGTGTAATAAGTTCTCTCTCATGTCACGGCACTGACGGCAGTCACGCTACTCCCCGGTGGCCCCTCCTCTCTTCTCGTCCATCCCAGATGATGTCACAAGCAAATGGGGATGGACGAGAAGCGAGGGGGGCCGCGGGGAGCAGCGTGACTGCCGTCAGTGCCGTGACATGAGAGAGACCCGGTCATAGAGGAGAGGAGGAATTACACTACTGCCATCTAGTGGCGGTAAATGTAATTGGGGTAATGCCGCCCAAGTAATGGTAACTGCGTTACCATGAGGGGAAGAGTAATCAGTTAGATTACTCGTTACCCTCTAAAGTAACTGCGTTACGTAACTCCGTTTATTCTAACTCAGTTACTTACATCACTGTGAACCATCACTTCTTGGATAAATTAGAGTGGTAAATCATCCAGATTGTATTCCCTTGTAAAAGCTTCCTGTGTTGCTGAGGTTGTAGCACGATTGAAAGGTAACGTAACCAATCTATGAATGCTGCAAAGTTGTTATCCAAAAAACTTGAATGCTTCAGGTATGAGAAAGGTCTCAAGGTGAATTTAAACTGTGATTTATCAATGAAGAGAATGTCCATAGATAAGTTTTAAAAGGGACAGAGATATACTACTATTATATTTATATATATATATGTAGCGGGGTGTTCCCCTTTAATGCAGAGAGACAAGAAGTTCTAGGTGAGAGGTGAGTCAGGAGGAAGTAGAGAAAATACATTGCTGGAGAGAGAGAGAGAGAGAGAGACTACATCACCCATAACCCCATTCTTCATATGTTCCACCGGAGAGACTCATGGGAGGGGTTATAAAAGGAGGAGGCGAGGCCGGGCTCGGCCTCTTTGGGACACGAGACTTCACAGCCTGATCCTCCTGTGCGGAGGTGTCGGAGTGCAAGGCCTGAAGCCTGAGGCCTTGCTCAGCACCAAAGAGCCTTCCACCCCCTCTGCGAGCCTGGTGGCATCTGACTTCGCTCAGCTACAGCCTTGTTGGATCGGGGACCCGATCGCTGGAGAGACTGAGCGTGTGTGGGGACACAGTCGGTGGAAGTTTCCCGGACTGAGACCGTAGTCCGGGCGGGTGAGAGGGCTGATGCCCGACTAAGATACTGTCACTTCATATAGGCCTATAGACTGTCGTGGCCTACGAGTTATTTTGGTACTATTATTGAAGAACTGAGCCTGCTGTTTATTTAGCCAAGTTCCTATCCCTATTGGATTACAAAGTCTATACTCTGTTTAAAGTGCACCACCATTACAGACCTGCCGGTGAAGAACAAGAAGGACTAAGTTAAATATTAGAACCAGGCCTGGTGGGGTTTCTAGTGTGTTTAATTACTGCGCCACAGGGCACTTAGTTGACGGTCGCCCGTGTGGCGCACCTGTTGTGTGTGTTAACTTCATAGTGTGCTAGAGTGGCAGGACGCTGCCCTTTTTAGTGATTATTCGGAACTGTGATTTATGTTACCCCTTATTCTTATAAAGAGATTAAGTAAAACCTATACCTATTACAATTCATTACTGTGTTAATGCTCAGTTATTTATACTGCATAAGATAATTACATGATAGTTAGTACTAGCTGTGTCAGTAGGGGGTAGAGCCTATTGCCGGGGGTTGACGGAGCTGTACTCAGGGCCCAAATCTAATTCTGCGGCCTTCTTAGTTGAAGGTATCGCTACACGTGGGGGTTCTCGTCCGGGATCCTGATACAGCAAGCGAACACGCCAAAAGACCGGCATGGACCCGCTAGAAGTAGGACAGTGGTACACAATGGCTGGCGTGGATCCGGCCGCGGCGGCAGTTATTGAACTCCCGGGGATCTGGCAAAGAGATGCGATAAAGCAGCTAATGACATCCCTATCACCATGCCAGAAATCATGGGTGATGGATGTGAGACCACATGCTTCGTGTACATACGCATTAATAGAGTGGAAAGACGAAATTCCAGAGCATTTTAAAAGCCAGAGCATACAAGCTATGGATGGGCAGACCTACCATCTGACACATGCGCTGCCACATAAGGGAGATCGGTTCCAAATAAGAAAGTCATCATCTCCACAGATACCTCCCCCGCCATCCCCTAAGGCACAAGAGCAGGAGGATACACAGAGTCCCAGGTCATCACCGGCCACCCTTAGCACAGAACTATGCGCTGTACTGGGAGAGATTGTGGCCCAGTGCAAGAAGAATCCCACAGATTACCCAATGCCGGGGTACAGAAAGCTCCGGATATTCTCAGGGAGAAAACCTGTGCCCTCAGGGGAAGAAGGATTTGAGGAGTGGCTAGATGGCGCCACTCAGGCCTTAGAGGAATGGGAAGTTCCAGAACGCAGCAAGAAACAGCGAATCGCTGAAAGTCTGAAGGGGCCTGCTCTGGATGCCATACGCAACCTGAAGATGAGCAGGAAAGACTGTACTGCACAGGACTACTTGGACATCTTGCAGAATGTGTTCGGTGGGACAGAAAAAATTACCGAGCTCACCTATCAGCTGGAGCACTGCTACCAGAAAACAGGAGAGAAACTGTCAGAATATATGGGACGTCTAGATAAGATCCTGCATAAAATCATTCTGAAGAAGGGGATCGACCCAGGGAAGGTAGACGAGGCCCGGGCTCAGCAGGTGTTGAGGGGAGCTCAGCCCCTGGATCCTATTGCATTGGCGCTGCGCACTCGACAGGATGGGAAGAACCTGGAATACCCCGACCTCATTCGAATGGTCAGAGAGGAAGAGGCCATGTGGGAGGAGAAAAAGAGGGAACCGCCAGTCGAGCCAACCAAACCTCTGGTGGTGATGGTCAGCCCGGCCATGACCCCCGAAAGAGATGCAGAAGTGGACACCCTGAAATCGCAGATGTCGCAAGTGTTGGAGATACTGACCTCTTTGATGGAGAAAGATCAAAGGAAACCAGAAAAGAAAAGTCCAAGAAAGGAGTTGTTCCCGAATACCTCAGCGCCCGCTTCTCTACAGGATCGTGAAGAAGAGGTGATTTGTTACAACTGCGGAGGGATTGGTCATTTTGCAAACATATGTTCCAGTCCCAGGAAGAAAAAGACAAATAACCGCCAGCCGGCGGAAAACTTCAGAGGGCCCCGGTGAAGGAGTCAACCGGGTGCCCATCATCTTCAGTGAGCTCCAAACTGAATGAAAAGCAGAAGAAGAGAGGAAATAAAACACCTCAGAGGAAACACAACATTCCCCAACAGAGATACACCCCAGAGAAAGGGGGCAAGACCCCTCAGAAGGGGCGCAGCATTCCCCAGAGGGGGTGCACACCTAAGAAAAATAACAGCATCCCTCAGCGGGTTCCTACACCCATAAAAAGGAGGGAAGTCAATGCATACCAGGCTCAAGAAAGGTTCAAGTCCAAAGGGAATAGGACAAGAGAGAGTCCAGAAGGAAAAGGTCTGAAGAAGGCGACCTCTGCCGGGCCATATCCGGAGAGGCTGGTGGGCCCATCCCCTATAGTGCCCGTTCAAGTGGAGGGAGTCTACACCAGGGCCCTCTTGGATACCGGGGCACAAGTGACCCTACTATACCGGGACTTCTACGATAGGCACTTGAGTCATCTGCCCATCCAGAAGATAGAAGGGCTGGAAATATGGGGAATTGGGACCCAGAGTTTCCCTTACGATGGCTACCTTCCCATCAAGATGACCTTTGACCCATCCGTGGCTGGGAAGGCCGAAGTGTTTGACACCCTGGCAGTCGTGTGCCCTAGGCCGCCTGGAGCCAACAAGAATTCCCTTATAATAGGGACGAACACGGACCTGGTCCGAAGACTCCTGACCCCTCTAGTGAAAGAAGAGGGGCGAGCAGCCACCAAGATCCATCCCATGCTGAAGACGGCCTACCAACGGCTGGTCCAAGAGCAGGAGACCCCTGGAGAGGGGATAGGGAAGGTGTGGAGACTTGGAAGAGAAGGGGTAGTGTTGCAGCCCGGCGAAGTAACCTGTCTCAGAGCCACTGTGAAGCTTACTTGGGAGCAGCCTGGTCCCTTTGTCGTGCTGGAGTCAGACCCAAGGGGTGAGTCCTCGGGTCTGGAAGTGATACCGGAAGGGATTCCGCTGAAGGTCCTGAAGAAGGCCCATTGTAGAGTTCCAGTGAGTGTTAGGAACACTACCAGAGACCCCATGGAAATCCCAGCCAGAATGCTGCTAGGCCAGGTGAGCCCTGCGGCCCCTGTTACCCTATCAGAAGTGAAGAGGACAGGTGAAGGAGGAGATGCTTGGGAGAAGTTGTCCATGGAAAACCCGAATCTGCCAGGAGCTTGGAAGGAGAGAGCCAAGGCCCAGTTGAATAGATGGGAGAAGATCTTCTCTAAGGATGAGTTCGATGTGGGGTGTGCAAGGAGTGCCACCCATCGGATCCGCCTCCAGGAAGACAAGCCCTTCCGAGAGAGGGTCAGGCGGATCCCCCTAGCAGATCTGGAGGATCTAAGGGAACAACTTGCAGAACTCAAGAGGACTGGTGTGATACGGGAGTCCAGAAGCCCCTATGCCTCTCCCATAGTGGTGGTCAGAAAGAAGAATGGGTCATTGAGGCTCTGTATCGACTACAGGACTCTAAACAGGAGAACCATACCCGACCAATACACCACTCCGAGGATAGAGGATGCCCTACAGAGCTTGTCTGGGGCCAAATGGTTCAGCGTTATGGATCTCAAGAGCGGGTACTATCAGATCCCTATGCACCCAGAAGACAGGGAGAAGACAGCTTTCATAACCCCAGTGGGGTTCTTTGAATTCAACCGGATGCCCCAAGGTCTGTCTGGAGCCCCAGCGACTTTCCAACATCTCATGGAGAAGACTGTAGGAGACATGAACCTTATTGAAGTCCTTGTATACCTAGACGATGTCATTGTTTTTGGAAGAACCTTGGAAGAACATGAAAAGAGGCTGGAAAAAGTGTTGAGAAGACTCAGTGAGGAAGGACTCAAGCTTTCGCCTGAGAAGTGTCGGTTCTACCAGTCTTCTGTGAACTATCTGGGGCACATAGTGTCTGAAGAGGGGGTGGCCACAGACCCTGAGAAATTGGAGGCAGTTACCTCCTGGCCACGACCCACCACAGTAACAGAACTCAGATCCTTCTTGGGGTTCTGCTCCTATTACAGGAGGTTTGTGGAAGGATTCGCCCGAATTGCTAGACCATTGAATGAACTACTCAAGACCGAGGGGGAAGAGGACGACTCAGGGCCCAGGAAGCCGGGAGAGTCAGTCAGAGATCAGTGGAACCAGAAGTGTGAAGAGGCCTTCCAGGCATTAAAGGAGAGCCTAACCACTGCCCCGGTCTTGGCCTACGCAGACCCAACCAAACCCTATGAACTGCACGTGGATGCTAGTCATGATGGTCTGGGAGGGGTACTTTACCAAGAACACGAAGGGCAACTGCGGCATGTTGCCTACGTGAGTAGGAGCCTGAACCCCTCAGAGAAGAACTACCCCACTCACAAGCTGGAATTCCTGGCCCTCAAATGGGCGGTAGTAGACAAGCTAAAAGACTACCTGTATGGGGCGGAGTTCACTGTGAAGACCGACAACAACCCCCTTACCTACCTTTTCACCACGGCCAAGCTGGACGCCACTGGACACAGGTGGCTGGCCGCACTTTCTGGATTCAACTTCAGCCTAAAGTATAGGCCAGGGGCTGGGAATCGAGATGCAGACGCTCTGTCCAGGAGATCTCATTCTCTCACCAATGACGTAGAAGATTGGACCCTGGTGGCACCGGACGGGGTGCGGGCCCTTTGTCAAGGAGCTGAATTCCAAGCCCGAGGAGGCTCCAGAGCAGAGGAAATAGGAGTTACCATGGTGGGAGTCCCCAAACACTACTGTGGAGTAGCTCAACTGGGAGAGGACAACCTGCCAAGACTGTCCAAGAAGGAGTTGAGGTGTGACCAATTGGAAGACCCCATGGGGAGATTGGTCCTGGAGGCCCTGAAGAATCAGGATCCAAACAGACTCATGCGTCAACCTTCAAAAGGAGCTCGCCTGCTGAGGAAAGAGTGGGACAGGTTACAGGTACATCAGGGAGTGGTCTACCGAAGGGGCCCCTCCGATGACTCAGAAGATAAATGGCAACTGTTCCTCCCAGAGAAACATCGAGAGACTGTTCTGATTGCCCTGCATGACAATCATGGCCACCTAGGGGCTGAAAGGACCTTCCAACTTGTCAGGAGTCGTTTCTATTGGCCCTGCATGAGGGCAGAGGTAGAAGAGTACTGCCACTCATGTGCACGATGCGTCCAGAGGAAGACTTTACCCCATCAAGCTGCCCCAATGGGCCATCTACAGAGTCAAGGCCCAATGGATCTGGTATGCATTGATTTTCTCTGCCTCGAACCCGACCTGAGTGGACTAGGAAATGTTCTGGTGATAACCGACCATTTCACCCGGTATGCCCAGGCTTTCCCCACCAAAGACCAGAAGGCCTCCACCGTAGCCAAGGTACTTATGGAGAAGTACTTTGTCCATTATGGGCTGCCACAGCGACTGCATTCAGATCAAGGGAGGGATTTCGAGAGTAAACTGATCCGGAAGCTCCTGGATTCTTTGGGAATCAAGAAGACTCGAACTACACCTTACCATCCACAGGGAGATGCTCAGCCGGAAAGGTTTAACCGAACCTTGCTCAACATGTTGGGGACTCTGGAAAGCGAGAAAAAGCAAAATTGGAGCCAACACATAGCAGCCATAGTACATGCTTACAACTGCACCATCAGTGATGCTACAGGCTACTCCCCATATCGACTCATGTTTGGGAGAGAAGCGAGACTACCGGTGGACTTGGCCTTTGGCACCTCTCTGGACCATTCTTCAGCCACATCCCACAAAGGATATGTGGACAGGCTCAGACACAGCCTGAAAGTAGCCTATGAACAAGCTCAAGCGGCCTCAGACCAAAGGGGAGCTCGAAATAAAAGAAACTTCGACTTGAAGGTCCGGGTACAAGACCTACAGCCCGGGGATCGAGTACTGTTACGCAATCTGGGGGTCCCTGGAAAACACAAACTTGCAGACAGATGGAGATCTGAACCCTATGTCATCTGCAGGAAGTTGCCGGGCCTACCTGTCTATACGTTGAAGCCAGAGGGAAAGGTAGGCCCACTGAAGACGTGGCATCGAAACCACCTTCTCCCACTTGCTGAGGCAGTTAGAATACCTCCCGTGGGAGACTCCCCTGAACCGGCCTCTATCCTGGATACTCCTAGGCCGAACACTCGGTCGCAGACCTCCCGAGCTGAAGATGGAGAGGCCTCTCAACTTAGTGGAAGTGAGGAGGGAGAACTTGATTGGCTGTGGCCTTCCCCAACTCCAGGAACTTTTACCATAGATCTTCCAACCACTGAAGACACCACAGATGGAACACTGAACCCAGAAGCCACAGAGTTCATCCCATCTAGTCCTTCAACAGATTACTGGGGAGATGCCCATGATAGTTGCTCAGAGAAAGAGGAGCCTGTGGCGCCAGAGCCAGAAATCCCAAGAGAGCAAAGGGCTCGAAGAGTCATCCGGCCTCCTAAGAAGCTGACCTACCCACAAATGGGGAACAGCTCAGAAGACTCTGTAGTTACTGCTAGGAGGAATGCTGAAAATCCAGATCCCTCCACTGTCCATTTGGTGGAGGGCAACCCCAGCTCACTCTGGCACAGTTAGGCAGGCCACCCATGATAATGTGACCTGTGGACAAGGGAATTCTCCCCCTCAGTTTTGGTGGGAATCCCCTATGCCAACATCGTTTGCAGAATTGTCTAGAGTTGTACATAGTTTTTATTAAAAGTTTATCTTTGGGGACCAAACAGTTCAAGTGGGGGGAGTGTGCAGCGGGGTGTTCCCCTTTAATGCAGAGAGACAAGAAGTTCTAGGTGAGAGGTGAGTCAGGAGGAAGTAGAGAAAATACATTGCTGGAGAGAGAGAGAGAGACTACATCACCCATAACCCCATTCTTCATATGTTCCACCGGAGAGACTCATGGGAGGGGTTATAAAAGGAGGAGGCGAGGCCGGGCTCGGCCTCTTTGGGACACGAGACTTCACAGCCTGATCCTCCTGTGCGGAGGTGTCGGAGTGCAAGGCCTGAAGCCTGAGGCCTTGCTCAGCACCAAAGAGCCTTCCACCCCCTCTGCGAGCCTGGTGGCATCTGACTTCGCTCAGCTACAGCCTTGTTGGATCGGGGACCCGATCGCTGGAGAGACTGAGCGTGTGTGGGGACACAGTCGGTGGAAGTTTCCCGGACTGAGACCGTAGTCCGGGCGGGTGAGAGGGCTGATGCCCGACTAAGATACTGTCACTTCATATAGGCCTATAGACTGTCGTGGCCTAAGAGTTATTTTGGTACTATTATTGAAGAGCCTTGGCAGAACTGAGCCTGCTGTTTATTTAGCCAAGTTCCTATCCCTATTGGATTACAAAGTCTATACTCTGTTTAAAGTGCACCACCATTACAGACCTGCCGGTGAAGAACAAGAAGGACCAAGTTAAATATTAGAACCAGGCCTGGTGGGGTTTCTAGTGTGTTTAATTACTGCGCCAGAGGGCACTTAGTTGACGGTCGCCCGTGTGGCGCACCTGTTGTGTGTGTTAACTTCATAGTGTGCTAGAGTGGCAGGACGCTGCCCTTTTTAGTGATTATTCGGAACTGTGATTTATGTTACCCCTTATTCTTATAAAGAGATTAAGTAAAACCTATACCTATTACAATTCATTACTGTGTTAATGCTCAGTTATTTATACTGCATAAGATAATTACATGATTGTTAGTACTAGCTGTGCCAGTAGGGGGTAGAGCCTATTGCCGGGGGTTGACGGAGCTGTACTCAGGGCCCAAATCTAATTCTGCGGCCTTCTTAGTTGAAGGTATCGCTACACATATATATATATATATATATATATATATATATATATTTATGTAGCGCCCTACTCCTGTTGGGTAGACGCTATATGTTAAATTTAGTTATCTGAGCTGTAGTTCAGCTCAAAAAGAATTATGTAAATTACTGGCTCTGTTTCAGTCTATCTGGGCTGCGCGTTTTCCACCTGACAATAGGTGTCACGGTCACCAGGGGTCAGGGTTGGAAATGCAGCGGGCTAGGTGTATTGGGTATTTCTTTCCCAGAAGTGACTCAGGGGGCGTGGTGAACCCGCTGTGCATTCTGGGAGGGGGTACTTAAGAGACAGGGACCACTCTATCGGGGTTCGTTGCCGGGGGTCATTGTCTGATCCTGACCTGAGGGCCCTCCTGGCCTCAGGGATGTGCGAGACATTTTTGGCCTCGGGGCCTGCTGGCCCGAGGCTCTGCAACTGAGAAGTAGGCCCAGGAGTTGCTGGGGCCTACTAGTCCAGGGATGGTCCTGCGCGGTCTTGCCTGCGGGAAGAAGCGGAACAATTGGGGACTCAATTGAGGGACGTATCTTGGTCAGTTTGCCTCACGGTGCTGCCGGACGGCTGAAAGATTCTGGCATCGTGAGCTATGTACTTTCTGAAGGAACTTTTTGCAAAGTGTCAGTGTGGTTACACGATCTTGTGGCGAAAGGTTGTGGAACGACGCAACGGCACTCATCAAGTCCGCGGCAGAGACTTTGAGCGAGCTTCGCACCGGTTGCTAGGCCAGTGAGAGTAGGCCTATCCGGTGGTTGCTGAATCCAGCGTGGAACCGTTTGTCCTCTCGATCTGAGATTGTGCCCGTGATCCACAAAGTAAAGTACCTGAAACTCCCCTATCCCTCTATCGGAACTGGTAAAATAAAGCCTTGAAGAAAACGTGTCCAAATGTTGGTGTGAACATTTATAAAAGCTCTTCAAGAAGGACAAAACAACTAAAGCCCCGTACACACGGTTGGACTTCTATCGGACTTTTCCGTGGTTTTTTGTCCGAACGGAGTTGGTCGGGAACACCCCTAGCATACACACGCTCGGACTTTTCTGCAAACTTTCCCAAAACTTTTTGCAACATCACGTGGTTTTTCAGCTCTTTTCTGCACTTTGCCGCCACCCTTTGGTCAACTTCTGCTATTGTTGGTTGATTTTAACATTAGTTGTTTTGTCCATCGGACAAAAGTCCGATGGTTTTCTGTACACAGGGTCGGACTTTGCTTTATCGGACTTTTGTTGGGCAAAAGTTTGTCCGTTTGCAGACCCAACTTTTGTCCGATGAAAACAAGAAAAAAGCAAAAAAAGTTTGTCCAATGGAGCGTACACACGGTCGGATTGTTGGTCCAACTTGCTCATAATGAAGTTTGTTGGCCAAAAGTCCGACCGTGTGTACGGGGCTTAATGTTAAAATCAACCAACAATAGCAGAAGTTGACCAAAGTGTGGCGGTAAAGAGCAGAAAAGAGCTGAAAAACCATGTGATGTTGCAAAAAGTTTTGGGAAAGTTTGCAGAAAAGTCCTGTGGTGTGTATGCTATGGGTGTGCCCGGCCAACTCCGTTCGGACAAAAATCCAGGGAAAAGTCAGATGGAAGTCCGACCGTGTGTATGGGGCTTTAGAGCCAAGCAGAAACGGCCATAGATGGATCACAATTCAGCTGAATTTCAATCCCTCTATGGTCAGCTTTACGCGTTGCCTAAAGAGCAATATAAGTGGTACTGTGCAGCATCCATACTAAACTTAAACAGATACAGAGAACTACACTCATACACAGCAACAGAAGTGGTACTGTGCAAATTCCATACATAGAGAATGAATAAATATACAGAATTTTTTTGGGGGGAATGCAGAACAAAAAAGAGAAGTGGTACTGTGCAGCGTCCATACATGCACAATAGAGAAAGATACTGAAAACTACATCTAGTGTCTATACATACAGAATAAAAAAGGAGACTAAAGCCTCATACACACGATCGGACTTCCAGCTGACTTTTCTATGAATTTTGGTCTGAAGGGCGTTGGCCGTGAACTTGTTCTGCATACAGACGGCACAACATTTTCAGCCAACATTCACCAAACCACGTGGTTTTTCAGCTCTTTACTGCCACCCTTAGGGCAACTTCTACTATTGTTGTCTGATGTTTAGCATTGGTTCGAGCATGCGTGTTTGTACTTTGGATTTTAGTTGGACAAATTTGTGTACACACGATCGGATAAACCGATGTAACAGATTTCATGCTCACCAACTGTTGGGCATTAACAGCCAACATTTGTTGTTGTTAATTCAGCCAACAATTGTCTGATGGAGCATACACATGGTCAAATTATCCGACACTGTTGTGTTACACTATGTGATTATTCTTGCTCTGTGTCTTTGAGATCTGTCCCCTTCTTTCTAGCTGAACTCTCTCTCTCACCGTAGTTCTTTATATATCTCCTCCACTTCCTGATTCTGGTCATTACTCCTGTATATCTTCCATGCTAAACATCTTACATGTGGCTTACAACTGCAACGTTTTTCTATCTATGAATATCCATCATTAAACGGAACATTCGAAAGGATTCGTCTGTCGTCCTAACTGAGTTTATTCATTGAGTTAAACTGCCTGTATCGATGCAAGGGATGAATATCAAACCAGCTTGAGTAAGGCCTACTTAAACCTGGAGATGAACTTTATCGCTTTGTAGTTGAGACAGAACAGTAGAAAAACGGCGTTTCACAGCCTAAATACAAGATTTCTGCATGTCAGTACTGAAACAGACAAGATTTACTGCCCTCATAGCAAGACAGAAGGGACAGAGCAGCACATGGCAGCCTTATGGCCTGAGACAATCTGCACAGTGTCATATTTCAGCACACAGATCCTGCCTGCTTTCACAGTCAGTCTGCTATCATCATAGTTGCCAACAGTCCCGAATTTCCCGGGACAATCCCGAATTTGGGACCCTCATCCCGAATTAAGCTTGTCCCGATTATTTTCCTGGGATTTTGCTTTTGTCCCTGGAAAATCGGGAGTGTTTTACGGAAAAAACAGCCGACGGGCTACAAAAAATGGCCGCCGTCGCCTCTGCCAGTACATTTCCCCTTGTGTTCAGTGGAGAGAGGATGGGCATCCAATCAGCTTCTCTCTTCAGTGTACAAGTATACACTGAAGCCTAGAGGCCCCTCCTCTCTACACTTAGCACACGTGGAAGCCAGGAACTGTGTAGCTGCCGCTGCACATGATGGCAGCCCGGGGAGTCAGAGGTCAGCTCTGTAGAGGAGATCACAAACAGTGAGTGTGCATGTGCTCGGTTATAGAGAGGAGGTGTATGAGATCGGCTCATCGTATTACACCTGACTGTCATCACACTGCTACTCCCCGAGGAGGACACCAGCCCCAGGGGAGGAAGGGAGGGAGAGAGAGAGATAGATAGCTCTGCTCAACAGCTCTGCTCAACAGTGAGTGTGTGTGCTGCCAGCTCCGGAGATAATGGGCACCAAGCATAGCATTTCCACCCCTACCTACACAACACAGGGCAACCTGCCATCAAGCGTGCTGGGACATGTAGTGCCACAGCTGATCCTCACTCACACACCTTATTACCTGCTGCTGAGACATGTAGTGCCACATCTGATCTTCAATCATATTAATTTTCTTAGTTTTTGGACCCTGTGCCACCCCAGCCTGCCCTGTATTACCCCAGCCTGCCCTATACCACCCCAGCCTGCCCTGTATTACCCCAACCAGCCCTATACCACCCCAGCCTGCTCTGTGCCACCCCAGCCTGCCCTATACCACCCCATCCTGCCCTGTACCACTCCAAACTGCCCTATACCAACCCAACCTGCCCTATACCACCCCAGCCTGCCCTATACCACCCCAACCTGCCCTGTGCCAACCTAACCTACCCTATACCACCCCAACCTGCCTTATGCCACCCTAACTTGCCCTATACTACCCAACCTGCTCTGTGCCACCCTAACTTTCCCTGTACCACCCCAGCCTGCCCTGTACCACCCCAGCCTGCCCTGTACCACCCCAGCCTGCGCTTTGCCATCCAAGCCTTCCCTGTGCCACTTCAACCTGCCCTGTGCCACTTCAACCTGCCCTGTGCCACCCTAACTTGCCCTATACCACCCCAATACTGCCCTAACCTGCCCTGTACCACCCTAACCTGTCATATACCACCTCAACCTGACACTATACCACCCTATTTTACCCTAATCTGCCACTATACCACCCTATACTATCATTTACAGGGGCTGGTTTGGGGTGCACCCTGTGACCGTGTGCTACCTGAATGGAGCTGGGTAGGCTAGACGGGGGGGGGGGGGGGGTTACACCATGTTTTACCCCACCAGGTGACACCAACCCTAGTGACGCCACTGCCGTACACAAGAGAGTGGAGAGTTTGTAAGGACAGACTCTGCTGGGGGCACCTGATGTAAGGATGGACTCTGCTGGGGGCACCTGATGTAAGGACTGACTCTGCTGGGGGCACCTGATGTAAGGACGGACTCTGCTGGGGGCATTTGATGGCATCTGATGGCAGGCGAAGTGGCAGGTGACACGCTTAGGGGTCCCACTGATTCAGCATTATGGTGAGTTGAATGATTTAATTTTATATTACAATGTAATAATAGAAATAATGCGCTTCAATCACCCTGACACCATAACAACCATGGTGCCTGGATGATTAAAGCGCCAACAACAGGTGTTGTGGAGTATCTTTATCTGCCGATTTTGTTAAACTTTCTGGAATACACATATTTCTATTGTGGTGTAGGATCTTCCTTCCTCTCGGACTCTAACCACACCCCTTCTGAACCACGCCCATTTAAGCCACGCCCACGATCACACGTAGACCCCGCCCATTTTTTGCCGTGGCGGGCTTCGCGTGCCGCATTTTCATATTATTATGTGACACGCCAACAAATGAATGCCCCGCCCCCTACTTATAGCAAGGCTCCGCCTACAGGCAAAAAAAGTGTCCCGGATTTTTTTTTTGCAATGTTGGCAACTATGTATCATGAGTGACCAAGCTTCTGCATGTGAACTCACATCTACCTCCCCACAAGTTCCTGAAGAAACTGAGTTACCCAAATGCTCAGTTAAACCCACTTGGAAAGTAATGGAGAATTATGAAGCTTCAAGGACTGAATTGTCAAATAGCTTGGAATTAGTCTGGGAGAAAATCCTTGCTGAAGCCAATACAGTGTCTGTTGAACGTGAACTATTGACACTAGAGGGCGCCATTAAACAACTTTCTGCCTCATATGAGCTTTATCAGCTTACCAGCAGCAAATTCACTAATGTCTTACAAAACATGAATACAGAAAGTGCGATGACACAATTAAAGCGTGTCAACATTCTTAATATTGAAAGAGACAGTTTTATCCAGCAAACCAGATTAAAGGCAGAAGCAAAAATAAAGCTGTTACAGGACACTGCATCTCACAGATCTGTTTCCACCAGACGTTCTAAAAACTCGTCAAGATCCCATAGTTCAAGATACTCAACACTCAGTGAGCGACTTATTAATGCCCGCGCTGAAGTGGAAGCCAGCAAAGTGCAGGTGGCATATGCAGAAAAAAGAGCAGAGTTGGACGCTCAAAGGGCAGAGTTGGAAGTGCAGTCAGCACGTCAAAGAGCAACAATGGAAACCTTAAATGAACAGTGTAAACATGACGCAGCTATGGCAAAGCTAAGGGTCCTACAGCAAGCTATCAGTGCAGACAAAGGTGCAAGTGAGAAAGACAGCATTAACCTAAACATAGCAGATATGGAAGACCCCCTCAAACGCACTAAAGACTATGTCCTAAGCCACTGCAGTGCACACTCCATTGTCTCCAATGCTCCCGGCTACATAGAGACTCCTTCACAGCTTCAAGTTAAAGAGGTTCCAGCAACTTCCTGCACTCAAAATCACTCCACTGCACTTCCTACCTGCCTACCTTGCCTGCCTTCATACGTCACAGAGCATCAGCGCAAGCTTCAAGCAAGTCATCAATCTCCAGTCATCGGTACAGCCTTGAATCAACGTACCATTGGAACAACTGACTTCAAGCAAGCAACTCACCTGGATGCATCTGCTGCACCATATTTCCCTGTGTCCTTTAACAACAATGTCAAAGATAACGCAATCAGCACCATACAGCCAACAGCATCTCACATAAAGGCGGAGACAACTGAGACAGAAGAGTTTGTGAGGTACATGCTTCGCAGAGAGCTCACAAAGACTGGTCTTACAAGTTTTGATGACCAACCTGAGAACTACAGAAGTTGGAAATGTGCCTTCAGAACTACAATCAGCAATATTGGCATTACAGCTGATCAAGAATTGAATCTGCTGATCAAATGGCTTGGTCCTCTATCTGCTGCACGTGTTAAGCCATTAAGATCGGTTTTCATGGACAATCCTACTGCAGGCCTCACAGCTGCATGGGAGCGACTAGAGCAAAGTTCTGGCAGTCCAGAAGCTATAGAAAATGCTTTGTTCATGCGTCTGGAAACTTTCCCAAAGATATCCGGTAAGGACAACAAAGAGTTCCAGAGACTGAGTGACCTTCTCCTTGAGCTTCAGCTAGCCAAGACAGACCCAAAACTACCTGGACTCAGTTACCTTGACACTCCAAGAGGGGTAAACCCAATTGTCTCCAAGCTCCCGTATGGTTTGCAAGAGAAATGGACTGCACTAGGGTCATCATACAAAAGAGAGAACAAGGTTTCCTTCCCTCCATTCTCTTTCTTCTGTGAATTCATCAGGGAAATTGCAGAGACCAAGAACGATCCAAGTTTTTCCTACGGTGAGTACAGTCTCTTCTCACCCTTTCCTAAGAGTACCAGTCTTCAGGGCAACTACAGAAACCATAGAGGCCCAGTGTCCGTGAAAAAGACTGACATCCTTCCCACTCCTACCACAGTTCTGGCCACGAACAAACAGAGTAGGAAGATTGAAAACCCTAACAGAGAGTGTCCCATACACAAGAAGCCACACCCCCTCAATAAATGTATCGGCTTTAGGAAAAAGCCTCTGGAAGAGCGCAAGGAGCTTTTAAAGACATTTAGGGTATGTTTCAGGTGCTGTGCTTCTACAGAACATTTTTCAAGGGACTGTAATGTGTCCATCAAGTGCATAGAGTGTGGCTCTGAAGAACATGTGCAAGCCCTCCATCCTCTTGAGCCCAGCTCTGCACAACCTGCCAACACTCCTCCCAGGTTAACGCATGGCGGGGAGAATACAGACCAAGTGCCTAATTCTACCATCATTTCTTCATCCTGCACTGAAGTTTGTGGAGAAGACCGCTGTGGTAAGTCCTGTGCTAAGATATGCTTGGTGAACATATACCACAAGGATCAACCAGAAAAGTCTCTAAAGGCATATGCTATCTTAGACGATCAGAGCAATCGATCACTTGCAAAATCGGAATTGTTCAATCTATTTGAAATAAAAGGCGAAGCTCATCCTTACACCTTGGGTACCTGTAGTGGAACTATAGAGGTTTCTGGAAGAAGGGCTCATGGACTCATGGTATCCTCTCTCAAAGGTAACTTGCAATTACCCTTACCTACACTTGTTGAGTGCAATCAGATACCTGCCAACAGGGAAGAAATCCCTACTCCAGCTGCTGCTTTCCATCACCCTCACCTCAAGGTAATAGCAAATGAGATACCGCCACTTGACAAAGATGCTCAGATCCTTCTTCTGTTAGGAAGAGACATTCTAAGAGTTCACAAGGTACACAGACAAGTCAGTGGACCCCCAGATGCCCAATTTGCCCAGTGCACGGATCTAGGGTGGGTCATCATAGGCAATGTCTGCATAGGCAAAATGAAAAGACCTACCAACATTTCGTCATTCAAGACAAATGTTCTGCCAAATGGCCGAAACACTTACTTTGAGCCATGCCCACATCACTACTGGGTGAAAGAGAAGATAGCCAGCCACGAATGGCAACATGGTATCTCAGGTGACACAAGCCCTTTCTCCTGCCATGATGGCGACTTCGGGTCTACAGTGTTTAATGCAACCAGTGAAGATGACATACTGGCTCCTTCAATGCAAGACAAAGAATTCATCAAGGTAATGGACAATGAGTTCTTTCAAGATGACTCCAATAACTGGGTAGCACCCCTACCCTTTCGTCTCCCAAGAGAGAGATTGCCCAACAACTTACAGCTGGCCATCAGTAGATTCTCCTCCTTAAAGCGAAACTTAAGCAGGAAACCAGAGATGCAAAAGCACTTTGTGGACTTTATGCAAAATGTATTTGACAGAGATCATGCAGAGCCTGCTCCCCCACTCAGGCTGGGTTCACACTAGTGCGACACGACATCCGTCCTACTTTGGATCCGACTTTGCCCAGCGACATGAGGCCGACATATGTCCGACTTTCAATGAACGGGGATCCGACTTGGATCCCCGCCAATATCAGGCACTGTGTTTGGTATGAATCTTGAGGGGGAACTCCAGGCCAAATTTTAACCACTTAACGACCGCCCACTGTAAATATACGTCAGCAGAATGGCACCGACAGGCAGAATCACGTATATGTACGTGATTGCCTTTGTATAGTTGGGGGGTCCGATCGGACCCCCCTTCTTTACAGTGGGTGGTCGTTTTACCTTCGGGAGCGATCCGGCATGAGGGGACGGCCGTTCGATTCCGGCCACCCCCTCTCGATCGCTCCCGGCGAATGAGAGAGCTTCCCCTGCCTGCCAGGAAGGAGGAAGTGATGTCATCTCTCCTGGGGCGCTCACATATACCGAGCGCCGTACAGGAGAAGATGCAGGTTAGTACACAAAACACTACACTGACACCAGGACACATAGGCACATAAATCGCCCCCCCAGGCCCCCCCAGACACCCCCAGATCACCCCCCAACCCCCCCAGTCACAGTGTCACTGATTGCAGTGACCATTTATTTAGTGATCACTGCAATCAGTGACATTTGTGACTGTAAAAGTGTCACTACATTTAGTTTTAGGTCCAGTGTAGCCCCCTAACCCCCCCTAATAAAGGTTTAACCCCCTGATCACCCCCCAGATAACCCTTTCACCCCCTATCACCACTGTCACTAAGCAATCATTTTTCTGATCGATGTCTTAGCGTCGGTGATGCTGATCGGTAGCCAGTAATTTTTTTTTAGGTTCGCCGCAGGTTTTTATAGCGTCGGGTACCCCCATATATTACCTAATGAAGGTTTAACCCCCTTGATCGCCCCCCAGGTAACCCTTTCACCCCCTATCACCACTGTCACTAAGTTATAATTTTTCTGATCGATGTCTTAGCGTCGGCGATGCTGATCGGTAGCCAGTAATTTTTTTTAGGTTCGCCGCAGGTTTTTATAGCGTCGGGTACCCCCATATATTACCTAATAAAGGTTTAACCCCCTTGATCACCCCCAGGTAACCCTTTCACCCCCTAGCACCGCCATGGCTATGCGATCATTTTTCTGATCGATGTCTTAGCGTCGGTGATGCTGATCGGTAGCCAGTAATTTTTTTTAGGTTTGCCGCAGGTTTTTATAGCGTCGGGTACCCCCATATATTACCTAATAAAGGTTTAACCCACTTGATCGCCCCCCAGGTAACCCTTTCACCCCCATCACCACTGTCACTAAGCGATAATTTTTCTGATCGATGTCTTAGCGTCGGCGATGCTGATCGGTAGCCAGTAATTTTTTTTAGGTTCGCCGCAGGTTTTTATAGCGTCGGGTACCCCCATATATTACCTAATAAAGGTGTAACCCCCTTGATCACCCCCCAGGTAACCCTTTCACCCCCTAGCACCGCCGTCACTATGCGATCATTTTTCTGATCGATGTCTTAGCGTCGGTGATGCTGATCGGAAGCCAGTAATTTTTTTTAGGTTCGCCGCAAGTTTTTATAGCGTCAGGTACCCCCATATATTATCTAATAAAGGTTTAACCCCCTGATCGCCCCCCAGGTAACCCTTTCACCCCCTATCACCACTGTCACTAAGCAATCGTTTTTATGATCGTTGTCTTAGTGTCGGTGATGCCGATAGGTAGCCAGTAATTTTTTTTTAGGTTCGCCGTCAGGTTTTTATATAGCGTCAGGTACCCCCATATATTACCTAATAAAGGTTTTAACCCCCTAATTGCCCCTAGTTAACCCTTTCACCAGTGATCATCATATAAGTGTTACGGGTGACGCTGGTTAGTTAGTTTGCTTTTTATAGTGTCAGGGCACCCGCCGTATATAACCCAATAAAGGTTTAACCCCCTGATCGCCCGGCGGGTGATATCAGTTAGGTTTTAGCGTCAGAGAGGGTCTGCGTCACACCCCAGGCAGCGTCAGGTTAGTGCCTGTAGCGCTAACACCCACACGTGAAGCATACACCCCCCTTAGTGGTATAGTATCTGATCAGCTCAATATCTGATCTGATCAGATCTATACTAGCGTCCCCAGCAGTTTAGGGTTCCCAAAAACGCACTGTTAGTGGGATCAGCCCAGATACCTGCTAGCACCTGCGTTTTGCCCCTCCGTCCAGCCCAGGCCACCGAAGTGCAGTATCGATCGATCACTGTCACTTGCAAAACACAACACACATAACTGCAGCGTTCGCAGAGACAGGCCTGATCCCTGCGACTCCAGTGCTGTAGGAGGTAATTTCACCACCACAGTTAAAAAAAAAAAAGCATATATGCCGAAGCATTGGGGCAGCAGGAGCGGAGGAGCGATTTTGCTCCTAATGCCGCGTATATACGGTCGAAATTCCGACGGAGGCTTGCCCGTGGAAAAGTCTGACCATGTGTACGCGGCATAACTTTTGCGAGAAGATGCCCCCATGCTTCGGCATATATAAATGGTGCATGTATGCCCATCATTAGAAGTGGGTGGATGAAGGGCGGTATTCTAATGGTGGGCATACCCACCGATCAATCTTTTTTTTTCGTTCAGCCAACAGGCTGCATGAAAAAAAAGATTACAATACATGTCCAACAAGGACCAGCAACGTACTGGTATGTTGCTGGACTTTGAATGTTTATACCAGAATGATGCCTGCGGGTTTAGGCATCATCTTGGCATCATTCTTTTCAGCCAGCGGCCGGCTTTCATGTAAAAGCAATCCTAGTGGCTAATTAGCCTCTGGACTGCTTTTACAAGCAGTGGGAGGGAATGCCCCCCCCCGGATATAAAAAGCGCCATTGGGAAATTGGGAAAGCATTTTATCACACCGATCTTGGTGTGGTCAGATGCTTTGAGGGCAGAGGAAAGATCTAGGGTCCAATAGACCCCAGTTTTTTCAAAAAAAGAGTACCTGTCATTACCTATTGCTATCATAGGGGATATTTACATTCCCTGAGATAACAATAAAAGTGATAAAAATAAATAAATATGGAAGCAACAGTTTAAAAATAAAATAAAAAAGCAAAATTAATAATAAAAAAAAAAAAAAAAAGCACCCCTGTCCTGCCCTGCTCTTGCCCAATGGCGAACGCAAGCGTCGGTCTGGCGTCATATGTAAACAGCAATTGCACCATGCATGTGAGGTATCACCGCGAAGGTCAGATCGAGGGCAGTAATTTTAGCAGTAGACCTCCTCTGTAAATCTAACGGGGTAACCTGTAAATGCTTTTAAAGGCTTTTAAAAATGTATGTAGTTTGTCGCCAATGCGCGTTTGTGCGAAATTTTAAAGCATGTCGTGTTTGGTATCTATGTACTCGGCCTAAGATCATCTTTTTTATTTCATCAAACATTTGGGCAATATAGTGTGTTTTAGTGCATTAAAATTAAAAAAAGTGTATTTTTTCCCCAAAAAATTTGTTTGAAAAATCGCTGTGCAAATACTGTGTAGAAAAAAAAAATGCAACACCCACCATTTTATTCTGTAGGGCCTTTGCTTTAAAAATATATACAATGTTTGGGGGTTCAACATAATTTTCTTGCAAAAAAAATATGTTTTCATGTAAACAAAAAGTGTCAAAAAGGGCTTTGTCTTCAAGTGGTTAGAAGAGTGGATGTAAGCTTCCTAATGTTGTGTATAAAATGCCAGAACAGTTCAAAACCCCCCCAAATGACCCCATTTTGGAAAGTAGACACCCCAAGCTATATACTGAGAGGCATGTCGAGTCCATGGAATATTTTATATGTTGACACAAGTTGCGGAAAAAATACAATTTTTTTTTTTTTTTTTTGCACAAAGTTGTCACTAAATGATATATTGCTCAAACATGCCATGGGCATATGTGGAATTACACCCCAAAATACATTCTGTTGCTTCTCCTGAGTACGGGGATACCACATGTGTGAGACTTTTTGGGAGCCTAGCCGCGTACGGGACCCCAAAAACCAAGCACCGCCTTCAGGCTTTCTAAGGGTGTAAATTTTTGATTTCACTTCTCACTGCCTATCACAGTTTCGGAGGCCATGGAATGCCCAGATGGCACAAACCCCCCCAAATGACCCCATTTTGGAAAGTAGACACCCCAAGCTATTTGCTGAGAGGTATTGTGAGTATTTTGCAGATCTCGCTTTTTGTCACAAAGTTTTGAAAATTGAAAAAAAAAAAAAAAAAATGTCCTTTCTTCATTTTCAAAAACAAATGAGAGCTGTAAAATACTCACCATGCCTCTCAGCAAACAGCTTGGGGTGTCTACTTTCCAAAATGGGGTCATTTGGGGGGGTTTTGTGCTATTTTGGCATTTTATGGCCTTCAAAACTGTGATAGGTAGTGAGGAGTGAAATCAAAAATTTGCGCCCTTAGAAATCCTGGAGGCGGTGCTTGGTTTCCGGGGTCCCGTACGTGGCTAGGCTCCTAAAAAGTCCCACACATGTGGTATCCCCGTACTCAGGAGAAGCAGCAAAATGTATTTTGGGGTGCAATTCCACATATAACCATGGCATGTGTGAGCAATATATCATTTAGTGACAACTTTTTGTAATTTTTTTTTTTGTCATTATTCAATCACTTGGGACAAAAAAAAAAAATATTCAATGGGCTCAACAGGCCTCTCAGCAATTTCCTTGGGGTGTCTACTTTCTAAAATGGGGTCATTTGGGGGGGTTTTGTGTTATTTTGGCATTTTATGGCCTTCAAAACTGTGATAGGTAGTGAGGAGTGAAATCAAAAATTTGCGCCCTTAGAAATCCTGAAGGCGGTGCTTGGTTTCCGGGGTCCCGTACGTGGCTAGGCTCCTAAAAAGTCCCACACATGTGGTATCCCCGTACTCAGGAGAAGCAGCAAAATGTATTTTGGGGTGCAATTCCACATATAACCATGGCATGTGTGAGCAATATATCATTTAGTGACAACTTTTTGTAATTTTTTTTTTTTTTTGTCATTATTCAATCACTTGGGACAAAAAAAAAAAATATTCAATGGGCTCAACATGCCTCTCAGCAATTTCCTTGGGGTGTCTACTTTCTAAAATGGGGTCATTTGGGGGGGTTTTGTACTGCCCTGTCATTTTAGCACCTCAAGAAATGAGATAGGCAGTCATAAATTAAAAGCTGTGTAAATTCCAGAAAATGTACCCTAGTTTGTAAACGCTATAACTTTTGCGCAAACCGATAAATATACGCTTATTGACATTTTTTTTACTAAAGACATGTGGCTGAATAAATTTTGGCCTAAATGTATGACTAAAATTGAGTTTATTCGATTTTTCTTATAACAAAAAAGTAGAAAATATCATTTTTTTTCAAAATTTTCGGGCTTTTTCCGTTTATATCGCAAAAAATAAAAATCGCAGAGGCAATCAAATACCATTAAAAGAAAGCTCTATTTGTGGGAAGAAAAGGACGCAAATTTCGTTTGGGTACAACATTGCATGTCCGCACAATTTACAGTTAAAGCAGCGCAGTGCAAAATTCTGAATTCACCTCTGGTCCTCTAGCTACCAAATGGTCCGGGGCTTAAGTGGTTAAATAAAAAAAAATGGCGTGGGTTCCCCTCCAGAGGCATACCAGGCCCTTGGGTCTGGTCTGGATTTAAACAGGCGCCCCTACGCCGAAAAACGGCGTGGGGGTCCCCCCAAAATCCAAACCAGACCCTTATTCGAGCACACAACCTGGCCGGCCGCAGGGGAAGAGGGGGGGACGAGAGGGCGGCCCCCCCCTCCCTCCTGAACCGTACCAGGCCGCATGCCCTCAACATGGGGGGTTTGATGCTCTGGGGCAGGGGGGCGACCTGCGGCCCCCCCACCCCAGAGCACCCTGCCCCCATGTTGATGAGGACAGGGCCTCTTCCCGACAACCCTGGCCGTTGGTTGTCGGGGTCTGCGGGCGGGGGGCTTATCGGAATCCGGGAGCCCCCTTCAATAGGGGGGACCCCAGAACCCGGCCCCCCCACCCTATGTGAATGAGTATGGGGTACATCGTACCCCTACCCATTCACCTGGTGGAAAAAATTGCAATAAAAAAACACTACACAGGTTTTTAAAGTAATTTATTACACAGCTCCGGGGGTCTTCTTCCGACTCCGGCGCTCTTCTTCCGACTTCCGGGGGTCTTTTCCGACTTCGGGGGTCTCCGGTGCCGTCTCCCGCTCTCCGGTTCTTTCTTCCGCCGGGCCTCCGCTAACTTCTTTTTAGCTCTTTTGCTAACGGAGGCGCGGTCTTCCCGTCGTCGCCGTCGGCTTCTTCTTCCCTCTTTGTCTCCTCGATGTTGACTCGTCGCTTCCTCCCGCTGTAATACTGGCTCTCCGCTCCGCTCCGCATTAATATAGGCTTCTCATGACGTCACAGTCACATGCTCCCATGACGTCACAGTCACATGCTCCGGGGCCATGTGCCCCGGATCATGTGACTGTGATGTCATGAGAAGCCTATATTAATGCGGAGCGGAGCGGACAGCCAGTATTACAGCGGGAAGAAGCGACGCGTCAACATCGAGAAGGAGAAGAGGATAGAAGACGCCGACGGCGACGACGGGAAGACCGCGCCCCTCCACCAGCAAAAGAGCTAAAGTTAGTGGAGGGGCCGGCAGAAGGACAACGGAGAGCCGGACGAGACAACGGGAAGACCGGGCCTCTGTTAGCAAGAGAGCTAAAAAGAAGTTAGCGGAGGCCCGGCGGAAGAAAGAACCGGAGAGCGCGGAGACGACACCGGAGACCCCCGAAGTCAGAAAAGACCCCCGGAGTCGGAAGGAGACCCCCGGAGCTGTGTAATAAATTACTTTAAAAACCTGTGTAGTGTTTTTTTATTGCAATTTTTTTCCACCAGGTGAATGGGTAGGGGTACGATGTACCCCATACTCATTCACATAGGGTGGGGGGGCCGGGATCCGGGGGCCCCTTATTGAAGCGGGCTCCCGGATTCCGATAAGCCCCCCGCCCGCAGACCCCGACAACCAACGGCCAGGGTTGTCGGGAAGAGGCCCTGTCCTCATCAACATGGGGGCAGGGTGCTCTGAGGTGGGTGGGCCGCAGGTCGCCCCCCTGCCCCAGAGCACCAAACCCCCCATGTTGAGGGCATGCGGCCTGGTACGGTTCAGGAGGGAGGGGGGCCGCTCTCTCGTCCCCCCCTCTTCCCCTGCGGCCGGCCAGGTTGCGTGCTCGGATAAGGGTCTGGTTTGGATTTTGGGGGGACCCCCACGCCGTTTTTTGGCGTAGGGGCGCCCGTTCAAATCCAGACCAGACTCAAGGGCCTGGTATGCCTCTGGAGGGGAACCCACGCCGTTTTTTTTATTTAAAATTTGGCCTGGAGTTCCCCCTCAAGAGCAGTACAGCACAAGTCGCATGCCAAAGTCGGAACATGCAAGACTGCGGTCCGACTTTGATCCGACTTTAATGATAGTCAATGGGCTGAAGTCGGATCAAAGTCGGACCAAAGTAGTACAGGGAGCATTCTCAAAGTCGGACCGACATGTGTCGGACCAGTTAAGACGGCTCCCATAGGGAAACATTGATTTTCACACGCCATGCGACATAAGCTCCCAATGTCGGAGCGTTTGTCGCCCCAGTGTGAACCAGGCCTCAAGGAGGGAGAAGAATGCTGGTACCTTCCATCCTTTGGCGTGTATCACCCACGCAAACCAGACCAAATCAGAGTTGTCTTTGATTCCAGTGCTCAGCACGAAGGTGTTTCTCTTAACAACATGCTCCTTACTGGACCCAACTTGAACAACAGTCTAATAGGAGTCTTGATTCGTTTCAGACAAGAGCCTGTAGCAGTAATGGCCGACATTCAACATATGTTTCACTGCTTCATCGTCAGAGAAGACAACAGAAACTACCTCAGGTTTCTATGGCACAAGGACAATGACCTCAACAAGGAAGTTATAGATTATCGCATGAAGGTACATGTCTTCGGTAACAGTCCTTCCCCAGCAGTGGCAACTTATGGGCTAAGGAAAACAGCTCAGACTGGAGAAGTTGAATATGGATCTGATGCCCATCAATTTGTTGAAAGAAACTTCTACGTTGACGACACACTAAAGTCCTTTCCAACTGCTAAAGAAGCAATTGATCTTCTCACCAGAACAAAGGAGATGCTGTCTGTAGCAAACCTTAGACTGCACAAGATTATATCCAACAGCCAGGAACTTATGAATGCCTTTCACTCTGAGGACTATGCCACTAGTCTAAAAAACCTTGACTTAGGTACAGATGTGCCTCCTGTACAGCGAAGTCTGGGTTTGTTGTGGAACATCAAGCAAGACAAATTCACCTTCCAAGTGTCAACTTGTGACAAACCCTTCACTAAGAGAGGAGTCCTGTCCGTGGTGAATAGCATCTATGACCCACTGGGTTTCCTTGCTCCAGTTACCATTCAAGGTAAGATTTTACTAAGACAGTTGTCTACTGAGAACATAGACTGGGATACTCCCTTGCCTAGTGAGAATCAACACAAGTGGGAAAGGTGGAGATATTCTTTGAAGTCACTAGAAAAACGTCAGATTCCCCGTTGCTATGTTCCAGGATCCACTTCAACTGCTAACCGGAGAGAGATTCATATTTTCTCTGATGCATCAGTTGAAGCTATTGCTGCAGTAGCCTATTTGAAGACCTCTGAACTGAATGGAGAATCACACTGTAGTTTTGTCCTAGGCAAGGCAAAACTCACTCCCAAGCCTGTACATACCATACCAAGACTTGAACTTTGTGCAGCCGTGCTAGCAGTAGAAATTGCAGAGGTCATACGAAGTGAAATGGACACTACAATTGATTCTTTCACCTTCTATACAGACAGTAAGGTAGTACTTGGTTACATAAACAACCAAACAAAACAATTTTATGTGTACGTCAGCAACAGGGTTGAACGTATCAAGAGATTCTCTCTACCAAGTCAATGGCATCACGTTCCCACTGAACTCAACCCAGCTGACTGTGGGACCAGAGCCGTGTCACCTGCCGCTCTTCAGGACAGCTTATGGCTGTCACCTCCAAGGTTTCTGTGTGAGGACTCTTACTTACTCCCTATTGACACCACCTATGGGCTAGTAAACCCTGAAGATGATAAGGAAATAAGAACTGTGAACACCTCACTCCACACTTCTGTAAGTACAAAACAGAAGCTGCGGTCACACCATTACAAGCATCAATGGAAGCAGGTGCAGCATCTAGCCAATGTGTTCTGGGATCACTGGAAGAAAAAGTATCTTCACCACCTTCAAGGTCGTAACAAATGGCAAGTATCTAAGCCGAATCTTAAGGTTGGAGACCTCATCCTTCTAAAAGACAAGGAAGTTTGTCGGAATGAGTGGCCTATGGGTCTTATTACTAAAAGTTATGCCCAGCGACGATAACAAAGTCCGGAAGGTAGAAGTCAAGGTAACCAAGGGAGGATCGACACGAACCTTTAGTCGACCAATTATAGAGTTAGTACTCCTTTTGTCAGGTGAGTGACTTGTGCAAGGACTAGCCATGCTGTTGGCACGGCGGGGAGTACATTGCTGCCATCTACAGGTTCTACTCAGAACTTTGGAATTATTTGAAGACATCATACTGTGACTTTATGTTCTTCATCCTGTTGAACTTACATTTATTATTTGCTTGTTGCATGTTTTTTATTACAGGTTCCAGGACATTCGTCAGTATTGGACTTTTTGAAAATATATATATTAGTTTAAGGTTATGAAATCTAAAGATTTCAGACGGGGAGTGTTGTGTTACACTATGTGATTATTCTTGCTCTGTGTCTTTAAGATCTGTCCCCTTCTTTCTAGCTGAACTCTCTCTCTCACCGTAGTTCTTTATATATCTCCTCCACTTCCTGATTCTGGTCATTACTCCTGTATTTCTTCCATGCTAAACATCTTACATGTGGCTTACAACTGCAACGTTTTTCTACCTATGAATATCCATCATTAAAACGGAACATTCGAAAGGATTCATCGTCTGTCGTCCTAACTGTGAGTTTATTCATTGAGTTAAACTGCCTGTATCGATGCAAGGGATAATAGCAAACCAGCTTGAGTAAGGCCTACTTAAACCTGGAGATGAACTTTATCGCTTTGTAGTTGAGACAGAACAGACACAACACGTCCATCAGACAATGATGGCCATAAAATTGGATCGTGTGTACGGGCCTTTAGAATTACATACAGAACAAGTGAAGTGTGCCGTATCCATAAAGTTAACACACACACTCAGGCATTAATACAACAGCGCAGTTTATATATTACACTGCAATTATTCAAAGGATTATATTATAAAAGAGAACACACATGCATCTTATGTAGATAAAATAAAATTGCAGCCACTGAGGGCTTTTATTTTTTGAAGCTGCATGTTTCCTTAGCTGTCATCCTGATCCTTTGCCTTACTACACAAAAGTGGAGAGTGCAAAATCTGCATAGAAACCAATAAGCTTGCAGGTTTTATTGCCAACATCCAATTGAACAAGCTGAAGTTAGAAACTGATTGGTTTCTCTGCAGAACTGCACCAGATTTTGCACTCTCCAGGTTTAGTAAATCTCCCCCAAGGAGTCACTTGGCTTGAAACAAGTATGCAGCAAGCAGTCTGAATAGGCCAAACTCCCATTTGAAATGCTGTTCTGGGTCAGGGGCACACTAGGTAGAGAAGCAAGGATCAGAGCGCCAAGATTTAGGGGTTTTGCGCACTGCTGCCTAAAAACTCCATATTTTTAGGTATACGTTTTTTTTTTTACTGATCTAAATGCAACCCATTGTTTTCAATATACCTGTACACATAATTTGCTGCATATGGATTTGCTGCATATGGATGAATTAAATACAAACACAGAAATCTGTGTTGCTGGTCAGTATCTTACACATTTATAAACATAAAATGGTAATTTGAAAAGGTTAAAATTCCATTCTGTGAGCTAGAATTTATTTCACCTGTATATGTGCAAAATAAACACAAGGGCCAGTTCACACCATAAAAACGCAGTCCGGATGTGTTTTTGATGCTTTTCTGCATGCGCGTTTTTGATGCGTTTTAATGAGTTTTTGGTGCATTGTTTCCTCCTTTTTTTTCTTAATCTTACAAAAAGGACGTGTGTTCCAGTGTGTGTTTGGGTGCGTTCTGGATGTGCTTTACAGCGTTCCAGTACAGTCCAGTGCAGAAAAAAATCAGTATTCTATTTTTCTCTGGAACTGGAATGCACTGGAACTGCAAGCACTGGTGTGAACTATGCCATTGAAAACCATATAACCTACTTTCCATGCGTTTTTGATGCAGAAAAAAAAAAATACACTGGACTGCATGTGGTGTGAACTGGCCCTAACTCCACTTTTGTTGAGAAAAAAAACATTCCCTCCTGAGTGATCTAAGTACATTGCAAGGATTTTAACAAAACTTTGTTACAGATTGCTACCTTTTGTTATTCTGAAGAAATCCCTGTGTGTTTGCCTGTGTCCATGTGGTAAGTATCTAATGGGACTGGGTTTTATAAAATTATCAATCAGCTGCTGCACCTGAGGAAAATTGCAGGGTCTGCATCCTTTTAGGCCTGGTTCACACCTATGCATTTTTTAGTGCTGTAGAATCACACTACCTTCCATTTAACCACTTAAGGAACGCCGCACGACGATGTACGACAGAATGGCACGGACAGGCACAAGGGCGTACAGGTACATCCCCTTTAAGAACCTGTCCGTGGGTCGCTCGCAACCCGGTCCGAAGCTCCGTGACCGCGCCCGTGGAACCCGCGGACCCGATCGCCGCCGGTGTCCCGCGATCGGGTCACAGAGCTGAAGAACAGGGAGAGGTAAGTGTAAACAAACCTTTCCCCGTTCTTCCTAGTGGCAGTGTCACTGATCGTTTGTTCCCTGTCATAGGGAGCGAAGATCAGTGACGTCACACACCAAGCCACGCACCCCTTCAGTTAGAATCACTCATTAGGTCACACTTAAATCCTACATCGCCACCTAGAGGTTAAACCCTTCACTGCAAGTGTCATTTTCAAAATGACAATGGTCTCAAAAATGTGTCAAAAGTGTCCAATGTGTCTGCCATAATGTCGCAGTCACGATTAAAAAAAAAAAAAGCTGATCGTCGCCATTACTAGTAAAATATGTTTTTATAAAAATGCCATAAAACTACCCCCTATTTTGTAGATATTATACATTTTGTTAAAACCAATCAATAAATGCTTATTGTGATTTTTTTTACCAAAAATATGTAGAAGAATACGTATCGACCTAAACTGAGGAAAAAAAATAAAAACATTTTTAATATATTTTTTGGGGATATTTATTATAGCAAAAGGTAAAAAAATTACATTTTTTTCAGAATTGTCGCTCTATTTTTGTTTATAGCACAAAAAATAAAAACCGTAGAGGTGATCAAATACCACCAAAAGAAAGCTCTATTTGTGGGGAAAAAAAGGACGTAAATTTTGTTTGGGAGCAACGTTGCATGACCGCGCAATTGTCAGTTAAAGCGACGCAGTGCCGAATCGTAAAAAGGGGCCTGGTCATTAACCACTTAAGCCCCGTCCATTTCGGGCCATTAGGACCAAGCCTGTTTTTGGGATTCGGCACTGCGCTGCTTTAACTGTAAATTGTGCGGACATGCAATGTTGTACCCAAATGAAATTTGCGTCCTTTTCTTCCCACAAATAGAGCTTTCTTTTAATGGTATTTGATTGCCTCTGCGATTTTTATTTTTTGCGATATAAACAGAAAAAGACCGAAAATTTTGAAAAAAAATGATATTTTCTAATTTTTGTTATAAGAAAAATCGAATAAACTCAATTTTAGTCATACATTTAGGCCAAAATGTATTCAGCCACATGTCTTTAGTAAAAAAAATGTCAATAAGCGTATATTTATTGGTTTGCGCAAAAGTTATAGCGTTTACAAACTAGGGTACATTTTCTGAAATTTACACAGCTTTAAATTTATGACTGCCTATCTCATTTCTTGAGGTGCTAAAATGGCAGGGCAGTACAAAACCCCCCCAAATGACCCCATTTTGGAAAGTAGACACCCCAAGGAAATTGCTGAGAGGCATGTTGAGCCCATTGAATATTTAATTTTTTTGTCCCAAGTGATTGAATAATGACAAAAAAAAAAAAAAAATTACAAAAAGTTGTCACTAAATGATATATTGCTCACACATGCCATGGTTATATGTGGAATTGCACCCCAAAATACATTCTGCTGCTTCTCCTGAGTACGGGGATACCACATGTGTGGGACTTTTTAGGAGCCTAGCCACGTACGGGACCCCGGAAACCAAGCACCGCCTTCAGGATTTCTAAGGGCGCAAATTTTTGATTTCACTCCTCACTACCTATCACAGTTTCGAAGGCCATAAAATGCCAAAATAGCACAAAACCCCCCCAAATGACCCCATTTTGGAAAGTAGACACCCCAAGCTATTTACTGAGAGGCATGTTCAGTCCATGGAATATTTTATATTTTGCCACAAGTTGCGGGAATATGACAAACTTTTTTTTTTTTTGCACAAAGTTGTCACTAAATGATATATTGCTCACACATGCCATGGGCATATGTGAAATTACACCCCAAAATACATTCTGCTGCTTCTCCTGAGTACGGGGATACCACATGTGTGGGACTTTTTGGGAGCCTAGCCGCATACGGGACCCCAAAAACCAAGCACCGCCTTCAAGGTTTCTAAGGGCATAAATTTTTGATTTCACTCCTCACTACCTATCACAGTTTTGAAGGCCATAAAATGCCAAGATGGCACAAAACCCCCCCAAATGACCCCATTTTGGAAAGTAGACACCCCATGCTATTTGCTGAGAGGCATGTTGACCCCATTGAATATTTTTTTTTTTTGTCCCAAATGATTGAATAATGACAAAAAGAAAAAAAAAATGTACAAAAAGTTGTCACTAAATGATATATTGCTCACACATGCCATGGTTATATGTGGAATTGCACCCCAAAATACATTCTGCTGCTTTTCCTGAGTACGGGGATACCACATGTGTGGGACTTTTTGGGAGCCTAGCCGCGTACAGGGCCCCAAAAACCAAGCACCGCCTTCAGGATTTCTAAGGGCGTAAATTTTTGATTTCACTCCTCACTACCTATCACAGTTTCGAAGGCCATAAAATGCCAAAATAGCACAAAACCCCCCCAAATTACCCCATTTTGGAAAGTAGACACCCCAAGCTATTTGCTGAGAGGCATGTTGAGTCCATGGAATATTTTATATTTTGCCACAAGTTGCGGGAATATGACAAACTTTTTTTTTTTTGCACAAAGTTGTCACTAAATGATATATTGCTCACACATGCCATGGGCATATGTGAAATTACACCCCAAAATACATTCTGCTGCTTCTCCTGAGTACGGGGATAGCACATGTGTGGGACTTTTTGGGAGCCTAGCCGCGTACGGGACCCCAAAAACCAAGCACCGCCTTCAAGGTTTCTAAGGGCATAAATTTTTGATTTCACTCCTCACTACCTATCACAGTTTTGAAGGCCATAAAATGTCAAAATAGCCCAAAACCCCCACAAATGACCCCATTTTGGAAAGTAGACACCCCAAGCTATTTGCTGAGAGGCATGGTGAGTATTTTACAGCTCTCATTTGTTTTTGAAAATTAAGAAAGACATTTTTTTTTCTTTTTTTTTTTCTTTTTTTACATTTTCAAAACTTTGTGACAAAAAGCGAGATCTGCAAAATACTCAACATACCTCTCAGCAAATAGCTTGGGGTGTCTACTTTCCAAAATGGGGTCATTTGGGGGGGTTTTGTGCCATCTGGGCATTCCATGGCCTCCGAAACTGTGATAGGCAGTGAGGAGTGAAATCAAAAATTTACACCCATAGAAATCCTGAAGGCGGTGCTTGGTTTTTGGGGTCCCGTACGCGACTAGGCTCCCAAAAAGTCCCACACATGTGGTATCCCCGTACTCAGGAGAAGCAACAGAATGTATTTTGGGGTGTAATTCCACATATGCCCATGGCATGTTTGAGCAATATATAATTTAGTGACAACTTTTTGTACATTTTTTTTTTTTTGGTCATTATTCAATCACTTGGGACAAAAAAAAAAAATATTCAATGGGCTCAACATACCTCTCAGCAAATAGCTTGAGGTGTCTACTTTACAAAATGGGGTCATTTGGGGGGGTTTTGAACTGTCCTGGCATTTTATGCACAACATTAGGAAGCTTATGTCACACATCATCCACTCTTCTAACCACTTGAAGACAAAGCCCTTTCTGACACTTTTTGTTTACATGAAAAAAAAAATTTTTTTGCAAGAAAATTATGTTGAACCCCCAAACATTATATATTTTTTTAAAGCAAAGGCCCTACAGATTAAAATAGTGGGTGTTGCATTTTTTTTTCCACACAGTATTTGCGCAGCGATTTTTCAAACGCATTTTTTGGGGGAAAAACACACTTTTTTTATTTTTAATGCACTAAAAAAACACTATATTGCCCAAATGTTTGATGAAATAAAAAAGATGATCATAGGCCGAGTACATGGATACCAAACACGACATGCTTTAAAATTGCGCACAAACGCGCAGCGGCGACAAACTACATTCATTTTTAAAAGCATTTAAAAGCCTTTACAGGTTACCACGTTAGATTTACAGAGGAGGTCTACTGCTAAAATGACTGCCCTCGATCTGACCTTCGCGGTG
The DNA here is from genome assembly GCA_029206835.1 of Rana muscosa. Lineage (NCBI taxonomy): Eukaryota > Metazoa > Chordata > Amphibia > Anura > Ranidae > Rana > Rana muscosa. The sequence goes on along the minus strand of CM055125.1, from coordinate 188,470,337 downwards.
ATACCTCACATGCATGATGCAATTGCTGTTTACATATGACGCTAGACCGACGCTTGCGTTCGCCTTTGCGCAATAGCAGGGGGGACAGCGGTGCTTTTTTTTTTTTTTTTATTATTATTTATTTGGCTTTTTTATTTTATTTTTAAACTGTGCCTTCCATATTTTATTTTTTTACCATTTTTATCGTTATCTCAGGGAATGTAAATATCCCCTATGATAGCAATAGGTAGTGACAGGTACTCTTTTTTTGAAAAAAATTGGGGGGTTAGACCCTAGATCTTTCCTCTGCCCTCAAAGCATCTGACCACACCAAGATCGGTGTGATAAAATGCTTTCCCAATTTCCCGATGGCGCTTTTTATATCCGGGGGGGGGGACATTCCCTCCCACTGCTTGTAAAAGCAGTCTAGAGGCTAATTATCTGCTAGAATTGCTTTTACATGAAAGCCGGCTGCTGGCTGAAAAGAATGATACCAAGATGATACCTAAACCCGCAGGCATCATTCTGGTATAAACATTCAAAGTCCAGCAACATACCAGTACGTTGCTGGTCCTTGTTGGACATGTATTGTAATCTTTTTTTTCATACAGCCTATTGGCTGAACGAAAAAAAGAGATTGATTGGTGGGTATGCCAACCATTAGAATACCTCCCTTCATCCACCCACTTCTAATGATGGGCATATATGCCGAAGCATGGGGGCATCCTCCCGCAAAAAAGTTATGCCGCGTACACACGGTCAAGCCTTCGTCGGAATTTCGACCGTATGTACGCAGCATAAAAGGTTATGCCGCGTACACACGGTCAGACTTTTCCACGGGCAAGCCTCCGTTGGAATTTCGACCGTATATACGCGGCATTAGGAGCAAAATCGCTCCTCCGCCCCTGCTGCCCCCATGCTTCGGCATATATGCTCTTTTTTTTAACTGTGGTGGTGAAATCACCTCCTACAGCGTTGGAGTCACGGCTTTATGTATCGTGGGAGCAAACGCTGTTGCTGTCAAGATAAATAGATCCGCGCTGCAACTGAATGGCGTACCTGCTAAGCAAATGGTGGTTAACATTAAAACAAAGTAACATTACAGTACAACAGTAAGACCTTACCATGCCATACCTGCAAAGCAAATACCAAAACAAAACCTAGTAAAAAATAAAAAAATGTTTTAACGCAACCTGTGCCTAAAATATATATATGCCGAAGCATGGGGGCATCCTCCCGCAAAAAAGTTATGCCGCGTACACACGGTCGGAATTTTCCACGGGCAGGCCTCCGTCGGAATTTCGACCGTATGTACGCGGCATTAGGAGCAAAATCGCTCCTCCGCCCCTGCTGCCCCCATGCTTCGGCATATATGCTCTTTTTTTAACTGTGGTGGTGAAATCACCTCCTACAGCACTGGAGTCACGGCTTTATGTATCGTGGGAGCAAACGCTGTTGCTGTCAAGATAAATAATTCCGCGCTGCAGTTGAATGGCGCACCTGAAAACAAAAAATTACATACCTGAAAAGCAAGCATGATAAAACATTGCAGAATAGAATACAGTAAAAAAGAGCAGAACAATAGAGAGAAAATAGAGAGAGAGAGAGAACAATAAAACGACAACTATTTTTGGTTTTTTTATTTTATATTTTTTTTGTGTTTTGTTTTTTACGTTTTTTTTTTCTTTTTTACACTTTTTTTTGTAACTTTACAACTGTAATGGTTCGGGTCTCTCAAAATGTAATGGCATCTTGGGAGACCCTGTGTAAGTGTGTCCTTGTCTGTGAAATGCTGTACCCTACGCTAAAACTTCACTTTTGAGTGGTAGCGTTCAAAACATTCACCTTGGCAAAGTCCAGGCTTGTCAGGACAGAGTGGACAAAAACTACGGGTGTCACGCCTAAATCCGCGCTTGCTACAGACACGACATCTTTTTTGGGGGTGGCTTTGGGTAGGGGTACTCGGGAGGACATACGAATAATGCCTCTCATGCAGCCGGCTTACTGCATTTGGTTGGGAATGGTGAGGTGCAGAACCGCCTGGATACAGGAGTTCTGTGACTATCTCATTCTGGAATTTTAGAAGAGATAACGTCCCGCCTGAAGCTCTGTATAGCACATGAGCGTTCAGCAAAGCCAATTGGAATAATGATAGAGACACTTTTTTGTACCAGCGTCTCGCCTTACGGTCAATTAGATACGGCGCCATCAACTGGTCGTTGAGGTCCACCCCTCCCATATTTTGGTTATATTCGTGGACACAGAGGGGTTTCTCCACAACACCAGTCGCCGTACGAATTTGGACTGTCGTGTCTGCATGAAGGGAGGTAAGAAGGAAAACATTCTTATTGTCCCTCCACTTCATAGCGAGCAAGTTATTACACTTCAAGCAGGCTCTCTCCCCCAGCCTAAGACGGGCATCTACAAGCCGCTGGGGAAAGCCCCGGCGATTAGGTCGCACGGTGCCACATGCTCCAATCTTATGATCAAACAAGTGACTAAACAGTGGCACGCTCGTGTAATAATTGTCCACATACAAGTGGTACCCCTTTCCGAATAAGGGTGACACCAAGTTCCACACTACCTTGCCAGCGCTCCCTATGTAATCCGGGCAGTTGACCGACTCAATCTGACTGTCTTTTCCCTCATAAACCGTAAAGTTCACTACATAGCCTGTTGCCCTGTCACAGAACTTGTAGAGCTTGACCCCGTATCTGGCACGCTTGCTGGGAAGGTACTGCTTGAAAGACAAGCGGCCAGAAAATTTAATCAGGGACTCATCAACGCAGACAACTTGATCGGGAGTAAACAAGGCTGCAAAACGTTCGTTGAAGTGGTTTATGAGGGGCCGAATTTTATAGAGCCGGTCGTATTCAGGGTCCCCACGTGGACGACAAAGTTCATTGTCGTTGAAGTGCATGAACCGCAAAATCTGCTCGTATCGTGCCCTGGACATGGAGGCAGAGAACACGGGCATGTGGTCAATTGGGTGCGTGGACCAATAAGCACGCAATGACGGAAATTTATGTGTGCCCATGTTGAGGGAAAGGCCCAGAAAGGTCTTAAATTCGGAAACCGTAATTGGTTTCCAATTTCTGGCAATTTTAGGCAACTGGGGGTTAGCGGCGATAAATTGACCAGCATATAAATTACTCTGGTCCACAATAGATCTATAGAGATCTTCCGTGAAAAACAGCAAATAAAAATCAATTGGAATAAAATCAGCTGTTTCCACCTGAATACCGGGTTGGGCAGTGAATGGGGGAAGTACGGGTTCTGCAGAAGTGGTGGGGACCCAATCAGGATAGGCGAATTCTGCAGGAAGGGCAGTATGGGCACGACGGGCCTGCCTTTGTCTTCTTGGTGGCAGCGGGACACTACTTGTGCTTGCCACCTCGCCAGCTTGAACTGCACTTATGGGACTCGCCACGTCACCAAGTGTTACTGCAGTGCTGGATGTACGTCCAGGCTGTACTAGGCCGCTGGTGCTTGCCAGTTCACCAGAAGGAATAGCGGCGCTAGTACTACTCTGCTCCATGATACGAGAGACCTGCGGTTCTTGCTCCTCAACAACCTCAGAAGATCGGGATCGGGTACGCCTGACCTTAGCAGGGACCTCAACTTCGTCGTCAGAGCTATCTGACGTGGGGCCGCTGACGTCACTGTCTTCTACGGGAAGATATTCTGAGCCTGAATCTGACAGATACGTGACCTCCTCTTCACTATCTGTCATGCTCAGAATCTCGTAGGCCTCTTTACTAGTGTACCTTCGTCTTGCCATTTTGGGCTCTAAATTTAGGGGTACACTAGTAAGATTCACAGGAAAAAAAGCACCTGACTGTCGTCAGCAAATATATCAAACGCTACAAAAAAACTGTTAGCGATCGCAGGGATCAGGCCTGTCTCTGCGAACGCTGCAGTTATGTGTGTTGTGTTTGGTAAGTGACAGTGATCGATCGATACTGCACTTGGGTGGGCTGGGCTGGGCTGGGCTGGGCGGAGGGGCTAAACGCAGGCGCTAGCAGGTATCTGGGCTGATCCCGCTAACACTGCGTTTTTGGGAACCCTAAACCGCTGGGGATGCTAGTATAGATCTGATCAGATACTATACCACTAAGGGGGGTGTATGCTTTGCGCGTGGGTGTTAGCGTTACTGGCACTAACCTAACACTGCCTGGGGCGACGCAGACCCTCTCTGGCGCTAAAACCTAATTGATCTCACCCGCCGGGCGATCAGGGGGGTTAAACCTTTATTGGGTTATATACGGCGGGTGCCCTGATGCTATAAAAAGCAAACTAATCAACCAGCGTCACCCGTAACCTTTATATGGTGATCACTGGTGAAAGGGTTAACTAGGGGCAATCAGGGGGTTAAAACCTTTAAATATGGGGGTACCTGACACTATATAAAAACCTGACGGGTAACTAAATAACTTACTGGCTAACCAGCGACACCAGTGACGCTTAAACGGCGATCACTGGTGAAAGGGTTAACTCTAGGGGCAATCAGGGGGTTAAAATAATATATGGGGGTACCTGACACCAATAAAAACCTGCGGCGAACCTAAAAAAAAAAAAATAACTGCCTATCTAAAACACCAGCGACACGAATACAGCGATCGGAAAAACAATCGCTTAGTGACGCTGAAGTTAGGGGGTGAAAGGGTTACCTGGGGGGTGATCAAGGGGTTAAACCTTTATTAGGGGGGGTTAGGGGGCTACCCTGGACCTAAAGGGGCCTAATCCTAACTGCCCTGCAACTTTTTACAATCACAGATGACACTAAATGCAGTGATCAGTAAAATAAATGATCACTGCAATCAGTGACACTGTGATTGGGGGCTTTGGGGTGACCTGGGGGGTGATCTGGGGGTGATTTGTGTGCCTATGTGTACCTACGTGTCAGTGGACTGTTGGAGCACTAACCTCTGTCTTCACTCCTCGGCGCCGGGAACGAAAAGACCGCGGCGAGGGAGATGACATCACTTCCTCCAGCCTGTGTTTACATCACATGGCGGAGGAAGCAATTTCATTGGCCGGGAGCGATCGCGAGGGGGGGGGCGGAATCGAGCGGCCGCCCCCTCATGCCTGATCGCTCCCGAACACTTAACGGCCGCTCACTGCAGTGAAGGGGGGTCCGGATGGACCCCCCAACTGCACAAAGGCGATCACGTAGATCTACGTGATTCTGCCTGTCCGTGCCATTCTGCCGACGTAAATCGGCGGTGGGCGGTCGTTAAGTGGTTAACCAGCCAAAATGGTCCGGGGCTGAAGTGGTTAACATGGTTTCCTATGGGTCACGTTCACATCTATGCATTTTATTGAAAGTGCCAGGGACTTTTTTCTGGTTTTTGGTTCCATAGACTTCAATGGATCAAAAATGTGTATTGCAAAATGCACCGAGAATATGTGTGAACCAGGCCTTAGTCGTGATTTCCTATTGGGAGTAACTCACCAAAAACGACATATTTGTTGCAGGGGATGCCTTAAATCTGACTTGTATCTAAAGCCTCATACACACGATCGGACTTCAAACAAACTTTTCCGTGGATTTTTGTTTGAAGGGGGTTGGCCGGGAACGCCCATAGCATACACACGACAGGACTTTTTCAGCCAACAAACATGAACGTAGTGACGTAATTGACATACTACGTTGTTTTTACTGATCTTTTCGCCACCCTTTGGTCAACTTCTGCTATTGTTGGTTGGTTTTAACATTGGTTCTGGGCATATGTGTTTGTACTTCGGACTAAAGTCCGATGGATTTCTGTACACACTGCAGGACTTTGCACCGTAGGACTTTTGTTGCCGAAAAGTTTGTTCGTTTGCAGAGCGAACTTTTGTCCGATGAAAACCGAAAAAGTTTGTCCGATGGAGCGTACACACGCTCAAATTTTTTTTGAAAACATGCTCATTTTGAAGTTTGTTGTCAAAAAGTCAGATCGTGTGTATGGGGCTTTAGTGTAGACTTCTGGGAAAATCAGTGAGCCAATCACACGAGCAGGAAATTATGTTTCTGGGGGGGGGAGTTCTGTACACCTTCCGGCTGTCATATTGCATTTACAGAAAATTATAGTGCTGCAGATTGAAAGAAAAAATAGGATTTTCGTACTCACCGTAAAATCAGTTTCTGACGTCCATGGACTGACACAGCTGTCATACTGATTACGTGTGGGTATATGTCCCTGCTTGCAGGAGAAGACCTAGGCAGAATTTTAAATGTTAGAACATTCTAGAACAAACCAGAGCTGAACAGCCCCGCCCAGGGGGGCGGTCCCTCCGGACATTACCCTCCCACCTGCAGCTAGCAGACCTCAGTTCGTAACAAAGCAGTACAAACCTTAAAAGGAAGGGTGGGTGCTGTGTCAGTCCATGGACGTCAGAGAAACGGATTTTACGGTGAGTACAAAAATCCTATTTTCTCTTATCGTCCATGGACTGACACAGCTGTCATACTGATTACGTGTGGGACGTCCTAGAGCAATATAAGAAAAGGATGGGAGCAAATAGTAAAGGAACAACCAAAACTTCACTCTAAACCAGCAGAGCTCCTCAACGGAGGAGTTACAACATTAAACAGCGGCCTGCAACACCTTGCGGCCGAAGGAAGCATCCGAAGATGCAGCCACATCAACCTTATAGAATTTTGAAAAGGCATGAACGGACGACCAGGTCGCCGCCTTGCACACTTGTGCAACCGACGCTTGATGTCGGAAAGCCCAGGAGGCACCAATTGCCCTGGTGGCATGCGCCGTAACCGGAAAGGGAGGGGCCACCCCCTTAATGGCATAGGCCTGTATAACAGTCTGACTAATCCATCTAGAAAAGGTGGCAGACGACACCGCTCGGCCCATGTTCGGACCAGAGACAGACACAACTAGTGAGTCATATCACGTACCACATAAAATGTGTGAAGCGCAAACCCTCTGGAATGCTTTGTGTGAAGACACAAGGACGGGAGGACAATGTCCACATGTAGGTGAAAAGCCGAGACCACCTTTGCAAAAGGAAGGTCGCGGACGCAACACCGCCTTATCCTTATGGATGACCAAATAGGGCGAATTGCAGGACAAGGCCGCCAACTCAGACCCCCGTCTGACAGAAGTAATGGCCACTAAGAAGGCCACCTCCTGAGACAAGGTCAAGAGGGGAATATCTCTGATATTTTCAAAGGGGGGGTTCCTGGAGAACCGAGACCACCAAATTCAAATCCCGAGGAGGGAGAGGAGGTTTCAACAGGAGGGAGCACATGGCGAACCACCTGCACAAAGGTGCTACCAAGGAGTGACCTGCTAGCGGTTGCTGAAGGAAGACGGCCAAGGCCGAAAACTGACCCCTAATGGTACTCAAAGCAAGCATTTGGGTCACACCACGCTGCAAGGACCGCAGGATACTGGGGACGGAATACGTCCGTAGACGCTAGTCCAGCTCATTGCACATAGCGATGTAAGCTTCCCAGGTACGGTGATATATATCTTTCAAGCGGAAGATTTCCGTGCCCTGAACATGGTCGAAATGACCGAATCCGAGAGACCTCAGACTCTCAGCACCTGGCTTCCAATAGCTATGCCGTTAAGTCAGAGACTGTAAAACAGGATGAAAAATAGGACCTTGAAACAGAAGGTCCTCCCTTATTGTCAACCGCCAAAGAACGTCCGCGATGAGACGTACCAGATCAGCGTACCAAAGACACCGAGACCCACCCTGCGCAAGAGGATCACCGGAATGCCTTCCGCCACAACCCTGCACAGCAGGCGAGAAAGCAGCTGCAGCGGAGGATAACAGATATCAGGTGATAATGACCCCATGGGGCCCACCAACGGATCCGAGGCATCCGCCCAAGGATCCCTGGACCTGGCCACAAACCTCGACACCTTACGATTGAGTCGAGAGGCCCTCAGGTCCACAACCGGCATGTCCTGGTGTAAGGACCACTCTCCTGGTCCAGCGTCTGGCGACTCCGATAGTCTGCCTTTCAATTGTCTACGCTTGAACGTAGACGGCCGATAGTGACCACGTGGGGAGGCATATTCTGATTGCCCGTATATCCAGAACATTGGTCGGTAAACGGCTTCGTCCGGAGTCCAAGCCCTGGGGCTGACAGGACTCCCCAGACTCCACCCAGCCCATCAGGCTGGCGTCCGTCATGAACACCTTCCACTGGATGGGGAGGGACGACTTCCCGGACCGAAGAGTCGGGGACCCCAACCACCACGCTAGGGATGCCCTGAGTGGGTGACTCATCTGGATCTGAAGATCCAAGGACAACGGGGATTTGTCCCAAGTGGACAGGATCTCTTACTGTAATGCCCGTGTGTGTGATTGGGCTCACGGAACAGCCTCGAACGAGGCCCTCATGAGTCCCAGGACTCTCATGCAAAAAACGGGTTGACGACCATTTCCGAGACGGCAGGACCCGCACTACAGACTGAAAAGTCAGTAACTTCTCCAGGGTTAGGAATACCTACGCCTCCATGGAGTCCAGGATCAGACCGAGATACTCCAAATGCTGAGCTGGGACCAGGACCAACTTCTGAATGTTCAGGAGCCACCCGAAGTCCCTAAGGGTCTGACTGACAATAGTCACACTTCTTCTAATTCTGAGCCATTGTCTGCTCTTAGAAGAAGATCGTCCAGATAGCCCATAAAAGCAATGCCTCGCTGTCTCAGCAAGGCTAGAACCGGAGCAAGCACCTTGGTAAAAAACCTTTGGTGCCGAGGCTAGGCCGAAGGGAAGAGCCACAATTGATAGTGGTCTTTGCCGATCGCAAGCGCAGAAACTACTGTTGACGTGCGCAGATCGGAACATGCAAGTAGGCGGCCCTGATGTCCAAGGATGCCAGAAAATCCCCTTGATGGAGTGTAGCGAACACCGCGCGACTGGATTCCATGCCGAACTTTTGCACCATCACAAAGGCATTCAGGCCTTGAGGCCCAGGATTGGCCGAACCCCCGTCCACCTTTTGGGACTACAAACAGATTCAAGTAGAAACCCTGAACCACCTCACCTGTGACAGAACCGGCACAATCACTCCGGACCTGATCAATCCTGTACAGCCCTTAAGAGGGCCGCCCCACGGGCAGGAAGGAGAGGGAGAATTGAGGGAAAGAATCTGTCTGGGGGCCAGGAACGGAATTCTATCCTGTATCCTGAGGTGACCACCTCGCACACCCACCGGTCGGAGATCCGGGAGGTCCACCGAACCGTGAACCTGCAAGGACATCCCCCCCACCCCAGAGTCGGGCAGGGGCAAGACTCCATGCGGCGGTGGGCTTGGGAACTTGCTTGGTAGGCTTATGCACCCAGGGACGCTTATGTCCCCCAGCCGCACTTCTTCCAGTTTGGTAGGGCTTACCCGTGGATTCTGACTGACGAGAAGAAACTCATTCTTCTTGCCGGAAAGGAAGGGCCCGGCCTACGGTGGGGCTCCTTTTTCCGTACTAGACTGAGGAAGGAAGGTGCTCTTACCCCCTGTGACATCCATAATAATGGCATCCAGGGCGGCCCCAAACAGTCTACCGCTCTTAAAGGGCAAGTCAGCCAGGAGCTATTTGGAAGCTAGGTCGGCCGAGCAGGATTTCAGACAGATAAGGCGACGTAGCACCACAGCAGATAGAGGCCCCAGAAATTAAAGGGGCCGCATCCAAAGTGGCATCGCACACAGAGACTAAACCCTGCGCCAGTTAATGAGCCAGGGTAATGGTCTCAGGAGGGAGATTATGCTCCTGAACCGTCTGGTGCAAAATCTTTGCCCATCCTGTGAGTGTCTTGAGACACAAGTGTCGCCGCCCCTATAGGGCGTAAGGCAGACCCCAATAAGGTAAACATAGTTCTACTCACCACTTCTGACCTCCTGTCAGTGGGATCCTTAAATGCAGGAGTCCCTTCCATTGGGAGCGTGGTAGCCTTATTCAAACGGGCGACCGGGGGGGGGTCGACCACTGGGGGGAGAGCCCACTTCTTAACCAGGTCCTCCTTAAAGGGGTACCTCATGGCTAGGCGCTGCGGGACCGTCAAAGTCTTCTGCAGCTTATCCCAGACTTAGTCAATGAATGTATAAAAAAAAGGCACATATGGAAAAAACCTTTTTGAATAAACGGCTTTAAAGGAACCAAAGGAAACAGCTTCCACCTGAGGTTCCTCAGCCTTAACATTCAGCTTGAGAGTGTTCCTCACAGCATCAATGAGTTCACTTACAAGCACCCTGTCAGTTTTTCAGAACTGGGGTCTTCCTCACAGGGAATATCCTGTTTAAAAACCTGAAAATCCTCAGAGCTAGGGTCCCGAGCAGCAATAGCTAGGCCCATATCTGAGACAGAGCACTCCCCTACAGCAGGATGTGTGGGGAGGGGGCGCTTTACAGCTCCCTTGCGCTCGCACACCGCTTCCATCCTGACGAGGATGATTCCATTACTGCCGACAACTAGTCGCTAGGGACCGCAGGAGCAGGAGCACTGCCAGTTGCCTCAGACAAGTGTGGAGAAGCAGGTGAACTAGACTCTATACTGCCACCCTCAGACTTTTAAACACTCATAGTGAGTAACACAGTCCACCCACTGGCTATGCTGAAGCTGAGGAGGGGATACCCAGAGTACTCACCAACCCCTGTAAGGACCGCTCATTCCGCTGTATGAAACCGCGCTGCCGTGTGGGTGAAGCCTGGGGAGAGTGAGGCGATTGTGAGGAGACTGGACTGTGAGGAGATTGTGAGAATTGCACCGCAGCAGCGGCCGATAGAGGCCGAAACCGAAAGCAAAAACGCAGCGGCTTCAAGAAAATGGCCGCCGGCCGCATACATTACTGTGCCGTCGATCCGCGGCAAAATGGCCACAGAGCGTTTTTTTTAAATACCTCACAGCGCTAGTGGCGCACATGTTTAGTGGCACGGCAAGCGCTGGGGCGGCTGTTTGAACACAAACAGCCCCACTCAGTAACTGAACCTGTGAAGCTTAGCTTTGCTAAGCATGCATGTAACCACTACTCCACAACAGTATGTACAACACTCACACCAGAACACTGCACCTCTCCCAGGGCCATTAAAACAGACATGAGCGCCCCCAGTCAGGCCAGAGTGACCCCCAAGCACCCCCACACAGCACAGCACCAGTATAGGGTGCAGAGAGCAGCATAACAGGGGGGGGAGACAGGGAGAAACCCCCCATATAAAGAAACACAGCCAGTATGTACTCACCTGCAGTAGGAGAGACTACTTACTTGTCCCTTTCAGGGACCCACTGGCTTGTTTCAGACAGACCTATCAGAGTAGTACTGCGTAGCTGTCGGCCTGGTCCACCGTGAGAGATATAGTCAGTCAGGTACTGTTCAATCTTGAGAGGACCGTGGGAGCTAAAAGCAACCCGGCCACCCCTGGAGTCATGGGGTATGTCGTGAACTGAGTCTCACGCACACAAGGTGAGGATCAGCGCGCTCGATGGTCGGACAGGGAAGACTACGAGGATACCAGTGTACCCAACCTGTTGCCCAGCCGACAGTTGATTGAAGGTCTCAAAAATAAAATAATAAAATTCCCAAAAGGAATAACATTTAAAAGTAAAATCTTCCAGGAGACTGGCTCCTGAGAGAGCCACGTCTTCTTCTGCTAGGCAGAAAAAAACTGAGGTCTGCTAGCTGCAGGTGGGAGGGTAATGTCCGGAGGGACCGCTCCCCTGGGCGGGGCTGTTCAGCTCTGGTTTGTTCTAGAACATCTAACATTCTGCCTAGGTCTTCTCCTGCAAGCAGGGACATATACCCACACGTAATCAGTATGACAGCTGTGTCAGTCCATGGACGATAAGAGAAATAGGATTTTTGTACTCACCGTTAAATCAGTTTCTCTGACGTCCATGGACTGACAGCCTCTTCATACTGAAACACGTGGGTATATGTCCCTGCTTGCAGGAGAAGATCTAGGCAGAATGTTAGATGTTATAACATACATTCTAAAAAAACAGAGCTGAACAGCCCCACCCAGGGGGCGGTCCCTCCGGACATAACCCTCCTACGTGCAGTCAGCAGCCTCAGTTCGTAACAAAGCAGTACAAACCTTAAAAAGGAAGGGTGGGTGCTGTGTCAGTCCATGGACGTCAGAGAAACGGATTTTACGGTGGAGTACAAAAATCCTATTTTCTCTTATCGTCCATGGACTGACACAGCCTCTTCATACTGAAACACATGGGACGTCCCAAAGCAGTATAAAGAAGAGAGTGGGAGCAGTAGTAAAAAGGAAAAACCAAACTTCACTCCAAACCAACAGAGCTCCTCAACGGAGGAGTTGCAACTTTAAACAGCGGCCTGCAACACCTTGCGGCCGAAGGAAGCATCCAAAGATGCAGCCACATTAACCTTATAGAACTTAGAAAAGGTATGAACGGACGACCAGGTCGCCACATTGCACACTTGTGCAACCGACGCTTGATGTCGGAAAGCCCAGGAAGCACCAATTGCCCTGGTGGAATGCGCCGTAACCGGAAAGGGAGGCGCCCGCCCCTTAAGGGCATAGGCCTGTATGACGGTCTGTCTGATCCACCTGGAAATGGTGGCAGACGACACCGCTTGGCCCTGTTTTGGACCTGAGACAGACACAAACAGTGAGTCAGACTTCCAAATGGAAGCCGTAGCAGACAGGTACACCCGTAAGGCTCGTACCACATCCAATGTGTGAAGCGCAAACTCTCTGGGTTGCGATGGGTGAGGACACAAGGACGGAAGAACAATGTCCTCATTAAGGTTAAAGGCCGAGACCACATTTGGAAGGAAAGACGGTCGCGGGCGCAACACCGCCGTATCCTTATGGAGGACCAAGTAAAGCGACCAAGTAAAGCGCCAACTCAGACACCCGTCTAACAGAAGTAATGGCCACTAAGAAAGCCACCTTCTGGGACAAGGTCAAGAGCGGAATCTCTCTGATATTTTCAAAGGGATGTTCTTGGAGAACCGAGAGCACCAAATTCAGATCCCAAGGAGGGAGAGGAGGCTTGACAGGGGGAAGCACATGGTGAACCCCCTGCACAAAAGGTGCTAACCAAGGAATGGCCTGCTAGCGGTCGTTGAAAGAAAATGGCCAAGGCCGAAATCTGACCCTTAATGGTGCCCAAAGCCAGCTTTTGGGTCACACCTTGCTGAAAGAACCGCAGGATTCTGGGAACGGAATACGTCCTTGGACGCCAGTCTAGCTCTTCGCACATAGCGAAGTAAGCCTTCCAGGTACAGTGATAGATCTTTCTGGGAGGAAGACTTCCGTGCCCTCAGCATGGTCGAAATGACCGAATCTGAGAGACCTCGGTCCTTCAGCACCTGGCTCTCAATAGCCATGCCGTTAAAGCCAGAGACTGTAAAGCGGGATGAAATATAGGACCTTGAGACAGAAGGTCCTCCCTCATTGGCAGTCGCCAAGGAACGTCCGCGACGAGACGTACCAATGATGCCGAGGCCAATCCGGAGCAATGAGGATCACCGGAACTCCCTCGGCCGCCACCCTGCGCAGCAGACGAGGAAGCAACTGCAGCGGAGGGTAAACATATCAGACGATACTGACCCCACGGGGCAACCAACGCATCCGAGGCATCCGCCCAGGGGTCCCTGGACCTGGCCACGAACCTCGACACCTTGTGATTGAGTCGAGAGGCCATCAGGTCCACATCCGGCGTGCCCCACCGCTGGCAAAGAAGTTGAAAAACCTCCGGGTGCAAGGACCACTGCCCCTGGTCCAGTGTCTGGCGACTCAGATAGTCCGCCTGCCAGTTTTCTACGCCCGGAATATAGACGGCGCGCTTCTTTCTGCCCACCTTAGGATGTGGGCGACCTCGGATGCCGCAGCTGAGCTTCGAGTTCCCCCCTGATGGTTGACATACGCCACGGCCGTGGCGTTGTCCGACTGGATTCTTATCGAGCGGCCCTGTAGCTTCTCCGACCACGAGGAGAGGCACAGCCTGATTCCAGGACATTGATCGGCAGACAGGATTCGTCCGGAGTCCAGAGCCCCTGAGCTGACAGGACTCCCCAAACTCTGCCCCAGCCCGTCAGGCTGGCGTCCGTCATGATCACCCTCCACTGGATGGGGAGAAATGACCTTCCGGACCGAAGAGCCGGGGACATCAGCCACCACGTCAGGGACACCCTGACAGGGTGACTCACCTGGATCTGAAGATCCAATGACAACGGGGGCTTGTCCCAAGTAGACAGGATCTCCTTCTGCAATGCCCGAGTGTGTGATTGGGCATATGGAACGGCCTCGAAGGAGGCCACCATGAGTCCCAGTACTCTCATGCAGAAATGGATCGACGACCATTTTCGGGACATCAGGACCCGTACTGCAGACTGAAGTGTCTGCAACTTCTCCGAGGGCAGGAATACTTTTGCTTCCGAGGAGTCCAGGATCAAACCCAGATACTCCAAACGCGGAGTAGGGACCAGGACCGACTTCTGAATGTTCAGGAGCCACCCGAAGTCCCGGAGGGTCTGACTGACTATTGTCACATTTTCTTCCAACTCTGAGCCATTGTCTGCTCTTAGAAGATCGTCCAGATAGCCCACGATAACAATGCCTCGCTGTCTCAGCAAAGCTAGAACCGGGGCAAGCACCTTGGTAAAAACCTGCGGTGCCGACACCAAGCTGAAGGGAAGGGCCACAAATTGATAGTGGACTTCACCTGTCGCAAAGCGCAGAAACTTCTGGTGCCTTGCGCAGATCGGAACATGCAAAATAGGCGTCTTTGATATCCAAGGATGCCAGAAAGTCCCCTGGAAGGAGTGCAGTGATCACCATGCGAATGGATTCCATACGGAACTTTTGCACCTTCACAAAGGCATTCAAGGCCTTGAGGTCCAGGATTGGCCGGACCCCGTCCTTTTTCGGGACAACAGACAGATTCAAGTAGAACCCCTGAAACTTCTCCTGCGACGGTACCGGCACAATTACTCCGCACCTGAGCAAATCCTGTACAGCTCCCAAGAGGGCCGCCGGAAGGGCAGGAAGGAGAGGGAGATATGAGGGGAAGAATCTGTCTGGGGGCCATGAACGGAACTCTATCCTGTACCCTGAGGTGACCACCTCACACCCACCGGTCGGAGATCCGGGAGGTCCACCGATCCGTGAACCTGCAAAGTCGCCAGAGTCGGGCGGGGGCAAGACTTCATGCGGTGGCAGACTTGGGAGCCGGCTTGTGCGGCTTACGCACCCAGGGACGCTTCTGTCCACCAGCCGCACCGTTGTCAGTCTGGGAGGGCTTACCCGCGGATTCTGACTGACGAAAAAAAAAACCTTTCTTGCTGGAAAGGAGGGGCCCGGCTTACGGCGGGGCTCCTTTCCCTTAGCAGTCTGAGGAAGGAGGGTTCTCTTACCCCCTGTGACATCCTTAATGATGTCATCCAGGGCAGCCCCAAACAAACAGTCTACCGCCCTTAAAGGGCAAATCAGCCAGGAGATTATTGGAGGCTAGGTCAGCCGACCAGCATTTCAACCAGATAAGACGACGCAACACCACCGCAGAGATGGAGCCCCCAGATATTAAAGGCATGGTCTTCAAAGAACCAAAAAGGAGAGCCTCCACCTGAGGTTCCGCAGCCGCAGCATCCAGCTTGAGAGTGTCCCTCACAGCATCAATGAGTTCACTTACAAGCGCCCTGTCATTTACTGACTCAGGACTGGAGTCTTCCTCACAAGGAATGTCCTGTTCAAACACATCAAAATATTCAGAGCTAGGGTCCTGAGCAGCAGCAGCTAGGCCCATATCTGAATCAGAGCACTCCGCATGTGGAGATTATGTCAGGAGAGGGCGCTTTATAACTCCCTTGCACTCGCACACCGCTTCCATCCTGACAAGAAATGTTTCCAGGACTGCCGACAACTGGTCCAAGAGGGCCGGAGGTGCTGGAGCACTGCCTGTTGCCTCTGACAAGAGTGGGGAAGCAGGTGAACCAGACTCCATAACTCGCCACCCTCTGAGACCTTAATGCACAAAGTGAAGAAAAGTCCACCCACTGGCTGGGCTGACTGAGGAGGGGGATACCCAGAGGACTCACCAACCCGGAGAGGACCGCTCAGTTCCGCTGCCTGTACCACGCTGTACCAGCGCGAGTGAGCCGTGAGGAGATTCGCGCTGCTCCAGCAGCTAATGAAGGCAAAAGTACAGTGAAAAGCGCGCGCGGCTTCAAGAAAATGGCCGCCGGCCGAGTGTAACTGCGCCATCGATCCGCAGCAAGATGGCCGCCGTGTACACAGTAAAACACTACAGACAGGGGGCCGAATGTCATCCAGGCCCAACACACACAAAAAATCCCCCTGCTCCATGCAGGCAGTCCTGAGCCCCCCCCCGCCTGGCCAGAGTGACCCCCAGGCACCCCCACACAGCACAGCGCCAGAGTAAGGTGCAGAGAGCAGCATAACAAGGAGGAGACAGGGAAAATCCCCCATACAGAGAAAACACACAGCATGTACAGGAGAGACTACTTACCCGTCCCAGAGGGACCCACTGGTGTGTTTCTGACAGACCTAAACACAGTGCGGTACTGAGTAGCTGTCGGCCCGGTCCACTGCGAAAGATACAGCAGGCACTGTTCAATCTTGTGAGGACCGCGGAGCATAAAAGCCCACCGGCCACCCCTGGAGTCGTGGGGGAAGTCGTGAACTGAGTCTCACGCACACAAGGCGAGGATCAGCACGCTCGATGGTCGGGCAGGGAAGACTACGATGATACCTTGTACCCAACCTGTTGCCCAGCCGACAGTTGATTGAAGATCTCAAAAATAAAATAATTAAATTCTCAAAAGGAATAAAAATCCACGTCTTCTCCTTCTGCTAGGCAGAAAAAAAACTGAGGCTGCTGACTGCAGATCGGAGGGTTATGTCCGGAGGGACCGCCCCCTGGGCAGGGCTGTTCAGCTCTGGTTTTTTAGAATGTATGTTATAACATCTAACATTCTGCCTAGATTTTCTCCTGCAAGCAGGGACATATACCCACATGTTTCAGTATGAACAGGCTGTGTCAGTCCATGGACGATAAGAGAAAAGGTACTGTAATTTTTAGTAACATTCAATTACAAAATGACAACTTGTGTCACAATATTATACCCTACCTATATTATTATTATTCTTTTCATTTGTTATTTTTTTTCCCCACGAAAGTGGAATTACCCTTTAACATCACCTCAGTTTCAGATGGTGCTGACTGCCAACATGTGGATCTCAGTAGATCTAATCGCCAATATAGCCCCGGGATTAGGGGATACAGAGACTGACCCTGTGCATTTGCTTCATGCTCTTTTCTTAGAGAGATACCATTGCATCGAATTATTTAGGGGTTACAAGCAACAATAAATGAGTACATATGCCATAAAAATATATGTGTTCCACATTCCTCAGAATCTCCTCTAGAGCATTATTACCACAAAGGATTGCACACCCTAGACTCGCAGGGGTGTCAAACTCAATTTCATCGTGGGCCGCATCAGCATTATGATTGCCCTCGAAAAGGTCGGTTGTATCTGTAAGATTAGATGTCCAGTTCATCCCCTCCCCTTTACATTAGATGTCAAGAGCCACCTCACCATCAGAAGTTGAGTTCCCCACTCTCCCTTATATCACAGTGCACCCCCCTTTCCTTATGCTGCTGCTGGGAAGAAGCTGGATGCATTGCTTGAAAGCAGAAAGTAAGGGCATTGAGTAGGACCAGAGGAAGGGTGGAGCTCTCCTGCAGCTGCAGGAGAGGTGCGAGGGCCACATGAAATGGCCTGGAGGGCCGGATTCGGCCCGCGGGCCTTGTGTTTAATACCTGTGCCCTAGAGGCTGAAAAATAACATTTCTATTTTGTGCTCCTGCAGATTGCTGGGTGATTGCGATTGGTCTCATGGAACAGAATTAAAGGAAGTCTGCCAACATGGAGGTTGCCTTTGATTTTTTGGAAAATGTTAGTTGCCTGTAAAGCCTCGTACACACGATCGGATTTTCCGCAGACAAAGCGCCGGACTTTTGTCTTGCATACAAAACGGCACACAATTGTCAGCCAACAAACACGAACGTAGTGACATACTAAATGTACTACGTGTTTTTTTCAGCTCTTGAGCGCCACCCTTTGGGCACCTTCTGCTAATGTCATGTTTGGTGAGCATTGATTCCGAGCATGCGTGTTTGTACTTTGCAAGGAACTTTGGAGGTTGGATGTACTGACGCCATTGCGCTGCCCTCGTTTGTGGACGGGTGTTCGCCTATTTGCCACCCGGCTTTCTCTTTTACCTTATGAGGTTTTATACCATGGAAGTGCAATATTTTTTTAATAAACTGGAATGTGTTATGGTTTTACACTATGCGAGTTCCTTTTTCACTTTTTGATAACTCACTCACCTATCCGGGTCCTGAGCATCCACCTGTCGGTTCGCTGTGGCTTACCCCCCTGGACTATTTGATGTGTTGCTGTCACTTCCTTGGACAAAGGACCCTGGCTGGATTATAGCCGTAGGCTTGCTATAGCTTGCTTCTGGTAAGCCTTTAATTCATATGGTGGAGGTGCACTATTAAACCTGGTGTGTTATCGGACCACTTTGAAAATTCCTTGGTGACTTGTGGATCGACATCTTTCAACAATTTTTTTCACTTGCGGACTTTTTCTTCATTTATTGTTTCACCCACATCTATATGCTATTCAGTTAACCAGTTGTGGAGTGACAACTATTGAACTATTTACTTATACCATCACATATATTGGTTTCACTATCACATGTGTTGACACGTTACCGCTTGCCTTAGAGACCTGTGGAATATGTCGTTCGATGGGGGGTGCGGTGTGGACGAATCAGCTTCTTTGGATGGCCGGTCAGTGTGTGCTTTTCTCCTGGCATGCCCACAGAGAGGGCTCGGCGTGCCACGGGTTCGTCATCACTGCTATAGTGTATACTGAAACATTTTTTTTTTACTGTGCGCCGCTAAAGTGTTCGGGTTTGGCTTGAAGAAAAAGTGGCAACCATAAGTGACTCCCTATGCTACAATAAGCTACACAAGTAGTGGGTAGTACCTCTGACGGGTTAGCCCCCCCCCCCCCCCATAATTATTATTTTTTCCATGCAGTTTGTTAGATCTTTGTTAGATCAGGTTAGATCAACCGTTGTTTGCGTTAGATCTCACACAGAAGACGCAATATTAACAGTTATTTGCTGGGGGGGGGGCTAACCCGACATCAGCCCCCCCTTATCAAAAAATTTACCAAACGGTTAGCTGTTTTGGAAGCTATTTGTTAGATCCGGTAAGATCAACTGGTTTTAATGTTAGATCTCACATAATTAGAGACTTATTGCCCCCCCCCTTTTCAAATTTTCTGGCCAAAAATCATTCAAGCTAAAAGATATTCGTTAGATTCGGTAAGATCATGTGATTTTAACGTTAGATCTCACATAATTTCAGAGATATTCCTCATAAAAATAGAGATTACTCTTTCGTTGGTTTGGACCGACACAGCTTCTCTATTGACATAGTGGTATTATCCGTTAATTAGGAGTGACTAGGCAGAAAACTTGTAAAAAGTGTTGCGTCACACCTTCTACAGTACCGCCCAGGGGGCGGACCCTCTGGGTATATCCCCTCAGTCTGCATCTCGCAGATAATTTTTTTTCTGTCTAGCAAGGAGTAGGACATGGCTCCCTTCGGGCCCATCGGTCCGGGGGAAAAATATATTTTTCTACGTTTTTTGTTTCCTGCGATCAACTGCCGACTGGGTGACAGGCTGGATCCTCGATCCTTGTAGTCTCCCCAGTTTCGGCCATCGAGCGTGTGCCGACCCTAGCTACGCGCTGGGTTTTCCACGACATACCTGTCGCTCCACGGGTGGCCGGTGAGCTTACGCTCCAAGGCTTGCATCAGACCGCTCAGCTTCGGCTGACCTCACGGCCAAGTCGCAGCAGCCTGTCCGGTGTGCGTCGCGCTCCAGGGCATACATATGATCGTCCCCTTGGGTCCAATCACAGCATGCCTGGCCAACAGTCACCTTCCGTGCGCGGACGATGATCCGTTTGGAATGTCTTCCAGCATGATACATGCAGGATAGGTAAGTAAACTCCCCTGCCTCGGCTGGGTGATTTGGCTGGACATTCTTGGAGAGACCAAGTAAGTGGTTGTGGCCCCTTTCTTCCCTCTCTCCTTCCCCTTCCCTCCTCCCTGGGCTTCTAGCTAAGGTTTCTGGGTGCTGGGGGTCTCCTAGGGGGTTCCACTGGAGCGGGGCTGGCTGTAACTAACATTTAAAAAATTACATTTCTGCTTACCTGTGTGTGTGCTTCTTCCCCCTCCATGCTGTCGGCGGCCATTTTGCGGTGGTCCATGCCTGTTTCGGCCTCTAGTGACTACCCGGCGACCATTTTCCTGTAGTTTCGCGTCTATAGTTATATATCACTGCTCTGCGCCATTTTCTTGTAGTTCACACCCACTGGCTTCTATCGACTGATCGGCGGCCATGTTTGTTATGATTCACGCTGTATGTATAAACCGCCGTACGGCGGCCATCTTTTTGTGGTCTACGGCTGCTTTGGCCTCTATCTTCGGCTCGGCAGCCATTTTCTTGGAGCCCACATTATCTTCCATACAGCCGTTTAGCGGCCATTTTGCGAGAGTCTCCGGCCTCTAGGGTGCATTACACTGGCGCGAGAAATTCACACAGGAAACGCTGATAAAAGAAGCAGACTGACACAGCAGCGATGGGACAGCATCACAGGCGCAGCACACGGCAGCATAGCGGTACCGATCCAAGGGTGGTGAGTCCTCTGGGTGACCCAGCATCTCTGCAGCACAGGAGGGTGGCCTATTGATATCTTGCCTGGAGCCCTGTGGGTGTCAGCGCGTGGTCAGCATGGCATATGAGCCAGATGTCTTCTCCCCTGGAACACCAGATTTAGCAGCTGGTGCCCCTGAGGTGTCTATGGACGCTATGTCGGCCATCCTAGAGGCGTTTGCTGCCAGGGTGGAAGCAGCACACGGGAATACAGGGGGTAGTAAACGCCCCCGTCCCCTGCAAACTTCTGGGGATATTTCTGAGACAGAACCAGGTCCAGCTACGGCTCATGGCCCAGATTTTGACGCATCAGAGACTGCAGACCGTGACCATTCGGACAGTGAGGATGACTCCAAGTCCAGAGCAGTACGCGAGACGGCTTTGGTTTCTGACCTTATTACTGCGGTGCAGGATATGCTAAAGTTGGAAAATACTGCAGAAGCAGCAGAGACTCCGGTCCCCTTTGGGTTTCGTAAACCTGCCCGCACTGCTAAGGTGTTCCCTTGTGTGTCTTATTTTGATAAACTCTTATACAAGGAATGGGAAAACCCACTGAGGGTCTTTACAGCCCCAAAGAGGTTTGCGGTACGGTACCCCTTTGAGGAGAGTTTTCTGAAGAAATGGACCTCTCCCCCTATAGTGGACCCTCCGGTGTCCAGACTTAATAGAGCTACCACAATTCCAGTAGAAGGGGCTCCTGTTTTAGAGGACCCTGTGGATAAGAAGGCTGAAGCACTCGCTCGCTACTATACTCAGTGGTAGGCTCAGCAGTACGCCCGGCATTGGCGGGGGCCCTAGTGTCTCAGACACTTACTAAATGGGCAAAATTGCTACTCCAGGGGTTAAAGGAGCGAGATGCTCCTCCTGATGAGATAACTTTGGCCGACCAGTTGGTCCAGGGCCTTAAGTTTGTATGCGAGTCAGACATGGATACTATTCCCCTGCTGTCAAAAGCTTTGGTTTATGCAGTAGCAATACGCCGCCTGATCTGGCTAAAGGGCTGGTCTGCGGACCAGACTTCCAAGAAAGCCCTGTTGGATCTGCCTTTTAAGGGCGACAGACCTTTTGGGGCCTCTCTGGATGACATCAAGGATGCCACAGGAGGTAAGAGCACTTTGCTTCCTCAAACTAGCAAGGGTAAGTGGACACGCCAAGGGCAAGGGCCCTCCTTTACTGCACGCAAGCGTTTTTTTCGTCCCCCTAGGGCGACAGGGAAGAGACCCCAGGCCGACAAGGCACCTGCCCAAGGACAAAAGTGTCCTTGGTCCCGCAGACCCAACAAGCCTGCGGACAAATCTGCGTCCACATGAAGGTCCGCCCCCACCCAGTTCTCTCGGGTGGGGGGGGACGTCTTCGCAAATTCGCGACTCAGTGGACAGCTCTAGTCTCCGACAGGTGGGTTTGCAAAGTAATCTCCTCAGGCTACAAGATAGAATTTCTCTCTTGTCCACCGGACAGATTCATCACCTCCAATCTCCAGCTACTACCGACCCGTCGGGAGGCCCTGTATGGGGCGGTCCAAGGTCTGCTGGAACGTGGGGTAGTTATTCCAGTTCCAGAACAGGAACGGGGTCAGGGTTTTTACTTAAATCTTTTCATTGTGCTGAAGAAGGATGGGGTTCGTCCAATCTTGGATCTCAGGGCCCTCAATTGCTTTGTAAAGGTACAAAGATTTCAGATGGAGTCGGTTTGATCTGTAGTCACGGCGCTCCATCCGGGGGACTTTCTGGCCTCCTTGGACATCAAGGACACATACCTGCATGTCCCCATATACTCCAGACACCAGAGGTTTCTGCGATTTGCAATCGGGAAGAACCACTATCAGTTCGTGGCCCTCCCGTTTGGCCTTGCTTCAGCACCCAGGACGTTCACCGAGGTGCTCGCTCCGATTCTGGCACTTCTAAGACAGCGGAGTATCTCTAACTTGGGCTACTTGGACGACCTTCTTCTGAAGGCCCCTTCAAGCTCAGAATTAGAGGTAAGCGTGTCCATTACCTGTCGGTCTCTTCGAGACTGTGGTTGGATACTAAACACGCAAAAGTCAGTATTGGTGCCCACTCAACGCCTAGTGTACCTGGGGTTGATTCTGGATTCCTCAGAGGCAAATGTATTCCTCCCTGTGGAGAAGTTGCAGACCCTTCGGGCTGCAGTACGGCAGCTGACTTCCAGGAATTGGTCGTCACTCTGTTTTTGCATGCGAGTGTTAGGCCTCATGGTAGCCTCCTTCGAGGCGGTCCCATATGCGCAATACCACACCCGAGTGTTACAGAAGGAAGTTCTGTCCAGATGGAACAGATGTCCATCAGCTCTCAATTATCAAAACCGAGTGAGCCACCTAGTCAGGAGATCCCTGGTATGGTGGCTGACAGCACCGGCTCTTCTGGCCGGGAAGTCATTTCTTCCGGTTTACTGGATAGTGATCACGACGGACGCCAGCCTTACAGGTTTGGGGGTGGAGTCTGGGGTGTTCAGTCGGCACAAGGTTGCTGGACCCCAGAGGAATCCCGCCTGCCGATCAATGTCCTAGAGATCCGGGCGATCAGGCTGTGCCTCTTCAGATGGTCTCAGAGGCTACAAGGGCGGCCAGTCAGGATCCAGTCAGACAATGCCACAGCAGTGGCATATGTCAATCATCAAGGAGGAACAAGAAGCTCAGCTGCAGCATCGGAGGTCGCTCGCATCCTGAAGTGGGCAGAGAGGAGTGTACCGGCACTGTCGGCCGTGTACATTCCGGGTGTGGAAAACTGGCAGGCGGACTACCTGAGCCGCCAGATGCTGGACCAGGGAGAATGGTCCTTACACCCGGAGGTGTTCCAACTCCTCTGCCAAAGATGGGGCACACCAGACATAGATCTTCTGGCTTCCCGACTCAATCGGAAGGTATGGGTCAAGAGACCCATGGGCAGACGCAACGGATGCGTTGGTGGCATCGTGGGCTCAGTATCGGATAATCTATGCCTTCCCTCCCTTAAGGCTTCTTCCTCTTCTGCTCCACAGAGTGGAGGCAGAGGGAATTCCAATGATCCTAATCGCTCCAGATTGGCCTCAGCGTCCTTGGTACGCCAATCTAGTACGTCTGGTAGCAGACGTCCCCTGGCGCCTACCACTACGGAAGGACCGGGGCCTATCAGATTCAGTAATCTCTACTATGAGAAGTGCTCGGAAACCGTCCTCTAGGAAGGTTTATCACTGCACTTGGAAGGCCTACATCTCCATGTGTGAGCAAATTAAATGGCATCCGTGTACTTATTTGGTTTCCAGAATCCTGCTGTTTTTACAGCATGGGGTGGACCAAAGGTTTGCCTTAAGTACGATAAAGGGACAGATATCTGCCCTGGCTGTCTTTTTTCAGCGACCCCTGGCGATTCACTCTCTTGTGAGTACATTTGTGCAGGGGGTTCGACATGTGGCTCCTCCGGTCCGTCCCCCGCTACCTCCGTGGGACTTGAAGCTGGTCCTCTCGGTGCTTCAGAAGGCACCGTTTGAGAATATTAGAGACATTCCCCTGTTGACACTTTCTCAGAAAGTGGTCTTTTTGGTGGCTGTTAGGTCAGTTAGACGAGTCTCTGAGCTGGCAGCCGTGTCCTGCAAGGCTCCCTATTTGATTTTCCACAAGGATAAGGTGGTGCTGCGGCCGCAGCCTTCCTTTCTTCCGAAAGCTTTTCATCTCAACCAAGACATTGTACTTCCATCCTTCTGTCCTCATCCGTCGAATCCTAAGGAGTCGGCGTTGCATTCCTTGGACATTGTCCGAGCTTTGAGAGTATACCTATCTGCTACTTCCCTGTTCCAGAAGTCAGACTCACTGTTTGTTTCGGTGGCTGGTCCCAAGAAGGGCCAAGCAGTCTCGTCGGCCACCATCTCTAGGTGGATCCGACAGATAGTAATTCAGGCTTATGCCTTAAAGGGTCAAGCGCCCCCCTTTTCGGTCACGGCGCTTTCGACCAGGGCAATAGGTGCCTCTTGGGCTTTCCAACATCAAGCGTCTGTTTCCCAATTATGTAAAGCGGCAACTTGGTCGTCCGCTCACACTTTCACAAAATTCTACAAAGTTGATGTAGGTGCATCTTCGGATGCCTCTTTCGGCCACAAGGTTTTGCAAGCGGCGGTTTAGAGTTGCAGCTCCTCCGTTGGAGGAGTGCTGTTTTGTGTTTGGGGTGAATTTTACTTTTATGCTGTTACCACCCCTCGTTTTTTTCTCTGACACTGCTTTGGGACGTCCCACTATGTCAATAGAGAAGCTGTGTCGGTCCATGGACGAAAGAGTAAATAGGATTTTTTACTCATCGTAAAATCCTTTTCTCTGAGTCCATGGACCGACACAGCACCCACCCCTCCTTTTAAGTTTGTACTGCTTTTTGACGAACTGATCTGCGAGATGCAGACTAAGGAGATATACCCAGAGGGTCCGCCCCCTGGGCGGTACTGTAGAAGGTGTGATGCAACACTTTTTACAAGTTTTCTGCCTAGTCACTCCTAATTAACGGATAATACCACTATGTCAATAGAGAAGCTGTGTCGGGCCATGGACTCAGAGAAAAGGATTTTACGGTGAGTAAAAAAACCTATTTTTAGGTGGTACATATGGACGGGTTGACCCCCCGTAAGATCATGTGATTTTAACGTTAGATCTCACATAATTTCAGAGATATTCCACATACAAATACCGATATTGGGTGGTACATAAGGACGAGCTGGCCCCCCCTTATCAAATTTTCTGGCCAAAAATCATTCAGGCTAATAGATATTCATTAGATCCGGTAAGATCAAGTGGTTTTAATGTTTGATTTGAGTATGCTGAAATTATGTGGGACATTAATCGACAGGTGTGTCCAAACTCAGTGAAGCCTGAAACACAGTGTCGGAAGCCATAGGGAAACTTTGGAGGACCCTGGTTAAGGAGCCAACCAGGTGCCCATCTACGGTAACTGGCTCCAAAACCAATGACGTGAAGAGACAGCAGCGGAAGTTCAAACCCTTGCAGAGGCCCCCCCCCCCCGTTGTTTCCTTCAGGCAACCCAGTGTCCCGTTTCTTTTGACACATGCTGCCCGGCGTCGGCGAGTCAATGCACCCCAGACTCCCAGAACTTAGCGTAGACCTAAAGCGGAGCTCCACCCTATTTTACAACAGTAGCTTAATCACATTACAGCAATGTATTCTATTAAAAACTGTTTTTTTTTTCCCCTACAGTACCTGTGTTTGCCAGGTGTTCTTCTGTGTTTCCCGTCTTAGTATTCTGCGGTTATGGGTGGGTATTCTGCGAGTATTTCGTCATTTCCACAGTACCGCAATGTCTCCTGGGAGCTTGTGTCATTGTTCCCAGGAGTCATTGTGGAGGCCTGCTGCGAGTTATCACGGGATTTAGAAAGCGGAAGTGACGCAATTTTTTTTAATTTCAGTTTGATTGCCATTACAAAGGGGCGGGAACTTCTGATGACGACGCTCGTTGTGATGGCAACCCTGTAGTTTATGGCGCTGCTCGCCGTAAACTACAGAGCATGCCCGGGAACGAGCGGTGAATGCTGGGAGTTCAGCATACACCACATCCCGGAAAACAATGCTTGTGGGCTTCACATGCCCACAAGCAAGATGGAAACGGCCGGGAGGTAATTTTATAAATTCATCTTCCATAAGAAAACAGACAGCAGCAGATTAAAAAAAAAAACATAAATTGTGAGTATTATGTTAGGACAAGGAAAGTGTCTGAATGACTGTGAAAAAATAAATAAAAAATTTGTCGCCAGAGCTCCGCTTTAAGCCCGATCAGAATCTCTGCAAGAGAGGAGCACGGATACAAACCGCCGAACAGGCCAGGGCCACCACTTCCTTCATGCTCCCTAAAAAGCTGGTGGGACCTTCTGTTGTTCCCATCCAAGTAAAGGGAGTCTACACCAAGGCCCTTCTGGATACTGGAGCTTAAGTGACCCTTCTCTACAGAGACTTCTATGACAGGCACCTCAAGCACCTGCCATTGCAGAAGTTGTAAGAGCTGGAGATATGGGGCATTGTGACCTTCGATTCCTCTGTGGCTGGGAAAGCCCAGACTTTTGACACTCTGGCAGTGGTCTGTCCTCGCCCACCAGGGGCCAGTAAGAGTTCTCTCGTCATAGGGACCAATACTGATCTTGTCAGAAGGCTGTTGACACCTCTTTGTCTGGAGCCGGGCACTTCAACTACAAGTGTGCACCCTATGCTGAGGCAAGCCTACCAGCGCCTGGTACAAGAACAGAAGGCCCCAGCTAAAGGAGTGGGAAAGATCTAGTGCTTGGACCGGTGAGAGAAAGTGTTACAGCCGGGTAAAGTGGCCTGTTTACTAGCATCTGTCAAGCTAAATTGGAAGCAACCAGGCCCTTTCATTGTCCTTGAAGCGGACGGACAGAGAGAAGACATGGGAGTGGAGATAATTCCGAGGTGGTTTTAACCAAAGGGTTGCAAAGAAGTCACGGGAAGATCTTGGTTAGTGTCCGCAACATAACAGCCTCTCCAGTGAAGATGCCAGCTCAGATGTTGCTGGGACAAGTGAATTCGGCCACCCCAGCCCTGCCGTCTGATTTGGTGGGGGGAGCAAAGGATGGGAACTTTGTGGAGGAGTTCTATCCAAAGAATACTCCTCTTTTGCCTGAAAGGAAAGAAAGGGCCAAGGCTCAGCTCCTGAGATGGCAGGCTGCATTTTCCAAGAGTGAATTTGATGTGGGGTATGCAAAAAGTGCCCAATACCGGATCCATCTCTTCAAGTGCATAAACCGTTCAGGGAAAGAGTTTGATGTATTCCTTTAGGGGACTTGGAGGATCTGCGTGAACAACTGTCAGAGTTGAAGAGGGCAGGTATCGTCCGAGAGTCCATACGCTTCCCCAATAGTGGTGATACGGAGGAAAAATAAGTCACTGAGGCTGTGTATTGACTACCGGACGCTGAACCAAACGACCATTTGTGACCAATATACCACCCCAAGGATAGAAGATGCCTTGCAGAGCCTGTCAGGAGTGATATGGTTCAGCATGCTGGATTTGAAGAGTCGGTATTACCAAATCCCCATGCACCACGGGGACCGGGAGAAGACCATTTTCATTACCCCGGAGGGGATCTTTGAATTCGACCGTATGCATCAAGGCTTATCTGGTGCCCCAGCCACCTTCCAAAAGGGTAATGGAGAAGACCGTGAGTGACATGAAACTGATCGAGGTGTTGGTGTACTTAGACGACAGAGTTTTTGGCAAGACCCTGGAAGAGCACGAAGAGCATCTGGAGAAGGTTCTGAAGAGACTGCATGATGCTGTTGAAGCTGTCCCTGGAAAAGTGCCAGTTTTATCAACCCTCAGTCAACTACCTTGGCCACATTGTGTCTGCCGACAATGTGGCCACCGACCCCCCAGAAGTTGGAAGCTGTCACCTCCTGGCCGAGGCCTACCAACGTGACTGAGCTTAGGTCATTTCTAGGATTCTGCTCTTATTACAGAAGATTTGTCAAGGGATTCACTAAGTCATTGACCCTGATCTGGCGAAGCCTGTCAGACCAGCTGGAGGTCCCAGAAAACCCAGAGAGTCCATTCAGCAACAATGGACTCCGAAGTGTGAAGAGGTTTTAGGCAGCTGAAGTGAAGCCTAACATCCGCTCCAGTCCTGGTCTATGCAGATCCAACCAAGCCATACGAGCCAGGGCCATCTTTACTGCAGGGCAAACGGGGCAGCTGCCCAGGGACCTGTCACTGTTTGGGGCCCAAAGCAGAGCTGCTAGTTAAGCCTGCATGCTGCCCGCAAATCAGCCCTGATCCCCACACACAGCCAGGCACACAGTCTGTCACTGCGCGCGCACAGTTCAACAGTCAGTGTTAGTGATGTATTTTATTGATTTTTAATTTATTTTATTTTATTTGCTATGCGTACACTGTGTGCACCTGATCAAAAGGAGCGGAGGAGGAGTCAGACCATGGCACGGAGTGGAACTAGACTAGCTAGCAGACCAGTGTGTGTGGAGAATTGCCAAGACAACTTGCTTGGACAAGGTAGGTCTTCTTTCTCCTCCCCTGGCTCCCGCTCCCCATCCCCTGTGCCCTAAGCCTGGCTTTCAACAAGAACCAAATGAAACTTCCACATCAAACCCACTTTGGTGAATTACCAATAAAATGCATGTTAATTCCTGTTTTCCTTGATTTATTAGGGAATATTTCTATGCACAATGTTAAGTAAAGGGCATACAAGCAGCGGCGGTGCGTCCATAAAGGGCGCAGGAGCACCGCCCCCTCTCTCCTGCACCGCTCTATGACCATAGATAGATTCATGTAATGCATGAATCTATCTATCTATAGTCGCTACGGACACCCCATATTCAGGTGTCTGGCCCCTTTTCGGGCACTGGGCATCTAAATTACAGCGGCGGGGGTGTTTTTTGGAAGCACATGATTGGAGCCGTAGGCTCTAATAGGCGCCCAAAAAGGTGAACAGCAGGCGCCATTTTGAGCGCTCGCTGTTCCACTCAGCTTTGTGTTAGCAAAGCAAAGGAATTCGCTTTGCTAACACTGAACTGCCTCTCAGTCAATCAGGTGCTCGGGTCTGTTACCTGTCATCTGATTGGCTGAAACGTCAGGCACCGTGATTGGACGCCTGATAGAGAGGACGGAAGAAGACATTGAGGAGCGTGCAGGACACCGCCGCTGACCAGCTGCGAGACAGCCAAGTGCCGGGCGATGTACACTGGCTGCGTTTGATGGCCACAGTGGCTGCGATTGATGGCCACAGTGGCTGCGATTGATGGCCACAGTGGCTGCGATTGATGGCCACAGTGGCTGCGATTGATGGCCACAGTGGCTGCGATTGATGGCCACAGTGGCTGCGATTGATGGCCACAGTGGCAGCGATTGATGGCCACAGTGGCAGCGATTGATGGCCACAGTGGCAGCGATTGATGGCCACAGTGGCAGCGATTGATGGCCACAGTGGCAGCGATTGATGGCCACAGTGGCAGCGATTGATGGCCACAGTGGCAGCGATTGATGGCCACAGTGGCAGCGATTGATGGCCACAGTGGCAGCGATTGATGGCCACAGTGGCAGCAATTGATGGCCACAGTGGCAGCAATTGATGGCCACAGTGGCAGCAATTGATGGCCACAGTGGCAGCAATTGATGGGCACAGTGGCAGCAATTGATGGGCACAGTGGCAGCAATTGATGGGCACAGTGGCAGCAATTGATGGGCACAGTGGCAGCAATTGATGGGCACAGTGGCAGCAATTGATGGGCATAGTATCTGCGTTTGATGAGCACAGTGGCTGCAATTGATGGTTTTTTTTCAGTTTGTTTGCGGCCTCCCAAAAAATTTTGAGCACCAGCCGCCACTGCATACAGGGAATGCAGGACGCTATTTAATGTAAAGTTAGATTTTGAGCTTACAAACACTTTAATGCTGCTGCAAATGAAATTTTTTTTTTTTCAATGTCAGCTTCCCTGCCCTCTTTGCGCTACTGGTGCAATCAATACATTGCTACTCCACCATAAAAAAGGCCTAAATAGGAAAATAAGCAAAACAATAGCAATCCTCTTACTAAAGTATACTTTCACCCTATGTTGGGGTGAAAAGCAAAATTACATTGGGGGAGCCCAAAAAAAATGTTTGCCCAGGGTCCAAACCCTATTAAAGATGGCCCTGTTGACGCCAGTCGAGATGGGTTAGGTGGGGTGCTATGTCAAGAGCATGACGGCCATCTACGGCCTGTTGCCTACATGAGTCGGAACGAGAAGAACTACCCCTTGCACAAACTTGAGTTCCTGGCCTTGAAGTGGGCACTGGTGGATAAGCTGAGGGATTACCTGTATAGAGCGGAGTTCGTGATCAAGACCAACAACAATCCTATCACCTACATCCTCACTCCCACCAAGTTGGACACCACGGGTCACAGATGATTGGCTATAATACAGATAACGGCGCAAAAAGAAGGAACAACAACCTAACTGATAAAAATAAATCAGATGAAAATCAATAGGATTTAAAGTATAAAAGTCTTTCTCTTTGGAAGTCCATGTAATATTGAAAGCAAGTCATATGAACATATGCACCGTTGGCAGCAATTGTAGAGCGAAGCAGACTCTATATATGGCAAAGAAAAGAAAAAACAAATGCGCCTACTAAGTGCAGTATGTTAGAAATTTATTCGAGAATAATTAAAATAACAGCCAAATGGCTACTCACAGGATGGAAGTGGAGTAAAAGCATAAATAGATATCCTTCTAAGTTGTCTGCGGAGGGCATGAGTCACTCCGTGTGTCTGTAGTCTCCCGGTGGTGGAATGCTGCCAAGATGAAGAGGTAGTGCACTGCGGTGTTGCTGCAGGGATGGGGAGATGGCAGAAGAACGGTAGATGCGAGAAGAGCTGTCCCTCTATGCCAGTGTGGACACCGGTTCCCACACGGCGTACGGCGTGCGGTTCACGCTGGAGCGCAGTCAGCTTCGGCAACCGGACGTGACGTCAATAGCAGACGCTAACTGATGACGCGTTTCAATGCTTCCGCATTTTCCTCGGATCTGATAGGCAATAGAAGCTGTCGGTATTATATGCGTTCCACCGGACGGAACCATCAATCTAGTGTCATACTCCGGAAATGAAGTGCTGTAGGCCGGAAGGAATGGATACATAGGCCTAACAATAGCATATACATAGGAATTCGTAGATTTAAAAAAACATACAATATACAATTGATTGAGTTGATAGAAACCTTTAGAAGACTTGCCCTATAATGAATGTATATATGGCAAGAAATTTTATATTTTGACAGGAGATATATATATTGGCATCAATGCATGGAAGAAATGCATGAGAGGGGCTTACAAAAAAATATCTTAAAAAGTGCATAGAAAATGCACTAAAAAATATATCAAAAATAAAAATGCTGGATGCAAAAAATATATATATCTCTAAAAATGCTGGATACAAAAAATAAAAATAAAAATAAAATTGGAAATAAAAATAATAAAAATAAATAAATATAAAAATAATAATAGTAGCCAATAATATCCAAGAAACAGTTATGGAGAGCTGTTATTGAGAAACTCATAATCTCAATAATACAGATATCTAATTTATAATGATGGGGATCGCAAGCATGCATATGCACACATCCGCACATGCATGCGTCCAATCCATTGTGTATGGATATTGTGCTCACAATAAAAAAAGGGGTTTAATGATAAAAATGATATAACGATCATTGATAAAGGACCAATTGATAAACAGCCAATTGATAAAAAATCAATAAATAAAAATCTTTTACCATCAAGGAAGGAATATATAAATAGCAGGAATATATGTACAAATGAGGATGTAATAAAACACAACATAGTGGAATAAGGGTTCCTATTGGTTCTTAATGGTCAAAAAGGAAAAGAGGAAAAAGGTAGAGGAGATGGGGATGTGTGTAGATGAATACAAACATACACCCACACAAAATGTATGTGCACGTGTGTACATGAATATGTCTCTATCGCATGACTGTATTAACCTCAATCTCCTCGTTAAGTCCAAAGGGTGTAAGTGTGTTCAGGATATAAATCCAGTATGTTTCTTGTTTACACAGACGTTGGAATCTCTCTGCTGATGTATATTTGTCGGGTATGGATTCCAAGATCCATACTCGAAGTGCAGAGGTGTCTTTAGAATGGTGAATGTTAAAGTGTCTGGAAACACTATATTGTGGACTGCCATCCTTAACTGCTCGGCGGTGTTCACCAAATCTAGCTCGCAATGTGCGTATAGTCCTACCCACATACAACAAACCGCATGGGCAGGTTATGCAGTAGATGACGAACATGGTGGAACAATTGTAGAAGGAAGTAAAAGTATACAGTTTACTGTTAGCGGAGTCGTTTTTTTGACCATGAGTCACATGGGAACAGGTGAGGCACAAGGCCTTATTACATCTATACATACCTACTAAGGGTATTAATGTTAGCTGTCTAGATGTGGTATTTTTAGCATTGATTTTCATTTTGCTAGGTGCAATTTTACCTTTTATGTTCGGCGCCTTGCGGTATGCAAATTTAGGGTGAAGAGAAAGTGATTTTTTCAAAAGTGGGTCCTGTAGTAAAATAGACCAGTGTTTACGGAAGATGCTTTCCATTTGCTTATGACTATGGTGATATTGTGTAATAAACCTCATCACTGGCATAGATGCCTGCTTGGGTTTTGATGCTATGTGGTCTGTACAATATAAGGAGCAAGCGTCATCAATAAGATGTACTGGATACCCCTTATCTGTGAACTTGGTTTTTAGAGGTATACTCTGTGTCACATAATCATCCAATCTAGTGCAATTTCGTCTGAGACGATGAAATTGGCTCTTTGGGATATTTTGAATCCATCGTGGGTGATGACAGCTGGTATAATGTAAAAAAGAATTACCAGCTGTAGGTTTTGTATAACTTTTAGTTGTTATCTCCTTATTGGTATATGATAGTTCCAAATCTAAAAAGCATATGGATAAAGTGTTGGATTCTGAAGTAAAGGTGAGTCCATAGGGGTTAGCATTACAATACGAGACAAAGCTATGAATGAGATCGGTAGGGCCGTCCCAGATGATTATGATATCATCTATGTATCGTCTGTAAAAAATGAGGTGCATAGTGAAAGGATTATTGGCCCAAATGTATTTTTCTTCCCAGAAACCCATAGTTAGGTTAGCATAGCTGGGAGCGAAATTAGCACCCATAGCGGTGCCCTGTTTTTGGCGATAGTAGGTTCCATCAAAAAGAAAATAATTATGATCTAAACAAAAGAGAGTGGCTTGAAGTATGAAATCTATTTGATGAGTGTTAAGATGAGGGTCATTTTTGAGGAAATGAGTAACGGCTTGTATGCCTATGTTATGAGGAATAGCTGTATATAAGGAGCAGACATCTAGAGAGATCCATTGATAGGTGGATTCCCATGTATAGGGGCGCATTTGTTCAATTAGATCTGTTCCATCTCTAATATAGGAAGGAAGAGCCTGAGCTAGAGGTTGAAGGAAATGGTCTACATATAGCGAAAAACTGGAGGTGATACTCTCCATGGAGGCAACAATGGGGCGTCCTGGTGGGTTGATAGAGTTTTTGTGTATTTTGGGCAGATGGTAAAAGTATGGTACCTGAAAAAAGGATTTTCGAAAGAAGGCCTTCTCCTGTTTGGATAGTATTCCTTCTATATGGGCCTTCTCTACTAAAGAATTGGAGACTTCTATAAACGCAGGCAATGGATCCTTTTTCAATATTTCATAAGTAGCATTGTCTGAGAGAAGCCTGAGGGCTTCTCTCATGTAATCTGCTTTGTCTTGTATGATAATGCTCCCACCTTTATCAGCCGGTCTTATAATTATGTTGTCATTCTGGCTCAATGTTTTTAAAGCAATATTTTCTTGTGGACTCAAGTTGTTCTTAAAATAATTAGGAATTCGCTTTGCTAACACTGAACTGCCTCTCAGTCAATCAGGTGCTCGGGTCTGTTACCTGTCATCTGATTGGCTGAAACGTCAGGCACCGTGATTGGACGCCTGATAGAGAGGACGGAAGAAGACATTGAGGAGCGTGCAGGACACCGCCGCTGACCAGCTGCGAGACAGCCAAGTGCCGGGCGATGTACACTGGCTGCGTGCGTGGCCACAGTGGCAGCAATTGATGGCCACAGTGGCAGCAATTGATGGGCACAGTGGCAGCAATTGATGGGCACAGTGGCAGCAATTGATGGGCACAGTGGCAGCAATTGATGGGCACAGTGGCAGCAATTGATGGGCATAGTATCTGCGTTTGATGAGCACAGTGGCTGCAATTGATGGTTTTTTTTCAGTTTGTTTGCGGCCTCCCAAAAAATTTTGAGCACCAGCCGCCACTGCATACAGGGAATGCAGGACGCTATTTAATGTAAAGTTAGATTTTGAGCTTACAAACACTTTAATGCTGCTGCAAATGAAATTTTTTTTTTTTCAATGTCAGCTTCCCTGCCCTCTTTGCGCTACTGGTGCAATCAATACATTGCTACTCCACCATAAAAAAGGCCTAAATAGGAAAATAAGCAAAACAATAGCAATCCTCTTACTAAAGTATACTTTCACCCTATGTTGGGGTGAAAAGCAAAATTACATTGGGGGAGCCCAAAAAAAATGTTTGCCCAGGGTCCAAACCCTATTAAAGATGGCCCTGTTGACGCCAGTCGAGATGGGTTAGGTGGGGTGCTATGTCAAGAGCATGACGGCCATCTACGGCCTGTTGCCTACATGAGTCGGAACGAGAAGAACTACCCCTTGCACAAACTTGAGTTCCTGGCCTTGAAGTGGGCACTGGTGGATAAGCTGAGGGATTACCTGTATAGAGCGGAGTTCGTGATCAAGACCAACAACAATCCTATCACCTACATCCTCACTCCCACCAAGTTGGACACCACGGGTCACAGATGATTGGCTACTCTATCAGGGTTTATTTTCAGCCTTAAATAAGACGCGGATGCTTTGTCAAGAAGGCTCCATTGTTCCAGAGACCCTCCAGAAGAATAGGCCCATCTGACACCTGAAGGGGTACGAGGCTTATGTCAAGGAGCAGAACATCAAGCTGGAGGAGAACCCAGGGCCGAAGACATTGGAGTGTCAGCCGCTGGTGTCCCCAGATGTTATTGCAATGTCAGAGATGAAGGTCTGCTCGAAGCTGTCAAAGACCTGCGGAGGGACCAGTTGCAGGACCCTCCCTGTAGCTTGGCATTGAAGGCCTTGGAAAGCCAACGCCCTGACTTACTCCTCACTGACTCCCCAAAGGAAACCCATCTGCTACACAGAGAGTGGGAACGGTTTCTGGTGCACCAAGGGTTGGTCTGCCGATGGGGCCCCTCTGACAATTCTGAAGAAAAATTGCAGTTATTCCGATCTGAAAAACATAGGGAGACGGTATTAACTGCCCTACCCGACAACTATGGCCACCTAAGGCCCAAGAGGACTTTTCACCTGGTGAGGGACCGGTTCTACTGGCTCTACATGTGGGCTGAAGTTGAGGACTATTGCCACTCCTGCTTCAGATGTATCCAAAGGAAGACTTTGCCTCACCGAGCTGCCCCAATGGGCCATCTTCAGAGTCAGGGACCCATGGAGCTGGTGTGCATTGACATTCTGTGCTTGGAACCTGATCTTAGCGGGCAGGGAAATATCCTGGTAGTGACTGACCATTACACTCGGTATGCCCTGACGTTTTCCACGAGGGACCAACAAGCATCCACCGTGGCCAAGATCTTTGTGGAGAAATTCTTTGTGCACTATGGTCTGTCCATCCACTCTGATCAAGGGAGAGATTTTGAGAGTAGTCTCATCAAGAAACTTTTAGTCCTGTTGGGCATCAGGAAGTCTAAAACCACCCTGTATCATCCTCAAGGAGATCCTCAACCATAGAGATTCAATCGAACCCTCCTGGATATGCTCGGAACTCTAAATTCAGAACAAAAGCAGCACTGGAGCAAGCATATAGTGGCTATTTTGCATGCTTATAACAGCAATGCCAATAAAGCCACAGGTTACTCTCCCTATAGTTTGATGTTCGGACGGTGGGCCCGGCTGCCAGTAGACTTGGCCTTCAGCACATACCTCGACCATACCTCAGCAACTTCCCACAGAGGGTAAGTGGATCACCTGCAGAGACGTCTGAAGACCGCCTATGATAAGGCTCAAGCTGCCTCATATGCGTGAGGACAGAGAAACAAAATAAACTTTGACGTCAAGGTACTAGTGCAGGACCTACAGCCGGATGACAAGGTACTGCTGAGAAACCTGGGTGTCCATGGAAAGCACAAGTTGGCTGACCGCTGGAAGTCACAGCCCTATGTCGTTTGCAAGCATCTGCTAGGATTCCCAGTACTTGGCATCGCAATGATCTGATGCCTCTGTCAGAAGCAGTTCATGTGCCACCACAGCCAGATTTACAGTCCACACCCACGGCCTCTCAAAGATCCCAGCCAGTGACTAGATCTCAGTCTGTACCCCTTGCTGAAGATAAAAACAGTGAGGCAGGACAACCTCCCCTCCTATGGTAATTGGTGGGATGTTCCTCTGCCAGGGTTTTATGCAGATGCAAATTGTATGGTTTCCTGTGCACACTAACCTTTTTTTTTCTCGTGTGTATATCAAAAGCATGTAACAGGTCATAGACTCTACCTCCTTTGGCGGACCAAAGGTTCTTTGGTAGGGGGAGTGTGTAGCGGGGGCTGCTCTGTCACCCATGGTCCCGAACCTCCTGTCAGCAACTGTCGGACTGAATAGACACTGACACTCACTGAGGGAGATCACGCCTGTCAGTCCCTGTGGGGGATTTCTTCCCCTCCTCTCCCTTGAGTGACGAGCGGCGCTCACTCACCGGCATCCCACCCACTCTGCTCTCTTCTCTGTGTCCCTATTGGCAGGGTGAGGGAGCCAATCAAGCAGCAGCAGAGGACCACGGGACTTGAAGTCTCATCACAAAACGGCACCATTGATTTCTACAGGGGGCGGAGCTACTACTTCTGCTTTGAAAGAAGGGGGGGCTAGCTAAAGACTTAAGCTTGTTGGTCTGAGGAGAGATCACCATGAGGCAGGGAGATGAACAGAGGTGTGAGGAGAGACTACAGGCATCCGCTGAAGAACCATCCAAAGACGGTTCCAGAGACCCTCCAGAGACGGTTGTAGATGGATGTACCTTCTATACCACCTAATATCTCTATTTTTATGTGGAATATCTGGGAAATTATGTGAGATCTAACGTTAAAAATCACTTGATCTTACTGGATCTAACGAATGTCTATTAGCATGAATGATTTTTGGCCAGAAAATTTGATAAGGGGGGCCAACCCATGCTTATGTACCACCCAATATTTGTATTTGTATGTGGAATATCTCTGAAATTATGTGAGATCTAATGTTAAAATCACTTGATCTTACCAGATCTAACAAATATCTATTAGCCTGAATGATTTTTGGCCATAAATTTTAATAAGGTTGATAAGGGGGGGGCAGCCCCCCCTCAATCACTTAATAAGTCTCTAATTATGTGAGAACTAACGTTAAAACCAGTTGATCTTACCGGATCTAACAAATAGTTTCCACTGTTTGGTCAATTTTTTGATAAGGGGGGGCTGATGACGGGTTAGCCCCCCCCCAGCAAATAACTGTTAATATTGCTTCTTCTGTGTGAGATCCAGCGCAAACAACGGTTGATCTAACCTGATCTAACAAATCAATTTTTTTTATATGGGGGGGGGGGGGGGGGGCTAACCCGTCAGAGGTGTGGGTAGTTAATTGTGATCAATCACTACAAGTCTCCAGACATACACAATTGATTTCTACAAGATGCTACATGTGTAGTTTACCCCATAAGATGCCATTTGATTCTTGTTAAAAAATCTAAACAGCGTTTATAGGATATAGTGCAAATAAACACACTGGAAACAAATATCAAACTCTGAAGTGAAATAAATACAAGTGAAAAAACTGCAGCAGCTATCACAAAGCTACTAAACCTTATAGTATAGAAGAATCCATAAGAACAGCGCTTGCAGGCTATAATAAATAAGTGCAAATGAAGGACCATATTAAACATTATATGAAAATTTAGGGCAACTTTGTCTCCATATTACATGACTATTGTATAACAGATGTATTATGACCTGCCATACCACATTCTACCCCATAACCTTACTTATACCTAATACATGAGACCACACATTCAGTTTGGAGTAAAACATGGCCGTAGCAGCCTCCTTTATTTTAAACGTTACACCAGTTATCAAAAACATCAACCATCAAACATAATCTGAACCCCATGTTCTCCTAACATTGCCTCCTAGCGTTGGTCTTTGCAGGGACCTCTAATTACCATAATAATAATAATAATAATAATAATAATAATAATAATAAATATACCAATAACAAACCCACCTGACACTGCGGTACCTTCAACTGGTCATAGGCCTCAAGCCGACCAGCTGCTCAGAGACGACCACTGACCGCAGTGCCCCCATTATCAAACTATTCCAGCTAAACCACTGTTAGCTGGAATCCACCCTCAGAACCAATACAACCGATAGGTCCTGACCACTTGCATTTTTGAGGTATCTTCATTCCCCCGCAAAGACCAAACACCCGCCACAGCACCAAAGGGGAACTCCTTACCCTTTGGTGCCCCTCCAAACCCTCAGGGCTCGTTGAATGCCGTCCTGGAGACCCAAGGCCCACAAGTCCGTCCCCACCTCATTCAAGTGGACCCCATCACCCCGTAAATATCGCCATGTGTCCACCTCCAAGTGCCTCACCACCAACCCTCCATTTTTTACTACAAACCTCCCTACATCCCTGTTAATTTTTCTGCGAGCCCTGTTGATGCCTTCCACGGACCTCGCCCCCCCTCCAGGCAGTCCGTGCAACCATATCGGATCCCACAATGATCATGTCCGGGAAAGACATCCGCAGCCGCAGAAAATCAAATTTTATGTCCCTCGACACATCCAACATGGACCTCATTCCCAGATCATTGCCACCTACGTGCAGTATTAAAACGTCAGGTGGCCTGTCCAACCTAGCAAAACGGTGCACTTCTGGAACCATTCTGCTCCACAGCATACCAGGAACTACCAGCCAGCGGACGCATGCCTCATGTCTCGGGAACCCCAGCTGCCGACCTTCAGGCCTAATGTCAGCCCTCTTAGCCCCCCAGAACACAAACGAATGGCCCAGTATCCAGACCAAACCTTGCATCCCGCCTGAAAATAAAAGAAGAAACCAACAACTGCCATCAACCCCTGAACAAACATAAACACAGACATAGACAACCCTACAATGCAGTTTACTCTTTTTATGCCAACCCCACCAGTAACTGAGGGCGGACATACAGCCGGAATCGTCTAGACTCCCACCGGCCTATCCTCTTAACCGCCTCCTCATCCATTCCGCACCTGGCCGCCTCTGTAGCCGCCCCAATCCGGAAACAGTGAGAGGAGAATTCCTTATCCTTGAGCCCCAAAGCCCGAACACACTTTCTAAATACAGCAATAAACTGATATCTGGAAAGAGGGGTCCCGTCCGCGTGTATCAGGAATGAACCCACGACGGACGGGCGAGCCTCTAAGTAACCCTTCACCGCCCCTACTGGGCACAACTGAGAACCTTGAACTGGGAAAACTTGCACCAACTTACCTTTTCCCATCTGGTCTGTCTTAGATTTCATGAGCACCAATGACACTCCTTCCTCCGTCAACCTTACTTCACTGTCCAGCAAACCCCCGTGTACCGCTTTGGATGGGCTAACCAACTCACCTATCTGAAATGCTCCAAAAAACGCTAAGGAAAACACCACCTTGAACAGCAAGACTTCATACCCAGACGAGCACAAACCCGTCAACTGCCCCATGATATCTCGCAAAAGAGCAAACGAGACGGGCCACCTGCCGTCTTTCTTCTGTCCCCCCCCCCCCCCCCATCCATAGCCCTTGAATGCCTGACGTACCCAAAAATCCTTAGTAAAATCAGAACATCCCTGCTATTTGAACAGGAAAGCCAACCGTGCTAGCTTCTTACTCAGACTCGACCTGGACACCCCAGCTTCCATGTTCCTGGACAGAAAATACAACACCAGTAACCGCACATCGGAACTTACTGGGTCAGCTCCAGCCTCCCTCACCAACTGTTGCCACTCCAGCCACACCTTCTCATAAGCCGCCCATGTGCCCTTACTCACAGATTTCCTGATCCAACCTGACACTATTCCAACGGAATCATCCACAGCCAGCCTGGACAAGAGACCCCACGTTGCTCCGCATCCGGTGCCAACTCCCGGAATCTGTCCCTCTGAAAGTGAGACAGCGCGTCAGCTATGACATTATTCACCCCCCGGGAGATGCACCGCATACACAAACACGTTAAGTTGTAAACATCTCAACACCAGGTGGCGCAGCAGCCGCACCACCGGAGGGGAGGATGCCGACACCTTATTGATCACCTGTACCACCCCAAGGTTGTCCCCATGAAACCTCACCTTCAGATCCCTGAAACATGCACCCCACAGTTCTACCGCCAGCACCACCGGGAACAGTTCCAACAGGACCAAGTTCTTAGTGAAACCAGCATCAATCCACGATTGTGGCCAGGGGCCCGCACTCCACTTGCCTTGAAAGAAAGCCCCAAACCCTGACCCCCCAGGCTGCATCAGTGTAGAGCTCCAAATCAAAATTGCTAATCGGTCCGGACATCCACAATGCCCTGCCATTGAAGGACTCCAGAAAGGAATGCCAAACCTGCAAGTCCTCCCTGTGTTCGGCAGAACACCCTGCCCATCGGGAGAATGCGGCGTGCAAAGTTAAGCTTGCCCACCAGCGACTGCAGTGCCCTAAGCTGAACCTTACCCCCATCATGCCCTCCAGCTCCCGCTTAAGATCCTCCAGCTTGTCCAATGGCAAGCGGCATTCCATGGCATCCGAATCCAGGACAATGCCCAAAAACGTGATAACCGTGCAAGGTCCCTCAGTTTCGTCGGGCGCCAGTGGAATGCCAAAACGCACCGCGATATGCTCCAAGGTGGCCAGGAGCACCGCACAGACCCTGGACAAGACCGGCCCCACACAAAGGAAGTCACCCAGGTAGTGAATCATGGAATTCACCCCACGAATGAGCTGAACTGTTCAAATAACGCGCATGATATGGAGCATCCCATCGGTAAACACATGTCCACATAAAACGCGTTATTCCAGTGACACCCCAGGAGGTTAAAGCTTTCCGGGTGTACCGGCAACAGCCTAAAAGCCGCCTCGATGTCGGCTTTAGCCATCAAAGCCCCCTGCCCATACCGGCGAACCCAACCTACTACTGCATCAAATGAAGTGTAACTCACTGTACACGCTTCTGGATCAATCTCGTCATTGACCGACCCACCCTTCGGAATAGACAGATGGTGAATGAGACGGAACTTGTTGGGCTCCTTCTTGGGGACCACCCCGAGCGGGGAGACCACCAAATTTGCTAAGGGGGGGGGAAGGGAAAGGACCGCCCATGCGGCCCAAAGCAACCTCCTTGCGCAGTTTTTCGGTGACCACCTCAGCATGTTGTATGGCCGACCGTAAATTCCGCGAAACCGGGGGGATAACCTGCAAGGAACATGGAATGTGAAACCCCTCTGAAAAACCATTATCCAACAATTGAGCCGCCCCTTTATCTGGATACCTACCTAGAAACAGCTGCATCCTTTCCACCATCACCGGAGTCCTCCCTTATTTGCCCAGACTCTCCGGTATGGCCTTTTCCCTGCTTAAAGCATCTGGCCTGCGTGTGAGAACCTCCGCAACCGGAGCACTCATGCTTGTATCTGCAGGACCCCCCAAACTTGCAGGTGCCCTCATTGTACTGCCAGCAAACCCCCTTTTTCTTACCGGCAGATTGTCCTGGGGAAGAAGTTCCACCGGCCCCCCCCTGAAAGAACTGACCAGGTGCCCTCGGCGAGGTCATTAAAACGCATCCATAAACTGATGTCCTTATGATCCCACCGCAGGTCTGTCCGCACCGCTCTCCTCTGCCTGAACTGTTCATCATAACAGAGCCACCCCGTGCCCCCATACATCCTGTAGGCAGTGGCGGCTGGTGCTCAAATTTTTTGGGGGGGCGCAAACAAACAAAAAAAAAGCAAAAAAAAAAAAAAAACAATCAATTGCCGCCACTGTGCCCAAACGCCACTAGTTTCCCCCCATATACAGCCAGTTTGTCCCCCCAATAATACAGCCAGTTTGTCCCCCCAATAATACAGCCAGTTTCCCCCCCATTATACAGCCAGTTTCCCCCCCATTATACAGCCAGTTTCCCCCCAATATACAGCCAGTTTCCCCCCCAATATACAGCTAGTTTGTCCCCCAATATACAGCCAGTTTCCCCCCCAATATACAGCTAGTTTGTCCCCCAATATACAGTCAGTTGCCCCCCAATATACAGCCAGTTTGTCCCCCGTATGCAGCCAGTTTGTCCCCCATAATACAGCCAGTTTGTCCCCCATAATACAGCCAGTTTGTCCCCCATAATACAGCCAGTTTGTCCCCCATAATACAGCCAGTTTGTCCCCACCAGCCCTGCACTTACCTTCCTCGAATCAGCCCCGTCCTTCTTCCGTCCTCGATGTCTTCTCCCGCCCTCGATGTCGCTTCAGCCAATCAGGTTACCGGTAACCAGACCCGGTGAACCTGATTGGCCAGGGAACGCACCCCTGTGCGTCCTCTCATTAGATATTTAGAAGCCGATTACAGCCCTCAGGCTATAGTCGGGAAGCCTATCAGAGCCTGCTGGCTCTGATGGGCACTTCTAAAGGCCAACCAGACACTGTTATTCAGATGGCCGGCGCTCAAGGGGCCGGCCATCTGAATAGTGGGCGGCAGCAATACATAGGTTCATGCAATGCATGAACCTATGTATTGTTGTGAGTGACGGCCGGGCGCAAAAGCGAGCGGCGGCGGCGCTTCTGCGCCCACTATGGACGCACCGCCACTCATTGTTTGAAGAAAAGGACATTTAAAAAAAAAAAAAACTCTTAAAAGGGCCCTTTTTTTTTTGGTGACCACAGGAGGGGGGGCGGCGCCCGGGCGCCCCCTATGGACGGGCCGCCACTGCCTGTAGGCCTCCCCAATAGCGTCCTGATAGCCAAAGAGTGCTGAACAGTGCTCAGGATTCTTTTGTCCTATCAGACTTGCCATGATGGCGAACGCCTGCAGCCAATTTGTGAACGTCCGCGGAATGAGCCTGTACCTCCTTTTTTCCTCATCCTCCTTCTTTGAATCATCTGGCTTCACCCTATCCAAATGAAACTTCTCTAATGGTAACAGTGAAAACATCTCCACGTTCTCACCTTTCCATATCTTTTCCCTCACTTCTGGTTTCAGGTGCGCCCCCAGGGGTGCCTCATAACAAATATAAACTTCACATTTTGCGGCGTCTGCCAACCTAATGATGTCCTGCCGAGTAGCCTGCTCCACCGCCCCACCCACCTGCGAGGCCCCCCCGTGTCCCGCCAACCGACCCTGCCGTGTCCCCCAATGTACTAGTAGCAGCAGGAGGAGCTGGTGTCACCACCGCTGCGGAGGACCCCGCCGTTCCTCCCGGCGGGACCCAAGCCACGGCCGGGCTGACATTCCCGCTGTCCCAGTTTTCAAACTGGCTGACCAGATTCTTAATGCCTACAAGAAAACCCTGCAACCCATCCTGCTGTGTGCCACCTCCAGTGGGGACTGTACTCCCCCCAGCCTGCCCACTCACCGGGTCCTGTCCCAGATTCACCAACCCCTCACTAACTGCAGGCCCACCACCCCGGCCACTACCCCCTGCATGGCCCCGGGAATGAGTAAAGGCAGCTGACTTACCGGGCTGCCTGGAAGAAGTCCCACCAGCCGATCGACCAAGTTCCACCGCAGCCACCGACCGTCCGGGTCTCCGATCTTCCTCCGAGCTGCACAGCTCCCCTTCAGACAGCCCATCAGCCTGCTCCTCACCACCGGAAGAAAGCTCACCAGGCGACCTCTCCCTGGAAGCCGAGGGCCCGGCGCTCGATCGATCTGTCCTCCGCGCACCGGACCCGCCCACAGATTTCCCCGCCAACTTGCGACCACGCTGGAGCGAGCCAGAAGCACCGCCGTCTTCTCTCCCAGGCTCCACCATGCCTGTACCGGACAGCCCCTGCCCATGATGACCGGCCGAGGAGGTAGGTGGCCCGGTCACCGCGGGCCCTGAAAACCCACGCTGAGGCTCCAATCCCGCCAGGGACCCCCGGGGGGCGGAGCCCGCCCTCTCCGTCTCCATGCGCCGCGCGGGCC
Organism: Rana muscosa; assembly: GCA_029206835.1. Taxonomy (NCBI): domain Eukaryota; kingdom Metazoa; phylum Chordata; class Amphibia; order Anura; family Ranidae; genus Rana; species Rana muscosa. Next base: position 188,425,806 of record CM055125.1, on the reverse strand, counting down.
TAACGGCCGCACCGGAACTCCAGTCGCGGCCCCCCGCCGAGCTCCGATCGTGTGGGGGATTCCTCCCGGTACCCCCCCGTCCTAGGCAAGGCAGTGCGATTGGCCGTGGGGCCCGAAGGGGCCCTTGGGGGACTCCCAGTCTGCCGCTGAGCTCTAGGGGAGGGGCCTGGTGAGTAGCGCTCCGGAGGCCTGGATCTGCGAGCTCGCCCAGCCTCTCTCCCCGCGGTACCTGGTGATCCAGACGGTCCCGGCAGCATCGACCCCAGGGTCTCCTGGAGCCAATCCTCGCCCCGTGTCGCGGCCTCTGCCCGCAATTGGGTCAGAAGGTTCTCCACAGTGGACATGGTTCTGGTGTCTGGAACTTTCCCCCGCGCTGTGTTGCCTTAGAAGGGCGGGGATCACCTTTATGTTCAGCCTTGTCCCCTCCCCCCTTACACTTCTTAGCCAATCACTCTTACTTTTACATCTCCATACCCTGGTCACTCAGTCATGCAAGCCCTCCGCCTATTGCATTCTTTCTTTTTGCTCCGGGCTTTTCTGGAAGTGGCAGGGGAGCCCTCTTGCAGGCAAAATCAACCAGTGCATTTACAAGGAATGCCAGTAAAAGAAAAGTGTGTATATTATAGTCAGTGGAAGGTAGGTTAACCACTTAAGCCCCGGACCAATACGGGCCATTATGACCAGGCCCCTTTTTGCGATTCGGCACTGCGTCGCTTTAACTGACAATTGCACGGTCGTGCGACGTGGTTCCCAAACAAAATTGGCGTCCTTTTTTTCCCACAAATAGATCTTTCTTTTGGTGGTATTTGATCACCTCTGCGTTTTTTTTTTTTTTGCTCTATAAACAAAAATAGAGCGAAAATTTTGAAAAAAAATTAAATTTTTTACTTTTTTCTATAATAAATATCCCCAAAAAATATATAAAAAAAACTTTTTTTTCCCTCAGTTTAGGCCGATACATATTCTTCTACATATTTTTGGTAAAAAAAGAAAAAAAAAAAAAAAAAAAAAATCGCAATCGGCGTTTATTGATTGGTTTGCGCAAAAATTATAGCGTTTACAAAATAGGGTATAGTTTTAAGGTATTTTTTATTAATTATTTTATTTTTACTAGTAATGGCGGCGATCAGCGATTTTTTTCGTGACTGCGACATTATGGCGGACACATCGGACACTTTTGACACATTTTTGGGACCATTGTCATTTTCACAGCGATCAGTGCAATAAAAATGCACTGGTTACTCTGAAAATGACACTGGCAGTGAAGGGGGTTAACCACTAGCGGCGCTGAAGGGGTTAAGTGTGCCTAGGGGCGTGTTACTGAGGGGGGCGTGGCTATGACTGACACGTCACCGATCTCCGCTCTGATTACACAGAGCGGAGATCGCTGACAGTGTCAGTAGAGGAGCGGGGAGATGCTGTGTTTACACACACATCTCCCTGCTCCGAGCCTCCGTGAGACGATCGCGGGGATTCCCGCAGCGATGCGGTCCCGCTCACGGGGAAGGCAGGGGGTCGCGCGCGCGCGACCCCGACAGTTAAAGGGCCACGTAGAGGTACGTGATTGTGCCTGTACGAGCCATTCTGCCGACGTATATATGCCGTGAGCGGTCGGCAAGTGGTTAAAGTGTATATAAGGTGCCAAATGTTATGTTATCTCAGCACCACCTGTTTTAACCCATTGAAAACCAGCACTACTTTGCCACAATAGTGTGCACTGCGATCAGTTGAAGAGGTCACGTTCAGCAGGCAGCACTGCCCACTAAACACGACAAGGGGGATACATTTTGTTGCTGTACATCCCCGTCCACTGCCTTTGCACATTAAGGAGTAAGGATGAGCTCAGGCGTGTTCGCAAACGAAACGTGAAGAGCCCGCCAGGAAGTCATCACTGCGGAGTACTAATCACAAGCAGTGAGACATTGTCCCGATTCGCGGCTGCAGAGATTGGGAAATGTCTCATCGCCTGCAATTAGCGCTGTGCAGTGCCGACTTCCTGGTGGGCTCTGCACGTGCCGTTTGCGAACACGCCTGAGCTCATCCTTATTAAGGAAGCAGCAGTTGGGGGTTGATAAAAAAATGCCCCTCCAACTGCTAGTGTTAAAAAGGGGGAATATCAAAATTTCAAAATCTTACAATGGGGAAAATTCTTGTGGTGAAAACTGTCCCTTCACTTCAGATTTCCTCTTACATCACCAAGGCAGGAAATGAAGAGACATCTCCCTAATACAGTGTTTCTCAACTCCAGTCCTCAAGGCACCCCAACAGGTCATGTTTTCAGGATTTCCCTCAGATGAAACGGCTGTGGTAATTACTAAGGCAGTGAAACTGATCAAATCACCTGTGCAAAATAATGGAAATCCTAAAAACATGACCTGTTGGGGCGCCTTGAGGACTGGAGTCGAGAAACACTGCCCTAATAGGACATAATCTGATTCTCCACTGGGGAGACACACAGAAAAGGACAGAACGTGAGAGGAAATCATCTAATGGGGACACCAGCTTCTGTGACAACTGTTCACTTTGGATAGATTTCCTGTTGCATCTCCAGGATAGGAAGCACAGGGAAAATATCCCCACTGGGACCCAGGCAACTAAAAACGTAATCTTCCCCTCTTCTACCCCAAAAAAAAAAAAAAAAAAAAAAAAAAAAAAAAAAAAAAAAGGGAAGAAGTTGTGACTATACATACACATCAACATTAATATTTACAAATTAGCCTGACACACTATAATTGCAGTAATTTAAACAGCAAGATTGAGTTACTAAAATCCCCTGCACAGCTAATGAGGACTCAACAAGTGGTCAGATCTCTCAGTAGTAAGAGATTAAAGTTACTCATGCAGGTTAGTCAGGAGGGATGGATATGACAGGGAACTGGCAGCAGCATTTTATCAACAAGATATCTGCACCGTCTCCATTTTATATGGACAAAAGACTAACATAGACTGTGTCCTGTAGGTCAATGTTTCTCAATGCCAGTCCTCAAGGCGCCCCAACAGGTCATGTTTTCAGGCTTTCCATTATTTTGCACAGGTGATTTGATCAATTTCATTGCCTTAGTAATTACCACAGCTGTTTCATCTGAGAGAAATCCTGAAAACATGACCTGTTGGGGGTATAAAATTGGAATGTTTTACTAGTCAGTATATTTCCCCTCTAACCCCAAGCACCAATATTCAGGTCATGTCATATATTATGTGAAACCGGAGGAAATCAAACACACAGCAGGCCTGTCAAATACCTCTAACCAGCACACATTACTATGGAGCAGGAGTGTTTGCACAGCAGACATGATGAGTAGCGGGAAGTCCTGCAGTCTTACATCATGTTACATTGGTGTGCCATACATGAAGTGGTATAGAGAAATAGGTAAATTCTGGTAAGCAGGGCAGTTTGCTGTATAAAATAATTGTATTTTTCTGCAGTTACCTGTGGAGATGGAATTCTTCTGCTGTATCCTGCATATCACTATCCCACCAGAAGCTCTTCTGTAATCAGCAGCAACCCAGGAAGCAGCTGTTCTGCAGGGGAAGTACTGCAAGTAGGAGATTAACCCTCTGTGGACAGTAGCTTCAATTTCATGAAAGTGGTCACAGTTCATCTCAAGCCATAAGGGCTCTTTCACACACACACGTTGAAAATGGGCGGTTGGTTTAGTTTTTACCGCTTATCAGCACCACTCAAAATTGTTAAAATAGGGAGCAGATGGAGGCGGTCACACTGCAGCATCAGCATTGTCTTACATCACAAAATGAATGCTGCCTGCAGAGTTGGGCAGGTGTTGATGGTTCACAACCTTCTCCGTTCACTTCCATTGAAATGCACCACAAGCACACTGTAAATGCACCTATCTATGGCATTTACAGTATGTTTAAGTTGCAGTTGCAAAGCGTCAAAATTGACCATTTCCCTTTTTAACCTTGTACAAAAAAAAAAAAAAAAAAAACACATTTAAGAGGGCATTTGAGGAGCGTTGTCTGCCACAACATAAATGCTTGTGCAACACAACGAAAAAGGTTAGTTAACGCTATAGGTGCGTTAAGGCTGATGTAGAATTTAATGCTTGTGTGAAAGAGCCTTTATATATGTCTGTTAGGGCTCTTTCAGACAGGCAGTGATGCTTTCCCCCCTCAAAAAAAGTGGATCGCTTTTCAGAAGGTAGTATAGTAGCGGCTATACAGCCTCCTGGCATAGGTTTTAAAAAAATGTTCTATTGCTAAATAGCAATTTTACATTGCAGGACCACATTACAACTGCGAGCCAAGAGTTTGGCTTGCGGTTGAGGTGCAGCCCCATTGATCTCAATGGGCAAGTTTGGCAGCCTGAGGTAAAAATGCTGCAGCCATGAAGCAAAGCATCGCAGAATGTGTACAGCCCTGTCAGGCTGTAGTGTTAGAATACCAGTGGGAGGCGGTTCAGCCGCCTGTCTTTACTGCCCTCTACTGCAAGTGTATAAGTGCCTTAAGGCTTGTTTACATGGGAGTCGTCAAAAGCCAGCTATATATTTGAATGCAGCGCAACTAAAACACTTGCATTTGAAGGGAAAGACTGCCTATTACCTGCTTTGCATCTTCCATAAGACAAGCTGTGTTCAGAAAAGTGCAATGCAGATAAAACAGTCTCAAGTATGACCCTACACACTGTACTACTGAGGTAAATTGGAATTTCCTGATCTATGTTTCAAACGCAAGAAAGCAATGTCTGTGTACACAAGCCCTGTGTTTCCTTTTGGAACATTCAGGGAGGAACAGGTAACTGAGGTTGAAATTGTGTTCGTTGCTGAACGCATGTGTTGTAGCCAAAAAGTTTAAAAGCAAGAGTGCTAAAAACTAGGGCCTCATTCACACTTGCAATGGGGCTGTTTATGAATAGCTGCAGGAGACCCAGTGGGAGTTCGGTTTCCTTATGATCAATTGCATTTCAATACTTGAAAAATGTACCCTAATGAAAAAAGTTTGATTGTATTCCCACCATAACCCCATCTTCTGCTTGGGGTACCTAGGAGAGGGTGGCATCATGCACCTTCTGGCGAGGTCCTGGGAACAATGAAGATCCTCCCAAAGCATGTGTTTTTTTTCTGGCAAGATTTAAAATACTCCCCTGCAACATGGAAGACAGGGATACTATATTACCAAAAGTATTGGGACTCCTGCCTTTACCCTCACATGAACTTTAATGGCATCCTAATCTTAGTCCGTAGGGTTCAATATTGAGTTGGCCCACCCTTTGCAGCTTCAACTCTTCTGGGAAGGCTATCCACAAGGTTTAGGAGTGTGTCTATGGGAATGTTTGACCATTCTTCCAGAAGCATATTTGTAAGGTCATGTACTGATGTTGCACGAGAAGGCCTGGCTCACAGTCTCCGCTCATTCATCCCAAAGGTGTTCTATCTGGTTGAGGTCAGGACTTTGTGCAGGCCAGTCAAGTTCCTTCACCCCAAACTCAGACTGGGTTCACACCATTGCGAATTGGATGCGGCTTTCCCACATCCAATTCGCAATAGCAGCAGATTTTGACTGGCTCGCCGTTTCGGCTCCGGTGTGAATTCGTACAGGAGCCCTGTGCGTCTTTTGGTCCATTTCAGTTCAGAATTCGGGCTGAAATCGGACCTGAAACTGTGAACCAGGACGCACCGGACCCCTGCTGGGAGCCACATGCGGCGATAGTCATCCATGTCTTTATGGACCTTGCTTTGTGCACTGGTCCAAATCACTTGGTGGAGGTGGGGGGGGGGTTGTTTTTCAGGGGCTGGGCTTGGTCCCTTAGTTCCAGTGAAGGGAACTCTTAAGGCGTCAGCATACCAAGACATTTTGGAAAATTTCATGCTCCCAACTTTGTGGGAACAATTTGGTGATGGCCCCTTCCTGATCCAACATGACTGTGCACCAGTGCACAAAGCAAGGTCCAGAAAGACATGGATGAGCGAGTTTGGGGTGGAGGAGCTTGACTGGCCTGCACAGATTCCTGACCTCAACCCGATAGAACACCTTTGGGATGAATTAGAGTGGAGACTGCGAACCAGGCTTTCTCATCCACATCAGTGCCTGACCTCACAAATGCACTTCTGGAAGAATGATCAAACATTCCCATAGACACACTCCTAAGCTTGTGGACAGCTTTTCCAGAAGAGTTGAAGCTGTTATAGTGGTAAAGGGTGGGCCAACTCAATATTGAACCTTACAAACTAAGACTGGGATGCCATTAAAGTTCATGTGAGTGTAAAGGCAGGTGTCCCAATACTTTTGGTAATATAGTGTAAGTAAATAATCTAACTTTTTCCCTTTCAGGTACACTTTTCAGCTAGATATTTTTACAGGTGGAGGGGGCCCAGGTCTAATAAGCAGATCTTGCATTTTACAAGGTCCACTTTCAAAACAAAAATTGGAATGTGCACTAAAATAATTTCTTTCTTTGTCATAATTGAATCAGAAGCTGCTGCATATCTGACAGATGTTTCTGTCTATCTCACCTTCAGATTTATACAGATGGAGAACAAATATAGGAAAGTCTCCAGGTAAGTTGTTCTGTGGGTGATATGAGGTCTACAGAGACAAATTCAATGTACAGGTATATTTTTTATTTAACATGCAGCGTCATGTCGCCTCTTCCCGCGGATTGTTCTGTCTTATCAAACCTCCGTCTGCTCACAATTTGCCACGCTGGAGTCACATCAGATCTCGGAAAGGAAATGTATTTGGTAAAAAATAAAACAGAAGAATGAAAATGATTTTTGTCAGCTAAAAAATAAACTGATTACAATGTAATATTCCAACTAGAATGTGACTGGATTATACTGTGATAGAGTTCTGCCCTCCAAAGGGATATACATGACTAGATTTTACAACTGTTCTTATATGGTTCTGACACTTTCCATATTATGTCTTCAGGCTGCAAGAACAGAGATCCAGACAGTGAGGAGCAAAGCACAGTAATTTATAAAAACCACTGTCATCATTCACTGATTACTCACTGATAGAAGTATTGGTTGTTATGGGCCACTGTAGTTTACACATCATCATCATTTTATGATTAGATATCCAGGCAGTATGTACCATAGGGGTTTTAAATCAGTTAATTAGTTTAAATTCAAAAGCCTTCTGTGGCCTCACAGTGTTCCCGTACTGCACATTACGCCCTTCCTGTCTCATTTCTGCCGCTATACATTGTGCCATGTGGTAGCTGCTGGACCAACAGGATACATGCAGTGTTCTGGAGAGAAATCTGCAAACACATGAGCACATGGTAAGGCAGCCACAGATGGACAATCTATGGGAAGAATCAACAAATAATATTTTATGTACAAGAAAGTCATTTCACTGTTCAAATTTTCTGGGGTGCCATCCTTGGCAAAAGGCTGTTTGGATTACAAGGCAACAATAATTATCCAAATAAGCAATAACGAGGGTGAATAACTGAGAAATTGTGGATTTATGGAAGAGTAGTCTTAACATCTGTTCACTCACAGGTATTTAGTTAATACCTGCCAAATGTTGCAACAATTAGGCTCTCTATAGCATGACAGACTGGAACAAGTGACAGTAGCCATCAATTCAAAGAGCGTGAAGAATAAAGCATTCCACTGATGAAGTCAAGGGGGTTGAGACGATACACGTAGGGTGGAGCCGGTTGACATAATTTCCTGTCACTGACAGTGCCAAGCTTTGCCCTGCCATCTACTTGGATTACTTTTATGCCCTTTGGTGTTGTGTATCAGAATATAAATGCACCATTGAATGTGAGTGTATACTTGTGTGATTTAATAAATAAATTACATGTAGCATTGTGCAATGGGATTTTTTTTTCCTTTTTCTGCCTTGGGCATATAATATTTGGTCTGAAGTCGTGAAGGAGGCTGGCTTATTTTTTAAAGGGGAACATACCCCCCTATTGCTACAAGATGTGTTAAGTGATGAAGAATGCAAAGGTTATATGCTGCACACTGGTAAAGTCAAGGTATCCATGAGTGCAAAGTAGATCAATTGGAGGATAATGAATAAATTAATAAAACTTGCCTCCATATAAAACCATAAAGTAACATTCCATATAAAACCACAGTCATGTGTGAACAACACAGTCTAATTTAAAAGGTAAAAGCCCAAGTCTCATCCAACCTCAAACACTAAACGGAGGGCCCAGCACTTGTGATGGAAACAGGCTCATGGTTCACAACCTAGCCGGAAGGCTTGCTGGGATCAGCTGCGAATGGCACACATTAGTGTGGCGTGTAGTAAAGCTGGAGCTCCCGGATTCTTTGTCAACTCTAGTTTGGTGAGGGAGCAAGGAGGATAAATAGTGGTTATGTTTGTTGCATTTTTAAATGATGAAGGAAGAGAAATGGTGATAATTATTCATTCTGCATTAAAGATATACTGTAATGCCTTGTACACAAGACCATTTTTCCCGGCAGGAAAAAAACTGACATTTTTCCTGCCGGGATTCCTGTCAAGCTTGCCTTGCATATACACGTTCAGGCCAAATACCGCTGAACTTTTGAATTTCAAGAACGCGGTGTCGTCAAAAACTACAACAAGCCGTCAAAATTACGTTCTATGCTTCCACGCATGCGTCAAATTGTTTACGAGCATGCGCAGTATTTTTCCCCTCAGGAAACCATACAGACGACCGTTTTTCTCGGCCGGTACTTTTCCTGACAGGAAAATAGAGAACAAGTTCACATTATTTTTCCCGCAGTTTTCCTGCCAGGAAAACTGCCATGGAGCATACACACGGCCGTTTTTCCTGCCGAAAAGCTGTCATGGCAGTTTTCCTGCCAGGAAAACCGGTCGTGTGTACAAGGCATAAGTGATCTGTGACCTAAAAATTCATATAGGTCCACAAAAAAGGTGGGGTGGAGGAACTTGACTGGCCTCAACCCGATATAACACCTTTGGGATGCATTAAAGTGGAGACTGCGTGCCTGACCTCCTAAATGTGCTTATGGAAGAATGGTCAAACATTCCCATAGAACAAATACACAGAGAATTTCCCTGGGACTATAAATGAGGAGAGCACAGTTGACCACTAAATGACCAGAGTAAACACAGTTAATACATTTATTCAAAGAATAATTATACATACATGAGCAGCATGAACAGTTGCTAAGCTGATAAAATATTGCACATGATAAAAATTACATAGGTACATATAAATTTCATACAGTATGCACAGGCATCTGAGAGACCTGACGTGTTTCGCGAGACATAGCTCGCTTCTTCAGGGGTGGATGCATGTGTGCTGTATCTTAAATGAACAAAAAGATGTAGAACACAGTGATGAGTATTGAAGAAAATGGTAAGAGGGGCCTTGAATTAGAGGACCCCATACTCACCAATCGGCAAAGCCAAAACAATTGCTGAATTCCCAGAGGGCAGCAGCGACAATTGCATGGCATGGGAGCTGAGGGAGGAAACCGACCACAAACACCTCCAGGGGACAAACGGAGGGAAAACATGGTGTGGGTGGGAATGTGTAATCACTGGTAGGGAAGGGGTTAACTCTATGGGGCGATCAAGGGGTTAACTGTGTTCCCTAGGTGTGTTCTAACTGTAGGGGGGATGGGCTGCCTGGGACATTACAGAGATCACTGTTCTCGATCACTGGGAACAGTAGATCTCTGACATGTCCCCTGTCAGAATGGGAATCCGCCTTGTTTGCAAAGGAAGATCCCCATTCTGCCTCTCCTCACTGCGATCGTGGGCTGCCGGTGGACATCGAGTCTGCCCGACCAGCGTGCAGCGGGAGTGAGAGCGCGCCACCGGCCACAACAGTGCCTGCACGAGGTGACATACAATGATGGCGAATGTAAAAATATTGAAGCAGCACTATTAGTCAAAGTGCAAATTGCTAAAAGCAAACAAAGTGCAATATAATGATAAATGGTACAATATAATATAAAAATAGGATAACTAAAACACATATATAATCAAAGTGTCTATAAATATTGATAAAGTGTCATCCAATCTAAAGTGCATCAAAAAAGAAAATATATATATATATGTATTTAAATAAGTCCAAACGTAATGTTTCCCAAAAAATAAATTGTGATTGTTTATATGAACTATATGATCACACATCTCCCAAAAGAAATGAAATATTCCAGTGGGACTATAGACCCCAGATATATACTGGTGGCAGTGATGAAGGAGCCTGCAGTCATCCTCTGTTGAGCTTATACTGGAGATCGGTGAGAGCTTTGTCTGACCCTTCTGGGTCCATCAACAAGACTGGTGGAAGTGGTGAAAAGTGGTGGTGACCCTCTGTGGAGTTTATGCTGGAGATTGATCAGAGCTTTGTCTGACCCTTTTTGGGTCCATCAACAAGGTGAGAGGCTGGCACTACCGGAGGAGGATTGTGGAATTATACTTGCATTATTGGTTTTCCATTGGATGTGAATACTGGGACTCCCACACCTGTTCCTCTCCCTCTCCTCTCTTCTTGTCCACCGGAATATTTCATTTATTTTGGGAGATTGTGATTGTTTATATGAACTATATGATCACACATTTATTTTTTGGGAAACATCACATTTGGACTTATTTAAATACATATATATATATTTTTTTCTTTTTTGATGCATTTTAGATTTGATGCACTTTAGATTGGATGACACTTTATCAATATTTATAGACACTTTGATTATATATGTGTTTTAGTTATCCTATTTTTATATTATATTGCACTTTGTTTGCTTTTAGCAATTTGCACTTTGACTAATAGCGTTGCTTCAATATTTTTACATTTATTTTCTGTGTTGTTTACACCATAGGAGTTCAGCTGCTACCTGTCACTGTTATTCACATTTGCACTTTATTTATATAGGGTGTTAGCACTCTATTAATTTATTCATTAGATATACACCAAGTGGTAGGCGCATTAGTATCCCCCTTTTTTCATACAATGATGGCGGTTTGCACAGGAGAGCCGACCTGCCACAGTACAACTGCAGCGGGCGGTCATTAAGTAGTTAAATATCCCAACCTGTCTGGCTTTACACACCTTTTGTTTTTATGGCTCTGGTTTGTACTGAGCTGATTAAAAATAAAAATTTGGTTTGGCTTTTAGGTCAGGGGTTAAAGTGAGCCTGTGGATCATACAATTAGATTGTAAGGTGTGTGGGGAGCTTTGATATGAGGTCAGCTTTCATACCATGTACACCATAGAGCAGGGGCCTGTAAACTTTCTGTATAAAGGGCTAGTTTACTGTCCTTCAGACTTTTTTTTTTAAATCAAAACTTTTTTTATTGACAAGGATAATGGGTAACTGTACAATACAGTAAAAAGATATACAAAGAAAATAGCAACAGAAGCGTATACATATTGTTACCCAAATGCAGAGTATGCAGTTACCTGGTACCAAGCTCATATAATCAGATTTCTGGTAAAACTTAAAACGAACCGAAAGAAAAAAAAAATTAAAGGAAATAAAAGGGAAAGAAAAAACAAAACAAAAAAAACCCATCTTCCTCCCATCTTGTTTGTGGGCAAATGCAACGAATGATGTTTCAGCTACACGTCATATATATTGTAGGAGAAGCCCCAAGCTCGGGAGGAAACCCAAGAAACAATAAAGCGGTCTAGAACCATAACAATCTATCGATCACTAACTGCGGAGGAGCAAGGTTAGGGCTATCCAACCAGTTCTGCCATATAAGGTTGAACTTTTTAAACCGCATTGCCAGAAGCGTGCTATAAGTTTCCTAGCAAGGTATAGTAGTCTGGTTACCATAAAGGGATTTTATAACAGCTTACCTGTAAAATCCTTTTCTTGGAGTACATCACGGGACACAGAGCGACTTAGTCATTACTAATGGGTTATATAGTTTACCTTCAGGTGTTGGCACTGGCCAATTCCAAACCGGAAGTACCCTCCCCTATATAAGCCCCTCCCACCCGGGAGCACCTCAGTTTTGTAGCCAAGCAATAAGTGTCCCAAAAAGAGGGGTGGGAGCTCTGTGTCCCGTGATGTACTCCAAGAAAAGGATTTTACAGGTAAGCTGTTATAAAAATCCCTTTTTCTTTTTCGTACATCACGGGACACAGAGCGACTTAGTCATTACTAATGGGACGTCCCAAAGCAATGCCAAATGAGGGGGGGGGTACATAAGCTGGGCGCCATCAGGCATGAGGATCTTTTGCGGCCTGCAACACACTGCGCCCAAAGGCGACATCCTCCTGACTTCTAACGTCTACCTGATAGAATCTAGTAAACGTGTGTACCGAAGACCATGTTGCGGCCTTACATACTTGAGCCAGGGAGGCCTGGTGATGCACTGCCCATGAAGTTCCAACCGCTCTTGTGGAGTGCGCCCTAACTTTGAACGGAGGCGGTCTCTTTCTCAAGCCATAGGCTTGTATTATGACCTGTCGAATCCACTTGGCTAAAGTAGATTTTGATGCTGCCTGACCCCTTCTGGGGCCTTCCGGCAGAACAAACAAAGAATCCGTTCTGCGAATCTGAGCAGTGGCTTTTAGATAAGCTTTAACTGCTCTTACCACATCCAAAGAATGTAATAACTTTTCCTCTACTGAGCTAGGTTTGGGGAAAAAAGAAGGAAGAACCACATCTTGGTTCAAATGAAACCTCGATACCACCTTAGGAAGAAAGGCTGGATGAGGACGTAATACTACTCTGTCCTTATGGACAACCAGATATGGCTCCTTACAGGACAAGGCGGCTAATTCCGATACTCTTTTAGCCGAACAAACGGCTACTAAGAAAATCAATTTCCTGGTGAGAAGAACCAAGGAAATGTGTTGTAATGGTTCAAACGGTTGTTTCTGTAGAACCGACAGAACCAGGTTTAGGTCCCAAGGACATATGGGAATACTAACCGGAGGGCTAATACGCATCACTGCTTGTATAAAGGCTTTGACTAGTGAATGCGAAGCCAAGGGCCTTTGAAAAAATATTGACAAGGCCGAAATCTGACCCTTGATAGTACTCAAGGCAAGCTTCCTATCTACAGCCCACTGTAGGAAGTCCAAAATCCTCCCTATCACGTACTTACGTGGATGCCATTTCTTGGCCTCACACCACGTAATGTATGCTTTCCAGATCCTATAATAGATCTGCCTGGATACCGGTTTCCTGGCATTGATCATGGTAGATACCACAGAATTAGAGAGCCCTCTCTTTTTCAGAATGTGGGCTTCAATAGCCAGGCCGTCAAACCTAGGGCTGGTAAGGAAGGGTGGTATATCGGTCCCTGCGACAGCAGGTCCGGACGATGTGGGAGGGTCCAAGGACTCCTCACTGACATTTTTACAATCTCCGCGTACCATGCCCTTCGGGGCCACGCTGGAGCCACCAGAATCACTGGTTTCTTTTCTACCCTGATTCTGCGGAGTAATCGCGGTAACAATTGTGGCGGTGGGAATGCATATATCAGCTTGAACTGATCCCAAGGGAACACTAGGGCATCCGAGCCGCAAGCTAGGGGATCCCTTGTGCGAGACACAAATCTGTCTACCTTTGCGTTGAATCTGGATGCTAGCAGATCTACATCCGGTGTTCCCCACCGCTGGCATATTGCCTGGAAAACCTCGGGGTGAAGAGACCATTCCCCCGGGCATAATTGTTGGCGACTTAGAAAGTCCGCTCTCCAATTTTCCACTCCTGGGATGAAAACCGCGGATATGGCTGGGACATATTTTTCTGCCCACTCCAGGATGCAATTTGCTTCCCTCTGGGCTGCACGACTCTTGGTGCCACCCTGGTGATTGATATATGCCACTGCCGTGGCATTGTCTGATTGAATTCTGACAGGGGACCCTTGGAGTTTGGATGTCCATGCTACTAGGGCATACCGGGCTGCTCGTATCTCTAAGAGATTGATGGGCAGGGCCTTTTCTGCTTCTGACCACCTGCCCTGGAGAGACCATTGCTCCAGCACTGCCCCCCAGCCGATGAGGCTGGCATCTGTAGTGACCACCTTCCAAGAAACCGGACTGAAGGGTTTCCCTCTTTCCAGATTCTGGGGCACCAACCACCAATGGAGGCTCTTGCGAACGGAAGGGGACAGGGACATTGGTAAGTCTAAAGCCTGAACTTTTTTGTTCCAGGCTGACAGTATGGCCCTTTGCAAATTCCTTGAATGGAATTGACCGTAGGGTACCGCTTCGAATGAAGCCACCATCTTTCCCAGCAGCCTCATGCAGAGACGTATGGATGGTTTTCTTTTTGTACCCACTAAGTGGGTCAAATTTCTTAAAGACGACACCTTCTCTGGAGGTAAGAAAATCTTTCTCTGATTTGAATCCAGCCTTAGCCCTAAGTATTCCAGACTTTTGACTGGTCTTAGAGCTGACTTGTCCCGGTTGATAATCCAACCGTGATATTCCAGATACTCGATTGTCTTGTGAATAGCTACTTCCAGCTTTTCCACTGAGTGGTCTATTAGTAGCAGGTCGTCTAGATATGCCATTATCGTTACACCCTGTGTTCTTAGATTGGCCAATAATGGGGCCAGAATTTTTGTGAACACTCGTGGTGCTGTGGCCAGACCGAAAGGTAAGGCTCTGAACTGAAAATGGCGCCCTTCTACTGCAAAGCGTAGAAATTTCTGATGGGCCGGAAAGATGGGAATATGCAGATAAGCATCCCTTATGTCGATCGAGGCTAGCCATTCCTGCCCTTGTAGGGCGGTGGCCACTGATCGGATCGACTCCATCCGAAAAGTCCTGATATTTAGGAACTTGTTTAGCCCTTTTAGATTTAATATGGGCCTCACGTCCCCATTTGGTTTGGGGACTGTGAAAAGGTTCGAGTAAAACCCGAATCCGCTTTCTTCCAGGGGAACCTTCATGATTACCCCTTGGAGCAATAGTTGTTCTAGTGCCAGAAGGAGGGATCCTCTCTTTTGGGGATCTCTTGGCACGTTTGACCTCATAAATTGGGCAGGAGGAGTGCCTTTTAACTCCAGCTTGTATCCCAGACTTACTGCGGAGAGCACCCATCTGTCTCTGATGGTGTCCCGCCAGGTCTCTGTGAACAACTGAAGTCTTCCCCCCACCCGATTGAGCGGGGGCAATACTTCATGCCTTAGGGGGAGGTTTTGTACCTCTTTTGATCCAGGGCTTCTTGTTACCCTGTGATTGTCCCTGATTTCTGCCCCCTGAATTTGACCGCGGAGGCCGTCGGAACTGCTTCACAGCCGATGTGCCCGGGACTGGAGAGGTAGGCCTCTTAAAAGAAGGACTTCTACCCTTGTTCTTAACCGGTAAGAGTGAACTTTTACCGGCAGAAATTTTCTGGATATATTTGTCCAGATCTTCTCCAAATAAGCGTTCTCCATGAAATGGGAAGCTAACCAGCAGTTTTTTACAGGGAGCTTCAGCAGACCAGTTTTTGAGCCACAGAAGCCTACGCATATGTACTATAGACAGCGTAAAGCGGGAGGCCTGTTGGATTGTATCCTTTATGGCGTCCACCGCAAAACACAAGGCTCTAGGCAGGTCAGCTCGGGCATGAGCCTGCTGATCTGGTAAGTCCCTTAAGACTTGTTTCAACTGATCTTTCACTGCTTGGCAGACTCCAATCGCTGCTACCGCAGGTTGTGTCACCATACTTGCTGTAGAGAAAGCAGATTTTAGTAAAGACTCCAATTTTTTATCTATTGGGTCTTTGAACATTGGAACATTATCTACTGGACATGTCAGTGATTTGTTAACAGAAGAGATGGCTGCGTCCACTATAGGGACCCTCCATTTTCTTATGAACTTATCCTCCATGGGATAGATCACCGGAAATCTCTTGGGGGGAGCAAATATTTTACCAGGATGCTCCCAATCCTGGTAAATAAGCCCTTCTAATAAAGGGTGGATTGGGAAGGAACAGACCGCCTGGGGAGCTTTTAGCGACCCCAGCGAGGAAACCGTAGTGGATGGTGGTTCCGCCAGAGGCATTTTAAATGCTGATCGGACCATGTTAGTCAGAGACTGAACCCATAATCTTTCAGCCTGAGAAGCTGAGAAAGGTTCTTCCACTGTTGATTCCTCTATAAGTGAATCAACCTCATCCTGATCCCCTTCAGGTAGGTCGATCTCTGTGTGGGGCTGTTCCTCCACTAACAGGCACTCTGAAGGAGGAGACGGAGATCGGACGCGCTTTCCCTGAGATAGGGAAGCAGCGATCAATGCTGTTAATCTCTCTTCTAATCCTCCCAGAGTTGAGGATAAAACCTCCTCTGTTATATATACAGGAGCAGGTGGACTGGGGACAGCCGCAGCACCAGGCATTCCTGCGGGGTTTCTACGGCTACTGACCTCTGCATTCTCAGGGGAGATTGGTGCAGTGCAAGCATGCCCAATATCCTCAGAGCCCGATGGAGACCCCTTTGGCTTCCTGGAAGATTTATTTCCGGAGTGTCTGGACGACATATCCTTTAAGCACAAAGCTGAGGTATTCCCGTCGTCATACACCAATTTTTGCTGGTAATAGTCTAACACAGGTGCTGCTATATACCAGCTGGTGTCCACTAAAGTGCCTTTCTATGGGGATGCCTGCATCAACCGCCTCTGTGTGCCACTGTTTGTTGCTAGCTCTGTTTGCATGCAGCTGACACTTGTACTGTGTCTTTTAACCATGCTGGGACGCCCGCACATGCGCAGAAGCGCCGCGGCGCGCATCGAGCGTCATCCACCCGCCCCGCCCCTTTTTTTTCATAGGAGGCGCGTGCACGCGCCCGCGCGCGCGCCCGTGCGCCAACGGCGCCCTTTTCGAAAACCAACAGAGGACTAGGAGCCAGGGCCCTTTTTGCCGGAGGGCCTGTGCGGTGGATGAACGCAGCAACAGGGCAGAGGAAGTGGATTCCCACAGAGAAACTTACCAGCTGCCTGGACCTTTTGAGTTGAGAAAACCAAAGATCCACATTACAAGAAAAATGGACTACAGCGGCCTCTAGTGGTTTAACACAGGTACCGCGGTCCCTGTTTTTTTTTTTTCTTGACTACTATTAAAATTTTACATTTTCAGTAGTTATAGGCAAACACAGATATTTAGCGGGAATACCGTTAGGTAACAGACAGAAAGACAAATTAGGCTTGGGGGTCCCCCAATAGAACCAAGTTCCTGGGGGCCCCCACTTACCTGATCCCCGCCGCAGGACTTTGTTTGGTCCACAAAAGTCCAAACTTCACCTATCACGGCAGGCATTGTAATTAAACCTTCAGGGACCGGGTTCCCAAGGATTCCACTCCCCTGGACCTGTATAGCACCCTGCACAGACAGCGTCTTGGTCGTGGGTATGACCAGAGCTCTGGATCCCAGGGTCCAGCCCTCCTAAGAGAAGCATTACAGGCAAAACCTTGCTCTTCTGCTGCAAGGCCCGGGTACCGACCGTTTAGCTATGAAGCTTTTTTGGTGGGATCCGGAACAGCTTACTAAGGCCCAAAAGAACCTGTACGCAAGCCCAGTGAAAACACATGTTACTCTTTGGCCAACACCTTAGACACTGGCAAAAAACTGAGGTGCTCCCGGGTGGGAGGGGCTTATATAGGGGAGGGTACTTCCGGTTTGGAATTGGCCAGTGCCAACACCTGAAGGTAAACTATATAACCCATTAGTAATGACTAAGTCGCTCTGTGTCCCGTGATGTACGAAAAAGAAAATATAATTACCTTTTGGATACATTTAAGCGTCTATCGCCCCTGGGAGTCACACCAATGGGGTAGATGGTATGGGCCAAAGTGGAGATAGTCTGCGTGACCTCCGTCCAATATCTGGTAAGCTTTGGACAGCGCCAGATCATATGTATGAAGTCTCCTTTATCGATGGTACACTTTCACTTCTTCCCCAATCATACAATTCAACAGGTGTGCGGTAGGACCTATGTAGTATGAATAATTGCGATAGTTTATGAGATACCGACACCACCGGAATTGATTCTAAGGCCATATCTTGCTGGTCTCCATCTATACCTCCCACATAAGTGGACCAATGAGTTCTACATTTGAGAAAAGCAGGGTTCTGAATTGAAGATACTAGTGTTGAGTAAGAGCTTGTGATATTACACCCCTACGATTGGTTGCCTGCAGAACCTCCTGAAGAAGTAAAGATTTAGCGACAGATAAACTAACAGTCTCTGTGCCTGGGTTTGTAGCGCCTGAGTTGGAGGTATTGATAAAATTGTTTCTGTTTCAAAGAGAATTCCCCCCACAGATGATCAAATTACTTGAGTACACTATCGTCATACAGTTGTTTAACCAGTAGTCTACTGCCCGTCGTCAAATGACGGCGGGACGAAGAGCCTCTCGTTCTGGGCGGATGTCATATGCCTTCCCGAGCCCCTAGGGGGCGTGCGCACGCTGCGTCACTGGGCACCCGCGATTGCCCGGTAACTGAGCAGGACCGTGGATCTGTGTGTGTAAACACACAGATCCACGTCCTGTCAGGGAGAGGAGACCGATGGTGTGTCCCTTGTACATAGGGACACCGATCGGTCACCTCCCTCAGTCAGTCCCCTCCCCCCACAGTAAGAATCACTCCCTAGGGAACATATTTAACCCCTTGATCGCCCCCCTAGTGTTAACCCCTTCCCTGCCAGTCATATTTATACAGTAATCAATGCATTTTTATAGCAGGGATCGCTGTATAAGTGTGAATGGTCCCAAAAATGTGTCAAAAGTGTCCGATGTGTCCGCCGCAATATCGCAGTCACGATAAAAATCGCTGATCGCCGTCATTACTAGCAAAAAAATAAAATAATAAAAATGCTATAAATCTATCCCCTATTTTGTAGCCACTATAACTTTTGGGCAAACCAATCAATATACGCTTATTGCGATTTTTTTTTACCAAAAATATGTAGAAGAATACGTAACTGAGGAAAAAATTGGTTTAAAAAAATAAAATAATGGATATTTATTATAGCAAAAAGCAAAACATAGTGTTTTTTTCAAACTTGTCCCTCTTCTTTTGTTTATAGCGCAAGAAATAAAAACCGCAGAGGTGATCAAATACCACCAAAAGGAAGCTCTATTTGTGGGGAAAAAAAAGAAAAAATTTAATTTGGGTACAGTGTTGCATGACCGCACAATTATCATTCAAAGTGTGACAGCGCTGAAAGCTGAAAAATGGCTTGGGCAGGAAGGGGGTGAAAGTGCCCTGTATTGAAGTGGTTAAAAAAACATATCCCTTGTCGTGTCCAAAGGGTTCGCCCCGCAGTTTAATTAGACCCGGATAATTGGGATTATTCCAAAGGGGGGTAAACTCCAACAGGCCAACAATAGCTAGTGCCCTTCCAACTGCCTTCCAGACCCTATGGAGAGGACGAAGGGACACCTGGTAGACCCATCTCCAGATGAGAGCCAGCTGTTAACATAGGGTTAGTGCGAGACACCAATTGTACTATAGGATCGTCAGAGTCCTGAAGATCCCATCCTGTAAATTGTTGCAGCTGTGATGGAAGTAGCCACTATGCGCGATAGCCTTGATGGTTTAGATTGGCTAGTCACCTCAGGCCTTTCAGGTGATGACAGCACTGTGGAAGTATGACTAGGATCCTCAGACCCTGACAGCTGCGCTCTTGCGCCCTTTCCTGCTGTGCTCCCCCCCACCCTTTTTCCGGGAAGACATTGCTACAACCAAAGTAAAATTTTGAGGTACCTACAATGAGAACCCAAAAGACTGCTGGGCTGTAGTCCAGCTATAATGCCGCTATTACCGCTCAGCCTAAAAAACAGTCTTTTAAAAATGCCTGCATCCACAGCGCTTATGTGCCCCAGCCACAGCTGTTTCCATCCAGCAGCGCTTACGTGCCCCAGCCACAGCTGTTTCCATCCAGCAGCCCTCGGCCGTACTACCTATATGCCGACTGTACATGCGCGGCGTGTACGCACATCTCCACGTGCACGTCCGCCGCGTCATTAGGCCACGCCCCCTGCGTCCTCGGCACCCAATAAAAAACATCCTCATCCAGTGCACACACGCGAGGAAGCCTCCTACCACAGCACCCTGGCTGTATGGGGGAGAGAGGATGCCTTCCGTGGAGGCGTGCCGGGAACGAACACAGCGATGCTGCCTGCAGCCTGGGGGGGCCTAGAGAAAGCACAAAAACACTACTTCTAAAGCCAAAAAGCACAAGGTATGTAAGACACTTACTACCCTCTAGTGGCGCTCCTAGGCAGGACTTAGGCTTGCTGGAAAAATCCTTAAAGTTAACTAAACATGTTCCTCTTTAGAGGGTTTTTTTTTAAACGTACCATTCCCGCCGCAGGATACTGCTGGGACCCAGCCAGATCCAATCTTCACCTATCACGGTGGGCCGGGTCTCTTACGGACCTTCAAGGACCGGGTCCCCCTTAGTATTCTTGGGGCCACACCCTTGGACCTGTATAGCACCCTGCCTGGAACAGCCTTTGGCTTCTTTTGTATGACCAAGGGTCCAGTGCTCCAAAAGGAGGCACATTACAGGCAAAACCTCTTCTACCTCGAGGCCCGGGTACCATCCATTTTCTGACCTCTTTGTCATATTAAATGGATCCAAATGTATAGTCCCTTGATCCTAGGCAGGACCTTCCATCGGGACTACTTGCAGTGCAGAGCACTACTCCACCGTAACCATTCACCTTGAAGACACTGGCGAAAAAGATGAGGTACTTCCCATATGGGAGGGGTTATATAGAGGGGGACTTCCTGTCTTTTGATGTACCAATGTCCATTCACCTATAGGTGGCGTATAACCCAGATAGTAATTACTATAGCTGCTCTGTGTCCCGTGATGTACGATAAAGAAACTTAATTTTATGGGTGTTTTCACTGCAGTGAACGCCCAACAAGCACAACTGTAATAATATTGTATTATGAGTTCCAGTGTCCTCTGCCTCCTTTCTGCAAATGAACCAGTCTTAGTAGTATAATCAGCTTATAGTATACCTCAACAGGCGTTTCACAGTTTCCATTTGGTTCAGCTAGCTGATTCATGCTTAAAGCCAGAAGGAAAATCAGGGCACAGAATTGTCTATGGAATACTATCAGAAGTCTGCTCTGCTCGCACTGATGCAAGCATTCTGTAAACACAGCTATACAGTAGATATGGATTAGAAG
This sequence comes from Rana muscosa, assembly GCA_029206835.1. NCBI lineage: Eukaryota > Metazoa > Chordata > Amphibia > Anura > Ranidae > Rana > Rana muscosa. Next base: position 188,404,762 of record CM055125.1, on the reverse strand, counting down.
AAAAATGCTCATATTGATATTTTCCAGAGCTGACTGCTCCCCTTTCCTGACCTGTCTTGCCCACCAGAAATTTGGTTTTGATTATAGATGTACAAAAAATTACATTTGGTTACAAAGCTACTCTACAGTATATAATATGGGGACCTACCTACACTATCCCTTTATTCTGTATCCAATCAGCCAGGTCCTGATTAGTAGAGCTTTTCTTAGATCTAAAGGCCAGTTCACAGTGTGGAGACCGGTGTTTTTCCATACTGGAAGAACGCCAGTCACTGTGAGGATACACAGAAAATTGTTTTCTGTGTCTTATTCACTGTGCAACCCAGCTAGGAGCTGCACCGCAGTGACTTGTGATAAACTGCAGTCACGCTGCATTTTATCGCAGCATTCCGAGCTGGATCACATGTCACTGTACAGCAGTGCAGTTCACTGCACCGCTGTACAGTGACATGAATAAAGTGTAATTTTTGTGCACTTCGAATAAAGTTTGTAAAAAAAAAAATGGAACTGTGTAATGCACTGAAACGCGTAGCACACAATCCCCTACTGTCGGCTCACTGCAGCCAGAATGGACAGCTGCCAGACATTTAACTGATGCGGTCACACCCATATAAGTGTGAACAGAGCCTAAATGTAATCCACCTATAGAACACCCTCAACACAAAGTGAAAGTACTTGCAGCTCTCTTTGATTCAAAGTGTTACTAAACCCACAACAGTAAAATCAATCTGTATATGCAGTAAAGCATGCTTGTTATACTCCCTGTGGAACCTAAGGGGATAATCCTCTACATTGTGTAAAAAGGCTGTTTGATCCAGTCTTCTCTGATCCTCCCCTCCTTCCACTGTCCCCAATATATTTCCGGATAATGCAGAGCCAGGGGACAGGCTGCACATGCTCAGTTTGGGGTGTATTGCTAGTTTTTTTTTCTTTCTCGGGAGGGTGCATGTGATCAGCACAGGGCCAATCAACACTGTCCAGAAGACAGAGGGTCAGGGGTCCTGCATCCTGATAGGACAGTCAGTGCAGAATGAAAACGTCTCCTTTAAGCGTTAACCGGACACTCATAGAAGTCACAAGACTGCTATATACTGCTGATGAGAAAAGATAATTAGCAGTTTATAGTTACTAAAATAATTGCATTTCCATGTTCTGTGTATTGTGGGAGACCAGATATAGTGAATGCAGGGTCCTGGGTTAAGTAATACTTTAAGGAGCTTGTACAATCAGATTGTAACATGTACTGTATAGTATGCATAAATCACACCCCCGCCTTAAAAAAAACTGTCTACAGTGACAGATATTTTAGTTTTTAGACACTTATTCTTAATTTTTGGCCTGACATGAAGAAACACAAGCCTAATGACGAAAGTACAACACAGCCCTTGGAATATTTTAATGGTGGATAAAAAAAAAAAATCATAATGTAACACACACAAAAGCATCTCAGTGCAAATAGAAAGATCCTCTGTTTGATGCATATAACATTTTACACAGGCACCACTCACGTCCTTTGCCTTTACATATTATTTTATTAAGAAGTTAGCTGAATATGTAAGCAATGTTACCCCCACTGAGGGGGAAGGAAGCTAATCGATTCAATGCTGCATTGCATGAAGTATGGTCACTCCCCCAAATGTCATATTTAGGAGGGAGACATCCTTGTAAAGATGCTTATTATTGGGGAAGCACTGGGCTATAAATAAATACACAAGAAATATTAACTATGTATTGAAAAACACTCAATTAATAGTATCCAGTGTTTAATGAATGGGAAGCAATCAGGACATCTATACATTCTGCTTACAGTGGAAGGAATCATGTAAAACGGGAGGTACTTGCTGCCAGTGTTTCGTCAGATTTGGCGACCCATCAGAATGTGTAACGGAAGTGACGTTCCGTCGCCGCCATCTTGCTACACCCGCACTCCTCCACAGTAAGGATACACTGAGAAGGGGGAAAGTGAACATCTTGTTACACCCACCAAAGTTTTGCATTTTACACTTATATTTAACAGTAAAGTGAGTTTATAGTGAAATACAGTACTTAGAACTCCATCTGACTGGTTAGATGTTGAATTTTAAAAGCAGCGGCAAGCCTGCTGATCGCACAGGTTTGCTAATCGGACAGAAGTTCGCTGCTTTTAAAATTCAACATCTAAACATTAATGAGAAGTTCTAAGTACTGTATTTCACTATATAAACTCACTTTACTGTTAAAAATAAGTGTAAAATGCAAAACTCTGGTGGGTATAATAAGATGTCCGCTTTCCCCCTTTTAAGTGTATCCTTACTATGGAGGAGTGCGCGGTGTAGCAAGATGGTGGCGACGGAACGTCACTTCCGTTACACATTCTGACGGGTCGCCTAATCTGATGAAACACCGGAGCTGGATTCGATTTCTCTACATAAGCATCACACCATCATCTGTCGATGATAACTACAAGCAGCGCCTGGTGATTTACCTTGTCCTCCTTATTCCATCATGATGGGTTCAGACTCCACTCCCTCAGATGACATCACAGTCATAGGCGGAGCTTAGGTAAATGTTCCACAAGAAAATTATTTAGGGAAAATATCATTATTCCATTTCTCAGTGCAGCACATATTGTGGAAGAAAAATCAACAGGAATATAATACTCATAATAAATATTAATATAAATACAAAAAGGGAATCTTCCTTACATTATTCATCTTTTCCACATTATTCCTGATCATCCTGCATATCTATATATAAATCTACCAACAGCACATTCCTATATATAGAAATCCACAGACGGGGACACATGCAGCATTCAATATTTAATCAGGACAATACTGAAACCATCAAACAAATGGAATACATCACTTGTCAGCTTTCTTCATAGCTTTGTGCACTCAGCTCCAGGGACTCTTCGTTCGGACTCGGTGAATGAGATTTTATATATATATATATATATATATATATATATATATATATATATATATAGACAGGATCGGCCAGGATGCCAGAAGACAGACTTGTACAGCAGTGCAAAGCCATGGAATGATGTGGATTGTGTGGTAATCCATAGCAACGAGATTTCCCCAGTTATGGCAGTCGGACCAGAGAAAGGTGGTTCTGGTTGCCATGGGTTAGTGCATAGCGCTTTATTCCATAAAGCATCTGTAGAAGCGGATTTACTGGCCTTACAAGACTGGAGGAAAGGACGCCGTTCTGCCCATATCAACCAAACCGACTCCAGCTGTCAGTTTTCTACAGCAGGTTAAAAGTTAAAGTAAACTTGTTATTGGTTAATATAGATGACTGGCACATCCCTCCCCTGGCAGCGCCACTGACAGGCCATCTGAAGGTTTTACACTCCACATCCAACATGTGCCCAGTAAGAGCAGAAGAGGTATATGTATTCCAACTCAGTTAGCGATCTGTTTTGCAAGCCGATTCTTCTTATGTTATAACCTGCACTGGGAGCATCTCGTTGTTATTGGAAACCCAAACTAAACAGTGATATGTGCATTTGTGCTCTTTACAAGTTGTAACACTTTGGAATGTAAGGTGTTTCCTGACTGTGAGGGTCTCAGCTCGTTCTGTAGGATCTGAGGCGTAAAATATGCACCTTAGCACTTATCTAGGGTAGGTTGGTGACAGGCTGGTAAGTAGTTACATCATGAATGCTGCAGCTTGTAGTCTGAAAGTTTACATGAAATGCTGCTGCGATGTGACAGAGGTGTATATGAGGTCAGATGCACATTGGTGTGGCGGTAATTGGTCAGTGCAGTTCTGTGTTCCAGCGTTCCTCTGCTGCACAGAATTCTCTTCTCCTCTGCTGTGTTCACATGGCTATGGCAGAGGTCAGCGAGTGCCTGCACTTGCTCATGAAGTGGTAAACCTTTAAATCGCCTTTGTGCTAAATAGAAGAAAGCCTCAATGAAGGCCTGGAGACACATACCTGCACAGAAGACAAATCACAGCAATCAAAATCGATCAATACCATTCCCCAGAGACCACTATCAGTCTCTCCCCATACTCATCAATCATAGTGTCCCTACCCTATTACTGGACAGAACAAATCCACTTTATACAGTCACAGCAATTCTCCCATTTTTTCCCCGGTATATGAAGTTACTGAGGCAGTAAAGGGTAGCTGGGAGTGAAGCCATAATAAAAATGTCCTCTGCTGCTGAGCTTCAAAACAAAGACAGTCAACCATTTGCTGAAATTAAGGAGAAAGTGTACCAGCTGGTGTCCGCAGGTACCTCATCTCATTAAGTTCTCTCTTCTACTAGAAAAGAAGTCATGTAAACATTCCCAGCAATGCTCCAACTGAACGTTAATTGAATGACCAAACAACATTTTTGGAGCCACTGCAGACCCCTTCATCAGGCAGCAGTGAACAAAGGGTTCTCATTGGCTCCAAAACTTAGCACAGATTAGCCATAGGTCATGCAATTTTCTTTCCTTCAACCACGAACTGAAGGAAAGAAAGTTGATTGATTCCCCCATCAACGCAGTCATTTCTTTTGCAGTATTGTATTCGACAGCGGGAAGTTTTGCTGTCAGAATACAATGATCACTGCTGGAGGCCATAATAGCCAACAGTGATCGTACGGAAAAAAAATACCTGACAGGCTGGTTGAACTTAAGTTGATCAATAGATTGACTCCAGTACAACCAGCCTGCCCAAAGTTGGATCGAAACTTGTCCGTTTCCTGCTGACCCTGACAAATTTTGATGGCTGGCTTTATGGATGGTTAACAATTATTCCATACACTGATTTGCCACTGCAGAACCCATGGGTCACTGGAGGTTGCGACACTGTACGGATTGCATTAGGTTACTTCTGTCTCTTTTCTCGTTCAATCATCTTTATTTTTTCTTTAAAGTGACACTAAATTATATCCTTATTCTCCAGAAATAATCAACACACGTCCACTAATTAAAGACCCTGTAATCTATTTCATTAAAATGACTCATACTGTGTTTTTTGTAATGTCCTTTGAGCTCTCAAACCTCTCCTTTTCTACTTACTTCCATTTGTATAGAATGAGCAGTGTTCTCTATGCACACTACACATCCCATAGTCCATCTAAGAAGTGAGTAAGAAACAATCCATCTAAGTCAGAGAGGGTGGCAAGGTTACTACATACAGTGTGACTATGGAGAATGAATGTAGCCACTTTCTAACAAGAAATTGGATTGCAGCAGCAAAAAAAGAAAAAGAAAAAAAAGAAGGATTGGAGATCTGGAAGAGGCTTGCAATAGTAATTTGTAACGATCAGGAGGTCTTAGATTGAGCACTGCATATTTCACCTGCAAGGATATTGTGTGTATATTCAGCTTTGTTAATATCTGGAAAGTTTCAGAACAAAGTTGATGAACTACTAGACAGGTCCACCAGGTATAGTATAAAGTACCTGGGGTAACCTGGTACACAGCAGGCACCATATACTATTGCGCAAGGACATTACAGTTGGTCTCAATTGCCAGAACGCTGCATGGGTAACTTCTGTTTCTTTTAACCACTAGAGGCCCGCGCTATAGTCAAATAACGGCTACGACGCGGACCTGAAAATTCGGGAAGCCGTCAATAGACGTCCTCCCCTTACCTCGTTCCCCGCACGCGCTCCCGAGCGCGCAGCGGGGAAATTCTGTGCTGGCCGTGTCCCTTGGACACAGCCAATCACAGATCGCTGTAAATGGCCAATCACAGCGGCCATTTACTATGCGATCGGCGTGGCCAATGAGAGATGATCTCAAATTGCTGGCTCTCCTTCCTCACACAGACCGCGTGTGAGGAGGGAGAGCGACCTATGTTACAGTGAGTGATTTTACAGTGAAGTAGCAGCAATTCAGTGCCCATACAGTGCCCAGTCGGTACCACAGTGCATATTAGGGATCTGTGCTCACCTGTGCCCATCTGTGCCAGTCTGTGACCACCTGTGCCAGTCTGTGACGTCAGTGATCTGTGCACATCTGTGCACATCTTTGCAATTAGTGCCCACCTGTGCCACCTCATCAGTGCCCACCTGTGCCAATCAGTGCCCATCTGTGCCACCTTATCAGTGCACACGTGTGCAATCAGTCAGTGCACATCTGTGCCACCTCATCAGTGCCCATCTGTGCCGCCTCATCAGTGAACATCTGTGTAATCAGTGCACATCTGTGCCTTCTCATCAGTACACATCTGTTCCACCTTTTGGACTTTTTCACTGCCTGGCCACATACAGAGGCCCCACACATGTGGTATCATAATACTCAGGAGGAGTAGCAGAATGTATTTTGGGGTGTCATTTGTGGTATGCACATGCCATGTGAGAGAAATAAGCTATTACAGTGACAATTTTGAGAAAAACAAAAAATTAAAATCTTAATTTTGCAAAGAATTGTGGGAAAAAAGTACAACTTCAAATAACTCACCATGCCTGTTACTAAATACTTTTGAATGTCTACTTTCCAAAAAGTGGTTATTTGGGGGGCATTTGTACTTTCCTGGCTTGTTAGGGCCTCTAGAAATGAGATAGGCCGCCAGTACATCAGATGTGATAAATGTTTTATGATTTGCACTATAGCTTGTAGACTCTATAACTTTCACACAGACCAAATAATTTCCCCAAATTTGGGTTATTTATGTAGCAGTATAAATTGTGGCCAAAATTTATGAAAAAAAAAATTATAATTTTCCAAATTTTATCACAGAAACTAAGAAAATTGGGTTTTTTTTCAAAATTTTCAGTATTTTTTAATTTATAGCGCAAAAAAAAAAAGAAAAAAAGAGGTGATCAAATACCGCTAAAAGAAATCTCTATTTATATGAAAAAAAGGACAAAAAAAATCATTTGGGTACAGTGTTGCATGACTGAGTACTTGTCATTCAAAGTGTGAGAGCACTGAAAGCTGAAAATTGATCTGGACAGGAGGGGGGTTTAAGTGCCCAGTAAGCAAGTGGTTAATAAAAGCTCACACCTGATATCATTATAAATGGACTGGCTTACTTCTGAGTGCTACATGCATTTTTTCCCACTAAATAAAAATATATCTGAAATAAAATTTGAGCATTGGGCATCCTGGAGGTACTTCATTCATCTACTTGTAGCGCCTGTCACAAAGGCACAAGACACGGGGAGCATGCAGCACTCAGACCAGGCAGAAGAGCCACTGTTTCTTACAGGAGTCCAATAGATTGATGTGGTTTGGGCTTTGTATGACAACATGGGTTTATTTCCTATGACCGACATCTCCATCTAGTGGCCATTATGTAGTTTTTTTCTTGAAATAACTATCAGGAAAATAACATATGATAACTAGATGGGGCTGACAAACAGAGAAAATAAATCTATTAGGTGAAATACAATAATTATTTATGATGGCTGATCATGAATGCTTGAATTGTGAGTGATCGCTTTAGACATTTGCATAGCAATTTTTTATATCAGAGCCCTAAGTCTTCTTATGTGCAGAATCACCAGGAATCAGCCTAGTTCAAAACATTAGAGGGACAAATAATCACCACAGTTGCAACAAATACTCCCAGTCCCATTGGGCTATTGTATGGAGATTCGATCACAGCTCTATATAAGTTTTTAGAGAGACCCAAGAGAATAGAAGCAACACAGCAGAACTGCATTTATGGAGCTCCTCTAAGTATCGTACTGTCATCTTGTCACTGCTAAAGATGGAAGAGCCCTGGGGCCATATGACACCTCTAAGTTTAGCACACTACCCACCTCTGACACATGGAACAGAAAGCATGTGAACTATTTTTTACTTCAGTACACAGAAATTCTACATGGAAGAGAATACTGGGGACTCTGAGCCAAAATGTGAATGCTCTTGTCTTCAGTTTGGAGAAATCTTTTTGGCAATCAAATCTCAGAGCGTTCTGCAGCCAGCCGCTGAAAGAAGAAAAGCAACAATTCTGCACTTTGGGATTATTAAGTGTCTGAAATAAAACATAAGAGGCAGTTGATGATCCCTCAAGGTGAATTATGGCTCTTTCCAACACTAAATATGTTTTTCAGGACTCTCTCTGAGATATTTATCTGACAAACTTCGGCTCCTTCACTGCACAACTGCCAATTTAATACCATTAACTATGTCTCATTCACACAGACAAGCAGCGATAGAACATGGGGTTCAAGGCTTCTTCACTATATTTCTCTACAAATAAGCACAAGATGCCAGGACAGACCTAGAGGAAACAGACTCGTATGGAATATGTGATGTATAGGCTTTAGTAAGATGGTGTCCCCAGTGCCAAAAAGTCAGCTGCAGACCTAGTTATAAGTGGATCAGTAGCACAATACATCCACTTAATGTTGGAAAGGTAGTAAAAGTTATATTTCAGCGTATACAGTTAGTCACATCTTTCATAAGAAACAGCATTTGTAAACTCCACTTCCTGGCCTGTGCCATCAGTATAGTCACCATTATTTAAACTAACTTTAGCCAATCTGAAGTGTTATTTATGTCATGGGATGGTGTAAGGTGTACAGCACACAAGTTCAGGTTAGTGAGTAAATAAAAGTAAAATTGGCGCCAACCTAGACACAAGGACTCAAAAAATCGAAATGTGCAGCTGCCCCTTTAAGTGTTCTGTGTGAACAAGATGGACTCTTACCAGTAATACTATATATAACTTGGTAACTTTGAAAACTTGGGGTATCAACTGTTTTCTAATAGTAGTAGATGGGATCAACACACATGGAAGCTTCCTGATAACCCTAGTATGCGAAATGCATCCGCCATACGCGACTTCCATCCGTGACGTCACATCCTGTTGGGTTTGGTTAGCAAATCTATCAGCTGGAACCCACACCGGCTTGTCCGAGCAGCGCGTGGATTATCTTTTAAACCAGGCTGTTTATGTTGGTGCTGAACTGAGCACCAATAAATGTAAGTGTACAACAGTTTTTATCCTTTCTACTTTTATTAAAACGGAATTAAACTATTATGAAATTCTATTTTTTCTGGGTCTGGGCTGCGGGGGAGAGAGAGAAGGTGACTGAGAGATCAGTGGCTGGCTCACTTCCATAAAGCACTGTGTGTGTGGATCCCATCTACTATCATTAGAAAACGGGTGATACCTCAACTTATCAAAGTTATATTGTATTGCTGGTAAGAGTCCATCTTGTTCACACAGTGGTGAAGCTCAAACTGAAGCAAGTTTTTGACCCCAATTCATTAAGAGATACGGTGGTTGGATTTTTATATGACTGTTTTATATAGACTTTTTCATATTTTTTATTTAAGGATTTTTTACATTATGTGGGCTGTGTTTTTTTCTAATTAATTGAGATGGGTTATTGATGTTTTTTGTTTTTAAGGTTGTGTGTGAGTGCCTTAATTTTATTTATTTTTTCACTTTTTTCAATTTCAGGTTAGTACATGGGCAGATTGTAATCTAAAATATCTGAAGGAGAACTTCAGACTCATAGATACATAACTAAAAGAGGACATTCTATTCCCAGAAGTAGTAGTTTACTAATGAATAATAATCTGCCTGCATGATGGCTCTCCCCACTGCCTGCAAGGTGGCACCTCCCAAAGCCTGCATGATGGTGCCTGTAAGACAGTCCTTTCTATTACCTGCATGATAGTACCTGGGTGTGTCAAGTAGGAAAAACAATGTACTCTTAATGGTGGCTGTGTAGTTTGCCTTTTCCTGCCGCACCTTGCCTCCCTACTGGCCCCAGCACACTCTACAGCATGGGTGCTCAACCTATGGCTCTCCAGCTGTTGCAGAACTACAAGTGCCATCATGCCTCTGGCTTTGGGAGTCATGCTTGTAACTGTCAGCAACTTGCAATGCCTCATGGAACTTGTAGTTCTGTAACAGCTGGAGGGCCGCAGGTTGAGAACCCATGCTCTACAGCCACAGTTAGATATTGATTTGCCACAGGAGTAAATACAGGGTAAATATGCTGCAACAGTGCCAAAGCCAGAAGATTTACAGGAGAATGTGCATCCTGCTCGATAGAAGAAAGTGAGCACTGCAAAAAGTTCTGTATAATACCGATGCTTGGCAGTGGTCAGATCGTGCCTGCATCGCCAACCGCCCACTAATCTATGGCTGCCTAGCAAATGCAAATTGTGATGATGGGATCAGATAGACAAGCACAGACTGATGTGTTTTCATTTGGTTGCAGAAGGATTTCCTGTTTTTTATACCAGAATCCTTTAAATAATATGTTGTTAATAAGCAAAATAAATAGTGCAGTATGCAGGGAATCTGCAAACATGAAGTATACACCTCTTAGAGATTCCAGAATAAATCACTGTCTCTTCCTCCACTTCTCAGACACAGAATAAGATAAAACTACTACGGGGTAGTCACCTTCTGTTTCACATCCTAAGATCTGTCGCTTTGTTTTCAAGGCACCAACGTACCGTTATCTTGTAAGAGGTTTAATCAATGTTTACATGCACAATGTTATTTCACGTCGCCTCTCTCAAGTGGCTATTGAAGTTTGTTAATGTCCCGTGGACGAGAAAAACGAAGCAGCATATTAGTGGAGTAATCAGATGCCATCACAATGCTTCCTCAGAAACATTACATTTTAATAGCAGCATTGTGGTTTTTATTCAATGTACGGCATTACATGTAGCATGAATCCAGAGATGAAAAATATGGGGAACCTGGGTTAAGAGATAGAGATCTAACAAATTTGGAGGTCCTCTATATAAAGAGACCAAAATACTAGACAATATATTTGTGTTTCCCCCTTCTCCCCCCTCTCCCATTCTACCCCAAGGGTAAACATACTGTTAATCAATACCAGATAACAACCTGACCTAGCCATTGTATCAAAGTTATTTCCAGATGCCTTACACCAACTAATGTGGTAAAATAGACCTGAGATTTATCCTGTCTATAACATTGGAATGTACTATGTGCATTAATGTTCAATTTTCTTTTTCTTTTTTTTGTATACATTGTTTATTTCTTGTTTGAAGATAAATAAAAACGTTTCTGTTAAAAAAAAAAAAAAGACAGTACGGTACAGGTCACAGGTAAATTATTCAAAGATCCTGGGTTAAAGGCTTGTGCTTTCAGGTGCAGAGAACAGGAAAAAATGCTTGGACAGCCGCACTCCAAAATGGTTATTTATTAAAACAAAGATGTGAAAAACATATAACAGCATGGAAAGCAGCGAACAGGAGCTGACGCGTTTCACACTGTGACTCAGTGCTTAATCGTAGCTATGTCCAAGCATTTTTTCCTGTTCTCTGCATTGTGATATGCACTGCCTGCACCCACGGCTCTAGGACCCTGTGAAGCATCTATCAGCTACACCTGAGCGGTTACTCCCTTTCTTGTGCTTTCAGGTGATTGGACACTGGCAAGCTTTTGAGGACACTGGTCCAGAGTAAAAGTATTTTTACAAGAACTCCCCTATCCTGGAGGAGAAACAGAATTAACCTGTTTAATAGATACTGGTGCAAGCCGGACTGTTTTTAATATAGAGGACTTACCTCCAGGATTATTATCTACAAATGTTATCTCTGGTGTTGGCCTAACCGGGACCTCTACTGATTTGGTTGAGTCCAAGCCACTTAAACTGAGGCTAGGACAGCAAACAGAAATTGTCACTAAAGTGTTAGTTTCAAACACAGTTCCTTCCAATCTTTTGGGAGCTGACATTTTGAACCAAATTTTAGCAAACATAGACTACACTCCTACAGGAGTCCAAGTGGTCAGTAGTCTGTCAGGAGGAGTTTTAAATTCTGCCTGTGGAGTATTTTTAATTCAAGACTCCACTGCGCCATTTCCACCAGAAATGGAAGTGATTCCTGCTGAATTATGGGCCACCAGTAAATATGATGTAGGTCTGCTGGACTGCACCCCAGTCATGATAAAAATTAAACCAGGACATGAACATGAACAGAGTACCAGGTTGTGGCCTTAGACAACTGGGCCACAAAGGCCTAGTGCCGAAATGCCCAGAAAACTCCCACCAATCTGGTGGAATGAGTGTGTAAAAGTGCAGGAGGAGATTTTAGCCTTGAGAGTGTAAGCTTTAGGCCTCATGCACACTGGACATTATAAAAACGCCAGTAGTGTTGGCTGTTTTAATAGAGTTTTGGAGCGTTTTTGCAGTAGCGGTTTCAGCGTTGTAATCAGATTTCTTATCAATCTCTGGATGATGGTTTTCAAAAGCTGGGCGTCTCTTGCGAGGTCCTGAGGACAGGACAAATTGGAAATCCGTCTGTCTGATCGAAGCTGTAGCTTTGGGATAGACTCTAATGGCTCTATGTGAAGACAATGAAGAGAGATTTGCTTTGGATGCTTTGGAGTAGGGCTTAAGGATGGTGGGATTATGTCCTTATTGAGGTGGAAGACCTTGGCTGAGAGCTGTTCTTTTAGAGTGCTTGGGGCCAAGTTCTGTTACTACCTTGGCTGAAACCTGTCCCTTTAGAGCGCTTAGGGACAAGTTTTGATCAAGACCTTAATATAGCAAGGTGAGAATATGAGGCACAGAGTAATCTCTGGGAATTAAAGTGATACTATAGGTTCGCGTTTTTTTGTTCCCCACTGACACACACTATCGTACGGACCAGCCGGCCAAGCGTGACGTCAATCGCAGCTTAGAAGGGGGAGCCAAGCTGTGCGTGCTGCTTCCTCTGATTGTTTACTGTTGCTATGACGACATGTTTTGGAGTTTCCTCCTACATCAGGTAAAAAAACTTGGCCGGCTGGTCCGTACGATAGTGTGTGTCAGTGGGGAACACAGCGGGGAATACAGGGTAGCTCATCCGGAACGCTTATCCCTACAGTGTTGCTGTCGCCCCACAAGCCAATCGCCCTGCATAGGCCAGGAGAGGAGGTCGGAACTGAGAGCCATTTGTATATGTGAACGAACAAGTTCCTGTTTGTGAGTGCAATCTTCCTCATTTTTAATTTTCAAGCTTCCACAAATAAACAGTGTTACACTATGGCACGTGCGCTCTTCTCTCTCTTCTCATATGAATATGTAGATAAGCATCTTAAATGTCTACTGATTCCAGAGTCTCAGAGAAATAATTACGGATCTTGCAGATTCCATTAAAGATTTTGGAATCTAAAGGCATTGGTTGAGGGGTTTTAAGTCCTGAATAGGATGAATACCCTCATTGGGATTTTGTACAATAAACAGATTTAGATCTTTGAACCTGTCTTGTGGTGATACTGGCAGAACTACTCCCTGGGACAAGGGGTGGTTCAGAGCATTCTGCAAATCTGACTGTCCCTGGGGTTTTGGTTGATTTGTGAGAAAAAAATCTTTGATGAACTAGTCAAGTACCTCTCCAAATTTACATCTTCCTTGAAAATATGTATGTGTGAGGTGCTTTTTACAGGCAACTTCAGCTGTCCAGGCTTTCAGCCACGAGATGTGAGTTAGAGCCATTCTGGAAATCGGTCCCATGACATGTTCTAGGGCGTGGGTCCCCAACCCCCAGGCTGCGACCCAGGGGTTTTAAGTCCAGAATGGGATGAATACCCTCATTGAGATTTTGTACAATAAACAGATTTAGATAGAATCTTTTGAACCTGTCTTGTGGTGATACTGGCAGAACTACACCCTGGGACAAGGGATGGTTCAGAGAATTCTGCAAATCTGACTGTCCCTGGGGTTTTAGTTGATTTGTGAGAAAAAAGCGGTGAAAGGGTAGGGTTTTGAAATCCTTTAAAATTACTGATTGAACCCAGAGGTCTTGGATGTCTGTGACCCAGAAAAAGGCAAACTGTAACAAACACCCCCCACTCTTAGAAGTGAGGACACCCCTATACGGAGAGGAGGTCTCTGGGGAAGACTTGCTGGCTTTGTGGTCCAAGCCTTGTGCTGAAAAGAAAGGCTGAACTTTCTGCATTTTTGTGTTCTGTATTTTGAGGAGGTAATGGGTTAGGAGGGGGGTTTTGGAATTTTCCACTGTGGGAGTAAAACCTTCCCTCCTGTGGCATCTTTGATGAACAAGTCAAGTACCTCTCCAAATTTCCATCTTCCTTGAAAATATGTATGTGTGAGGTCCTTTTCCAGGCAACTTCAGCTGTCCAGGCTTTCAGCCACGAGATGTGAGTTAGAGCCATTCTGGAAATCGATCCCATGACATGTTCTAGGGCGTGGGTCCCCAACCCCCAGGCCACACCCCCGGGCTGCGACCCAGTACGGGGCTGTGGCCTCTCAGCAGCTGGGCCGCGGGTGCGGCGGACGGCATGAGAGAGCCGGCGGGGTGCGGGCGGACGGCATGAGAGAGCAGAGACATGACATCATCTCTCACTGCCTGCCCTGCATCACTGCAGTTCCACCCTCACTGTGCAGCCGCCGGCAGCAGAGAGATTACATCATCTCTCACTGCTCGCCCTTACTCTCGGACCCAGCCAATGCACATGTGCTGAAAAGCTGGTGAGAGAAGCCTCTTACTCTCCTGTCAGTGTTGCCTGCCACCAAATTGTCTTTACATTTAAAAAGTGACAAACTGCATCTGGTATTTTCTGGTGGCAGGCAACAGTGGGAAGCTTCATCTGGTGACAGGATAGTGACAATCCGCATCTAGTGGCAGGCGACGTGGCAAGTGACAATCTGCATTTGGTGGCAGGTGACGTGGCAAGTGACAATACGCACCGGTGGCGCATTTGGTGGCAGGCGATGTGGCAAGTGACAATACGCACCAGGTGGCAAGTGACGTGGCAAGTGATAATCCGCATATGGTTGCAGGCGATGTGGCAAGTGACAAGCTGCATCTTAAGGCAGGTGAAGTGACAAGCTGCATCTGGAGGCAGGTGACATGGCAAGTGATAATCCACATCTGGTGGCAGGCAAAGTGGCAAGTGACAATCTGCATCTGGTGGCAGGTGATGTGGAAAGTGACATGGCAGGTAACAATCCGCATCTGGTGGCAGCGGATGAGGCAAGTGACAATCTGCATTTGGTGGCAGATGACATGACAAGTGATAATCTGCATCTGGTGGCAGGCGGCGTGGCAAGTGACAAGCTGCATCTTAAGGCAGGTGACGTGATAAGTGACAAGCTGCATCTGGTGGCAGGTGATGTGGCAAGAGACAAGCTGCATTTGAAGGCAGGTGATGTAACAAGCTGTATCCAAAGGCAAGTGACATGACAAGTGACAAGCTGCATCTGGTGGCAGGCGACATGGCAAGCGACAAGCTGCATCTGGTGGCACGTCAACAGTGGCTGGTGACACACTCAGGGCTCCCACGGATTCGGCATTGTGGTGAGTTGAACTATTTCATTTTATATTACAATGTAACAATAGAAATAATGCGCTTCAATCATCCTGACACCATATCAACCATGGTGCCGTGATGATTGAAGTGCCAACACCAGCCATTGCCCCCGACAAATTGCCCATGAAAAAACACATTGACACACCCCCTGGGCCTGGTATAATTTTCTTCCATGCAGCCGGTCCGCTGTGCCAAAAATGTTGAGGACTGCTGTTCTAGGGCATCCTCACAAAACAGCAGAGCAGAAGGTAGCTGTTGTAATTGCTCTGTTAAGGCACAATCGTGGAAAATAGGGTCATGCTGGTTGTTTACTGCCTAGCGAGATGGTTGCAGGGCTGGACCTGGGGTAAAGAGAGCCTTTCAAGGCGTCTCAAACTTTCTATCTGGAGAACCTTTGAAAGAAGGAACAGCTTCAATAGGTACAGTGAATGTTTAAGACTGAGACAGTAGACCACTTTTTTGTTAACTCTTTCTTCACTGGCTACAGTTCAGCAAAGATTTTGTGAGAAGTGAAAATCCTGCCTTGAGTGATACAATCTTCATAGACTGCACATTCAATCTGTTTATGATCAGGGGATGTTTTGAAAGATTTTGCAGGTCGCTCTGTATGCAAAAGGGTACGACGAGACGGAGGAGATTAGGCTGCACAATACCAAGGCTCTTGCGGACGGGAGCAATGAGCCTTTCCACTTTAGCAAGCATGTTGCGTGAAGCTCCCTCTTCAATATAGCAGCATCCTGGGGGGGGAGAACATTTTTACACATCATCCAATACTGCCTCAATGTCCTCATCATTCCTTTCTGTGTCTGCTTCGTCTAAGGCAGGTATATCAGGATCCAACTCATATAGGGAAACTGGAGTAGAAGAAGAGGCATAGCGTTTTTGAGCCTTGGGCAAAGATGGCTGTATTAAGACCGTTATTTGTCCAAGAAACTTTTGACAAAGATGCAGAAAATTCTGCTTTTGTTAAAAAGGTCACTGGTTGCTTGCCTGAAAAAGAACGGGCATCAGATGCAGAGATCGTGTCACTTTGAGATTGAGTGTTGTGTGAGCGTAATGTTTGCATGCGATTTTGCAAAGGCTTCCTTTTGCTTGGTGTTGACCATCCTGTAGTGAATCCACATGAAGAAAAGATGGGAGGAGGCACCTGAGCAGCCTAAAAGGGCTCTAGGCGGAAGTGGCGATAAAAATAGGATTTTTATAACAGCTTACCTGTAAAATCCTTTTCTTGGAGTACACCACGGGACACAGAGCTAGTCATTACATAATGGGTTAAGGGTCACCAGCGGTGATTGGACACTGGCACAACCAATGGAAGACAGTTCCCCTCCATATAACCCCTCCCATCAGGGCAGTACCTCAGTTTTGTAGCAAAGCAGTAAGGTTCCCATAAGAAGGGGGGGACCTCTGTGTCCCGTGGTGTACTCCAAGAAAAGGATTTTACAGGTAAGCTGTTATAAAAATCCTATTTTCTTTATCGTACACCACGGGACACAGAGCTAGTCATTACATAATGGGACGTCCCAGAGCAATGCTCATATGAAGGGGGGGAGACACAGATCAAAACAGGCCGCTTGCGGACCAGAAGCCCTATACTGCTGCCTGCAGCACACTTCGCCCAAAGGCGGAATCCTCATGTCCTTTCACATCTATTTGATAGAATTTGGAAAATGTATGGACTGAAGACCAAGTTGCAGCTTTACAGATCTGAGCCATCGAAGCCTGGTGGTGCACTGCCCATGAAGCACTTATCGCCCTGGTAGAGTGCGCCTTAACAGGAAAAGGAGGAGTCCTGTTCTTTAAACCATAAGCTTGAACAATTACTTGTCTAATCCACCTGGAAATGGTGGATTTTGATACCGCTTGGCCCTTCTTGGGCCCATCTGGTAAAATAAACAAAACATCTGTTTTATGTATCTGAGCGGTTGCTTGCAGATACACCCTTACCGCTCTCACTAGATCTAGAGAGTGTAATAATTTTTCCCCCGCCGTCCGCGGGTTTGGAAAAAAGGAAGGCAGAACAATGTCTTGATTCAAGTGAAAAGCCGACACCACCTTAGGTAGAAAAGCCGGATGGGGTCGTAGTACGATTTTGTCCTTGTGACAAATTAGATAAGGCTCTTTACAAGAAAGAGCTGCTAGCTCTGATACTCTCCTAGCAGAAGCTATAGCAATCAGAAAGGCCAACTTCCTACTCAATATAATTAAAGGAATATGGCGAATAGGTTCAAAAGGTTGCTTTTGCAACACTGACAATACCAAATTCAAATCCCATGGACACAAGGGAGTCCTAACTGGAGGATTTATCCTCAGTACCCCCTTAATGAATGTCTGAACTAGGGAGTGAGATGCCAATGGTCTCTGAAAGAAGACTGATAGAGCCGATATTTGCCCTTTGATGGTGCTAAGGGCTAAATTCATATCCACTCCTAACTGGCAAAAAGCAAGAATCCTACTTATTTCATATTTCTGAGGATTCCAACATCTGGATTCACACCAGGAAACGTATGCTCTCCAGACTCTCTGATAGATGAGTCTGGAGGCTGGCTTTCTAGCATTAATGAGCGTAGAAAGAGCCGGACCAGAGACCCCTCTCTTTTTCAAAATGTGGGTCTCAGCAGCCAGGCCGTCAACTTTAGCCTTTGTAAGGAAGGGTGGAATACTGGACCCTGTGACAGCAGGTCGTGTCGAAGTGGAAACTTCCAGGGCCTTCCTATCGCCATTTTTACAATCTCTGCGTACCAAGGCCTCCTGGGCCAGTTTGGGGCCACTAGGATTACTGGTATTCCCTCCTCCTTGATCCTGCGAAGCAGTCTTTGTAGAAGAGGGATCGGAGGGAATGCATAGATCAGTGAGAACTGATTCCATGGAGTTATTAGAGCGTCTGTATTATTAGAGCGTCTGTCCCGTAGGCTAGAGGATCTCTCGTTCTGGACACAAAGTTGTCCAATTTCTTGTTGAACCTGGCAGCTAGCAGGTCTACATCTGGGTTTCCCCATCTCAGACATATGGCCTGAAAGATCTCGGGGTGAAGAGACCACTCTCCTGGTAGCAGCTGCTGACGACTCAGGTAGTCTGCTTGCCAATTTTCTATCCCTGGAATGAAGATTGCAGAAAGGCAAGGTACATGCTCTTCTGCCCATGCCAGGATCCGGTTCACCTCTCTTTGGGCTGCCCGACTGCGGGTGCCTCCTTGGTGATTGATGTAAGCTACTGCAGTAGCATTGTCGGATTGAACCCGAACTGGGTAGCCCTGTAACCTGTATGTCCAGGTTTTGAGGGCTAGATATACCGCCCGGATCTCTAGCACATTGATGGGCAGGATCCCCTGAGTCTTGGCCCAGGTTCCCTGGGTAGAAGCCTCCTCGAATACTGCACCCCAGCCCGATAGGCTGGCATCCCTAGATACCACCTTCCAGGCCACTGGGAGGAAGGACTTTCCCTTCCGTAAATTCCTGGCTTCTAGCCACCAATCGAAGCTGTGGCGTACTTGTGAGGACAGGCGCATGGGTATATCCAGAGCTTGGCTCTTCCTGTTCCAGGAAGCTAAAATATTGCCTTGAAGTAGTCTCGAATGAAACTGGGCGTAAGGGACCGCCTCGAAGGAGGCTACCATCTTTCCCAATAGTCTCATGCAAAGGCGAATAGACGGCCTCTTGTTTGCTTTGACCTTGTGGATCAGGTCTTTCAGAGACTGTATCTTCGGTTCTGGCAGGTATACCCCGTTTTGGGCTGTATCTATGATCATGCCCAGGTACACTATCCTTCTTTGGGCCTGGAGAGAGGATTTTTGTAAATTTATAATCCATCCTAAATGCTCCAGGTATCCTACTGTAGTGTGTACAGCGTGACCCAATCCCTCCTTTGACTGATCTATTACTAGTAGATCGTCCAGATAGGCTGTTACCGCAATGCCCCGTGTTCTTAGGTTTGCTAACAGAGGAGCTAGCACCTTTGTGAATACTATGGGCGCGGTGGCTACACCAAACGGCAGAGCCACAAACTGAAAGTGGCGATCTTCTACCGCAAACCTTAGGAATCTTTGGTGAGCGGGGAGGATGGGTATGTGTAAATGTGCGTCCTTGATATCTATGGGCGCCATGAATTTTCCGCCCTTTAAAGTGGCGGCCACGGATCGGATCGTTTCCATTCGAAAATGGCGATCGTTCAGGAACCGATTTAGGGATTTTAGATCCAGGATGGGTCTGACATCTCCATTTGGCTTTGGAATCACAAAGAGGTTTGAGTAAAAACCTGCACCTCGCTCTTTTTGGGGTACGTCTGTAACTACCCCTTGAGCCATTAAGTGATTCAAACCTTTGAAGAAGGATTCTCTTTTTTGTGGATCCTTGAAGAGTCTTGAACCTCGGAATTGAGAAGGTGGGATCTCTCGAAATTCCAGTTTGTACCCTGAGGATATTGTGGATACTACCCAATTGTCCTGGATTTCTGACCCCCAAGTCGCTCAGAACTGATAAAGCCTTCCTCCCACTCGGCCGAGCGGGGGCGCCCCTTCACTGAGAGGCTTTGGGGGCTTGCTTATTAGCTCTTGCACCCCACGGCTTCTTGTTCTTCTGAGCTTGCCCCTTGGCTTTTGTGGGCGGCTAAAACAGGCCGCCGCCACTGGTTGGAGTCAGATTTCCCGGGAGCTGGGGAGAGAGAGCGTTTAAAACAAGATCTCTTGTTTTTCTTTCTCTCAGGTAAAAGTCGTTTTACCACTTGATATCTTCTGTATATATTTTTCTAAATCTTCCCCAAATAGGCGTTCGCCATGGTACGGGAACTTGCCAACAGCTTTTTGCATGGGGTTTCCGCTGACCAATGCTTAAGCCAAAGTACTCTGCGCATCTGTACCAGCTGGAGTGTAAGGCGTGATGCCTGTATGATAGAATCTCTCATGGCATCCACTGTGAAGCATAAGGCTTTAGGCAAATTTTCCCAATTTCTAGCCTGCTCTGAAGGCAGTTCCTTCAGCCCCTGCTTTACCTGTTGGCTGATGACCTGACACATACCGACTGCTGCTACTGCAGGTTGGGTAATTGAGCCGGCCAAAAGGAAGGAGGATTTCAACTTCCTCTCAGAAGGATCTTTTAAACCCTTGTACATTATCCACCGGACATGTCAGGTTTTTATTTACACAAGAAATAGCCGCAACTACCGCAGGCAGGCTCCATTTCTTTAAAAAAATTTCCCCCATAGGATAAAGAATGTTAAACCTTTTTGGAGGTGAGAAACGCTTATCTGGATGTTGCCAGTTTGCGTATATTAGATCCTCTAGTAACTGATGAACCGGGAAGGAGCATGCACCTTGCAGGGATCTTAATGACCCTAGGGAGGAGACAGGTAATTCCGTTACCTCCGCAGAGGTTAACTTAAATGCACTGCTATAGCATTGTACCTGTGACCTTAAAATCTGGCTCCTCATCCTCTGCTGATGTAGCCTCCTCCTCCTCATCCTCCTCCCTCAGGTACTTCTGAAGGGAGGTCCAATACTGGAAGAGACCTGCTTCGCTTATTGTCCTTTTTAGAGGACTTAGCGATTAAGGTAGCAATTTTTTCCTCCAGATTATTTAGGGCAGCTGATAAAGTGTCCTCAGTGACATATACAGGCCCAGGCTTCACTGGGGAAGCCGCCATACCTGACAGAGGTAATGGCTCATCCTGTACAGGTGCATTTGGCAACACAGGAGAGGAAGGTACCGAGTCAGCACAGCTAGAGCCTCCTCTCAGGCGGTGGTGCTTTCTTATCTCTTTTTGTCCGTATTACTTCCCCTGGAAGGCTTACTGTTTAGACAAAATACAAGGTACCTAAATGCATATACTACCGTGTTCAGTTTAGCAAATACATTAAGTATGCAACTTTTAACACATAACTATGCATAACATGGATGTCTTCTAGGAAGTACCCAATCCAACCACATGGAGTCTTACGTCCCTGTATAGCTGCTGTGTTTCTCTGCCAGGAACAAGAGAACTAACGAGCTTGCTTGCTGCTGCAGTGCTTCTCACACTGACAGTCTTTTAAATTTGGCGCCGTTTCTGTGCCTGCGCGCGCCACGTGCCCGCGCACGCCTTCGCCCCCCCCTCCGATAAAGCGCGCTCCCGCGCGCGCGGCCCTTAGCGCTATGGCGGTGGCCATAGTGAGAGAGGACTCTCATCAGCCCTTGTTCCCACTTACCTGCATCTGCAGGTGTCTGGTCGGCCACCGAAAGGAGGATCGGGGTGCCCCAGCAAGCTCAGCAGCGGAGGTGACGAGCAGTGTACTTCGCCGAAGCCGACACTGAACAGAGTGAGGTGAGTATATTCAGCTCTTTACTCCCCCCAGTGGTGGAAAAAAAGAAGACATCCATTTTTTGAAAAAGGTCCCAACCTAGTTATGGACCTTCTAATCTCACCTTATCCACGCCGCAGGTTTTTCTGCTGAAAGATTTCAGACAGATACCAAACTTCACCCTTCACGGTGGGCTATGTGTGCCAACCTTCAGGGATATGGGTTCCTATTTAAAGGATACCTCTCCCCTGGGCCTTGTACAAGACTCTTACCAGGACTTTATAGCGAAATAGCGAAAGTGCTGGATCTTAGAGCCCAGTCCTCCGAAGAGAGACATTACAGGCGACGCCTCATGGATGAGGCCCGGATCCCATCCAGATTCAGCTCATTTGTAGGCGTCTTGGATGGATCCGAAAGCATAGCTCTTTTACCCCCAGAGGGTCTCTTTGGTAGAGCTTTCCTTTAGCACCTCCTAACGCGTCCAACACCTTTCGACACTGGCGAAAAAACTGAGGTACTGCCCTGATGGGAGGGGTTATATGGAGGGGAACTGTCTTCCATTGGTTGTGCCAGTGTCCAATCACCGCTGGTGACCCTTAACCCATTATGTAATGACTAGCTCTCTGTCCCGTGGTGTACGATAAGGAAATATGTGACCTGTGGTGTGATGTCACACCTGGTGATCCAACTGAGACTAAATTCTGAGTGGATGAGTTTTAGCTCTAATGCCCCATACACACGATCATTTTTCATGCCGTTAAAAATGCCATTAAAAAAAATGGCCATTAAAAATGATCGTGTGTATGCTCCAGAGCATTTTTAACGACGTGAAAAACGGGCATTAAAAATTTCGAACATGCTCTCTTTTTTCACGTCGTTTTTCATGTCGTTTTTTTTAACGACGTGAAAAACGATAGTGTGTATGCTTTAACGACGTGAAAAAAAATGCGCATGCTCAGAATCAAGTATGAGACGGGAGCGCTCGTTCTGGTAAAACTAGCGTTCGTAATGGAGATAGCACATTCGTCATGCTGTAACGGACTGAAAAGCACTAGACTGAAAAGAGCGAATCGTCTCTCAACAAACTTTACTAACATGAAGGGTGGCGCCATTCGAACGGAACTTCCCCTTTATAGTGCCGTCGTACGTGGTGTACGTCACTGCGCTTTTCTTGAACATTTTTTAAAATGATGGTGTGTACGCAAGACAGGCTTGAGAGGAAACAAGAAAAAAAATGACAAGAAAAACGTCAGTTTTAAAAATGACATTAAAAATGATCGTGTGTATGGGGCATAAATCTGAAAGGTTTACACCGTAGTGAATAACATTCAAATATCGCCTCAGTCATTGACAGTAATGGTCAACAGCATACAGGGTGACCGACATCTTACCTGTATATAAAGTCCAGTCTTCGCCTCTCACGGTGGGCATATCCCTGAAGGGGTGTGATCCTGATGCACTCCCACTACTTGTGGCATTGGAAGGCAGTGATGAATTGATAGAAGAATTTTAAGATAAAATAATTATGAAAAATAACAAAAGTGCTTAAGCTAAGAGTGATTTCTCTTTGAAGCAGAAGAGGTCTGTCACTTGTAGGGTTATAGGGGTGGCGCCCAAGGGGCATGTCCTTAAAAGCTTGTCATTGCCCAATTACCTGAAGGTATGAGCCTATAATAATCCAGGGTCTATAAATGTGCCCTTTACTGTAAGATTAAGATAAAACCTTATCACTTGCACATAACCTGTGCCTGCTAAGCTGCTATTGATTACCAACATCACTGAACAAAGACTTATACCTTTCTCTGTGTGGCAGATGACTGCAGACCTGAATATTGTCATGTATATCCCCCTCTCTGCTCTAACTGATGAGCAGGGTTGCCAACCGTCCCTAAATTTACGGACAGTTAGTAATACCCTGATTAATCCCATCCGTAAATGTCTGTAGATGGGAGACATCTGTCTGTAAAAATACAAAGACTGACTTCTCCTGGTTTACACTCACAGCACAACTACTAGTCCCGACTCCCAAGTTCTGCAGCCCAGTTTCCCCTGGCTCCATTGCTGGCTACTGCTGCCCATTGTACTCCACTGTCAAATTACTGGTTGCTAGGACTGGCAGGTGTCTAGCAACCAGCGACCTATGCACAAGCCACAGCGTGAAGTGCAGAGGAGAATGTAACTTCCTCCTCCAGACCCGCTCTGCCTCCTCAGATTGGGCAGCAGGGGGTGGTTTAAATTCACACGCCATGCAGCATTAGTGGAGGCCGAGTTTGGTAGTTCATTAATTGTTTTTTTAGTTGTAAAGCCAGGCAGAATATTTTTTAATAATATTTACATAGTGTTTGTAAGGTTTAAAGGCTACATTTGGCTTTAGGAACATGTTATATGTTACACCCATATTTAGGGTGTAACATGTAGCTAAGCACACCAAAACGCTAACTCCCTGACCACACTCTTAGTCCTTTGACACTTCCTCTGGCTTGCTACCTGAAAAAGAAGGAGTAAATGTCTACAGGAGCCTGACATATATCCCATGATCCAATGATCCATTGATCAATTGATCAATCAATGCTTTGCAAATAATAAATGCACATATTTTTCCTGAACAAAATTTTAATTCAATATTTTTTCCTTAATGGTGAATTTACCCTTTATTGTCTTCAGTGGCGTACTAAGTGGGGGGCGGGCCGCCCTGGGTACCACACACTGGGGGGGGGGGTGTGTCAGGCCGGCATTATATCAATGACAGCGCTGCGGGATTTGGCAGCGGTGCAGTGACAGGCACAGGCAGGGAGAGGCGAGCTATAGTGGCGATGCAGGGGGGAGGGGGTGCAGGGTGACACACCGCTGCACCAACCATCCCCTCCTCTCGCAGCTGGGGGAGGGGACCTGCTGTGCATGTGCCGCCGCCGCGCTCGCTGATATGAGGTACTGAATGGGGGAGGGGGGAGTCTGCACTGAACAGACTAAACTGAAGGGGGTCTGCACTGAACGGGGGTACCCTTAAGGAGGGGTCTGCACTGAAGGGGGGCTTCACTTAAGGGGGATCTGCACTGAAGGGGTGGGCTGCACTGAAGGGGGGTCTGCACTGAACGGGGGCTACACTAAAGGGGGGTCTGCACTGAATGAGGGGCTACACCGAAGGGAAGGTCTGCACTGAAGTGGTGGTCTGCACTGAAGGGGGGCTACACTGAAAGGGGAGTCTGTTTAACATGCAGGGGGTCCAGAGCTGCGGGGGGCTGTTTAATGTAAAGGGGTCCAGAGATGCAGGGTGCTGTGTAATGTAAAGGGGTCCAGAGATGCAGGGTGCTGTGTAATGTAAAGGGGCCCAGAGGTGCAGGGGCTGTGTAATGTAAAGGGGTCCAGAGGTGCAGGGTGCTGTATAATGTAAAGGGGCCCAGAAGGGCAGGGTGCTGTGTAATGTAGAGGGGTCCAGAGATGCAGGGTGCTATGTAAAGTGGTCTAGAGGTGCAGGGGGCTGTGTAATGTAAAGGTGTCCAGAGGTGCAGGGGGCTGTGTAATGTAAAGGGGTCCAGAGATGCAGGGTGCTGTTATGTAAAGGGGACCAGAAGGGCAGGGTGCTATGTAATGTAAAGGGAACCAGAGGTGCAGGGTGCTGTGTAATGTAAAGGGGTCCAGAGATGCAGGGTGCTGTGTAATGTAAAGGGGTCCAGAGGTGCAAGGTGCTGTATAATGTAAAGGGTTGCAAGGTGCTGTGTAATATAAAGGGGACCAGAGGCGCAGGGTGCTGTGTAATGTAAAGGGGTGCAGGGTGCTGTGTAATGTAAAGGGGTGCAGAGGTGCAGGGTGCTATGTAATGTAAAGGGGACCAGAGGTGCAGGGTGCTGTGTAATGTAAAGGGGACCAGAGGTGCAGGGTGATGTGTAATGCAAAGGGGTGCAGAGGTGCAGGGTGCTGTGTAATGTAAAGGGGACCAGAGGTGCAGGGTGCTGTGTAATGTAAAGGGGTGCAGGGTGCTTAATGTAAAGGGGTGCAAAGGTGCAGGGTGCTATGTATGTAAAGGGGTCCAGAGGTGCAGTGTGATGTGTAATGTAAAGGGGTCCAGAGGTGCAGGGTGCTGTGTAATGTAAAGGGGACCAGAGGTGCAGGGTGATGTGTAATGTAAAGGGGTCCAGAGATGCAGGGTGCTGTGTAATGTAAAGGGGTCCAGAGGTGAAGGGTGCTGTGTAATGTAAAGGGGACCAGAGGTGCAGAGTTATGTGTGCAGGGCGCTGTGTAATGTAAAGGGGACCAGAGGTGCAAGGTGCTGTGTAAAGTAAACGGGTACAGTGGTGCAGTTGTGGACAGGGGGTACACAGTAGTGACAAAGAGATATTGAAGGATGCAGAGGTATGCATGGGGCACAGTGGGGTGTTTTTACATTTTAATGTGGGGGGGGGTGCCAAATGCTCTAGGTACGCCCCCGATTGTCTTTGTTTATAATAGTAGTAAAAAAATGTGCTCCATCAGTAAATTTGTCATATTTTGTCAGTACAAAAAAAGTGTTCACTCATCAACACTGCTGATGAGTGAATAGGGTTCACCTCTATAGGATGCTAGAGGGGACTTAGCAAATGTATGCATACAGAAAACAGAAAGAAAAACATACTGCATGAGGTTTCTGGACTAGAGAAAAGTGAAATATGTTTGACTGCTCACTCACGGTACCCAAATGTGGGAAAAATATAAAATGGAACTGCAGCACAAAATTAACTATAGGTGAATGAGGAAAGGAAGATTACCTGATTCTCTTTGGTCTAGCGCCATGCTGTTCCAGCGCCTTGTTATATCAATGTAGAGAATGTCGCCAGATGCCATGCAGAAACTGCCACTACTCAGCTTGCAGCTCCTGCAAAGAAAGAGAGAGAAACCATGAATTAGGAAGAAAACAAGAGTAGTTACAGGTCATATCTCAGAGATTTTATCTGGGAGTTGCAGTTAGACGTTCACATCGAGTACAAGGTCACATGAGTACAAGACCATGACACCACTGTAGCACGTGAATCTTCCTAACGTCCAGTGATCTGGAGAGTTATGCTGGCCATACACGGAGCACACAGACCGTGTTTACAGGGGAATCCCACCCACCGAGCCATTTTATTCTCCCGGAGGGGGGGGGGGGGGGGGTAGCTTCTGTGATTTTTGCTAGCGGCTATACCAGCCACTAGCGACCATTGCATGTAAAATATGTCAGGCTGGTTGTACCCAAGTTGATTGATCTATGAACTTGGGTACATTCAGCCTGTCTATACATCCATGCATGGTTCAAATCTTGGACGGGTTCTGCTGAACTCACCGTAATTCCAACCAGGCCTGCCTTAAACTACCTCAAAGTTTCTTCTATTATTCAGAGACTCTATTGGTGAGAACTCTGCTCGTGTCTTCACACCTGCTGGGGAAATGATGATAGGTTTTCACACTCCCTGCTGAATTTTTTATTTACTTTACATGGAGAATGTAACAGGAAGAGCTTAAAACACACAAAAGGGGACAGGGACATCCAAAATTCAAAGGTGTTGTTGGATTATCCAAGACATATTAGAAGGTGACTCAACCCACTGGGCTCTGTCTATAACTAAAATATCACTTTTGGGAAGCATTTAACACAAAGGGGTGCTAAATTAATCAAGAAAAAATGAGTATTAAGTATTGGACTAAAAAAAGACTTTGTCCTCTGACTCCCTCCAGGCTGAATGTATTTAGATTCCAAGATTACCAGTCACCTTTCCTGATGATGTTTCTCCTAAGTATCATCAGTTCAGGTATTTAAAGTGTCAGTAAATAACAAACCAAGGTGAGACTTATCTGTAAAAGGTGTTTCTAGGAACCTTCCAGGACAGCACACCGGAGATGAGAGGATCCTCCCTACAGAAACCTTAAAGGGGAGTTCCAGCCATTTTCTGTTTATTAAAAGTCAGCAGCTACAAAAAGTGTAGCTGCTGACTTATAAAAAAGAGACACTTACCTGCTCCACCGGTCCAGCGATGCGGCCGCCCGGAGCGTCGCTCCTCTCCTCTCCCTCCCTCTCCGCCGGCACCTCCATTCACACTGTGGGCACCCGGCCGTGACAGCTTTCAGCTTCACGGCCGGGCGCACACTGCGCATGCACGAGTCACGCTGCGCTCTAGGAGTGGACAAGCGATCTCCTGGGACCTGTCATATGTCCCAGGAGATCGCCTGGAGGGAGGGGCCGCCTAAGGCGAGAGGATGATTCGCCTAGGCAGTCCGTAGGTGGAAGCAGGAAGTGGGACAGGAAGTCCCACTACTACCAAAGCCCCCACTCCCCCCCAAAAAAAATTACATGCCAAATGAGGCATGTAAGGGGGTGAGGAGTGCTTAAAGCGTAAGTTCCACTTTTGGGTGGAACTCCGCTTTAATCAATTGACAGCTGTTAAAGCCCCCACCATTCCATTTGTTCCTCAGTTTGTAATAAAGTAACTCATAAAACTGGTCCACAAGGGGAATAAATCCACTTAGGTACTCACCACCTACTGTTCTTGTTCTTTTTCACCCCTCAACTGGCCAGGAAGTAGGCCTGCAGTCCTGGAAGGTTCCTAGAAACACTGTTACTGGGAAGCCGAACAATGTTTTTTTGAATGGAATAAAACAATTAGTGTGCACCAGGCTTTAGGGTGGGACTACTGCCTGTAAGACCGTTCCTGTCAAATGCCAGGTCCTGCAGCCAGTTTACCTCCACTACATAACATCTGACGAATGTATCTTAGCTAGATCATGTGGCTGATCTGCTCCACTGATGTCCCTGTCTTCTCCGCCTCGGATGCATGGTCTAGGTAAAGTGGGCTTTTAAAAATGTATTCAGAAAACCCATGAATTTTGCAGGTTAGAAAGGTCAACTATCTCAACCATCTAGCAATCATGGCCTAACATACCTGGAACCGCTTCTTAGGACCACTTAAAGGACTAATTAGAGACTTGTGCTGTGAAACAAGGGCACTACTTTGGTCAACAAAGAGGATCCGGGGGCGTGGCCACGGCATGCACGAGTGAGGACGTGCTTTCCCAGAGCTCCGTGAGACCCGCGCTCTGATCAGCACATTCGGCAGCTTTAGAGGGGGAGAAACTACCGCAGCCCGGATGCCAACGAAGCGCAATCACTCCCCGTGCCCACAGCGGACGCTCCGGGACCGGTCCGGATCGTTGGACAACTTTTTTGGGACACGCAGCAAAACGGCAGGTACAGCCAAGATGGCGCCCGGCTCCCACGCTGCCAGGGCTGCCTCCCCTATCGGCTCCCCGCATCTGCCCTCACAGCCCCTGCTTTCTCCCCCTTCTCTCTCTGGCCCGAACAGCGGGGATGAGCCTGCACAGGAGGGAGATCCATGGGATGATAAAGACATCCGTGCACACATCCTCTCCCTCCCCACTAAGGCCGACCTAGAACGATTTGCAGGCAGAGTGGAGATGGCTTTTAAGAAAGACATTGAGGCCTTACAGGCGGACACAGCGCATCTGGGAGATAGAGTGGAGACTCTGGAGGCGCAGGGGGATGAGACTAACCCGACCCTGCAGGCCCTCTCTGATCACTGCAAACAACAGGATCGCAGGCTTGAGGCCTTGCTGGATCAAATGGACGATTTTGAGAACAGGAGCCGCAGGGTTAACATTCGGATCAGAGGTCTACCCGAAGCCACTGGCCCCAGGGATATCATCCCCACCCTGCAAGGGGTCTTTAAGCAAATCCTTGGCCGACAGGCACCTGAACATTTTGAAATTGACCGGGCCCACAGAGCCCTGCGGCCCCCTTCTGATGACCCTGAGAAACCAAGAGACATTATCTGCAAACTGCACAAATACTCGCTGAAGGAACGTATCATGAATCAGGTCAGAGGGGTCAGATTTGTGGATTTTGATGGGGCCAAACTGACATTTTTTCCGGATCTCTCCAGACGCACGTTAATGCAACGCCGAGCCCTCAAGCCACTGCTGGCGGCCCTACAAGATGCCCAGCTTCCCTATCGGTGGGGTTTCCCGTTTAGCCTCTCCGCTACTAAAGAGGGCAGGCAGGCCACACTACGGAACAGGGACGACCTACCCCGATTCCTGGAAGCCCTAGACTTGCCTCATGTCGATATCCCGGATTGGAGATCACCGTCAGATATCCCTCACCCGGCTCAACCTGAACCGTGGCAATCAGCCCGTCGGAGACGTCGCCGTGGACCCAGACGGGGCCCCAATGGCTCAGCACCTCCCTCCCGACCTCCGCAGGGGGAGGCCTAGTCGCCTGAACTATCTGCTGCTAGCTCTTGAGGCGTCTATGTTCATTTTTGCTCTCTTTTCCTTTTGTGACTTCCCCCTAGCTGCTGTATCACTCTCCTGCCCCTGGTCAAGGGGCAGTTGCACACTTTCAATATTATGCGGGTCCCCATGCGGACTTGCTCTTGGTGCCCTACCACTTCCCCCCAATAGGTCAACTCCCCGGAGTTATGTGTCCCTTTTTGGGAATGCCTCTGCTCGCTGGCCTCCACCGTCTCCTCGGCCTGAGGAGGGGATGGAGGCTCCCGACCGGCGGTGACGATGCACTTTGTTGCGCCCTTTGGGCTTATCACCTGTTTCTGTGTTTTTGTTCACCGAGTTTTTTTCCCCTTTGTTTTTCTTGTCCTTTTTTCCATAACACCTGCTCTAACTTTGGTTTGTACTCTAGGCTACTGTATGTGATCAGGGAGTTCCTGGAGTCCCGTGCTGTGGGCTGGACTGCGCTGTGGGTCTCTCTCCCCTCTTGCCGCTGGCCTGATGGCCCCACCCGGTAATCTCTCATCATGGCTGACATGAAAATCGTGTCGTACAACGTACGCGGCCTGGGCTCCCCGTCGAAACGCGGTAAGTTGTGGCTTGAGATGAAACGCATGGGGGCACACATCTTTTTTTTGCAGGAAACGCACTTTCGCACTGACTCGGTCCCCCGCCTTCCAACCCATTTATATAACTCTTGGTACCTTAGCAACTCCCCCCGCCCCAAATCAGGGGGGGTGGCTATAGCAATCCACAAAAATTGCCCCTTTGTAATGACGGACCAACTACTCGACCCAGAGGGTAGATTTGTGTTTGTCAAAGGCACCATATTTGCCCGCAAGTTCACATTTGCAGCTGTGTACGCTCCAAATAGCAAACAGCTTACCTTCTTAGATGCAGTATTGGAGTCCCTGTCCACATTCCGGGAGGGGCAGCTCATCCTGGGAGGGGACTTCAATGTTAGCCCTGACCCGCTGGTAGATACGTCGTCGGGCCACTCGACTCATTCCTTTGCCTTCCTGAAGCATTTTAAAAAATCCCTGCTGGAACACCATTTGGTTGACTGTTGGCGGCTCCTCCACCCGACAGACAAAGACTATAGCTATTTTTCCGCAACACATAATGTCTATACCCGCATTGACCTTCTTGTGATGGACCAGTATTCACTTGACTCCCTAGCTAGCGCCTCAATAGGGTCCATTACCATATCAGACCACGCGCCGGTCTCCATCTCCCTGCGTCCTCTGTCAATGGAGGCACGGACGTGGAGCTGGCGCCTGAATGATGGCATCTTGGATGATGCGGTCGCTCAGAAACGGGTGTTGGACACCATCTCCCTGCATTTCACTGAAAACACACCGGGTGAGGTCAGCATGGGCTCTGTATGGGAAGGGCACAAGGCCGTGGTTCGGGGGGAGCTGATATCCCAGGGGGCGAGACTGAAACGGGCCAGGGAGGGAGAACTGCAGGCCCTCTTGGCCAAATTACAGACAGCGGAGTTACGACATAAAAATAAAATCACCCCAGACTTGGCGTCGGAACTACAATCCCTGCGACAGGAGCTGGCCGCATTGTTAGACACCAAAATTAAGGCACGTCTTCGGCATTTAACACACAGGTATTATGAGTTCGGTAATAAATGCGGGAGGCTGCTGGCAAGGGCCCTTAAAAGCCAACGCGACTCGGGACATGTCCACAAGCTTACTGCCCCGACGGGAACTTCGTTCGTTCACTCCTCAAAAATTGCGAATGTCTTTCGGGACTTTCTTTCTCGTACATTACGGGACACAGAGCGACATAGTCATTACTAATGGGTTATATAGATACCGTCAGGTGCTGGCACTGGCAACTTCCAAAACCGGAAGTACCCCCCCCTATATAAGCCCCTCCCATCCGGGAGCACCTCAGTTTTTTGCCAGTGTCTAAGGTGTTGGCCAAGAAGAAACATGTGTTTTTCACTGAGCTTGCGTACAGGTTCTTTTGGGCCTCAGTAAGCTATTCCGGATCCGACCAAAAAAGCTTCATAGCTAAACGGTCGGTACCCGGGCCTTGCAGAGAAGAGCAAGGTTTTGCCTGTAATGCTTCTCTTAGGAGAGCTGGACCCTGGGATCCAGAGCTCTGGTCATACCCACGACCAAGATGTTTTCTGTGCAGGGTGCTATACAGGTCCAGGGGAGTGGAATCCTTGGGAACCCGGTCCCTGAAGGTTTGATTACAATGCCTGCCGTGATAGGTGAAGTTTGGGCTTTTGTGGACCAAACAAAGTCCTGCGGCGGGGAACAGGTAAGTGGGGGCCCCCAGGAACTTGGTTCTATTGGGGGACCCCCAAGCCTAATTTGTTTTTCTGTCTGTTACCTAATGGTATTCCCGCAAAATTCTGTGCATGCCTGTAACTACTAAAAAAATGTAATAATTTTTAATGGTGGTCAAGAAAATTTTTTTTTTTTTTTTTATATATATATATATTTAATATATTAGACTGCGGTACCTGTGTTTGTCCACTAGAGGCCGCTGTGGAACGTTTCTTGTCATGTGGACTAGTTTCTTCTCATCAGAGCGAGTCCAGGCAGATGGTGAGTTCTCTTATGGGAAACTGCTTCCTCTGCCATGTTGCCATGCTCGTCCATCCCCCGGCCTGCGGCAAAGGGGCCCTGGCTCTTGTCCCTGGTTTCCATTTTCGAAATTAGCGCCGAAGGCGCACGTGGCCGCGCCTCTATATATAGAGGTGAGCCGGGAAAGGGGGCGGAGCCTGGGGGATGACGCTCTGTGCGCGCCGCAGCGCTTCTGCGCATGTGCGGGCGTCCCAGCATGTTAAAAACCACAATTTTGTGTGGTGAGCTGGCTATGAAGTACAGAGACAGAGCTGGCAACATTTAAATAAGGCATACAGCAAGCGGTTGATACAGGCATCCCCTAGAAAGGCACATTAGTAGACACCAACTGTTTCTTATAGCAGCATTTATGCTAGACTATTGTCAGTAACTGGTGTATTTTCGGCTGGAATACCTCAGCTTTGTGGCTTAGGAATATGCCGTCTAAAAACTCCGGGACTAGAAATTCCAGGAGGAATAGGGGGTCTCCATCGGGCTCTGAGGATCTTGGGCATGCTTTGGCTGCACCAGTCTCCCCTGAAGAATCAGAGGTTAGTGACCGTAGAGCACCCTCAGGAGTACCTGGTACTGTGGCTGTCCTCAGTTCACCTGCTCCTGTGTATGTAACAGAGGAGGTTTTTTCCTCAGCTCTGGGAGGGCTGGAAGAGAGATTGTCAGCATTGATCGCGGCTTCCCTGTCACAGGAGAAAAGCGCCCGATCTCCGTCTCCTCCCTCAGAGTGCCTGTTAACAGAGCAACAGTCCCATACAGGGATCGACCTACCTGAAGGGGATCAGGATGAGGTCGATTCGGTTGTAGAGGAATCAACAGTGGAAGAGCCGTTCTCAGCATCACATGCTGAAAGGTTATGGGTTCAGTCCCTGACTAATATGGTCCGATCAGCATTTAAAATGCCACTTGCGGAGCCATCATCCACTTCTGTCTCCTCGTTGGGGTCGCTAAAAGCTCCCCAGACTGTTTGTTCCTTTCCGATCCATCCTTTACTGGAAGGGCTCATTTACCAGGATTGGGAGCATCCTGACAAAATATTTACTCCCCCCAAGAGATTTCCGGTGGTCTATCCCATGGAGGATAAGTTCATCAGAAAATGGAGGGTCCCTACAGTGGACGCAGCCATCTCTTGTGTGAATAAATCACTGACATGTCCGGTGGATAATGTCCAAATGTTCAAGGACCCAATAGATAAAAAATTGGAGTCCTTATTAAAATCTGCTTTTTCTACAGCAGGATTGGTGACACAACCAGCAGTGGCAGCTATTGGGGTCTGCCAAGCAGTGAAGGATCAGTTGAAACAGGTCTTAAGGGACTTGCCAGATCAGCAGGCTCTTGCCCTAGCTGATCTACCTAGAGCCTTATGCTTTGCGGTGGACGCTATAAAGGATTCAATCCATCAGGCCTCCCGCCTTACGCTGTCTGTAGTACATATGCGCAGGCTTCTATGGCTCAAAAACTGGTCTGCTGAAGCTCCCTGTAAAAAATTGCTGGTCAGCTTCCCATTTCATGGTGAACGCTTATTCGGGGAAGACCTGGACAAATATATCCAGAGAATTTCCAGCGGTAAAAGTACACTTTTGCCGGTTAAAAATAGAGTTAGAGGTCCCTCTTTTAAGAGGCCTGCTTCTCCAGTCCCTAGGACATCGGCTGTGAAACAGTTCCGACGGCCTCCTTGGTCAAATCCCGGAGGTAAAAATCAGGGACAATTGCAGGGTAACAAGAAGCCCTGGAGCAGGAGAGGTACAAAACCTCCCCCAAAGTCAAATGCATGAAGGGTTGCCCCCACCCAATCGGGTGGGGGGAAGACTTCAGTTGTTCACAGAGACCTGGCGGGACACGATCCGAGACAGATGGGTGCTCTCCGCAGTAAATCTGGGATACAAATTGGAGTTAAAAAACTCCCCTCCTTCCCGCTTTATAAGGTCAAACGTGCCAGGGGATCCCCAGAAGAGAGGATCCCTCCTGTTGGCACTAGAACAATTATTGCTCCAAGCAGTAATTATAGAGGTTCCCCTGGAAGAATGGGGGTTCGGGTTTTACTCAAACCTCTTTACAGTCCCGAAGCCAAACGGGGACGTGAGGCCCATATTAAATCTAAAAGGGCTAAACAAATTCCTACATATCAGGACTTTCCGGATGGAGTCGATCCGATCGGTAGCCACTGCCCTACAAGGGGAGGAATGGTTAGCCTCGATCGACATCAAAGATGCTTATTTGCACATTCCCATCTTTCCAGCCCACCAAAAATTTTTACGCTTTGCGGTAGAAGGGCGCCATTTTCAGTTCAGAGCCTTACCCTTCGGTCTGGCCACAGCACCAAGAGTGTTCACAAAAATTCTGGCCCCATTATTGGCCAATCTAAGAACACGAGGTGTAACGATAATGGCATATCTAGACGACTTGTTGCTGATAGACCACTCAGTGGAAAAACTAGAAGTGGTTGTTCACGAGACAATCAAGTATCTGGAATATCACGGTTGGATTATCAACCGAGACAAGTCAGCCCTAAAACCAGTCAAAAGTCTGGAATACTTGGGGCTAAGGCTGGATTCAGACCAGAGAAAAATTTTCTTGCCTCAAGAAAAGGGGTCGTCTTTGAGAGATTTGATCCACTTAGTGGGTTCAAAAAGACAGCCATCCATACGCCTGTGCATGAGGCTGCTGGGAAAAATGGTGGCATCATTCGAAGCAGTACCCTACGGTCAATTCCATTCAAGGAAGTTGCAAAGGGCCATACTGTCAGCCTGGAACAAAAAAGTTCAGGCTCTGGACTTACCAATGTCCTTGTCCCCTTCCGTTCGCAAGAGCCTCCGCTGGTGGTTGGTTCCCCAGAATCTGGAAAGAGGGAAATCCTTCAGTCCGATTTCCTGGAAGGTGGTCACTACAGATGCCAGCCTTATAGGCTGGGGAGCAGTACTGGAGCAATGGTCTCTCCGGGGCAGATGGTCGGATGCGGAAAAGGCCCTGCCCATCAATCTCTTAGAGATACGAGCAGCCCGGTATGCCCTAGTAGCATGGACATCCAAACTCCAAGGGTCCCCTGTCAGAATTCAATCAGACAATGCCACAGCAGTGGCATATATCAATCGTCAGGGGGGCACCAGGAGTCGTGCAGCCCAAAGGGAAGTAAATTACATCCTGAGATGGGCAGAAAGATATGTCCCAGCCATATCTGCGGTATTCATTCCAGGAGTGGAGAATTGGAAGGCGGACTTTCTAAGTCGCCAACAATTATGCCCAGGGGAATGGTCCCTTCATCCCGAGGTTTTCCGGACAATATGTCAGCGGTGGGGAACACCGGATGTAGATCTGCTAGCATCCAGATTCAACACAAAAGTGGACAGGTTTGTCTCTTGGACAAGGGATCCCCTAGCTTGCGGCTCGGATGCCCTAGTGTTCCCTTGGGATCAGTTCAAGCTGATATATGCATTCCCACCGCCACAATTGTTACCTCGATTACTCCGCAGAATCAGGGTAGAAAAGAAACCAGTGATTCTGGTGGCTCCAGCGTGGCCCCGAAGAGCATGGTACGCGGAGATTGTAAAAATGTCTGTGGGGAGTCCTTGGACCCTCCCACATCGTCCGGACCTGCTTTCGCAAGGACCGATATACCACCCTTCCTTACCAGCCCTAGGTTTGACGGCCTGGCTATTGAAGCCCACATTCTAAAAAAGAGAGGGCTCTCTAATGCTGTGGTATCTACCATGATCAATGCCAGGAAGCCGGTATCCAGGCAGATCTACTATAGAATCTGGAAGGCGTACATCGCCTGGTGTGAGGCCAAGAAATGGCATCCACGTAAATACGTAATAGGTAGGATTCTGGACTTCCTACAATGGGCTGTAGATAGGAAGCTTGCCTTGAGTACTATCAAGGGTCAGATTTCGGCCTTGTCAATATTTTTTCAAAGGCCCTTGGCTTCGCATTCACTAGTCAAAGCCTTTATACAAGGAGTGATGCGTATTAGTCCTCCGGTTAATATTCCCATATGTCCATGGGATCTAAACTTGGTTCTGTCGGTTTTACAGAAACAACCATTTGAACCATTACAGCATATTTCCTTGGTGCTTCTCACCAGGAAATTGATTTTTCTAGTAGCCATTTGTTCGGCTAGAAGAGTGTCGGAATTAGCAGCTATGTCCTGTAAAGAGCCATATCTGGTTATCCATAAGGACAGAGTAGTATTACGTCCTCAGCCAGCCTTTCTTCCTAAGGTGGTATCGAGGTTTCATTTGAACCAAGATGTGGTTCTTCCTTCTTTTTTCCCCAAACCTACTTCGGTAGAGGAAAAGTTATTGCATTCTTTGGATGTAGTAAGAGCAGTTAAAGCTTATCTAAAAGCCACTGCTCAGATTCGCAGAACGGATACTTTGTTTATTCTGCCGGAAGGCCCCAGAAAGGGTCAGGCAGCGTCAAAATCTACTTTAGCCAGGTGGATTCGACAGGTCATAATACAAGCCTATGGCTTGAGAAGGAGACCGCCTCCGTTCAAAGTTAGAGCGCACTCCACGAGAGCAGTTGGAACTTCATGGGCAGTGCATCACCAGGCCTCCCTGGCTCAAATCTGTAAGGCCGCAACATGGTCGTCAGTTCACACGTTTACTAGGTTCTACCAGGTGGACGTTAGAAGTCAGGAGGATGTCGCCTTTGGGCGCAGTGTGTTGCAGGCCGCAAAAGATCCTCATGTCTGATAGCGCTCAGCTTATATATGGTGTATCCCCCCTCTCATTTGGCATTGCTTTAGGACATCCCATTAGTAATGACTATGTCGCTCTGTGTCCCGTGATGTACGAGAAAGAAAATAGGATTTTTATAACAGCTTACCTGTAAAATCCTTTTCTTGGAGTACATCACGGGACACAGAGCTCCCGCCCCTCTTTGGGGACACTTATTGCTTTGCTACAAAACTGAGATGCTCCCGGATGGGAGGGGCTTATATAGGGGAGGGTACTTCCGGTTTTGGAAGTTGCCAGTGCCAGCACCTGACGGTATCTATATAACCCATTAGTAATGACTATGTCGCTCTGTGTCCCGTGATGTACTCCAAGAAAAGGATTTTACAGGTAAGCTGTTATAAAAATCCTATTTTTATGCACATTTGTACCATCTCCCTGATACCTTACATGGCGCGACGGATTCCCAACGGGTTGACCGTATTCACCAATACCTCACGGAGGCCGAGTTCCCGCAGCTGGGACCCTCAGTGAGTAAACAGCTGGACTCGCCCATCACTACTGCTGAAATTCAGAAGGTAGTGAAAGACCTACCCAATGGGAAAAGCCCGGGCCCTGACGGCTACACAAATGCCTATTACAAGAAATACTCAGAGGTGCTCTCCGGCCCCATGTGTGCCTATTTCACGGCACTGGCTTCTGGCACGGCAATGCCCCCAGAAGCACTGACGGCGCACATCACGGTCCTCCCGAAGGAGGGTAAAGACCATACCTTACCGGGCAGCTATAGGCCCATTTCGCTTCTGAACTCGGACGTCAAGATTTTGGCCAAAATCTTGGCCAACAGACTGACGCCGATACTCCCGACAGTCATTCACCCGGACCAGACGGGGTTCATTACGGGCCGGGAGGCCAGAGATAACTCTAATAGAGCACTCCAGCTGATTCACTGGGCCGAGACGCAGGTGGGGTCCCGCCCCTGTCTCTTGCTTTCCACTGATGCCGAGAAGGCATTTGACAGGGTGGACTGGACGTATATGCAGACGGTTCTGGCTAGGCTTGGCTTAGGTTCAAACATGCTGACGTGGATAGCCTCCCTTTATAGTTCTCCGACTGCCAGGGTGAAGGTGAATGGGCTGTTATCCGAGACCTTCCCGATCAGCAATGGGACACGTCAGGGATGCCCATTGTCCCCTCTCATTTTCGCTCTGACCCTCGAACCGCTGCTTAACAAAATACGCCTTAACAGTGACATCAATGGTTTTACGGTCGGCCCGACGGAACACAAATTGTCGGCATACGCGGATGATGTACTTTTTTATGTCTCCAACCCCTTGATATCACTGCCCAACATCCTAGCCGAGCTTAAGGACTTTGGCCTACTGTCTAACTTTAAAATCAACTACGATAAGTCCGAAATTCTATCATTAAACGTCCCTGCAGGTTTGCGTACACAGCTGCAATCAGCTTTCCCATTTACGTGGTGCCCAACCTCCCTGAAATACTTAGGGGTATATTTGCCCGCGAGCTGTTCGATGCTCTATGACTGTAACTATGCTCCGCTGCTCTCCTCAGTCAGGTTAGACCTGAAGCGGTGGGATAGGACTGCGTTTTCGTGGCTGGGCCGAGTCAGTGTACTTAAAATGAACGTGCTGCCCCGCATTCTGTTCTTCCTGCAGATGGTGCCGATCACGTTGCCCAAGACGTTCTTCTCAACCCTCAATAGCCTGTTCGTACGTTATATCTGGAATGGGAAATGTCCCAGGCTAGCCCTTCGCACTATCCAGCGCTCTAAGAATAAGGGAGGTATGGGGGTCCCAGTAATCCGCAGGTACTATGAGGCTATAGCATTACAGCGTATACTAGACTGGCACCACAATGTCCGGTATAAACTCTGGGTACTTCTAGACAAATTCCTAGCGGGTCGTAACTTGTCACATGCCCCCTGGGTCCCCAGGGAGGCTAGGGGTCTCTCGACGCTGGTTTCCCCGTTTGCTGCCCACGCGCTGGCGATCTGGGATAGGCTGAACAAACAGGGGCTGCTTGCACCCCTAACTTCTCCTTTGGCGCCCCTGGGAGGCTTCCCCTGGTTCATTCCGGGGGAACATCCTTCCTTTTTTCGGACGTGGGCGGCGGATGGTGAGACCAGATGCGGCAGATTTATTCAAGACCAGGGCCTACTGCCACTGGCTACCCTACGGAACCAATATGGCCCCTTCCCTATGGATGAGTGGCGCCACAGGCAACTTCAGTATTTTATTACTAGTCTGCCCCAGGGGGTTCGTTCCCCCACTTTGGCTTCTCCCTTTGAACGCCTATGCATGTCAGACTCCGCTGTTCCCCATGCCATCTCGGTCCTGTATGACCTGCTACAATCCTTGCACAGTAAGGAGAAACCGGGATTTATTGGTGAGTGGGAGAGAGACCTCCAGCGCACTTTTACCGAGCCTCAACTGGATCGCATGTATAGCTTAACACACTCGAGCACAGTAGACACTAAAATGCAGGAGAATAGCTATAAGGTTCTGACTAGGTGGTATAGAGTGCCGTCCAAGCTTGCCAAGATTTACCCCTCTCTGTCAGATACTTGCTGGCGGGGATGTGGACTCAGAGGCTCATTTCTCCACATCTGGTGGGAATGCCCCAAGCTGAAGCCCTTCTGGCTAGATGTCCATGCACAGATCAAACTAATCTTGGATCTGGACCTTCCGGATTCTCCGTTAGAATCGCTATTGCACTTTCCCACCATCCCCCTCAGCCTATATAGTAAGTCCATCCTGCCCCATCTGCTTAACGCGGCTCGGCGGCTGATCCCGATTTATTGGAAGACGCCCCGGG
Source organism: Rana muscosa (assembly GCA_029206835.1). Classification (NCBI taxonomy): domain Eukaryota; kingdom Metazoa; phylum Chordata; class Amphibia; order Anura; family Ranidae; genus Rana; species Rana muscosa. Next base: position 188,364,922 of record CM055125.1, on the reverse strand, counting down.
TACCTTCCCGGGTGGATTGGGTAAACTTGGTCAATAATATCATGGCTGCTGAGGAATGGATGGCTAAGTGCAAAGATAGATATGAGCAATTCTATTCCACATGGGCTACTTGGATAAACTATACCAACCCACCTGTGCTGGGCGTCCCGGGCCCCCCTCTGGTCAAGGCCGCCACAACGTAGTGGAGTTGGGCTGGGCGGGTGGCTGGAGGGCCGCAGACGAGACAGTGGAGCTTTCACAAAATTACAGAAGCTCGCCATGCTGCTTTATACTAGCTGGTGTTATTATTTCCCCTGTTTTCTTTTTCCTTTTTCTTTCTGTTCTTTGTTCTTTGTTTTATTGACTTATTACTCTTAAGGCTTGGGCCAGGTAACTGTGGACCCAGTCTAATCCTGCCCTCCCTGAGTGGGGTGGTATTCCTGTCAACGGAGTATCTGACAGGGTAATTTGGGGTGACTCATGCATGTTTGAATTCATATCACGGTGATTATATGCTGATTATCATTCCCCCGGGTGCGGTCGCTGGACTGTACACCTCCCTTGTTTACCTTTTTACTGACTGTTTGTACACGGTGAGGGGCTCCTCATATTTTGATGTACCTAGCAAGCTTTTCTACTTTGTCAATTGTTTATATGCTTGTCCCTTGAATATATATTCTAAAATAAAGATTACATAAAAAAACAGAGGATCCGGTTTAAATACTAATCTGTTCAGAGGAATGATTTAGAAAAGGCTCCCGGACAGACAACCCTTGTAGGTCACCCCTTTTTTTTTTTTGATCATAGTGATGGCTAAAGGGAAGCCCACTTAAGGGTAATAGATTAAAGAAAGGCTTATTCCCTGGGCTCAGAAATGCTGGACGGGTATGTACCCAAGGCACACCCAACCTATGGCTTTCCTCACATCTGAATGCTGGTATGTCAGCTGTGAAAGTGCTCTATATACCCAATCTCCCTATACACCTGCAGTTAAATGCATTAAAACTAGGCTGGGAAAAAAATGATTGTAACCATTCCACATATCTCAGGTGTCCTGCCCAATGTTTGAAACCTTTATCCACTCCAACACCATTAGGTGCCTTTGGTACTAATGAATGTAACATTAAGCAGACCCCTACTTCAGGAGACTAAGTCTGTAGCAGAAGTGGAACATTCATATTGGCTTGCTACATTATGTTTTGCCAAGAGAGGGATATAAAGGATTCATAAAAGCCACATAGAACTGTAAACCTACCAAGTCAGGTATACGAGTCAGATAATAAGTGCTCATACTACATCTTCGGACCATAATACTCCTTTTCCAATATCTTTTTTAAAGTATTTCACAGTAAAGTCTACAAAAGTTGTATCAAAGTGCATAGTGCTCGCCATTGAAATACATAGCAAATGGGCAGGAGACCGAACATTGTTAAATCTTAACCGTACATATATATTATGCCTTCTCCCAAGGAGTGAGGAAGAAAAAAAAAAAAGTGGGGGAAAAATTCTCTTCCTCCTCATTCTGTGCTATCAATATAAATTAAAATGAGAAAACCTCTTCAGTAGAGCAGCAAAGACCAAAAGGGGGGAAAGAGGAGAAAAAAAAAGGAAAGGAAAGGCAGTAGGGTATGATCCCACCCTCCTGAGTCTGCTCTAGGTGGGCATGGATCGAGGGTTTCCATTCAAATATCTGACCCATGGGTCCCTAACCTTCTCAAGCAGCTGTAGCTTATCATGTAGAAACGCCGTCATGCGCTCATTTACCATAATCCAGGAAAGTTTGTGCTTGAGCTGTTCGAATGGCAAGCTAGCAGATTTGCAAGATTTTGCAATAATAATTTTTGCTGATATAAATATAAAAGTTGTGAGGCGCCTGTGAAATCTCTATGCATTCACCACCTTACAACCCAGCAGAGCCTGTCTTGGGGATTTGACAAGGTTGACTTGGGTGAAAGTGTAAATTAAGTTATACACCCTAATCCAATAACGTCGCACCTTGGGGCATTTTCACCATATATGGTACACCGTCCGCTCCTATCCACAGCCTCAGAAACAGAAGGGAGTTCCCGGTACATAGGCTGCAAATCCTAGCTGGAACAATGTACCATCTCAAAGGCACTTTATAATTCGCTTCTATGATTGAGGTGTTCACGAGAGATCTCGAGGCCTCCTGGGCTATATTCTGCCATTCGTCCAGCGTAATAGTTTCCTTGAGGTCAACCTCCCATTTTTCCCATGTACCCCTGTTTAACTAGGGTGTCAGTCAAGATGGTGTAAATTTCAGAGATATGTCCCCTGATTTTATCAAACTTCTGACACAAATGTTCCATAGAAGACATGATTACTACATCGGTGTTCCATGATAAGGTACGTAGGAAGTGCGTTATCTGCGCATAATGGAAGTATTCTGAGGCCGGCATTTGGTCTTTCTCTATTAAAGCCTGTCTAGTTAAGAATCCCCTGTGATCGCATAGGTCAGCTATGCGCAGTAAACCTTTATTAGTTGACCATTCGGGGGGGGTGAGGCCTGGGATGAATTCCCTGTTTCCAAGGAAGGGGTCCATAGGGGTGTGCTGGGATTTAAATTTATGAGTTTTTGATAACCTATCCCAAATGTCCAAAGAGATGGAGAGTGCAAGGCATAAAATTGGGGGCCGTTCCTTAGGTGGTAACCAGAGAATATGACAGCGCAGCCGCTCCGGACATGCACAAGCCTCCCCTTGCATTCAGATAGAGTGGGACTGGTTGGAATGAAATTTAACTAACTGCGCCAGCTGAGCCGCATGAAAGTATTTCAAGAAGTCCCCCCTTCCTCTTGGGAGTGAACAGTGTATGCTTATTCACCCTAGGCCTCTTATCTCCCCAAATGAAGGAAAGACGTCTATTTTGGAATGTTAACAAGTCCGATCGTACCAGTGTCACCGGCAATGTGCAAAAAATATATAAAAAACATTCGGGAGAACATTCATCTTTACTGAGTGTAGTCTGCCAAACCACGATGGAGAGTGGAGCAACCATCTTGCCATAAACAGACAAAAAATAAACTCAGCGCTCGTTTGAGGAGAGACCCTGGAGGTGTACACAGATCAAATAAATGTAATTTAAAAAGTTTCTCAATAAGAGGCACAAAGTTCATAGCAACAGTCTCCAAGATAAAGAGGGAGAGGAATCCATGTTTCAACACTAAGGGCAGCCAGTGTAAAGAGCTAGAAGCAGTCTCTGCAATGCAATGGCCTGAGGAAGGAGCAAGCATACTCCCAACACGAAGCCGCCTCCTCTCACCCTGCACCCGGAAGTGACATTATCTCTAATCTCCCCAGTGTTCCTTGCTGTTCCCATAGGCTGCGAATGCTGGAATCCACCTGCATCAGGGTGTCAGCTGCACTTCATAGACACGGACGTTTAGGTGAAAACCACCCCCAGATTTTGCTGCAGGATTACTATCATGCTTGTGTTTATGCTCCCTTTGTGAGTAGTTTCACCTTTAACTTATCATTAAATGGTTTACCAATACTGCACTTAGAGGCGCTGTGTTTCTTTTCCTTTCAACCATCTAGCCACGTCAGCCGATAACCGTTTAAATAATCCAGCATAATTATGAGAGTAAAAAGAGTGCAAGGATGGAGTAAGATTAACAAGTATATAAGGGAGGGCATCTGCGTGCCATATGAAATGGTAAGCCTGTTTAATAGTTTAGAGAGTGATTTCCTCTAGAGTAATATTCAATGCCTGTGACGTGTCGTGATTTATTTTAAGACCCGAGATCAGTGTGAATGGTTTAAATATTGCGTATAAGTTGGGACATATACAAGGCTTTTGATTTCTTGTCCTGGGACTACAGCCTCGTACACACGACCGAGAATCTCGTCAGGAAAAAACCCGTTGTTTTTCCCTGACGAGATTCTTGACAAGAATCTTGTCCCAGCCAAGTGTACACACGCACACTCGTCGTAGTCGATGACGTCACCGCGTTCGTTCCATTCAAAAGAACGACGGTTCTTTTGAATCGAGTGTATGTACACTCAGCAAGGACAAGATTCTTGTCAAGAATCTCGTCAGGGAAAAACAACGGTTTTTTTCCTGACGAGATTCTCGGTCGTGTGTACGAGGCTGTAGTCCCAGGACAAGAAATCAAAAGCCTTGTGTATGTCCAAGGACAGCAGCATTACCCGTCTAGGTCCCCTCCCATCCCAGTCAGATTGCATCGCTGGGATGACATCTATAACCCTTCTGGTCTGGTCCGATGCTTGACGACCGGGGACGAACCCCGTCTGATCTGGGTGGATAGAATGTGCAAGAAAGGAATTTAATCTAGTTGCTAATATCTTTGACATCATTTTTAAATAGACATTTTTTAAAGAGATTGGGTAATCGTTCCCACAAGCCCCATGGTCCTTTTCTGGTTTGGGGATAACATGCCTTATTTTCCTTCACTGGGAGGTTCGTGCCCTGTCTGATTGCATTAAAAAATGTACACAGATGTGTAGTGAAGATCTCTTGAAATTTTTGATAACATTGGCCTGAAAACACATCTGGGCCTGGTGCTTTGGAGGGATTCAAGCTTTTGTTAGCCTGTCTAATTTCCGACACTGGGAATTCTTTATCCATAAGGTCTGAGTGGTCTTGTTTCAAATTGGGCCAAGTTGGTCCATGTGTCCATAACTGCACCAGCAGCACACACACACACACCTCTTCTGGGATCCAAACATCTCCAAAACTAAGGAGGGGAAAGCCAGGGCCATGAAAACAAGGGGTGGCTAGCAGACAGCCTTTCTCTCTTTTGCTGTCCCCTCTTAGGGCATTCTGTTTCCCCTCAGGGAAGGCACTTGCAGAGCCCCGACTTGCCCTTCCCCACAGCCGACTGTGCTGCCTCTATCCATCCTCCTTGTCCATGAGGCAGTGTGAGGCAGAAAAAAAGCTCCTTGCAGCCCACTTACTTCACTCAGAAGTCTATGTGCTTCCCGCCACCACGCGGGTCCAGCATCTCCTCCAGCGCTTCCCTGAGTTACAGATTGCGCTGTACTCTGCTCGGCCTCTTTCCTTGCCACGACAGGTAGCTGTGTATCACAGCAATGTTTGGAGGGCACTCTGCCTTCCCCCTGCTACCGCCATCGCCAGTCCTGGCTGTGAGTGTGGGGGAAGACAGATGGAGACGCGGGCTGCTTGAGCCGAGTACAATGGCAAGGGTTCACCTCACCATGACAGAACCGCCTGTACCAATAATGGTGACCTGTGAGAGGGAGAATGCAGTATCCAGACTTGCAGGTTAGTTCAGCCCTTCCCAGCATCCCTGAAACTGCCTCACAGGGGTACCATCCGACCCTCCCCGGTCTTCTGGTCAGAGAAAACAACAAATATTTTGCTGTGTAGGGAGAAACACAATCAATACTGAGGGACAATGGGAAGGGTGGGGGCTGTAACAGCTGTCAATTGATTGCGTTTCCTGTAGGGTAGGAGCCTCTCATCTTAGGTGTGCCATCCTGGATGGTGATAGGAGAAATAAGGATTATTCCACATAATCCTGAATAATTTATTACTATATTCTGTGCCGTCAGCCCTACCCTACAGGAAAACCAAGTAAAGAAAGCATAATAAATAGAAGCAGAGCTCTCTATTTATATACTGGTCACAACCTAGCTGTACATCACAGGATGACAACCATTTTTAAACAAATTTAGACACTTTAAATGGAACACGACTTCCTACTGAGTGCACTGGAAATGTCATCTAATTCGCCCTTTAAAACATGTTGCTTAACAAATTTTAAATCAAGTGTGACATATTGTGAATAGAAATGGCCTCCTGGGTGGACGAGTGTAGTCTAAAAACTTAACATGAAAAGCGCACTAATCCTTGTGTGCAACAAAGGAATGGCAAAACGTCAGCAGAACCTTTCACCTTCAGTGCATACACAGCAACAGTGACAGATGAGGATATGATGCCCTTGTCCTCGTTTACAACTACTATTACAGCAATTAATTGCAGAGAAACAAGACTGGTGCTCCAAATTTTTAGGCAAACTACCATCTCTAATTGCAAACTATTTGCTGCATTTTTCATTCTTGTTTACCAACAGATGAAACACAGTTACCCTTAGAGACTATGAGAGCAGAAAATCCATCACTCCTTTGTTGGAAGATGCCGCGTCTTAATTGCATCAATCTGCAGATGTACGCGATGAAAGATTAGACCACGGTAAGAAGGTCATCGATCCATGCAGCCGATATTGACTTTCTGGAAACTGGCAGTATTAACTATGAAATTACTGGGATTTGTGGATTCTCAGAAATAATCAACACAAAGAGACTAAAAAAACTGAAAATAATAAACTCAATCACAGCATTCCGTCCATTTCCTGTGATCGGTGACAATATAGGAGATCATTCGCCGAGAGCAGGACCGCAGGGTCATTATGTGCAGCTTCATGTTTTACTATCGCCAGATAAGAATTTAATCCAGAAATTCTCATTGCCGACTGCTTCACTGTCGATTAAATATCAAGTAAGAGCTTTATTTTTCAGAAAAAAACACTGTATGATGAAGTGAAACAACCCGAGAATGACTGGGAAGGGAAGAGAGAGAAAAGAAAAGAGAAATTGATCGAGGAATAGAATGGAAAGAAGAGGGACAGATAAATAGAGGAAAAAAATTAGCAAGTCAGAGAGAAAGGCCATTTTGTGCCCTAGACTTTCCCACTTAATTGGCTTATGGGAATCGACCTGTAAATGATGGCCTCTCTGCTCTTCCCATACTCCTGTAGCGCTCCTATTTAATAAGCCTCAATTACCGCCAGGAATGTCATCTGCTCTGTTTAGATGGTGGATGAACAAGGGACTTTATCGCATAAGACACTTCCTTGATCATAGAGGGATTTGTCCCTCTTTGTATTTTGTGCAAGATTTGGAGATTCCCCCCTCTAAGAATTTCCATCTACAACAAATACACCATTTCCGGCATTCTCTGCAGAAGAAGAGTCCCGATCTCGCATTTTAAACTCAGTTTGAAAACAAATGTATACAAGAGACTCTCCAGTGAGGAAGCATCTCCACGTTGTACAACTATTTTGTTTCTCCCTCGTCAAAACTTCCCTATCGAAAAGAGAGACTTGGGTATTGCTCCTGAGTTGGAGGACTGGTGAACCTGGACTACTCGAGTACATAATGTAGCCATGATTGAAGCAGTGTACAAGGTGCTCGCGAGATGGATAGTGCCAGAACGTCTCTCTAAAATGTACCCGGATTCATCACCCCTGCGTCAGAGGCTGTGGCCAAGTGGGCTCTGCTCTAAACATAGGGTGTACCTGCCCCATGGCAAACTCTTACTCTCTCTTTTTCTACCTTTCCCCCAGCCCCCCCTTTTTTCTATTTCTTTATTTGCTTGGATTACCTTTCTACTTCAGTACATTATGAGTCCTTTAACCGGACATTTATCCTCAATTTGAGGCTTTTGGTTAAGTTCTATATGTGACAAACTACTTTATAGGTGATGTAGCTGATATAATTGATACTCTGCCGATTCTTGGTGTTCACCTGATAGCTCAATAAGTCAATGGCTTGGTGCCATAGTGTTTATTAGTTAAATCTTATATTATTATGGTTTTCACTTGCCCAGTCGGATGGGTGGGCGGGGACAGTCGAGAGAGAGAGAGAGAGAGAGACACAGACAGACAGACAGACAGAGACAGAGAGAGGATAGTGCAAGTTCCCAATTATATTGTATTATCTTGAACCCTCGGAAAGAGAGAGAGAGGAATAGAAATCGAGAAAGACATAGGACGAGAAAGTGTAGGAAGGGGGGTAAATGAAAGAAACACATAACAAGGTTTTGAACAATGAAAAATTACACACCCTGAAGTTGCAGGCGTAAAAATTACTTTTAGGTGACGAATATATTTTCCGCTACATAAAAATGTGTAATTACAGGAAATAAGGCCTTTGCATTTTTTTTCAGAATAAGAGCGATAGTATATTATCTGTAGAACTTTGGTGGGGAGTGCAAGAAGCACAAACATAATGCAATGGGTTCTTATAGCAAGTTTTAAAGCATTAACTTTTTTTCTTTTTGGAAAAGGATATAACAGTAACTATGGGGTTTATTTACTAAAGGCAAATCCACTTTGCACTACAAGTGCACTGGAAGTGTACTTGGAAGTGCAGTCGCTGTAGATCTGAGGGGCACATGCAAGGAAAATAAAAAACATAATTTTTGCTTGTACATGATTGGATGATAAAATCAGCAGAGATTCCCATCATTACAGATCTTCCCCTCAGATCTACAGCGACTGCACTTCCAAGTGCAATTGCAGTACACTTGTAGTGCAAAGTGGATTTGCCTTTAGTAAACCAACCCCTATATATTGTTGCGCTACATAACGGTTTCCTTCATAATGAATCTCACAGGAATTTTCTGGATACAAAAGGTGATTTATGTACAGAAAAGCTGACACATAAAAGCTGAAGGCCAATCAACTGCCTCCCTTAGATGCTTTGCCACTTCTAGGTAGAAAATAATTGGCGGATGATAATTTCTGTAATATTTCATCACTATAGGTCACCCTAGAAGTTATAGTGGGTGTCCCAAAAACTGAAAGGTGGATTTATTTAAAAAAACATGCAAGTGAGGATGTGGCAGCAATCTGCAGTGCTATCACAGTATTCTCTGCCCTTGTTGTCTAACAGGACAGCAGCTTGACCTCAGAAACCCGTTGAACAGACTGAGCTGCACTGGGTTGGAGATAGCAGAGAACGTATAAATTATGGAGCTTCTCATGTCAATAAAAACATTTAAACATTGCTATTTTTATATTTTATATATATTTATATATATATTTTTTATATTATATTCCCAAAACCTCCTCCCTGCATACCAGAAATTAGGCTAACAGGGGAAGTGGCAACCCTACAAAGCAATTAGGGTCTGCAGCATCATGCTATCATCCTAACATTCTTTACACCAGGGCTTGACAAAGGCACCTGGTCGCAATGGCGACAAGAAAATGTATCCTGGCGCCTGGGCTGTCGCCCAAATGCTGCACACACCCTGCGCGCACCCTCCCTGCTATGCTATGCTCCGCTTGCCCATCTGCGGGCCTGGGACTGTAATAGCGGGTGCCGCCGGGTAGAGGGGATGGAAAAAAAAGTTGAGTACAAAACTAAAGTTACACCCAAGCACATAAAACTACCCCCTGAAAAAAATGGAGGCCACCCCCACATATACTGTACGTACGCACAAATGTAAACGCGCAGGGCACATATGCCTGAAAACGTTGATTGTGATACACGTTACATATCGCTGCGCACGCCAGAATGAGAGCAATAATTCTGGTAGGAGACATCCTTCGGAACGCTAAACTGATGACCTATAGGGGGGCTTTTAAAGCATCGCCTATGGAAAATATGGGGTACCGAAGTTTGTCGCCATTTCAGGGGCCCATAAAAATTTAAGGTTTTACATGTTGGGTATCTATTTACTCAGTGCAACCTTGGCTTTTATAATCTACACAAAAAAATGGGTAATTTATTGCATTTTTGTGCCCCCTAAAATTAAATTTTAATGTGTTTTTTACTGAAAATTTTTAATTACGGTGATATTGTGTGACATAAAAAATTGGAACAACCACTATTTTATTACCCTCCTGGCTTTACAGTGTGGTTGTAACAAGACTTGTAGAACAAAAAGAAATCTTTTGGCAAGTAAATATATTACATAAACCTATAAATATTAAATACAGCTCTGTGCTTATTAATCTGGCTGGAGTTCTTCTTTAAAATCTGTAACTTTATTATGGGTAAGGCCAGAGGTTCTTATTGGTGAGTAAATGGGTGTTTTTATTGTATCACAGATCATAAAGAGGAATAAAATCTGAAAATGCAGCTTATTTAACTGTTAAACACTAATGTGTTTAAATCAATGACCACCTTTCTTTCTAGATTTCCTGCCACTTGAGTTCAATTTATGTTTGAAGTGGCCATTCTACAAACCGATAATGAGTATTGAAAACAGATGAAAAATGTTGCCAGCTACCTACTGACTACAAAAGGAAACAGCAGGATCAGAACATCAGCATGCAAAAGAATTCATGTAAAATGGCCATTGTCATAGAACCAAACAGGACAATGAAATTCCACATGATTCTGCAGTTTTCTTTTGCTCTTGCAGAAATCAGACAAAAAAGTGCAAGGTGAATATTCTTTAAAAAAACTAAGCATATAAATCTGTTGCCAATAAGGGCATAAATGTAGAGACCAGAAGATCAGAAATAATGTGGTCTCATGCCTGGCCTAGCTCAGTGGTTCTCAACTCCAGTCCTCAAGACGCCCCAACAGGTCATGTTTTCAGGATTTTCCTCAGTGAAACTGATCAAATCACCTGTGCAAAATAATGGAAAGCCTGAAAACATGACTTGTTGGGGCGCCTTGAGGACTGGAGTTAAGAAACACTGGCCTAGCCTATTTGGCACCCCTACTGGACTGTTTGCGGAAAAACCTCCATAACAGACACATCAACTCCGTTACTATGTAAATTGTTATTTCCACTATAGTGATGTGTAAGGATATCCAGTGGAAAGTCTGTGCAATCCATACCTGGCCCAACTGCCAGCTAATTCTGTCTTTGCAGATAATCTGCCCATCTATGAAATCTTATATGAAGGTGAATCTTAACACCTGAAAGAGCTATGTCTGACTGAGTACAGCCTTTACTTTACCCACCTAATGAATGTCCGGAAACCGGTAGGCCCCATTTTCATAGTACCACGAATTCCCTGGAATCTGAGAAAGAGTGTCGCAATTCGTTCCACCACTCGCAGGTAACTGAATTGCTTGGCATACTTTGGAAAGATTTGTTTCAGGCAGAGAGGAGGCAGATTGTTCTCCAAAATCTTCGCAGAGCCCTGGGCCAGGTCCCCGGATCCCATATTTAGATCTGACATTGTTGTCACAGCGCTGTCTGATGGATGAGAGGATCTGGGGAATAAGAGGAAAATGATGGTTAGGAACACACCAAGTGACACATATGCAGAAGATAATTATCACATCATTAGGCCTTCTTTTTATCAATGTCTCCCAACATCAATTTACACATTGCGTTTCAAACACCAAAAGGGACTGTCTAAAATGAATGTACAGTCGTGCTCAAAAGTTTTCATACCCTGGCAGAAATTGTGTCATTTTGGCAATAATATTGAAAATATGACTGATCGTGCCAAAAAAACTGTCTTTTATTTAAGGATAGCAATCACATGAAGCCATTTATTATCACATAGTTTTTTGCATCCTTTTTAAATCACAATGATAACAGAAATCACTGAAATGGCCCCGATAAAAAGTTTACATACCCTGGAATGTTTGGCCTTGGTACAGACGCAGAAGGTGGCACACACAGGTTAAAATGGCAATTAAAGGTTAATTTCCCACATTTGTGGCTTTTTAAATCACAATTAGTGTCTGTGTATAAATAGTCAATGAGTTTGTTAGCTCTTACATGGATGCACTAAGCAGGCTAGACACTGAGCCATGAGGAGGTAGAAAAGAACAGTCAAAAGACCTGCGTAACAAGGTAATGAAACTTTACAAAGATGGAAAAAGATATAAAAAGATATCCAAAGCCTTGAATATGCCAGTCAGTACTGTTTAATCACTCAAGAAGTGGAAAATTAGGGGCTCTTTTGATACCAAGCCAAGGTCAAGTAGACCAAGAAAGATTGCAGCCACAACTGGCAGAAGAATTGCTCAGGATACAAAGAAAACCCCACAGGTAACCTCAGGAGAAATACAGGCGGCTCGGGAAAAAGATGGTGTGGTTGTTTTTAAGGAGCACAATACCATGATACTTGAACAAAAAAGAGCTGCATGGTCAAGTTGCCAGAAATAAGCCTTTACTGTACAAGTTCCACAAAAAGGCCTGGTTACAATATGCCCAACACCTTGACATGCCTCGTTGTTGTTTTTTGTCGCATTGGTACAGTAAAGGCTTTCTTCTGGCACCTCAACCATGTCAGCTATTTTTTGTTAAAGTATCATTGAATTGTGCTCCTTAAAAACAACCACGCTGTCTTTTTGGAGAGCAGCCTGTATATTTCTCCTGCGGTTATCTGTGGGTTTTTCTTTGTATCCTGACCAATTCTTCCGCCAGTTGTGGCTGCAATCTTTCTTGGTCTACCTGACCATGGCTTGGTATCAAAAGAGCCCCTAATTTTCCACTTCTTAATAAGTGATTAAACAGTACTGTAACGGGAGCGCCCGGGGAACCCAGAATCTCTTGGACAGTATGGGATACCCTTGCTTCAGCTTCCCCAATGCCTCTTATGTGTCAACCACCCTGTGTCTCCCTTAGGGGCACAGGGTGAATGAAAACCCCCACTATAATCTGTGATTGTGTGACAGGGGGTCACTTTGGACACAGGGTGAATGGAAAAACCCCACTATGACCTATGATAGCCACATTCAATGCTGTTTATACATTGTATCTAGATTGGGTGTGTACTGTGGTTGGGGGTTGTGTAATCCTTGCTGTGATGAGGTGTGATTGCATTCTATTGTCTATTATGAATTAAGTCTGCTACTGTGACGATGTGGATTGGAGCTGGTCGACCGTCTGGCTGCATATTATGGGATGTTGAAGTGTCTTCTGTGAGGAGGGGGGGGGGAATCACCCCTCCTGTTAAGACTGTTTACTGAAGGAGAAGTTTGAACACACCTGACCTGTATCACCATTGTCATTGGACAGTTTAACCCGACCTGTTCCCCCAAGGATGGGAGGGAAGGGTTTTGAAGAGAAATGTGTTACCATGTGTTTTGAAAATAAAGTCATTCCCTGTTTTGGAACTTGAAATACAGAGCGTTGTCTCGTATCTCTGGAAGGATTAATCCTATGGGAAGTGGCCGCCTGGCTGTGGAGGGTCGATAGTGGTTGTGTGTTCAGAGAGGGAATATTCTAAACAGCGTTAACCCCTTTCATATTGGGGGGTGTCGTTACAAGTACTGACTGGCATATTCAAGGCTTTGGATATCTTTTTATATCGTTTGGCGTCTTTGTAAAGTTTTATTACCTTGTTACGCAGGTCTTTTGACTGTTCTTTTCTACCTCCTCATGGCTTTAGCCTGCTTAGTGCATCCATGTGAGAGCTAACCATTGACTAGTTATACACAGACACTAATTGTGATTTAAAAAGCCACAAATGTGGGAAATTAAACATTCCAGGGTATGTAAACTTTTTATCAGGGCCATTTGGGTGATTTCTGTTATCAATATGATTTAAAAAGGATCCAAAAAACTATGTGATAATAAATGGCTTCATGTGATTGCTATCCTTAAATAAAAGACAGTTTTTTGGCATGATCAGTAATATTTTCAATATTAATGCCAAAATGTCACAATTTCTGCCAGGGTATGCAAACTTTTGAGCACAACTGTATGTCCCAATAAATGCAATGCTAAAGACTCTGGCCAGATAAGGGTTAAAGGGTATTTTAACTCTAACAATGAAATTCTCCTATTTGTTTCCTTTTGATCGGTCATACATATTATTGAGAGATTTTTGTTATATCTTTTCAATAAGTGAAAAAACACAAGCTGATTCTGTCAGAATTCTTGTCAATTAATAACTTCCAGTGCTCTCTGTCTGTGCTGCATGCACTGTTCTCAGTTACATTGGTATCAATTCCCTCTGAGGACTATAAAAGCTCTATTCTCCATGTAATGGAGAAGCGGATAGGGGCAGGTGGTCTGTAGTCCAGGGCTAAGGGGGACAAGTAACAGTTGTCACCCTAGGACATAAGGGGGGTTATTTACAAAAGGCAAATCCACTTTGCACTACAAGTGCAAAGTGCACTTGAAATTGCACTGAAAGTGCACTTGGAAGTGCAGTCACTGAAAATCTGAGGGGTAGATCTGAAATGAGGGGAAGCTCATTGATTTTATTATCCAATCATGTGCAAGCTAAAATGCTGTTTTTTTTAATTTTCCTTGCATGTCCTCCTCGGATCTACAGCGACTGCACTTCCAAGTGCACTTTGCACTTATAATTTGCACTTGCACTTGTAGTGCAAAGTGGATTTTCCTTTAGTAAATAACCCCTAATGAATGTTGCTGTATACAAACACAAGTTTAGGCAGAATTAGAACAAACATGTACATGACAGGTTAAATTGATACACCATCAATGTAAAAGCTGACGCGTTTCAGCTAATTAGTCTTCCTTAGGGGGTTGACATTGGTTGGTGGTTAGCACAAATCTCTGCGACAGGTACATGGATCAATATATAGCAAAAGTTACAAAAATATTTAATTTGTAGTCACAATTTGTACTAAGTATAAAAGTATAGCCCTGACGGCTTTGGTGAAATATCAGGGGCTTAACCAGACCAATGATGTCTCACTTTTGAGATAGAGGAAGGAGACGGAGGATGCATTCCTCAATCTCTATCTTTGCAGCCTTAACTGAACAGAATGAATGAGCAGGAATAGCTCTCCACCGAGTTTCCTGTTCATTCACGAACTGAAGCAGAGTAAACAATGTTTTCTCTGCTTCAGTTATGAATGAACGCGGTGAGTGATCTGCACGATCACTCACTGTGCTGAATCAGAAAAGAAAGGGGACGGCAAAGTACATATTTACCAGCCCCTTCCCCCGCTCTCCATCCTGAAACCACCGCAGTACCTGGCGGGAGAGGAGAGGAGGGGAAGCCAGCAGCACTGAAGGGGAAACAGGGGAGCACACAGGGGGGACTGGGCAGCAGAAGGAAGAGTAACCTGGACAGTAAGGGAGATGAAGGCGGCATTTACTGGTACTGATGCCTTTCCTCCTGCAGCAGCTGGAAGATGGCAGGGGGGAGAGAAGAAGAGGTTGCTTTCAGCGGCTGCAGGAGGAAAGGGATTGGTTTCCGTAAATGCCACTGCTGCTCTTGTCCAGGTTTCAGGGGTCAGAAAAGAAAGGATGCGATTTACCCATTGCCTGCCCACGATCAATGGGTAGATTGCGATTGATGGGTTTGCTGACCCATGGTCTACAAAGTCTGTCAAACAGAAAGGCTTCTTTCTTATACTTTATCTAAATCAGCTGCTTAATTACCATCATTCTCAGACAGTAAAATTACATAGAACCTGTATGAAACTGCCATTGCCGGCATGATCTTCACTTTTTCCATTTATTTTTTTATAGAATAAAGTTATAAGGCCTTCTTAAAATCCGATTAAAATGTGCAAAGTAAAAATTGTTTATTAAACAAACACCAACGTCTATATTTTCCTTTTATTGTTCAATCTATGCCTTTCTCTGGGATGTTTGTACAAGAGAGCGATAATAATTCTGCAATTTTCTTCCATATGTAAAGCTGACTTTACCAAGGAAAAGGCAGTGAAAGGTAAACAGAAACAATAAAAGACAATTAGGCTAGGTGTACATTTGTGCAATGCCAAAGACACGCAAAATTGTGCACGTTGCAGCAATGCACAAAATAAACACTCCTCTCTCTTGCAGGCGCATGGCAGTGATATGAATTCCTAATGGCAACCCAAGGTACCTTGCTAATGCACACAAAAGCACATGCCAAAACACTTACTAAAAAGTACCATTAATTTGGGTTTTTAAAAATAAGGTCATGAACGCTTGTGTGATTTTCGTGTATAGGGCAGATCATTAAACTCAATGGGATTACCTAAATGCGAAAATAAAAAATGCAAGCACTGTCACACCCACGTAAGTGTGAACAGAGCCTAAATGTAATCCACCTATAGAACACCCCCAATACAAAGTGAAAGTTCTTGCAGCTCTCTTTGATTTAAAGTGTTACTAAACCCACAACAGTAAAATTAGTCTGTATATGCAGTAAAGCATGCTTGTTATACCCCTTAGTGTGGAACCTAAGGGGTTAATCCTCTGCATTGTGTAAAAAGGCTGTTTGATCTTGCCACCTCTGATCCTCTCCTCCTTCCACTGTCCCTAATATATATTTCCTGATAATACAGAGCCAGGGGACAGGCTGCACATGCTCAGTTTTGTGTGTATTGCTAGAGGTTTTTTTTCTTGGGAGGGTGCATGTGATCAGCACAGGGCCAATCAGCACTGTCCAGATATAGGGTCAGAGGTCCTGCATCCTGATAAGGCAGTCAGTGCAGAATGAAAACTCCTCCTACGTGCTTTATCCAGACAATGATAGAAGTCACAAGACTGCTATATACTGCTGATGCGAAAAGGCATTAAGCAGTTTATATTTACTAAAATAATTGCATTTCCATGTTCTGTGTACTGTGGGAGACCAGATATAGTGAATGCAGGCTCCTGGGTTTAGTAACACTTTAATGTATTGCCTACCTTTTTCTCTTCTACATGCACAAGCTCTTGAAGCATTTGTGGAAATTATTCAGTTGCTTATTGCCAGAATAGAAAATTGAAGATACACGGAGGGAATTTTATCAAGCAATTAGCAAACAACATTAATAACGAGGGAAAGTGGAATAGCTATTTTATTTATCAAACATTCATTTCTGATTATCAAACATTTATTTCTGGTTAAGCAGATATATTGGATGTATATTTTATTAGAAGTCATATTGTGTAACAGCTGTATTTCTTGTGTTAGTATGCTATTTACACCTCCAGCTGGGAAGATTGCTCTCTGTCTTTTCAAGCATTGTTCCCTAGAACTACTGGAAGTGACAAGTTCCACCAGAGACACAGATGGAACTTCAAAGAAAGTCAGATAGCTAGGTCCCACCTATCTTAGGACATATAAATTACATTAGATCTCTCAGACAGTTAGAGAAATACTGAATCCAATACCATGTATTGTGCTGCTCTCCCTGCATGTAGGTCTGACTACATGCGTAATAAATACATCTACTATTCAATCTGGCTTCAGCAGTCAAAATGTTACTGAAGCACATAGGTTTTAGGGTTTCCCTGACAGCAATATACAAATAAGGTTGCCTCTCTTTTCGAAAATTATACGCTGCGGTTTTTCACTGTGTTTGGGACCCCCGCATCTAGAATCTTGAACAGCAATCTGAAACTGAATTGCAACGGTGAGAGAATTTCACACAATTAAGAAGGTCAGGTGCAGATTTTGTACTGTGCTCGTTTATGGCAGCTAAGGGAGGCATTGATGAAAAAAGTTGAACACTTACAGTAAATCTGTCTCATGATCTGTAGTACTCTTCCTCGTTGGCATCGCCTTGCTATACGACAAAATTGATAAAAATCACTCATGGAAGTGTGTGTCTCTGTGAAACTGTGTAGACAGTTCTTCTACAGCAATGAACAAAACCTGAACCTTTCTCATTGAAAAACAGAGGACAATGGGTTGTGCAAATACAGACCTGGCTAATGGCTGCCTTTGAATCAGCTCTGTGTTACCCAGGTGGACAGGTTCATAGATACATTTTGTGGTAGTTATCCTGTTCAAAAGCTACCAGCCGACTCACTGAAACTCAGGGCATGAGAAGACA
This sequence comes from Rana muscosa, assembly GCA_029206835.1. Classification (NCBI taxonomy): domain Eukaryota; kingdom Metazoa; phylum Chordata; class Amphibia; order Anura; family Ranidae; genus Rana; species Rana muscosa. The sequence continues at coordinate 188,347,499 of CM055125.1, read as the reverse complement.
TACTGCCTGGCACTGGCTCAAAGCCAAACACAAGACAGTCCAACCTACTACTATGGTCGCGTTGACTAACAGCCTTATGCCTCGTACACACGGCCGGGATTTCCTACGGGAAAGTCAGTCGGGAATCCCGACAGGAAAAAAGAGCTGGTTCTCTTTTTTTGCCGGTGGTTTTTGGCAGTTTTCCCATCAGAAAAACTGCGAGGGAGCATACACACAGCCAGGATTCCCGGCCAAAAGCTCTCATCGCAGTTTTCCCGTCGGAAAACCCGGTCGTGTGTACGAGGCATTAGACAACATGGCCCTGGCTAACCCATCACTAAGAGAAAAATCCAGGAAATAAGAAAGGAGAGTCAGAAAACTCCCAAGACAGTTCTTTATCCCATTATCCTCAAGTTGCAAGCCCCTGATAAGACCTCCGGGCTGCTCCATCAGCAGTTCCAAGCAATACTACACAAGGCTTTGGATGTGGCTCTTAAATGCGTGAATTACCAGCTAACCCAGGAGATAAGAGGGCTGGGACACCGCTCCCAACAGTTGGGGGACATATGAACGATGTGACAACTGTACTGGAGAGTCACCAGGAGGACAAACTACAAGTGGAAATTCAGACCTTACATTATAAGCCCTAGAGGATAGGGCCATGAGATCCAATTTCAGGATCTGGGGGTTTCCAGAAACAGTGACCAAGCTGAATGCCATGGTCACCACCCTGTTTCAGCAATTCTGTGAGGAGATCCCCTTTAAAGGCTGGAGGTTGACAGGGTCAACCGAGTTCTAAGTAAGAGGAATCCTGGTGGTTCACCAAGCTCTAGCTAAGAGGAATCCAGAGGGTCACCTTCATGAATCTGTAGTTGTTAAATTGCACTACTGCCCCGTGAAAAATCTTCCTGCAGATTACCCATGAGAAGGGCACCCTACTATTTCAAAGCTATAAGTACCAGCTATTTGCTGATCGTGCCGCATCCACCATAAAGGAGAAAGGAGAGTGATAAACTCCTTCATTAGGATTCTGAAAACTAATCAGATTAGGCATAGTGGGCTTTCCATTCAAACTGTATTCTATTTGTCATAAAGCAGTGATTCCAGGTGGCTGCACTTCCAAAAATCCTCTTTATTGAAGCCTCATATGACAGCTGGTTAATCCAATTCACTGGTTAACAGATGCGGCAGGGTACAAGGAGGTAGACACGTTTCACGCAAATGTTAGCATTTAGTCATCAGGTAAAGGCTAAGTGCTAACATTTGCGTGAAACGCGTCTAACCCCTTGTCCCCTGCTCCATCTGTTAACCACCTGTCATCTGAAGCTTCAATAAAGAGGATTTGTGGAAGTGCAGCTGTCTGGACTCATTACTTTATGATACACAGCATGCAAGCTGGACTAGCACCTGACTAGTAGTGGTGCAACGGATCGGTGACGATCCGTGATCCGAATGGGTCACCCCGTTCGGATCGGCACACACCGCGATCCGCGGCCTCGGCCTTAGGAAAGGCCGCGGCTTCGGCCTAGCTCCGGAGCCGCGGCCATCTTGGTACACCCGGCGGCGGCGGCCACCTTGTGCGTGCTGACATCATCACCCCTCACCCTCGCTGCTCGTGGATCTGAACTGGCCGGCGGGAGAGTAAGGTAAGTGGGGGAGATGCCCATTACAGGGGGAGAAGATTGTGGATATTACAGGGGGAGAAGATTGTGGATATTACAGGGGGAGAAGATTGTGGATATTACAGGGGGAGAAGATTGTGGATATTACAGGGGGAGAAGATTGTGGATATTACAGGGGGGGAAGATTGTGGATATTACAGGGGGGGGGAAGATTGTGGATATTACAGGGGGGGAAGATTATGGATATTACTGGGGGGGAAGATTATGGATATTACAGTGAGGGGGAAATTACATGGATATTAGTAATTTTTTTTTTTTTTTGCCGATCCGAAAATGATCCGATCCGTGACCCCTGATCCGAGGATCGATCCGATTCGGGAGTTTTTTGATCCGTTGCACCCCTACTGACTAGTGTGTGGGGATTAACTGGAGACTCACTCACCTAGAGCAGCTTTCTTTGTTTCACCAAGGATTGCATTTTGTTTGTATCGCTTTTGCAATGCTGATATTATTAAGTGTCGTATATTGAACCTGGGGGGGGGGATTCCTGCACTACAAGTTTTGCATTATGTTTGTCTACGGTTGAGGCCAGCGTTGGTACATAGTCCTGCAATGCTTGGCAAGTTTGGCCCAACTTTCTTGAGTCAATGTTTTAGAGGATGCCAAACCCAGGAGACTCATCTACACATCTTAGGAGAATATGTTAAAATACGAAGATACTGGGCCAGTGTTTACTAAATGGCATACACGCTTTTAGATAAAGGTATTCAGAAAACCCCATAAGAAGCTCTGGTAAACCATGAACCAGAAGTTTGCACAAACATCCAATTTGTCTCTTGTTTGTTAATAAGAACTGGATTCAGCCAGTCTGCTGAATATCATTTCGGACAGATCACAGTGAATTTCTTAAGAAATTCTTGCAGTCAGTCATGACACTTCTTCCTAAGCAACATTTAAAAGGTAAGAAATATTTTTTATGCTGTGTGAATGGGAATACAACAAACATATAGGGTTTTCTCAAATCTGACTGCCAGAGTGGAAATACATTTTAAATATTAGTTGTGTGAACAAGTCTCTGCTGCAAGATATTTGCTGCGATAACATCTCTTGGGTGTTCTTCAGTTTTAGAATATAATGCAACATATTTAATAAGCTTGACAGCACTTGAAAACATCAAACAATCCTCCAGAAAATACTTGCGTACATACAAAGGGTCGATTCTTGATAGAACAAATGATCGTACTCTACACTTGCTCTACGTCTCTGTGGAAGATTCCTTGGTGTCTCTAGATACAACCCCAATTCCAAGAAATTTGTGACACTGTGTAAAATCTACATAAAAATAGAATGCTATAATTTGCACATGTCATATACCCATATTTTACCTATAATAAAAAATAGAAAACATATTTTTAAACTGAGAAAATGTACCATTTAAAAAAATAATATGGCAATTTTAAAATATATGGCAGAAACAGGTCTCAAAAAAGTTGGGACAGAACAAGAAAAAGCTGGAAAAATAAGTGGTACTAGTAAGAAAGAGCTGAAAGAACATTTTGCAACCAATTAGGTTAATTGGCAACAGGTCAGTAACATGATTGGGTATAAAAAGAGCATCTTTGAGAGTCAGAGTGTCTCAGAAGTAAAGATGGGAAGAGGTTCGCCAATATGTGAAAAGCTGCTCCTAAAAATTGTTGAACAATTTCAGAATAATGTTCCTCAATCATCATCTACAGTACATATCATCAGCCGATTCTGAGAATCTGGAGAAATCTCTGTGTGCAAGAGATAAGGCTGAAACGCAGTAGTGGATGGCCGTGATCTTCGGTCCCTCACTGCGATAAAAACAGCCATTGATTCTGTGATTCTGTAACTTCATGGGCTCAGGAATACTTCCAAAAATCACTGTCTGTGAACACAGTTCCCCACGCTATCCAAAAATGCATTGTAAAGCTCTATCATGCAAAGAAGAAGCCATATCTGAAAAAGATTCAGAAGTGCCGCCGTCTTCTCTGGGCCAAAGCTCAATTAAAAAGGTCTGCCGCAAAGTGAAAAACTGTTCTGTAGTCAGACAAATTCAAATTCAACATTCTTTTTGGCAACCCTGAGCACCGTGTGCTCCGTGCTAAAAATGAGAGGGACCTTCCAACTTGTTATTAGCACTCAGTTGAAAAGCCTGCATCTCTTATGGTATAGAGGTGCATTATTGCACATGGAATGAGCAGCTTGCACATGTGGAAAGGCACCATCAATGCTGAAAGACATAGTCAGATCTTAGAGCAGCATATGCTCCCATCCTTCAGATAATTTTTCATGGAAGGCCTTGCATATTTCAGCAGAACAATGCCAAACCGCTTACTGCATCTATGACAACAGCACGGTCTCCTAGTAGAAAAGTCTGGGTGCTTAACTGGTTTGCCTGAAGTCCAGATCTTTCACAAATTGAAAATGTTTGGCACATCTTGAAACAAAAAATATGACAAAGAACTGTTGAGCAGTTAAAATCATATATCAGACAAAAATGGGACAACATTTCTTTCCCAAAACTCCAGTAACTGGTATCCTCAGTTCCTACACATTTACAAAGTGTTGTTAAAAAAAAAGGGGGGTGATGTACCGTGGTAAACATGGCTCTGTCCCAACTTTTTTGAGACTTGTTGCTGCCATAAATTTTAAAATTAACAATTATTTTTTTCTTAAAGTGGTTGCAAACCCTTTCACACCACTTTTACCTACAAGTAATGCCCCGTACACACGATCGGAAATTCCGACAAGAAAAGTCTGATGTGAGCTCTTGGTCGGAAATTCCGACCGTGTGTAGGCTCCATCTGACTTTTCCTGTCAGAATTTCCGCCAGCAAAAATTTAAGAGCTGGTTCTCAAATTTTCAGACGGAAAAAATTCCAATCCGAAATTCTGATTGTCTGTAGCAATTCCGACGAGCAAAATTCCGACGCATGCTCGGAAGCATTGAATTTAATTTTCTCGGCTCGTCGTAGTGTTGTACGTCACCGCGTTCTTGACGGTCGAAAGTTCAGAGAACTTTTGTGTGACCGTGTGTATGCAAGCCAAGCTTGAGCGGAATTCAGTCGGAAAAAACATCCAAGGTTTTTCCGACGGAAAATTAGATTGTGTGTACGCGGCATTAGCCTATAATAAGGCTTACCTGTAGGTGCTGGAAATATCTCCTAAACCTGCACAGTGTAGGAGATATTTACCATATACACATGCACCGACGTCATCGGTGCATGCACACAAAAGAAAGGGCACGATTGTGCCGTTTCTATAGGGCCCGTTCTGTGACCGTCGGCCCCCGCGCGCATGCGCTGGAGTGAGGTCACACGAATCCGGCCAGTCACAGCCACGAAAGGAAGAGGGGTGAAGATGGACGCGGCCACCAGCAGGGACCTCTAGGACATCGTTTGCAGGTAAGTGCAACATAATGGGCTAGTGTGCGATGCATACTAGCCCATTATGCTTTTAATTTGCAGGGGAATAAAGAGGAAGTAAACTCCATTAGGGTTTACTTCCTCTTTAAAATGGTAAATTTTCTCAGTTTAAATATTTGAACATAAACAAACATTTGAAGATAAAATAACAGTTTAAACATGTTTTCTATTGTGAATAAAATATGATTTTATCAGATTTGCTAATCGTTGCATTCTGTCTTTATGTAGATTTTACACAGTGGGGTTAATTTACTATAACTGGAGAGTGCAAAATCTGATGCAGCTCTGCATAGAAACCAGTTTCAAATCAGTTTCCAGGCTGTTGTTTTTGGTCAAATCTTAATTTAACAAGCTGAAGTTAGAAACTGATTGGCTCCCATGCACAGTTGCACCAGATTTTGCACTATCCAGTTTTAGTAAATCAACCCCAGTGTCCCAACTTTTTTGGGATTGGGGTTGTAATTATAGTATAAATTGGAGGTATAAACCCATTTGTGCCAAACGTTTGAGAAATAAAAACATGACATATACATCTGATTAAAGAATGCAACAGTGTATGTGGTCCAATGGTACAGTAAAAACCAGCGCAAGAGAATGTCACTCAGACTCCAGCAGCAAAAGTTTAATCTTAATGAGTGCTGCAGGGAAAGCAGTCTGTACTTCTTATCTCATACCTGGTGATTAAGTTAATTTATACTTAATGAAAACAGATATTTCTAATTCTGCGACAAGTCCAACATCTGTCTGCGGTGATGTTTCTCTGAGCCTTAAGCTGTTGAAGATGGATGGATCGGAATGAGACACCGCCAGGATATGTTCACAGAGAGTCAGTACCATTTTTCTCCTTGCTGCGTGTATTTTACTTTAGACAAATCCCAGCTACGTTATTTATACGTCCCCTGAAAAAATGTTCTTTTCTCCTGCATTCTTTAAATTATTGTGAGCGTCTGCAATCCCCGTTAGGTACAATCAAGCATCAGATGTGTCAGAAAAACACAGCAGCTCTGTGCCATGCAGGAACCGGCTGCTCAACAGAGTTTGGAAGGAGAGTGGCTCACTTTGAGTATACAAGGGAAGTGAGAAATCCTTCTAGTGATGTTAATATAGCTTAACCACTTCAGCTCCGGAAGGTTTACCCCCCTTCATGACAGGCCATTTTTTGTGATACAGCATTGCATTACTTTAAAGGGGTTGTAAAGACTCCAGGTTTTTCACCTTAATGAATTCTATGCCTTAACAGTTGTATCCAGAATCTTATTCATCTAGACCAGTCAGGCTTTATTCCAAATAGGCCAACGAGCATCAATATCAGAAGAGTCTTCTTAAATATGCAGATTCCCACAGATAAGGACGGTACTAGAGCAATGTTAGCTTTAGACACCGCAAAGGCATTCAATACCCTTGAATGGGAATATTTGTGGAGGGTGCTAGAGAGGTTTGGATTCGGTCCGGTCTTTATTAAATGGGTTAAATTATTATATAATGAACCCTGTGCGAAAATAAAAATAAACAATGAATTATCAGAACTGTTCCAACTAGAGAGAGGGATGAGACAGGGCTGCCCCCTCTCCCCTCTACTGTTTGCTCTTGCAATGGAGCAATTGGCAATTAAGACTAGACTAATGCAAGGAATAAGGGGGTTCCGAAGGGGGAGGAACGGATAGCACTATTCGCGGACGATGTCCTGTTCTTTTTAGGAGATGTTGAGCCCTCACTAAATATAGTGATGCAGATGGTTGAGGAGTTTGGACGATTCTCGGGTCTGGTCATCAATTGGGAAAAATCGGCCAGGCTAAAAGTAGTCACAAAACTGAAATACTTGGGGGTCTGGATCACCAGGGACATAAACCAGTATGTAAACTTAAACATCGCCCCATTACTACGCAAACTAAAACACAAAGGTGACATTTGGAAACGACTCCCCCTATCAGTAGCTGGGCGCTGCAACCTGATAAAAATGATATGGCTACCACAACTACTATATCTGCTTTATAATTCTCCGATTTGGTTAAGCCAAAAGTGGTTTAAGAGAATAGAATCGCTCTTTAGGGAGTTGATATGGAAGGGGGGACAGTCGAGTATTAGCTTGCAAACCTTGCAACTCCCGAACAAAGATCCCACACCCGAGATCATATTTCTTGGCCTCCCAATTACAACATCTAGCGGGTTGTGGACTCCCAATGGAGGGTAACTCTAGTGTCAATATGATGCTAATGGGGGCCCCACACCGCATATTGGTGGAGGCATTGGAGGCAGACTCTTTTATTTGTAGATGTCCGACTGTAGAACTAGTCAAGAAAGTTTGGCAGGGAACAAAGGCATTAATAGGGTATAGTGGAGTAATGGAGTATACGCCTCTATGGAGCAATAAAAAACTAGCAGAAGTTAGGGACATAGAGAAACCCAGGGAATGGGATAGACAGGGTATCAAACGATTAATCCAGCTATACAGGGGTAACCATATGAAAACATTCTCAGATTTAAGAAGTGAATTTAACATATCAAATAACACCTTCTACAAGTACCTCCAGATCAGGCATGGTATTCAGGCCCAGTTTAAGTCACAAACAATAACATGGACCCAGACCCCCACTCTCTAAAAAATAACTACGACAAGCACATCCAAAGGCCTAATCTCCGAGTTGTACACTAGACTAGGGGCTAGGGCAATAAGCAGAGCGGGACCCTCTAAGAGTAAAATGGGATGGGAAAGGGATGTGGGGCCAATAAGCATTGAACAATGGGACAAGGTATTAGAACATGGAACTCTGGTCTCGATTTCCCCTCCGCAGAAATATCCCATCTATTTTTTCTACATAGAGTCTATTATACCCCTAAAAAGATGTTTAGGCTCGGGTGGAGACAAAACGATGAATGCCCTAGGTGTAAGGCGACAGGGGACTTTATCCATAGGGTTTGGAGATGTCCAAAGTTATTCAGGTATTGAGAGGAGATAATTGACAGGCTAAATAAAACCTTTGGGACCCTGTTAGAACCGGTGGCTAAGACTTGTCTACTAGGTATAGAGGGGAGTAGAGTCCTGCTAGACACCACGGAAGTGGTGTTGAGATGCCTATTTCAAGCACGTAAGCTAATCGCACAGAAGTGGCAGTCTCAAACACCCCCATCAGTGGGAAGCTGGGTAGAGACTATAAACGCAATGGTATGGAGTGAAAGGGTGTCATATATTAAGCAGGGCAAAATCGGAAAATTTGAAAGAATGTGGAGGCCTTGGTTGGACGAAATGGGGTGCCCCTGATAGGGGGCTGGGCAGTGTACAAGGGAATCCTTTCTTAGGCCCCTCCTGGAGCATGGGAGGCGGGAGGCCTTAGACACTGCTATATATCCATCCTTCTTTGGTTTTTACACTTATGCTGCTACCCCTAGGGGGTCTCTCCCACTTTAGCCTCTGCCTCCTTGTTTCACCAGCCTTCTTTCTTTTTCCTCTCTTTTTTTTTTTTCTTTCTCTCTTCTTTCTCTTTTTCCCTTTTTTCCCTCCTTTTTCCTTGTTTTTATTTTTTCCTCTCCTCTTTATTTTTGCCCTTGCAACTATAGGCAACTTATGAACATACAAATTTAAAGTGTGGTGTGGGGGAGGGAGGGAGGTGCGGGTGGGGGAAAGTATATCAAGGTGGGTTTAAAGATTGTACACTGTCACAAATTTTTTTTTTCTTCTCAATATATACTGTATTACACTGTGGTGATGTAGCCCACTTGGAAAGAAAACAAATAATAAAAAGCATTTGAAATAAAAACTAAAGAACTTCTGCAAAAAAAAAAAAAGTGGAGTTCCACCTTAAAAAAAAAAAATTCCCAAAAAAACAGCAAAAAAATTGAAAAAAAACATTTTATTTTTACTTACCAGAAATACCGGTTGCTATGTGGAAGTCCCTAATCTGCCTCTTCCTTATCCGTGGCTGGTCTTCTTCCGCATCCTCCTCGCCTTGTCTTCTGGTGTATCCCAGAGAGCAAGCCGCCCATTCAGAAAACAATGCAAGACTCGCGCATGCGCAGTAGGAAAAGGGCAGCGAAGCCGCACGGCTTCACTGCCTGTTTCTCTTACTGAGGATGGCGGTGCCGGGAGCTGCCAGGATCGAGGGATCGGCCTGGGGGGGCTGACATCGCGGGCGAGTAGGACAAGTAAGTGTCCTTATTAAAAGTCAGCAGCTACAGTGTTTGTAGCTGCTGATATTTAAAAAAAAAAAAAAAAAAGCGGGTGGAACCCCCCTTCTGTGCTGCAGCTGCCCCCAGAGCCCCCCTTTTTCTTACCTGAGCCCGTCCGTTCCAGCAATGTGCACGAGCCCAGCGACTCCAGCCACTGTCTCCGTCCTCATTGGATAGATTGATAGCAGCAGGAGCCATTGGCTCCCGCTGCTGTCAATCAAATTCAGTGACACAGGAGCGGAGTCGGGGCCGAGTCCTGCTGTCTGTGTCAATGGACACAGCAGCGGGACTCGTGAACGCGCACGGGTGCCCCCGTAGAAAGCAGCTCTCCGTGGAGCCAGGAGATCTGCCAGGGCACCCCAGAAGAGGAGGACTGGGGCTGCTCTGTGCAAAACCCTTGCACAGAGCAGGTAAGTATAATATGTTTGTTATTTTTATTTTTTTAAACGAACCTTTACAATCACTTTAACTGACAATTATGCAGTCGCACAACGCTGTACCCAAATTGAAATTGATATCCTTTTTTTTCCCACAAATGGAGGTTTCTTTTAGTGGTATTTGATCGCCTCTGTGGTTTAAATTTTTTGCGCTCTAAACATATAAAGACCGACAATTTAGAAAAAAAAAAAGCAATATTTTTTACTTTCTGCTATAACACATATCCAATGTAAAAAAGAAAAAATGTCTTCATATATCTATGTCAATATGTATTCTGCTACATGTTTTTGGTAAAAAAAAATCCAATAAGTGTATATTGATTGGTTTACGCAAAAGTTATAGTGTCTACAAACTATGGGATAGATTCATATTTTACTAGTAATGGCGGCGATCTGCGATTTTTAGCGGGACTGCGACATTGCGGTGGACAAATTGGACATTAAGTAAAAATTTTTGGGGACCAGTGACACCAATACAGTGAATCAGTGCTAAAAAAAAAATCACTGTAACTGTACTAATTACTCTGGCAGGGAAGGGGTTAACATCAGGGGCGATCAAAGAGTTAAATGTGCTCTTAGGGAATGCTTTCTAACTGGGGGGGGGGGGGGTGTGCTTTGGCTGTGAGAAGACCGAGATCCTTGTTTCTGCTAGGACAGGATCTCTGTCTCCCCTACTAGCAGAACGGCGATCTGCTTTTTTTTTACATAGGCAGACCGCTGTTTTGACTCTTTCATGAATAATCGGCGGGACCCGCTGGTTGGCTCCGACTGTGTCCAATCACAGAGGGAGCGGGTTGCCGGCGCCGCAGACCGGAAAGAGCTAAACCACGTACCTGTATGTGATTTTGCGCACAGGAGCCGCCGCCCCGCAGTATATGTATGTGGGGCAGTCAGCAAGGGTTTAACCACATCAGAACCAGACCAATTCTGTCATTTCTCTCATCATGTAAAAATCTACATTTTTTGGGGCTAGAAAAATACATAGAAGCCCCAAACATTACATATTTTTCAAGAAGATGCTTTGGAGAATAAAATAGTGGGTGTTGCAATCTATTATGTCACACGATATTTGTGCAGCAGGTTATCAAAAATGTTAAGCAAAAAATACACTTTAATGAATTTTGGTGAACACAAATAAAATATAATACCAAATTTTGGGGTAAAATATAAAAGATGATTTTACACCTAGTAAATAGATACCAAAAATGTCATGCTCTAAAACTACACATCTCTGTGAAATCATGTCTGTGGAATGGCAATAAACGACAGTACCGTATATACTCGAGTATAAGTCGACCCGAATATAAGCCGAGGCACCTAATTTTACCACAAAAAACTGGGAAAACGTATTGACTCGAGTATAAGCCTTGGGTGTCCATCTGCATGCCTCACTGTGTCCATGTGCATGCCTCACTGTGCCCATGCCTCACTGTGTCCATGCCTCACTGTGTCCATGCCTCACTGTGCCCATGCCTCACTGTGCCCATGCCTCACTGTGTCCATGACTAGACTGACGTTTAACATGGGAGTCTATGGAAGGGGTGCCCGGCTTTGAAAAATCGGTACTCCCCGGCCCTAGGTCTCCCAGACAAAAAACTTTGCACACTTGTAGAGGAGAAATGGGGCTACATGTGTGCCAAGGTCACCATCCAGGGGACCTACGACCGGCCGGTACCGGGTCCCCAAATTCACCGGAGAAATTACCGTTTAACATGGGAGTCTATGAAAGGCGTGCCCGGCTTTGAAAAATCGGTGCTCCCCGGCCGTAGGTCTCCCGGACAACAAACTTTGCACACTTGTAGAGGAAGAGTTGGGCTACATTTGTGTCAAGTTTGGGGTCATGGGGACCTACGGCCCTTCGGTACCGGGTCCCCAAAGTCCGGGAGATCAGGCGCAAAAAGGTGACTCGAGTATAAGCCGAGGGGGACATTTTCAGCACAAAAAAATGTGCTGAAAAACTCGGCTTATACTCGAGTATATACGGTACATTAAATTATCCATTGGCGATGCTTTAAAAGCACAGGAGGTCTGGTGCTAGGATTTTTGGTCTCACGCTGACATTTGCAGTGATACCTCACATGTGTGGTGTGATTGCCATTTAGGTATGTGTGCGGGACCTACGTGCACGTAAGCATAGGGGATGGGACGCTTTAAAATCTTGACTTTTTTTTTTTTTTTTTTTACACTATACCCTTACATTTTTTTTAACCAACTTTATTGCGTCACATGGGATGGACAACATCCCTTGTGATAGCATTGGTTGTCACAGGTCCTCTTTTTGGAGAGATCTGGGGTCTATTATACCCTAGATCTCTCCTCTGCCCTCCAAAGCAGCTGATCAAACCAAGCTGTTGCTTGTAAAAAAACAAACTGAAACCGAAAGTACCAAAATTCTCGTTGCTTTCGGTTTCTGATGTCACAGAAGATGAAAAGAACTTCCATCTCTTCCAATCTTCATAGTGCACCTGACGCAGCAGTCATCAGGCGGTGGGTGGCTGCAGGAGGGGGACCCCTTCACGGCCTGTAAAAGTGACAGCTGCTGTAATCACTTTTACTTTAACCACCTACTGACCGCTCCCAGTAAATACATACCTCCCAACATGCACGGATTCTGCGGGAACTTCCCGCAGTCCCGCCGCGAGAGGATCTAATTTCCCGCAACAGAAGGAAGTTTGGAAGACATGCACCCCCCCCCCCCTCGCTCAACGACTCAGATCAGCAGCACCCCCCCCCCCCCGCTCATCCATGTACATGTTGGCGCTTTCTTTCCAAGTTCGGCAGCAGCATGCATTCGCATGCGCCCCCTTATGATCCATGCTGTGATTGGACACAATGATTTTGGCTGAAGTCAGCTCATAGGCTGTGTCCAATCACACACAAAGTTCTCTCTGAGTGCATAGGAACAGCGATCTGGCTGTTTCCTCTCCACAAAAAGCAGGGAGAAAAAACAGCCAGATAGTAAAGTAAAAGCAGAGGTGACATATCACCTCCTCACTGCCTGTCAAATTAATCCACCGTAGATTTCTTTTGAGAAGGGCGAAAAAGTCTTCCCCATGTGTAAACCCAGTCTTTCTCTATCTTTGCTTCCTGTACACCTATCACATTCAACATTCAAACTTCCAAGGCAGGTTTTCATTTCATCGGCAGTTGTGAAAAAGTGAAACTGTTGGTTACATCAGGCTGTATGTGAGAAACAGTAAAGCCCCGTACACACGATCGGTTTGACTGATGAAAACCGTCCGATGGATGGTTTTCATCAGACCAACCGATCGTGTATGGTACCCATCGGTCTTTTTTCCATCGGTTGTAAAAAATAGAACTTGTTTTAAAATTTTCCGATGGATAAAAAACCGATGGGAATTTCCGATCGTCTATGGGCAAGTCCATCGGTTAAAAAACCCACGCATGCTTAGAATCAAGTCGACGCATGCTCAGAAGCATTAAAGTTCATTTTTCTCGGCTCATCGGAGTGTTTTACGTCACCGCGTTTGGAACGGTCGGTTTTTTGACTGATGGTGTGTGGCCAAGACTGATGAAAAACAGTTTCATCGGATTTCCGATGGACAAATCCATCGGACGAAAATCCATAGGTTATCCGATCGTGTGTACAGGGCTTAAGAAGAGTGTTTCAGCATCACCAGCATGTACGTCCAAGAATTACCACATTACAGACACAAGGCAATGCGGTGCACTGGTGCCCTACTGTGCGACAGCAATGTCTGGATAGGAAACCAGTAGATGCACATGCATTGTCAAAGGAGAGGAATGGGGGAGTACTTTACAGACACCTCTAGCCTCAGCTCTTAAGTAAGATTATAGTTTATGACTGGGAAAAACCCGACCCAGATGGTGGATTCTCCTCCTGAGAAGGCTCGAGCATAGGATGTTTGCTCTATTCAGGTAGGTTTACCTGCAGTATCACCAGCATACATACTGGTGATTGTGCCAAAATATAAAAGATTTGCGCTGTCTAATATGTGAAAAATAGCAACAAAATATACTGTGACCCAACCACACTGAATGTTTCAAAATATGATTACAACATCAAAAGCTCCATTCCCAGACATAGACTGTTACGGGGAAACAAGTTGGAAGGAGACGGGATCGGTGACGTTACTATGATCCAGACCTGTAGGTGATCCCACAGTCGGATCATCCTCTCTCTACTGCTTGTTTGACTCCATTTTGCTGTGCATATTTTAGCCCAATAAATTCCTTATATCTTACACATTACGCGATGAGCCTTCCTTCTGTTCTTAATCCAACACATATACCGAGTGGAAGGTGCAGAGGGAGTCTGTATTGGAGTGTGCTGGGCTAGGAAGCTGATCTACGTGCTGTTTGATGCATCCATCACGAAGGTAGGAATATACAATGGACGAGGCTATATACCAGATATTTGTTCACGTCATGCGTATCACGATCTCCTATATTATAGAGATCATGTGGATTTGGTAAGAGGCACATTTAATCATTATATTGGTGGAACACGGATTGATCGTGATATGTCACTGGGAGTGGTGCACAGTATAACACTTTGTTTGGAATTAGATTTGAACACAAATTTTGAATGGATACTCATGGACACTTGATTTGTGGAATTTGTTTTTAATAGCTTTTGATGTTGTAATCATATGTTGAAATATTCAGTGTTGGGTCACAGTATATTTTGTGGCTATTTTTCACATATTAGACAGCGCAAATCTTTTATATTTTGGCACAATTTTCATTATTCTCTTTTATTCAAGAAGTAGTAAAAGTGTAGCAGTCTTCAACATTTAGCACAAGATTTTTCTTTATATTTTTTATACATGCTGGTGATGCTTGAACATTTTTTTTTCCTGTATCACACACACAGGAAACCTGATTTAACACAAGCATTGCCTAAGGGCAGCTTCATAACATAGAAATGCAGTTGTGATGCATGTCTGCATGCGTTTTTGATGTGTTCTGGTGCCTCCCCCCCTTCTTTTTTTCTTCACCTTAAATAAGGACATGTGTGTTGTGGTCCACTTATGGTGCATTCTGGTGCATTTTTGATGCACTTTACTGCGTTCCAGTACAGTTATAACCATATAACCTACTATCCATGGGTTTTTGATGCAGAAAAAAAATGCACTGGACTGCATGTGGTATGAAATGGCCCTCAATAATCAAAATTTTTGATACATCCAGGGTGCCCTGTGCGCATCTTTTAATTAATTGGTGACCTGGGCCACATCTAGACACAGCAGAACAGCTCACCTTAAAGTGGAGTTCCACACAAAAATGGAACTTCCACTTTTTGGAATCCTGCCCTCCTCCGGTGTCACATTTGGCACCTTTCAGGGGGGGAGGGGGGAGCAGATACCTGTCTAATACAGGTATTTGCTCCCACTTCCTGGCATAGATCCCCTCTGTGATCTACGCCACTTCCGGCGTCTAATCTGTCCCGTCCCCCCCGCTGTCCCCCCCCCCCGCAGGTCCCAGAACACAGTGGGGACCAGTGAAGACGCGCAGCGCGACTCTTGCATGCGCAGTAGGGAACAGGGAAGTGAAGTGAAGGGAAGTGAAGCCGCAATGCTTCACTTCCTGATTCCCTTACCGAGTTTGGCGGCGGCAGCAGCCGATCCTCGAGCGACAGTTCAGCTTCAGCTGCCGACATTGCGGGCGCCCTGGACAGCTAAGTGTCCATATATTAAAAGTCAGCAGCTGCTGTATTTGTAGCTGCTGGCTTTTAATTTTTTTTTTTATAGTGGGACCTCCGTTTTAAGGAACGAACAAATCAGATATTCTGATGAAAAATCCCACTTCCACTTCTTTGATCCCTCATTACACAATACAAAAAGATGCCGAATTATAATAATGCTCATTTCACATTTAACTTATTTCATACTAAAAGTGTATGTAAACTTTAGATAATTTTTCAGTATGTTTAGCATCATGTCTTCTTCCTTATTTTGGTATTGTCTTTGTGTATTTTAATAAACCTTTTGGGTTACCTGCACCAATGGGAGCCTTTTTAAAAAAAAATATAAGTACACTAAGCAGGAACTGTGGTACCGTACTATGAGCAGCATTGTGACTGGTGCTTTTACTAATCCTGTATAGGGATAATTCCATACAAAAGTGTGGCTTGACCTGAAAGGTTCTGAGGGCCAACTATCTAGTAAGAGTTTTTGGGTTTGAGTTATAAAAAATACTTATTTCACATTTAACTTATTTCATACTCAAAGTGTATGTGAACTTAAAAAAAAAAAATCAGCCTCCAATCGTTCGATAAGAACTGTCATTAGAGGTTACTTTTAGATTGTCCACCGCTTCTCCTATCCACCCTTCTTCTCCTGTTCCAATGTTTCTTCTATGCCCCAGGTAGCCTCTTTTGCCTTCCCCAAGCCTGACTATGCTCCCAAAATGAGTTGAATATTTAACCCAATGATGAATATGAGCAGAACTTGTTTTTAGAGATATGAAGCACAGTAGAGTGTGCT
This sequence comes from Rana muscosa, assembly GCA_029206835.1. Classification (NCBI taxonomy): domain Eukaryota; kingdom Metazoa; phylum Chordata; class Amphibia; order Anura; family Ranidae; genus Rana; species Rana muscosa. Next base: position 188,331,379 of record CM055125.1, on the reverse strand, counting down.
AAATACAGAAAAAACATGCCAGTAAAATGAGACAATCACAAAGATTTTGGTCCATTATAAGAGTTAATTATCCCCTTTCTTTCATGCCAACAGCTGTATTTTTGTACAAGCCATGTAAAACCTTCAGAGATGCATTTAATGGATTATTCGCCTTTGATACATCCAGGGTGCCTTGTGTGCATCTTTCAATTAATTAGTGGACTGGGCCACGGTGACAGCTTCCATCTGGACACAGCAGAACAGCTCACCTTGAGGAACAAAGAATCAGACGTTCTGATAAAAAAATCCCACTTCTACATTTTTGACTCTAAGCCCACGTTCAAACTGGGGTTGCGGGAGTGAAGCCTGCGAGTTCAGCTGAACTCGCACGATTTCACTCCCGCTGGCAGTCCCGATTTCAGCCACGGTTTCAAAGACATCTGAAACAGATGTCAATGTAAATCGCAGCTGAAATCGCAAAAAGTAGTACAGAAACTACTTTTTGTAATCGTGCAGCGCCGCAGATGCTGCGTCGCACCGATTAGGACGGTGCCATTGCCCGCAATTTGCGGCAAATTTTGCCGATTTGACATGCGATTTGACATGTCAAATCGCACCAGTGTGAACCAGGGCTAATACACAATACAAGAAGATGCTGAATTAGAATAATGCTCATTTCACATTTAACTTATTTCATACTAAAAGTGTATGTAAACTTTAGATCTTTTTTCTGTATGTTTAGCCTCATGTCTTCTTCTGTGTTATGGTATTTAATAAAACTTTTGGGTTACCTGCACCATTGGGAGCCTTTTTTTATATGTACACTGGGGAGGAACTGCAGTACCGTACTATGAGCAGCATTGTGACTGGTGCTTTCACTAGTCATCTATGGCAGAGATATGCAATTAGCGGACCCCCAAAGCTACTAATTAAAAAAAAATAAAAAATTTAAGTGTCCCTTTAAGTGGGTGTGTTAAGGGCGCCGGACACGGGGTGCTATTGGAGGCATGACCCGTGTGTAAACACGTGATTGGGGCTAAGAAGCTCTATTGGCGTAGTCTAGAGTGTGTTCGGGGCGCAAATGCTGTAGCCACGAAAACTCCAACTCTAGGCTCTAGCATTAGGTTTCCAGTGCTTGTAATTGATTGGGTCCATAGGGTGGGGCTTTAATTAGACCTGCAGCGTCATTGGCTCACAGGCTGCCTGTCTCCTTCAGTAAGTGAGGGGGAAATCACAAGCAGAAGAGAACTGGTCAGGGCACACAGGGAGCTGAGGCAGCTCCATTTAGCCCTGTGACACAGACTCTGCATTCAGCAATGCACACAGAGGGATCACACAGAAATCTTCAGGTACATTTCTACATGCCAGGACTGTAGGGGGGAGGGGGGCAGAAGGGGCTATTATCACTGTGTCCTGACTCCTGAGAGACTGTAAAGCAGCATTTTAATCTCCAACTTTACTTCACCTCTCTCCATGTAATGCAAGTCAGTACACCTTCCCTTTTCTCCCCTTCCTGTTCATCTGCTATAGAGAAACAAAAGGCATTGTTCTTAAATTAAGATTATTCATATGTAAATCGCGTGGGCATTGTTATGCAAATTAGATCGGCCGCCGTGATTCAGATGGGGGGGGGGGCACAGTAGGTGTACAGACCCAGGAACTCAGCACAGGGATGATGGGAACCCCTCATAATGGGCACAGCAGGTGTACAGACCCAGGAACTCAGCACAGGGATGGTGGGAACCCCTCATAATGGGCACAGCAGGTGTACAGACCCAGGAACTCATTACAGGGATGGTGGGAACCCCTCATAATGGGCACAGTAGGTGTACAGATCCGGGAACTCAGCACAGGGATGGTGGGAACCCTCATAATGGGCACAGCAGGTGTACAGACCCGGGAACTCAGCACAGGGATGGTGGGAACCCTCATAATGGGCACAGTAGGTGTACAGACCCAGGAACTCAGTACAGGGATGGTGGGAACCCTCATAATGGGCACAGCAGGTGTACAGACCCGGGAACTCAGCACAGGGATGGTGGGAACCCTCACAATGTCCACAGTAGGTGTACAGACCCAGGAACTCAGTACAGGGATGGTGGGAACCCTCATAATGGGCACATGAGCACAGCAGGTGTACAGACCCGGGAAATCAGCACAGGGATGGTGGGAACCCTCATAATGGGCACAGCAGGTGTACAGACCCAGGAACTCGTTACAGGGATGGTGGGAACCCCTCATAATGGGCACAGTAGGTGTACGGACCCAGGAACTCAGTACAGGGATGGTGGGAACCCTCATAATGGGCACAGCAGGTGTACAGACCCAGGAACTCAGTACAGGGATGGTGGGAACCCCTCATAATAGGCACAGTAGGTGTACAGGAATGGTGGGAGGAACCCTCATAATGGGCACAGCAGGTGTACAGACCTGGGGACTCAGTACAGGGATGGTGGGAACTCCTCATAATGGGCACCTCAGGTGTACAGACCCAGGAACTCTGCACAGGGATTGTGGGAACCCCGCATACTGGGCAAAGTAGGTGTACAGACCCAGGAACTCTGCATAGGGATGGTGGGAACCCCTCATAATGGGCAAAGTCGGTGTACAGACCCAGGAACTCAGTACAGGTATGGTGGGAACCCCTCATAATGGGCACCGTAGGTGTGCAGACCCGGGAACTCAGTACAGCCTGTCCTTATACATTTACTTGAGATCACTTAGACCCGGTGGGTCTCTATAGTGGGAGGTAGCGCCAACACCCCATTCTTTTATATTATATCCTATTCTCCCTAGGGAGTTATTAGGGGGGCTGCAACCTCTGTCTGGTGTTTTCCTGAGTGCGGATTCCCTACTTCTTTAATAATAGTCTAATGTCCATAAAATTTCATAATCCACCCAATAGACCTCATGCACACAGGGTGTTTGCTTTTCTCCTCTAAACATCAGAACTGCTGGCAGGAGAAAAGCCCACTGCAGGTGCGTCATGCGTTTTATCGTAAATGTATCCTATTGGCCAAAATATTTATTTGTTCTGGCCATTTAAATGCATTACCTCTCAAATGCGTCTAGCGTTTTAGTGTGTTTAGCTTTTTTCTGCGCTTCACCTCCTCTCCTAAAAGTGCTTTCCATGTTTTTTTTTTTTTCAGACTGTAATTGCTCTGCTTCTATAATGTCTGTAAACGCCTGTGTGCACATGGACACATACGCTAACATACAGGTGCTTTTACAGGCTGAGAAAAAAAATGTCAAATGCCAGTATTTTTTAAGCTTTAATCGGAGCCCTTTGTAATCTCATGTAGCCATATTCCTAAGCGATCATCACAAGTCTCTGTGCTTGATATACCATCAGTCCGATTCATGCTTCAGAGTAAGTTTAAGGCCCCGTTCAGGCTAGATTCACACTTGTGCAGAGAGGCTCACAGCAGGGGTCCAGTGCGTCCCTGTTCTCCATTTCAGGGATGAATCGGGCCCAAGTTTTTGCCTGCATTTGGACCTAAAACAAAGCATATTTCCAGGTTGTAAGTTGGCAAATGTCATTGCAGATCCCTACTTGTTATTGCTTGTATTGAAACTTACATAACACAGTTGGTGTTCTGTACATTGACCGTGTACAAAACACCACCCTACATGTACACCATGTTTAAACATTTGCCAGTTTTATGAGTCATAGCGGGCACCAGATGAAACTACATAGGTAATTGTAAAAATACAAAATGTAGTGTAGTACTTATTACCTTTTAAATGCAACCCCTGTCGTCTAACGTTTAATGTTGTAGAGAGGCTATGCAATGGGTTGTTAAAGCCAGAACTTAAAATGCAAGTTTAAACCATTTCCTAGTCTGTGGTCTCCAGATATCGTCTGGGTTTTAAAACAAATTAAAGCTTCGTCGGTGTATAATGTGCAGCCTGGTATATGATGTGCAGAGCCCTGTGTATAATGTGCAGCCTGGTATATGATGTGTAGGGATGAGCTCTGGCGTGTTTGCATACTCCACGTGCAGAGCCCGCCAGGAAGTCGGCACGGCGCTGCACTAATCACAGGCAGGGAGACATTGTCCCGATGCTCGGCTGCAGAGATTGGGAAATGTCTCCCTGCCTGTGATTAGCGCAGCGCCGTGCCGACTTCCTGGCGGGCTCTGCACGTGGAGTATGCAAATGCGCCAGAACTCATCCTTAATGATGTGAAGAGCCCTGTGTATAATGTGCAGCCTGGTATATGATGTGCAGAGCTCGGTGTATAATGTACAGCCTGGTATATGATGTGCAGAGCCCTGTGTATAATGTGCAACCTGGTATATGATGTGCAGAGCCCTGTGTATAATGTGCACATCATATACCAGGGTGTATAATGTGCAACCTGGTATATGATGTGCAGAGCCCTGTGTATAATGTGCAGCCTGGTATATGATGTGCAGAGCCCTGTGTATAATGTGCAGCCTGGTATATGATGTGCAGAGCCCTGTGTATAATGTGCAGCCTGGTATATGATGTGCAGAGCCCTGTGTATAATGTGCAGCCTGGTAAATGATGTGCAGAACCCTGTGTATAATGTGCAGCTTGGTATATTATGTGCAGAGCCCTGTGTATAATGTGCAGCCTGGTATATGATGTGCAGAGCCCTGTGTATAATGTGCAGCTTGGTATATTATGTGCAGAACCCTGTGTATAATGTGCAGCCTGGTATATGATGTGCAGAACCCTGTGTATAATGTGCAGCTTGGTATATTATGTGCAGAGCCCTGTTTATAATATACAGCCTGGTATATGATGTGCAGAGCCCGGTGTATAATGTGCAGCCTGGTATATGATGTGCAGAGCCTGGTGTATAATGCTGACACTGAGTGGAATACAGGGGACGGAGTGGGTGGATTCTATAAGGGGTGTGGCTTATGGGACGTGGGAGTGGCCAACCGTGGAGGGGCGGGGTCTTGCGCCCCCCCATCCTAAAACTTCACCAGCCGCCCCTGGGTCCGCTAATTGCATATCATTGCTCTATGAAGATAATTCCATTCAAAAGTGTGGCTTGACCTCCTAGATTCTGAGGGCCAACTATCTAGTAAGAGTTTTTGGTGCTCTTGATGGTGGAGAGTGTGATTAGTTCCAAATGTACTATATATCAGGGTGTTATGTGTGCAGCTTTAAATTTTTTAATACTATCCAAGGATTTTTTCACTTATTTACTGTTATGTTTTTTTGTAAATTTGTTTCAAAGTTTCGGCCATACATGGATTGAAATTCAGCCAGTTCAGCAGGGACAGGCCGAATTTCGATCTATGTATGGGCAGGCTGGGTGTACACAAGTCGATCTACTGAATGACTTGTGTACAATCAGTAAAATGTATTTCAATATATAAATATTTTTTTTATTTATTTACATTTTTTAAATAAAGGACTTTTATTTTATTTTTTGGGTGAACGAGTAGGGGAACGATGCAACCCATACTCATACCATTTGTTCAATTGAGATCAAGATAGTTGAACCCCCTAATAATAATAAAAATAATAAGAATGTTGCCTTGCTTCACTGCTATATCATACTGTGCCAGCATTCAAAACTCCTCCACATCTCTTATGTTAGGGATCTATAGCATATACCCAACAGTAATTTAGCTTTTTTTCCCCCATTTATTTTATTAGTCATGTGAGCTACTTTACTAGGTTTCTGATACTCCCACAAAGTCAAAGGTTAAGGCTGCCAACTCAGAAGCTCGCCAAGACAACTTTGAAAGTAAGGATAGACAGACGAAGGTCACTAATAATTTGAAAGGTTTTTAAAGAGCCGACAGAATCAGGTTGAGATGCCATACAGTCACTGAGGAATGTACAGGGGAAACAATGTGAGTGACGACATGCACAAAGGCCTTCACAAGATAGTGAGAAGCAAGCGGTCTCTGAAAGAAAATTGGTTGGGCTGAGATTTGACCCTTGATGATACGCAAAGCCAGATATTGATTCAGACCAGACTGCAGAAAATACATAATTTATCTCACGAGTGCTTCCTGGGATGGAAATTCCTGGTCTGGCACCACACGAAAATACACTTTCCAGGTTCAATGGTAGACTTTGCAAAAAAAAAAAAGAAGTCTTCTTTCTAGTCTTTAAAATTGTAGGGATAACTGAATCGTGTAGACCCCTTTGTTTCAGGAACTGGCTTTCAACAACCGAGCAGTTAAAGTTAGTGACCAACAAGCAATGGGGAGGGCCAGTGATAGAGATCAGGGCAATCTGGGAGTGCACACAAATAGTAGGATTTTTAAAACAGCTTACCTGTAAAATCCTTTTCTTGGAGTACATCACGGGACACAGAGCAGCATAGTCATTACTATGTGGGTTATATAGAATTACCTTCAGGTGCTGGCACTGGCAACTTCCAAAACAGGAAGTACCCTCCCCTATATAAGCCCCTCCCATCCGGGAGTACCTCAGTTTTGTAGCAAAGCAATACGTGTCCCCAAAAGAGGGGTGGGAGCTCTGTGTCCCGTGATGTACTCCAAGAAAAGGATTTTACAGGTAAGCTGTTTTAAAAATCCTACTTTCTTGTTCATACATCACGGGACACAGAGCAGCATAGTCATTACTATGTGGGACGTCCCAAAGCAATGCCAAATGAGGGGGGGATACACCATACATAAGCTGGGCGCCATCAGGCATGAGGATCTTTTGCGGCCTGCAACACACTGCGCCCAAAGGCGACATCCTCCTGACTTCTAACGTCCACCTGGTAGAACCTAGTAAACGTGTGTACCGAAGACCATGTTGCGGCCTTACAAATTTGCGCCAGGGAGGCCTGGTGATGCACTGCCCATGAAGTTCCAACTGCTCTCGTGGAGTGCGCCCTAACTTTGAACGGAGGCGGTCTACTTCTCAAGCCATAGGCTTGTATTATGACCTGTCGAATCCACTTGGCTAAAGTAGATTTTGATGCTGCCTGACCCTTTCTGGGGCCTTCCGGCAGAACAAACAAAGAATCCGTTCTACGAATCTGAGCAGTGGCTTTTAGATAAGCTTTAACTGCTCTTACTACATCCAAAGAATGCAATAACTTTTCCTCTACCGAGCTTGGTTTGGGGAAAAAAGAAGGAAGAACCACATCCTGGTTCAAGTGAAACCTCGATACCACCTTAGGAAGAAAGGCTGGGTGAGGGCGTAATACTACTCTGTCCTTATGGATAACCAGATATGGCTCTTTACAGGACATGGCGGCTAATTCCGACACTCTTCTAGCCGAGCATATGGCTACTAAAAATATCAATTTTCTGGTGAGTAGAACCAAGGAAATGTGCCGCAAAGGTTCAAACGGCTGCTTCTGCAGAACCGACAGAACCAAATTTAGATCCCATGGGCATATGGGAGCTTTAATCGGTGGAATAATACGAGTCACCCCTTGCACAAAGGTTTTGACAAGTGAATGCATAGCCAGGGGCCTTTGAAATAGTATTGATAAGGCCGAAACCTGGCCCTTGATAGTACTTAAGGCAAACTTCCTGCTACAGCCCACTGCAGGAAGTCCAGAATTCTGCCTATAACGTACTTACGTGGATGCCATTTTCTGGCCTCGCACCAAGTGATGTACGCCTTCCAAACTCTATAGTAGATCTGCCTGGATACAGGCTTCCTGGCATTGATTATAGTTGATACCACAGAGTTAGAGAGACCTCTCTTCTTTAGGATGTGGGATTCAATAGCCAGGCCGTTAAACTTAGAGTTAGTAAGGAAGGGTGGTATATCGGTCCTTGCGAAAGCAGGTCCGGACGACGTGGAAGGGTCCAAGGACTCCCCACAGACATTTTGATGATCTCCGCGTACCAGGCCCTTCGGGGCCACGCTGGAGCCACCAGGATCACCGGCTTCTTCTCCAACCTGACTCTACGAAGGAGTCGAGGCAACAATTGTAGCGGAGGGAATGCATATATCAGTCTGAACTGATCCCAAGGGAACACCAGAGCATCCGAGCCGCAAGCGAGGGGATCCCTTGTCCGGGAGACAAATCTGTCCACCTTTGCGTTGAATCTGGATGCTAGCAGATCTACATCCGGTGTTCCCCACCACTGACATATTGCTCGGAAGACCTCGGGATGAAGGGACCATTCCCCTGGGCATAACTGTTGGCGACTCAGAAAGTCCGCCTTCCAATTCTCCACCCCTGGAATGAAGACAGCTGATATACATGGGACATGCTTTTCTGCCCATTCCAGGATGTGACTTACTTCCCTCTGGGCTGCACGACTCCTGGTGCCTCCCTGATGATTGATATATGCCACTGCTGTGGCATTGTCTGATTGAATTCTGACAGGGGACCCTTGGATGTCCAGGCTACTAGGGCGTACCGGGCTGCTCGTATCTCTAAGAGATTGATGGGTAGGGTTTTTACTACATTTGACCATCTGCCCTGGAGAGACCATTGCTCCAGTACTGCCCCCCAGCCTGTAAGGCTGGCATCTGTAGTGACCACCTTCCAAGATATCGGGCTGAAGGGTTTTCCCTTCTGGAGATTCTGGGGGATCAACCACCAGCAGAGACTCTTCCGAACGGAAGGGGACAAAGCCATCGGGAAGTCTAGAGCCTGAACTTTTCCGTTCCAGGCTGACAATATGGCCCTCTGTAAATTCCTTGAGTGGAATTGGGCGTATGGCACAGCTTCGAATGATGCTACCATCTTTCCTAGCAGCCTCATGCACAGGCGTATGGACGGCTGTCTTTTTGCACAAAGCAGACGGACCAAGCCCCTCAAAGAGGATACCTTGTCTAGAGGTAAGAAAATCTTCCTCTGGTCTGAATCCAGCCGTAGCCCTAGATATACCAGGTTTTTCACTGGCTGTAGGGCTGACTTGTCCAGGTTGATGACCCAACCGTGAGATTCTAGATACTTGATTGTATCGACAATTACCACTTCTAGCTTGGCAACTGAGTGGTCCATCAACAACAGGTCGTCTAGGTATGCCATTATCGTTACACCTCGTGTTCTTAGATCGGCCAACAGTGGGGCCAGAATTTTTGTGAACACTCGTGGTGCTGTGGCCAGACCGAATGGTAAGGCTCTGAACTGAAAATGGCGCCCTTCTACTGCAAAGTGTAGAAATTTTTGATGACCTGGAAAGATGGGAACATGCAAGTAAGCATCTTTGATGTCGATCGAGGCTAACCATTCCTCCCCTTGTAGGGCAGCGGTGACCGATCGGATCGACTCCATCCGGAAAGACCGGACGTTTAGAAATTTGTTTAGACTCTTTAGGTCCAATATGGGTCTTATGTCCCCGTTTGGCTTCGGGACTGTGAAAAGGTTTGAGTAGAAACCCAACCCCCACTCTTCCATAGGAACCTCCATAATTACTCCTTGGAGCAATAGTTGTTCTAACGCCAATAGGAGAGACCCTCTTTTCAGAGGGTCTCTTGGCATGCCTGACCACATAAAATGGGAAGGAGGAGACTCTTTTAACTCCAACTTGTATCCCAGAGTTACTGCGGAGAGCACCCATCTGTCTTTGATCGTCTCCCGCCAGGTCTCTGCGAACAACTGAAGTCTTCCCCCCACCCGTCTGAGTGGGGGCAGCCCTTCTGTGATGCTGAAAATGGTTCATCTACTGTCGATTCCTCAAAAACAGAGTTAACCTCCTCCTGATCCCCTTCAGGTAGGTCGGTCCCTTCCTGGGACTGTTGCTCTGCCAACAGGCACTCTAATGGAGGTGATGGAGATCTGGCGCGCTTTCTTTCCTGTAGAGAAGAAGCGATCAATGCTGCCAATCTCTGCTCCAATCCCTCCAGAGTTGAGGAAAAAACCTCCTCTGTTATATATGCAGGAGCAGGTGGACTGAGGACAGCCGCAGTACCTGGCACTCCCGGGGGTTCCTTATGGGTATTAACCTCTGATTTCTCAGGGGAGGAGGGTGCAGATGACTGCTCCAGATCCTCAGAGCCCGATGGAGACCCCCTACACTTCCTGAGAGGTATATCTCTGAGTTTTTTAGGCGGCATATTCCTTAGTTCAAAGCTGAGGTATTCCAGCCGCAATACACCCCTTACTGAAATAGTCTAATGCAATTTTGCTGCTATGTACATCAGTGGGTGTCTACTAATGCGTCTTTCTGGGGATGCCTGTATCAACCGCCCGCTGTAAGCCCCTATACCATGCTACCAGCTCCTTTTCATGCTCTGTGTCCATAGCAAGCAGCGTGGACTGAGTCCTTTTATCTTGCTGGGACGCCCGCACATGCGCAGAAGCGCTGGGCGCACAGAGCGCGTCATCCGCCAGGCTCCGCCCCCTTTTTGAAGCTAAATCTTATAAAAAGAAAGCATGTGTGCGCGCGCGCGTGCACGTGTGCGCTCTTGGCGCCATGTAGGGAGAGGAGCCAGGGTCCCTGTTTCACCAGGACTCGGGGATGGAAGGAAACTACTTGGCAGCATGACAGAGGAATGCAGCTTCCCTGATAGAGAGCTCACTCATCTGCCTGGACTTTCACCATGGAAGGAATAGTCCCAAGAAAAAAGACGTTCCACAGCGGCCTCTAGTGGACAAACACAGGTACCGCACTTTTGTCTTTTTTTTTTTTTTAAAACCTCCTTTATGAAAAACATTTCCAGGTTTACAGTTTTTAAAACTTCCCTTATGAAAAAACATTTCTAGGATTTCTTAGGCATATACAGCTATTAGCGGGAATACCTTTTAGGTAACAGGCAGAAAGACATATTAGGCTTGGGGGTCCCCTCAATAGAACCAAGTTCCTGAGGGGCCCCCACTTACCTTTTCCCCGCCGCAGGACTTTGTTTGGTCCACAGAAGCCCAAACTTCACCTTTCACGGCAGGCATTGTACTAGACCTTCAGGGACCGGGTTCCCAAGGATTCCACTCCCCTGGACCTGTATAGCACCCTGCACAGATAGCCTCTTGGTTTTGGGTATGACCAGAGCTCTGGATCCCAGGGTCCAGCCCTCCTAAGAGAGGCATTACAGGCAAAACCTTGCTCTTCTCTGCAAGGCCCGGGTACCGACCGTTTAGCTATGAAGCTTTTTTGGTCGGATCCGGAATAGCTTGCTAAGGCCCAGAGAACCTGTACACAAGCCCAGATGAATACATGTTAACCTTGGCCAACACCTTAGACACTGGCAAAAAACTGAGGTACTCCCGGATGGGAGGGGCTTATATAGGGGAGGGTACTTCCTGTTTTGGAAGTTGCCAGTGCCAGCACCTGAAGATAATTCTATATAACCCACATAGTAATGACTATGCTGCTCTGTGTCCCGTGATGTATGAACAAGAAAATTCACGAGAGCTTGATAAGATCCAAATACCACAGCTGCCTGGGCCAGTTTGGTGCAAGGAGAATCATCAGGGATGCCTTCCATCTTGTCCTGCAAAGCAGGTGAGGAAGAGGTTTTAGAGCAGGAAAGGTATAAATTGGGTTGAACTGATCCCACTAAGTCACAAGTGCACACACCATGAAGACCAGAGCATCCCCAGACTTGGAGACCAACCTGTCCGAGCTCCCGATCTGGCATTCCCCCACCTTCGACAGAGGTCTAAAAACATCTTGGGGTGAAAAGACCACTCTCTGGAGTCCAAACGTTGATAACTGAGGAAATGACCAAATCCCTTGCACTGAGACAGTATCAAGGACTCCTCCCCAGCCTGATAGGCTGGTGATCATAGTGAGAACCTTCTAGACCAGGGATATGCAATTAGCGGACCTCCAGCTGTTGCCAAACTACAAGTCCCATGAGGCCTAGCAAGACTGACAGCAGCAAGCATGACACCCAGAGGCAGAGGCATGATTGGACTTGTAGTTTTGCAACAGCTGGAGGTCCGCTAATTGCATATCCCTGTTCTAGACCATCGAGAGAAAGGTTTTTCTTGTTTCCAGTGCTAGACCTGTGATCCACATCAAGAAAAGTCTGGTTTTGGGGGCATGTGGATCAGGCAGTCCAGAGACTTAAAAGAAGTATGGGAATTGTTTTAATTATTCTTACCTAGGTGAATCTGCATCTATCCCTCTCTGGCTCTAAGACTAAGAACCGAGCGATCAAAAACCGCCAATTGCTTGGTTCTTAAAAACTCCCTGGAGCAGAGCAAGTTACAGTCACCATTTCTGCTTTGCCCCCTCCCACCCCCACCCCCCGCGCTCACTGGAGCGCTTGGCTGTGGAGGGAGCAGGAGCAGCCATCTCAGGCTCTTAGTGGCTTGCTGAGAGGCTGAGCCGGGTGCCGCTCCAGGCATGTGGGTGGATCCTGACCATATGGTTGCAATCTTTCACGAGCCTGGACCGGCTCTGTGACTTCACCCCACTGTTTGCTGAAAATGAGTCACAGGAGTGCAGAACGAACAGCACACCTGTGATCCACAGCAGAAGTATAGCCAAACGAGCTTTGGCTGTACTTCTTCAGTTCTAGTTTGTAACCCCTCAGGAGACAACACTTGCCTCCAAACTTGGTTAGTTTTAGCCTTGGAAGCCTGAAAGGAAAAAAATATCTTTTTATTTTCAGGAACAATGGCTTTTTCCTTCTTTTTCTAGTGCAAAGGGTACGCTTTCCTCCTGTATTTCCTTGATAACGGTGTCCAGAGATTTGCCAAAAAGGTGTTCCTGGGAGAAAGGGATCCTCAAGAGACACTTCTTGCACTGTGGCTCTGCAGACCACAGAATAACATAGGGCTACTGGTAGGAGCTCCACATGTTAAAAAGGACAGAACCAGGATCAAGAGACATGGCCTTGGACCAGATGGCCAGAGTTTGGCACATAGACACGGTCACAACTGCAGGTTGCATGGCAGGGTCTTCAAGGGTCGAACAGAGCTTGAACACCGGATATCTTTAACAGACAGTAAAAGTAAACTCTTGTTGAGACAGAAAATAGTTGGGTCCACTACAGGGACAGCCCACTGGACATCTTCCAATGTCAAATGGAAGTAAACATGTGTCCTTTATCTGCTTTAGGTTTCCTTGGCCAACCACTGCGTCTACAGTTCTCAACATTGCCTGATCAATGGTGTCCTTAATGCTAAGGAATACGGGCAGATACTTATCCATCATGCCATAACTTCAGGGACGCGTGTTATTGGCCCCAAATGTATTCTGCAGCAGGACAATGACCTCAAACTTAAAGCCAATGTCATCAAGAACTCTCTTCAGTGTAAAGAAGAACAAGTAGTCCTGTAAGTGGCGGTTTGGCTTACTTTACAGCATTTCTATATATATATATATATTAGGAGTGCGGAAATTAACGATTAATTGTTCGATTAATCGTTAATTTCTTTGATCGATCAAAAAATTTTTGATCGATGACGATCCGCGGAGTTAGCTCCGCGGTCTCGTCCATAGGAAAGGCCGCGGCTACGGCCTAGCTCTGGAGCGCGGCGGCCATCTTGGTCCACCCTGCGGCAGCCTAGTACCGGCGCGCTGACGTCATCATCAGCCGCCTGCTTGTGCCGTCTACTCTGCGGACGGTTCTACCTGGATCTTAAGGTATGGGGGAGATGTGGACATTACGGGGGGAGATGTGGACATTACGGGGGAGATATGGACAATGACATTACAGTGGGAGCACATGTGGGCATTACATTATGGGGGGAGATGTGGACAACTAACAAACTAACTTTCTACGTTTTTCTTAAAGTTTAATAAAAAAAAAATTCTTGTAAAAACTGTGCGTTATAATTAATCGATTTTAAAAAAAATCGATTAATCGAACACGAAAATTTTAATCAGTAACAGCCCTAATATATATTGTGAGGGGGTTAACTCGGTAGCGGGTGTGTGTGACCCCCTGGTTGGGCTCCCCACACAAAAACAGGGCCAGCAGACGGAGGTTGTGGTTTTCAAAATCAAAAGGTGCGGTTTATTTCTCTATGTACAGTGACAAAAACACAGCAAAGCCAAAAAGAAACAAACAAAATAAATCCTGGTCAGTTTGACCTCTGACTAAACATGCAGGTTTCCTAAACTAACAACTGGGATCAGCCTGGTGCTGTCCTAGTCCCTAAGTCCCTGGTTTAGTAAAAGTCCAAACAAATAGCCACACAGGCTTTGCCTCACCGCACAGGGGTTCACTCTCCCTAGACAGTCCACACAGGTCTGGTTCCAGGCATGAGCTAACATCTAATGAAGCTGGGAGTTCTTATAGAGGCCTAAATGAGCTGACAAGCTTCAGCTGGCCTCATCAACTCCCTGCCTGCACGACGCCCAGCCCTCTCCCTAGAGGTATGAGTCATCCATGAGCCTACTAGCCTCAGCTGGGCTTATACAACTCTCCACCCTAGTTGTATAAGTCAGCATAAAGCCTGAATCTGGGAGAAATATATCTACCCCCCTGGATGCAACCAGGTGACTTTACCTTCCTGCTGTCACATACCCCCCCCTCTTGTTTTAACCTTGGGGTTGGAACACCAGCAATCAGGCATTCATGTACTCGAGACAAAGCATCCACATTCCCCATTTGAACGCCAGGGCGATGCTTTACTGTGAAGTTGAATTCCTGTAGGGCCAGGAACCACCTATTCACTCTTCTATTTGTCTCCTTGTTTTGAGCCATCCACTTTAACGGAGCGTGATCCGTAACCATGTCAAAGTGCCTACCTAGCAGATAGTACCGAAGGGAATCTAGAGCCCACTTCACCGCTAAACACTCCTTTTCAACCGTGGCGTAATTTACCTCATGGGACTTCAACTTCCTGCTGAGGTAAATGACTGGGTGCTCTTCCCCGTTCCAGACCTGGGACAATACTGCTCCTAACCCCACATCTGACGCATCACTTTGTACGACAAAGTCTTTAGAGAAGTCGGGTGAGTACAACACTGGCTGGCTACATAAGGCTTGTTTCAAGAATTGGAATGCTGCCTCAGCCTCGGGGGTCCATTTAATCATGACCGACCCTTTCCCTTTCGTCAGGTTGGTTAGGGGCACAGCCTTAGAAGCAAAGTGGGGAATGAAGCGCCGATAATAACCCGCGATTCCCAGAAAGGCCCGTACCTGCTTCTTGCTGTTGGGACGTGGCCAACTCTGGATGGCCTCGACTTTGTTGAGTTGGGGTTTTATCACTCCCCTGCCAATGGTGTACCCAAGATATTTGGCCTCCTCTTGCCCAATGGTACACTTCTTGGGGTTAGCCGTAAACCCCGCTTCCCGGATAGAGTCTAGGACTGCTTGCACTTTTGGCAGATGTGAGGCCCAATCTGTGCTATGGACAATTACGTCATCCAGGTAAGCCGCAGCATACTTCCGATGGGGCCTCAGTATCTGGTCCATTTTCCGCTGGAATGTGGCCGGCGCATTCTGTAACCCGAACGGCATTCTCTTATATTGGAACGCCCCGTCTGGGGTTACAAATGCGGTTTTCTCTTTGGCCGACTTGGCCAGGGGAATTTGCCAATACCCTTTTGTGAGGTCAAGAGTCGTCATGTATCGGGCTGTTCCCAGCCGGTCGATCAACTCATCTATACGTGGCATGGGGTAGGTGTCAAATTTTGTAACTTTGTTCAACTGACGAAAATCGTTACAAAATCGCCAGCTCCCATCCGGTTTAGGCACCAACACAATGGGACTAGACCAATCACTTTGGGACTCCTCTATCACCCCTAAGTTCAGCATTTTCTGTACTTCCTCCCGTATTGCCTCCCGTCGGGCCTCTGGGATCCGATAGGGTTTTAACTTCACCCTTTCACCGGGCGGGGTAATAATATCATGCTCTACCCCAGATGTTTGTCCCGGCAGCTCAGAGAACACCTCCTTGTTGCGAAGCACAAACTCCTTAACCTCCTGTTGTTGGGGTTGTGACAAGGTGGCTGCTATTCCAACCTCCGGAATCACGCAACCAGTTTGAGCTGGTGACCAAGTTTCTGCGACTAGGGACTCTCTATCCCTCCAGGCTTTCAACAGATTAACGTGATATATCTGTTCGGGCTTTCGCCTTCCTGGTTGTCTGACCTTGTAATTCACTTCGCTCACTTTTTCCATTATCTCGTAGGGGCCTTGCCATTTGGCAAGGAATTTACTTTCAACCGTAGGGACAAGTACCAATATCCTATCCCCCGGGGAAAAGGTACGGGTCTTTGCTCCACGGTTGTACACTCTCTGCTGTGCCAACTGCGCTTGGGCCAAATGTTCCTTCACGATGGGCATTACCTGTGCAATTCGATCTTGCATCAGGGCGACATGCTCAATCACACTCCTGTGGGGAGAACTCTCACTTTCCCAAGTTTCCTTGGCAATATCCAACAGCCCTCTTGGGTGTCTCCCATACAGTAACTCAAAGGGGGAGAATCCCGTAGAGGATTGGGGCACCTCCCTAATAGCAAACATCAAATAAGGAAGTAGACAGTCCCAATCCTTTCCATCTCTATCCACCACTTTCTTCAACATTTGTTTTAGGGTTTTGTTGAATCTTTCAACCAGCCCATCGGTTTGGGGGTGATACACAGATGTACGCAATTGCGTCACTTTGAACAATTTACACAGCTCTTTCATAACCCGGGACATAAAGGGTGTACCTTGGTCCGTAAGCAGTTCTTTACAAATACCCACCCGGCTAAAAACAAGAGATAGCTCTTTGGCTATGGTTTTGGCCGAGGTATTTCTGAGAGGGATCGCTTCTGGATAACGGGTGGCATAGTCCATTATAACCAATATGTACTGGTGCCCCCTAGCGGACTTGATTATAGGACCTACCAAATCCATTGCGATTCTCTCAAACGGGACCTCAATGATGGGTAGAGGGACCAGCGGGCTACGGAAATGTGGCATCGGGGCCGACCTCTGACACACAGGGCAGGAGGAACAATAATTTTCTATGTCCTTCATCACCCCAGGCCAATAGAATCTCTGTAATACCCTCTCTTGGGTTTTCTCTGTCCCCAGATGACCTCCAAGAATGTGCCCATGGGCCAACTCCAACACCAACTTCCTGTAAGGTTTGGGCACCACCAGCTGCTCAACGGTTTCTTCTGCCCTTTTTGCCACCCGATACAGTAGGTCCTTCTCTACGCTGAAGTATGGGTAAGTGCAGGTAATATCTGGGTTCACTAACTCGCCATCTATTTCCACTACGTTTTCCCGTGCCTTTATTAGGGCGGGGTCTTTTAACTGTTCTGTGGCAAAATTTTCCCTGTGAACCTCCAGATCAGAAAACTCCACAGACGGTAGGTTTTCGTCTGAGGAGGTGGGCTCCTCTCCAGTTTCTTGAGTCTCCCCTGCCAATACTGACAAGGGAAATTCTGGAGAGTCCTCCCCACTCTCAGAGGAGTTCTGGCTATCACATTCCTGGTACATAGGGGCACCAGTGGGGGGCTCAGGATCATCCCACAGTTCCCAGAACTTCGGAAAATCCCTTCCCACAATGGCATCATGCGGTAATTGAGATACTAACCCCACTGGATGAGAGAGGGTACCTTTGGGGGTCTCGAAACACACTGTAGTCACTGGATACTCTCGGGTGTCCCCATGCACACAAATAACAGCTACCTTGCTATTCCCAGAGACCTCTGTTTTAACTAATTCAGCCTTTATCAGGGTCACAAGGCTACCTGAATCCAGCAATACCACAACATTTCTACCATTAATACACATTTTGCATAAATGTTTCTCAGTTCCCCGAATGGCAGTGCATGCGACTGTCGCACACAGCGACTGACGTCTGTCCATCAGAAAGTCACATTGCATGGGTTCCTCCACAACCGGGCAATTTGCTGCAATATGTCCCGCTTGCCGGCAGCGGTAGCAAACGATCCTTCTTGCGGCCTCTTGAGCCGCTGATTTCCCAGGCTGTTCTCGCCAAACTTGGGGTAGAGCTCCCACCCTCTCACTCTCTCCACCCTCACCCCTTGGAATCCTCTTATCCGCCCCTGGGGATGGTCTGGTCTTAGGGTGGAAAGTCCGAGAGTCTCTGGAAGAGGCTGTCAGGTTCTCTGTAGCCAAGTATCTCTCTACACGATCCACAAGTTTACCGGCCGTCTCTGGGTCTCCATGGCTTACCCACTTTTGAATGGCGGTAGGAAGAGCTCTCAAGAAACGATCCATCACAACACGTTCCACAATCTCCGGTGCGGACAAAGTCTCTGGCTGTAGCCACTTCCTGCTCAGGTGAATGAGATCATACATTTGAGACCTGGGGGGTTTTCCAAGCTGGAAAGTCCAGTTATGCACACGCTGAGCCCGGACAGCCAGGGTGACACCCAGCCTTGCCAATATTTCAGCTTTTAGCATCACATAGTCTTTTGCTTGGTCAGGCTCTAGGTCATAGTAAGCCTTCTGCGATTCACCAGTTAACAGAGGAGCCACCAGTCCAGCCCACTGCTCCTCAGGCCACTTTTCTCTTTCAGCAGTCCTTTCAAATGTGGTCAAAAATACCTCTGGATCATCCTCTCCAGTCATTTTTGTCAATAAACGACTCACCCCAAAGGACGCGGTATTAGTGGGACGGCTTTCCTCACTGGTCTGCGGACGTTGCTGCATTACTGCTTCCATTTGTTGTAGTCTCTGCTCTTGCTTCTGTAACAGGTCTATGAAGCGGGCCTCAGATTGCTGCTGGGCTTGTTGATGAGCTTGCTGCTGGGCTGCAAGGCTCCTTTGCAAACCTGCATTTGTCTGCTGTTGATTGGCATTTGCTAGAGCCAGCTGTTTCAGTATCTCCTCCATGCTGGCTTAAAAAAAACTGCCACTGGTTCTCCACCAACTGTGAGGGGGTTAACTCGGTAGCGGGTGTGTGTGACCCCCTGGTTGGGCTCCCCACACAAAAACAGGGCCAGCAGACGGAGGTTGTGGTTTTCAAAATCAAAAGGTGCGGTTTATTTCTCTATGTACAGTGACAAAAACACAGCAAAGCCAAAAAGAAACAAACAAAATAAATCCTGGTCAGTTTGACCTCTGACTAAACATGCAGGTTTCCTAAACTAACAACTGGGATCAGCCTGGTGCTGTCCTAGTCCCTAAGTCCCTGGTTTAGTAAAAGTCCAAACAAATAGCCACACAGGCTTTGCCTCACCGCACAGGGGTTCACTCTCCCTAGACAGTCCACACAGGTCTGGTTCCAGGCATGAGCTAACATCTAATGAAGCTGGGAGTTCTTATAGAGGCCTAAATGAGCTGACAAGCTTCAGCTGGCCT
This sequence comes from Rana muscosa, assembly GCA_029206835.1. Taxonomy (NCBI): domain Eukaryota; kingdom Metazoa; phylum Chordata; class Amphibia; order Anura; family Ranidae; genus Rana; species Rana muscosa. The sequence goes on along the minus strand of CM055125.1, from coordinate 188,312,314 downwards.
CATCAACTCCCTGCCTGCACGACGCCCAGCCCTCTCCCTAGAGGTATGAGTCATCCATGAGCCTACTAGCCTCAGCTGGGCTTATACAACTCTCCACCCTAGTTGTATAAGTCAGCATAAAGCCTGAATCTGGGAGAAATATATCTACCCCCCTGGATGCAACCAGGTGACTTTACCTTCCTGCTGTCACAATATATATATATATATATATATATATATATATATATATATACACATACATATATACACACACATACACTGTATATTCAAGCAGTTGTCTTCTTTAGTTGTCTTGTTCTTGGTTTATCTCACAGTCAGTTCTGCAGCTGAAGGAAGCACGCTCTGTCATTCCTCTGCAGCCCTCAAGAATCCTCGCAGGAATAAAACCTCATTTCACTTTCCTCCATTCTATGGAAATATCGCGCCCGCTGATCTGACCTCATTTGTTTCTCCTCCTAATACTGAATAACAATCTATTAGAGGGTTTAGAGGCGCTCAGCGCTCTGCGTCTGATTATCAGAAGGGTAATTAATGACCTCCTCAGTGCTGCATGGAGGGTTTTGCATGGAACTTGGACAAACTGTGTGAAGAGGAGGCCAGGGAAGGTGCGGGGGAGATGGATGGCAACTTTAAACTGCTTCAAATTATTACATGTCTCAAGTACACTGCAGAAGAGGTCATAGCATCGCCAATATTACGATTTTTTTCCATCGGATAAATCAAGGTTTTCATCAGCACTGTAAAAACGTTATCTTGATGTTTTTATACCTTACAGGTTGCCACTGGGGTTCTGTTGGCAAAAGGAGTCCCTGTGTGTGCAGTACAAAATGTATACATGGCTCACCTTAACCCGACTGGAACTACCAGTCACGCATAGTGATTTTTATGGCAACCTCAAGAGAAAAGACTTGCACACATGGATGTCTGAGCTGAGGGCTGTGTTTTGTGCTTGGTTCTGCCCACCAAATCAAAGAATTTTGACTTACCTGTATATTCCATATCCTGGAGTACAGTACAGACAACTTATTCAAACACCATGAGTTATATACTCGTACATTAAGATGATTAGACACTGGCAAGCATTTGAGCACATGCCCCCCTGGAGTGCCTCCCCTAATACCCTACCCCCACTCCGTAAGTCCTTAGTTTTGTAGAAAGCAATGCAGAACAACAAGGAGAGTTTAGGGACAGTGGTCTGTATCCTGTACTGTACTCCAAGAAATTGAATTTACCAGCAAGTCAAAATTCCTCTTATCTTAATCGTACAGTACAAGTTAGGGAAATTACTCATATGCCACAGGACGTCCCCAAGCAATAAATAAAAAGGATGGGCAACAACTAGGCAAATGGTACTGTGCAACTGCCAACAGGACCAAAAAACCAACAGGGGTCAAAGACCCAAGTTCAGAGTAGCACTGCAAGAAACATGCAGCCAAAAGCCGAATCCCCAGAAGATTGGATATCCACCTGGTAACATTTTGAGAAAGTTTGAACAGAAGACCAGATGGTGGCCTTACACAGTTGGACAACAGAGGCTTGGTGCCCAAAAGCCTATGATACTCCTACAGATCTGGGGGAGTGGGTGTGCAGTAGCGAGTAGGGGAAGGCTTTTGTTTAAAAGCATACAGTGGGGAAAATAATTATTTGATCCCCTGCAGATTTTGTAAGTTTGCCCACTTACAAAGAAATGAAGGCTCTATATTTTTTTATTATAGGTGTATTTTAAATGATGGAGACAGAATATAAACCAAAAATCAAGGAAAAAACACGATACAAATTGAGTTGCAGTTCAGTGAGTAAAATAAGTATTTGATCCCCAAGCAAAACATGACTTAGTACTTGGTGGAGAAACCCTTGTCGGCAAGCACAGAGGTAAGATGTTTAGTGTAGTTGGTTACCAGGTTTGCACACATCTCGGGAGGGATTTTGGTCCACTCTTCTTTACAGATCTTCTCTAAATCCTTAAGGTTTCTTGGCTGTCGCTTGGTAGCTTGAAGTTTCAGCTACCTCCATATATTTTCTGTAGGATTAAGGTCTGGAGACTGGCTAGGCCACTCCATGACATTAATGTGCTTCTTTTTGAGACACTCCTTTGTTGCCTTGGCGGTATGTTTTGGGTCATTATCATGCTGGAAGACCCATCCACGACCCATCTTCACTGTTCTGGCTGAGAGAAGAAGGTTCTCATCCAGGATTTTATAATACATGACCCGGTCCATTAGCCCCTCAACAGCCCCAAAGCATATTGTTTCCACCTTCATGCTTGACTGTAGAAATGGTGTTCTTAGGGTCATAATCAGCATTTTTCTTCCTCCAAACAGCGAGTCGAGTTAATGCCAAAGAGCCTAATTTTGGTCTCATCTAACCACAGCACTGTCTCCCAATCCTTCTCTTAATCATTTAGATGTTCATTGCCAAACTTCACACGGGCCTGTACATGTGCCTTCTTGAGAAGGGGGACCTTGCGGGTACTGCAGGATTTCAATCCATGCCTGCGTATTGTGTTACCAATGGTTTGTTTGGTGACTGTGGTCCCAACTGCCTTGAGATCATTCACAAGCTCCTCCCGTGTAGTTCTGGGCTAATCCCTCACTTTTCTCACGATCATCCTTACCCCATGAGGCAAAATCTTGTATGGAGTTCCAGACCGAGGGTGATTTTGTATTTCTTCCATTTGCAAATAATCGCTCCAACAGTTGTCTCCTTCTCACAAGCTTCTTGCTGATGGTCTGGTAATCCATTCCAGCCTTGTGCAGGTCTACAATCTTGTTCCTGATGTCCTTCGACAGCCCTTTGGTCTCGCCCATGATGGTTAGGTTTGAATGGAAGAGGGAGATTCTGTGGACAATAGGATTTTTATAACAGCTTACCTGTAAAATCCTTTTCTTGGAGTACACCACGGGACACAGAGCTAGTCATTACATAATGGGTTAAGGGTCACCAGCGGTGATTGGACACTGGCACAACCAATGGAAGACAGTTCCCCTCCATATAACCCCTCCCATCAGGGAAGTACCTCAGTTTTGTAGCAAAGCAGTAAGGTTCCCATAAGAAGGGGGGGACCTCTGTGTCCCGTGGTGTACTCCAAGAAAAGGATTTTACAGGTAAGCTGTTATAAAAATCCTATTTTCTTTATCGTACACCACGGGACACAGAGCTAGTCATTACATAATGGGACGTCCCAGAGCAATGCTCATATGAAGGGGGGGAGACACAGATCAAAACAGGCCGCTTGCGGACCAGAAGCCCTATACTGCTGCCTGCAGCACACTTCGCCCAAAGGCGGAATCCTCATGTCCTTTCACATCTATTTGATAGAATTTGGAAAATGTTTGGACTGAAGACCAAGTTGCAGCTTTACAGATCTGAGCCATCGAAGCCTGGTGGTGCACTGCCCATGAAGCACTTATCGCCCTGGTAGAGTGCGCCTTAACAGGAAAAGGAGGAGTCCTGTTCTTTAAACCATAAGCTTGAACAATTACTTGTCTAATCCACCTGGAAATGGTGGAATTTGATACCGCTTGGCCCTTCTTGGGCCCATCTGGTAAAATAAACAAAACATCTGTTTTACGTATCTGAGCGGTTGCTTGCAGATACACCCTTACCGCTCTCACTAGATCTAGAGAGTGTAATAATTTTTCCCCCGCCGTCCGCGGGTTTGGAAAAAAGGAAGGCAGAACAATGTCTTGATTCAAGTGAAAAGCCGACACCACCTTAGGTAGAAAAGCCGGATGGGGTCGTAGTACGATTTTGTCCTTGTGACAAATTAGATAAGGCTCTTTACAAGAAAGAGCTGCTAGCTCTGATACTCTCCTAGCAGAAGCTATAGCAATCAGAAAGGCCAACTTCCTACTCAATATAATTAAAGGAATATGGCGAATAGGTTCAAAAGGTTGCTTTTGCAACACTGACAATACCAAATTCAAATCCCATGGACACAAGGGAGTCCTAACTGGAGGATTTATCCTCAGTACCCCCTTAATGAATGTCTGAACTAGGGAGTGAGATGCCAATGGTCTCTGAAAGAAGACTGATAGAGCCGATATTTGCCCTTTGATGGTGCTAAGGGCTAAATTCATATCCACTCCTAACTGGCAAAAAGCAAGAATCCTACTTATTTCATATTTCTGAGGATTCCAACATCTGGATTCACACCAGGAAACGTATGCTCTCCAGACTCTCTGATAGATGAGTCTGGAGGCTGGCTTTCTAGCATTAATGAGCGTAGAAAGAGCCGGACCAGAGACCCCTCTCTTTTTCAAAATGTGGGTCTCAGCAGCCAGGCCGTCAACTTTAGCCTTTGTAAGGAAGGGTGGAATACTGGACCCTGTGACAGCAGGTCGTGTCGAAGTGGAAACTTCCAGGGCCTTCCTATCGCCATTTTTACAATCTCGGCGTACCAAGGCCTCCTGGGCCAGTTTGGGGCCACTAGGATTACTGGTATTCCCTCCTCCTTGATCCTGCGAAGCAGTCTTTGTAGAAGAGGGATCGGAGGGAATGCATAGATCAGTGAGAACTGATTCCATGGAGTTATTAGAGCGTCTGTATTATTAGAGCGTCTGTCCCGTAGGCTAGAGGATCTCTCGTTCTGGACACAAAGTTGTCCAATTTCTTGTTGAACCTGGCAGCTAGCAGGTCTACATCTGGGTTTCCCCATCTCAGACATATGGCCTGAAAGATCTCGGGGTGAAGAGACCACTCTCCTGGTAGCAGCTGCTGACGACTCAGGTAGTCTGCTTGCCAATTTTCTATCCCTGGAATGAAGATTGCAGAAAGGCAAGGTACATGCTCTTCTGCCCATGCCAGGATCCGGTTCACCTCTCTTTGGGCTGCCCGACTGCGGGTGCCTCCTTGGTGATTGATGTAAGCTACTGCAGTAGCATTGTCGGATTGAACCCGAACTGGGTAGCCCTGTAACCTGTATGTCCAGGTTTTGAGGGCTAGATATACCGCCCGGATCTCTAGCACATTGATGGGCAGGATCCCCTGAGTCTTGGCCCAGGTTCCCTGGGTAGAAGCCTCCTCGAATACTGCACCCCAGCCCGATAGGCTGGCATCCCTAGATACCACCTTCCAGGCCACTGGGAGGAAGGACTTTCCCTTCCGTAAATTCCTGGCTTCTAGCCACCAATCGAAGCTGTGGCGTACTTGTGAGGACAGGCGCATGGGTATATCCAGAGCTTGGCTCTTCCTGTTCCAGGAAGCTAAAATATTGCCTTGAAGTAGTCTCGAATGAAACTGGGCGTAAGGGACCGCCTCGAAGGAGGCTACCATCTTTCCCAATAGTCTCATGCAAAGGCGAATAGACGGCCTCTTGTTTGCTTTGACCTTGTGGATCAGGTCTTTCAGAGACTGTATCTTCGGTTCTGGCAGGTATACCCCGTTTTGGGCTGTATCTATGATCATGCCCAGGTACACTATCCTTCTTTGGGCCTGGAGAGAGGATTTTTGTAAATTTATAATCCATCCTAAATGCTCCAGGTATCCTACTGTAGTGTGTACAGCGTGACCCAATCCCTCCTTTGACTGATCTATTACTAGTAGATCGTCCAGATAGGCTGTTACCGCAATGCCCCGTGTTCTTAGGTTTGCTAACAGAGGAGCTAGCACCTTTGTGAATACTATGGGCGCGGTGGCTACACCAAACGGCAGAGCCACAAACTGAAAGTGGCGATCTTCTACCGCAAACCTTAGGAATCTTTGGTGAGCGGGGAGGATGGGTATGTGTAAATGTGCGTCCTTGATATCTATGGGCGCCATGAATTTTCCGCCCTTTAAAGTGGCGGCCACGGATCGGATCGTTTCCATTCGAAAATGGCGATCGTTCAGGAACCGATTTAGGGATTTTAGATCCAGGATGGGTCTGACATCTCCATTTGGCTTTGGAATCACAAAGAGGTTTGAGTAAAAACCTGCACCTCGCTCTTTTTGGGGTACGTCTGTAACTACCCCTTGAGCCATTAAGTGATTCAAACCTTTGAAGAAGGATTCTCTTTTTTGTGGATCCTTGGAGAGTCTTGAACCTCGGAATTGAGAAGGTGGGATCTCTCGAAATTCCAGTTTGTACCCTGAGGATATTGTGGATACTACCCAATTGTCCTGGATTTCTGACCCCCAAGTCGCTCAGAACTGATAAAGCCTTCCTCCCACTCGGCCGAGCGGGGGCGCCCCTTCACTGAGAGGCTTTGGGGGCTTGCTTATTAGCTCTTGCACCCCACGGCTTCTTGTTCTTCTGAGCTTGCCCCTTGGCTTTTGTGGGCGGCTAAAACAGGCCGCCGCCACTGGTTGGAGTCAGATTTCCCGGGAGCTGGGGAGAGAGAGCGTTTAAAACAAGATCTCTTGTTTTTCTTTCTCTCAGGTAAAAGTCGTTTTACCACTTGATATCTTCTGTATATATTTTTCTAAATCTTCCCCAAATAGGCGTTCGCCATGGTACGGGAACTTGCCAACAGCTTTTTGCATGGGGTTTCCGCTGACCAATGCTTAAGCCAAAGTACTCTGCGCATCTGTACCAGCTGGAGTGTAAGGCGTGATGCCTGTATGATAGAATCTCTCATGGCATCCACTGTGAAGCATAAGGCTTTAGGCAAATTTTCCCAATTTCTAGCCTGCTCTGAAGGCAGTTCCTTCAGCCCCTGCTTTACCTGTTGGCTGATGACCTGACACATACCGACTGCTGCTACTGCAGGTTGGGTAATTGAGCCGGCCAAAAGGAAGGAGGATTTCAACTTCCTCTCAGAAGGATCTTTTAAACCCTTGTACATTATCCACCGGACATGTCAGGTTTTTATTTACACAAGAAATAGCCGCAACTACCGCAGGCAGGCTCCATTTCTTTAAAACATTTTCCCCCATAGGATAAAGAATGTTAAACCTTTTTGGAGGTGAGAAACGCTTATCTGGATGTTGCCAGTTTGCGTATATTAGATCCTCTAGTAACTGATGAACCGGGAAGGAGCATGCACCTTGCAGGGATCTTAATGACCCTAGGGAGGAGACAGGTAATTCCGTTACCTCCGCAGAGGTTAACTTAAATGCACTGCTATAGCATTGTACCTGTGACCTTAAAATCTGGCTCCTCATCCTCTGCTGATGTAGCCTCCTCCTCCTCATCCTCCTCCCTCAGGTACTTCTGAAGGGAGGTCCAATACTGGAAGAGACCTGCTTCGCTTATTGTCCTTTTTAGAGGACTTAGCGATTAAGGTAGCAATTTTTTCCTCCAGATTATTTAGGGCAGCTGATAAAGTGTCCTCAGTGACATATACAGGCCCAGGCTTCACTGGGGAAGCCGCCATACCTGACAGAGGTAATGGCTCATCCTGTACAGGTGCATTTGGCAACACAGGAGAGGAAGGTACCGAGTCAGCACAGCTAGAGCCTCCTCTCAGGCGGTGGTGCTTTCTTATCTCTTTTTGTCCGTATTACTTCCCCTGGAAGGCTTACTGTTTAGACAAAATACAAGGTACCTAAATGCATATACTACCGTGTTCAGTTTAGCAAATACATTAAGTATGCAACTTTTAACACATAACTAATACCCAATCCAACCACATGGAGTCTTACGTCCCTGTATAGCTGCTGTGTTTCTCTGCCAGGAACAAGAGAACTAACGAGCTTGCTTGCTGCTGCAGTGCTTCTCACACTGACAGTCTTTTAAATTTGGCGCCGTTTCTGTGCCTGCGCGCGCCACGTGCCCGCGCACGCATTCGCCCCCCCCTCCGATAAAGCGCGCGCGGCCCTTAGCGCTATGGCGGTGGCCATAGTGAGAGAGGACTCTCATCAGCCCTTGTTCCCACTTACCTGCATCTGCAGGTGTCTGGTCGGCCACCGAAAGGAGGATCGGGGTGCCCCAGCAAGCTCAGCAGCGGAGGTGACGAGCAGTGTACTTCGCCGAAGCCGACACTGAACAGAGTGAGGTGAGTATATTCAGCTCTTTACTCCCCCCAGTGGTGGAAAAAAAGAAGACATCCATTTTTTGAAAAAGGTCCCAACCTAGTTATGGACCTTCTAATCTCACCTTATCCACGCCGCAGGTTTTTCTGCTGAAAGATTTCAGACAGATACCAAACTTCACCCTTCACGGTGGGCTATGTGTGCCAACCTTCAGGGATATGGGTTCCTATTTAAAGGATACCTCTCCCCTGGGCCTTGTACAAGACTCTTACCAGGACTTTATAGCGAAAGTGCTGGATCTTAGAGCCCAGTCCTCCGAAGAGAGACATTACAGGCGACGCCTCATGGATGAGGCCCGGATCCCATCCAGATTCAGCTCATTTGTAGGCGTCTTGGATGGATCCGAAAGCATAGCTCTTTTACCCCCAGAGGGTCTCTTTGGTAGAGCTTTCCTTTAGCACCTCCTAACGCGTCCAACACCTTTCGACACTGGCGAAAAAACTGAGGTACTTCCCTGATGGGAGGGGTTATATGGAGGGGAACTGTCTTCCATTGGTTGTGCCAGTGTCCAATCACCGCTGGTGACCCTTAACCCATTATGTAATGACTAGCTCTGTGTCCCGTGGTGTACGATAAAGAAAGGTCTTTTATATACATAACGACTTGTCGTTAGGAGCACCTTCCTAAATTGACAGGACTAATCTGTGTACCACATACTGTAGCCAGCCTGTGGGAGCCAGAATTATTGTTGGTTAGTAGGGGATCAAATACTTATTTTACTCACTGAACTGCAACTCAATTTATAACATTTGTATTGTGTTTTTTCTGGAATTTTGGTTGATATTCTGTTTCTATAATTTAAAATACACCTATGATAAAAATTAGAGACCCTTCATTTCTTTTGTAAGTGGACAAACTTACAAAATCTGAAGGGGATCAAATAATAATTTTCCCCACTGTGAATTTTGAAGAAGAGTGCCCTTGTGAGATCCCGAGGAAAGAACAAACAGGGAATCGGTTTATCTAATGGAAGCAGTAGCTTTTGGGAACACTCGAAAGCCCTGTACACACGATCGGACTTCCTATGGATTCAAATCCGATGGATTTTTCCATCGGAATTCCGATGAAGCTGACTTCCATCAGTCTTGCCTACACACCATCAGTCAAAAATCCAACCGTCCCAAATGCTGTGACGTAAAACACTCCGACGAGTCGAGAAAAATTAAGTTCAATGCTTCTGAGCATGCGTCGACTTGATTCTGAGCATGCGTGGGTTTTTTCTCCGACGGAGTTCCACACAGACGAAATTTGCTATCGTTTTTTTTCCATCAGGGAAAATTTAAAACATGTTCTATTTTTTCTCACCGATGGGAAAAAAACCGATGGGGCCCATACACGATCGGTTTGTCCGATGAAAAAAGTCCATCAGACTGTTTTCATCGGTAAAACCGATCGTGTGTACAGGGCATAGCAGCTCTGACTAGATCCAGGCAATGTAAAGAGACTTCCTTTGGATGCTTAGGAGCAGAGAACAGGGTTGGTAGAACAATGTCCTCATTGAGATGGAACACTGAAACCACCTTTGGATTTTTATAGGAAAGGGCCACTAGTTTAGAGACACGCTTGACAGATGTGATTGTTACCAAAAAGGCTACTTTGCTGGCAGGAAACTCCAAAGGAATATTCCTGAAGGGTTCATGCAGGGCAGAGAGAACCAAATTAAAAGTGGTTGTTAAGTCACATACTTCTACCCTTCTCTGTTTTATAAAGATCTAAAGTAGTGTGTGACAGTTTTAAAAAAAACTATAATCCTAAATACCTTTTCTCACACCGTCACTCTGCGGTCATGTGATCCGCCTCCGCTCTCCTTCCCCGATCTACGGAGAGCAGAGGGAGGGGCTGAGATTCCCCCTCTGACATCAGCTGGCCAACAGAAGGAGGTCACGTGACCGCAGAGCAAGAAGGTAATTAGGATTATAATTTAGAGAAAACTGACACATAGTACTTTAGATCTTCATAAAACAGAGAGGATACAAGTAATGGGATTTTGTATTGCTGCGGAAATAGCAGCAGGAAGAGAGGGGAGGAGATTCGCTCTCACTACACAGACTGACAGGGAGGGAGGGGGAGAGGGAGAAACTAGGGGATGACGCAGGCACGTAAACTGACCATGGTATCATAGATCAGCAGCCATGATTACTGTAGTCAGGTCACATAGGGAGACACAATAACGGGCAGGATCAAAGAGGTATTTTAGAACATAGAAAGGGACAAATCACACTGCAACAGCAATATGCTGTTATTCATGCCTTAAAGGAACAGGAGCTTTTTTTTATTTTTTTGTTTAGGTTTACAACCGCTTTGAGGTCTCAGGTAAGCGAAGGGTGCCGCAATGGGGGCCTAACATGAGAAAAAAACTTGAATAAAGGTTTTCACAAGGCATGCGGAGCCAAAGACCTTGGAAAAGGTCTTTGGATAAGGCTGATAACTGCCCTTTAAGGGTGCTATGAGCTAGATTCTGTTCAAGACCTTTTTACAGGAAAGCCAAAATGCGAGGCACAAAGTAATCTCTGGAACTGAACGGACTGTGCTCGCCCCAGGCAAAGTAATATTTTCAGGTATTAGAATAAATCTTCCTGGCCTTTCTTGTCTTTAGCAAGGTAGAAATCACAGACTTGGAAATCTCTTGATCCTTTAAGACCTGGGTTTTTATTAGTCATGCCATTTAAACCAGAGACTGAAGTAGGGTGTAAGGGCCTTGAGATAGCAGGTCTGGCCATGTCCAAGTATATCCATGTACCAAGGTCTTCTGGGCCAGTTCCATGCAGGTAGAATCGCAGTTTTTCCTCTCTGAAGCCCTGTACACACTGTCGGTTTTCCTGACGAGATTCCTGGCAAGCTTTTCTTGCAAAGCCGTGCATACAGACGGCCATTCAAAAGAACCGTGGTTCTTTTGAATGGCAAGAACGCAGTGACGTCATCGACTACGACGAGCATGCGCTCGTCACATTCGATGCCGTCGCCGCCATCTTGTATCACCCTACACTACCCTTGTAAGCTACCGCGCATGCGTCAAAGTCTCATCGAGCATGCGCGGGCTTACCTGGGGACAGGTAAGCATGTAGCCTCGTACACACGCACGGTTTTCTTGTTGGGAAACAGGCCGACGAGAATCCTGACGAGAAAATAGAGATTAGGTTCTCTATTTTTCTCGTCGAGATTCCCGGCAGTTTTCCAGACGAGAAACCATACACATGACCGGTTTTCTCGGCAAAAAGCTCTCCCAGCAGTCTTCTTGCCGAGAAAACCGGCCATGTGTACGAGGCTTTACTGAGCAGGAAGGCAGAATTCTCAGTGGAGGGAAGGCATAAATAAGGCAGAATCGAGACCAGGGTTTAGAGAATCCAAAGCCAAAGCTAGAGGATCCCTGGTTCTGGCTGTAAACAGAGGAAGCTTGTTGTTGTAGCTGAAGGCAAGCATGTCCACATCTTTGTCATATCAGACAATAAACCATAGAAATTACAGAGCAGTAAATTTGTGTCCACAAAAAAATCAGCTTTGTTTCCCTTAAGACAGTCAGGCTCTCTGCCCCCTTGATGACTTATATACAGTATGCCACTGTGGTGGCGTTGTATGACTACACCCGATTAGGGTGTCCTATAGTAGGAGGGTCCGGAGATGGAGGGCCAACCCGACTGCTCTGAGCTCCAAAATGTTGATCGGGAGTTTGGCTCTCTCTCTTGGCCATGTTCCTTAACCACTTGCTGACCGCCGCACACACTTTTACGTCAGCAGAATGGCACGGACAGGCAAATGGGCGCACATGTACGTCCCTTTAAATTTGCCGTCGCGTGGGCCCGTGCGCCCCTGCCGCGAGTTCCGTGACTGTGCCCGCGGGACCCGTGGACTCGATGTCCGCCGGTGTCCCGCGATCGTGTCACGGAGCTGCAGAACGGGGGGAACCCTGTTCTGCCTAGTGACAGGACACTGATCGTCTGCTCCCTGTAATCGGGAGCAGCAATCAGTGTCGTGTCACAGTAAGCCCAGCCCCCACACAGTTATGCCGCGTACACACGGTCAGAATTTCCGACAACAAATGTTCGATGTGAGCTTGTTGTCGGAAAATCTGACCGTGTGTATGCTCCATCGGACATTTGCTGTCGGAATTTCCGACAACAAATGTTTGAGAGTTTGAGAGCTGGTTCTCAAATTTTCCGACAACAAAACTTGTCGTAAATTCTGAGCGTGTGTACCCAATTCCGACGCACAAAATTCAACGCATGCTCGGAATCAAGCAGAAGCTATTGAACTTAATTTTTCTCGGCTCATCGTACGTTTTGTACGTCACCGAGTTCTTGACGTTCGCAATTTCCGACAACATTTGTGTGACCGTGTGTATGCAAGACAAGTTTGAGCCAACATCCGTCGGAAAAAAATCCACGGTTTTGTTGTCGGAATGTCCAATCGTCTGTACGCGACATTAGAATCACTCCCTAGGACACACTTAACCCCTTCCTAGTGGTTAACCCCCTTCCCTCCCATTGTCATTTACACAGTAATCAGTGCATTTTTATAGCACTGATCGCTGTATAAATGACAATGGTCCCAAAATAGTGTCAAAAGTGTCCGATGTGTCTGCCATAATGTCGCAGTCATGATAAAAAATCGCTGATCGCCGCCATTCCTTGTAAAAAAATAAAAAATTATTAATAAAAATGCCATAAAACTATCCCCTATTTTGTAGATGCTATAACTTTTGCACAAACCAATCAATAAACGCTTATTGCGATTTTTTTTACCAAAAATATGTAGAAGAATACGTATCGGCCTAAACCGAGGGGGAAAAAAACGTTTTTTTAAAATATATTTTTGGGGATATTTATTATTGCAAAAATTCAAAATTGTCGCTCTATTTTTGTTTATAGCTCAAAAAATAAAAGCCGCAGAGGTGATCAAATCCCACCAAAAGAAAGTTCTATTTGTGGGAAAAAAAGGATGTCAATTTTGTCTGGGAGCCACTTCGCATGACTGCGCAATTGTCAGTTAAAGCGACGCAGTGCCGAATCGCAAAAAATGTCCCGTCATTGGGCAGCCGAATCCTCTGGGTCTGAAGTGGTTAAACTGTCAAGGATTGAAAGACTCCTCTCCAGCCTGGCAGACTTGTGTCTGTTGTAAGAACTTTCCAGGCGTAGGGAAATAATTATTTTCCCACTGTTAGCTGTAAAGTGGTAATCCACCAAGACATGGAAATTCTTGTTTGGCTGGATAGGAGCATGGGTAAGGTAGAGGGAAAGAGCCTGATTTTTCCATGTTGATAGAATGTTTAGTTGGGGAGTTCTTGAGCAGGTGAACTGCTTTCAAGGAGGTGACCATTAGACCCAGCACACTCATGGCAAATGTCATTGAGGGATTTCATTTTGATACACCCCCCCGACTCCTAAGAGTGAGGGAGCCCCTTCTTTGTGAAGAGAGCTTTAAGGAAGGCTTGGTGGCCTTTGCGGGCCAAACCTTGTGGTAAAAGGAAGGACTGAACTTAGGTTTTGAAGTTGAAGTTGAAGTTTAGTTCATGCAGGTGCTCTGCATTTAGAGAAACTAGGAACCCCTGAGGAAGAGGGTTTTATTACCTTCCTCTTCAGAAGTAAAATCCATCCACCTGTGACCTCTTTGATGAATAGGTCAAGTGCCTCATTAAACAGATATCTTCCTTGGAAGGTCGTATGTGTGAGGCACCATTTACTGAAAGCTTTCGCTGTCCAAGCCTTTAGCCATGAGATTCTGCCAATATGAATGGAGATTAAAGCCATTCTGAATATATTTGTCCAGTGACGTATTCATGGCATCTAGACAAAAAAAGAAGAGCAGAAGGCAAATGTTGTAATTGTTCTGCAACAGCACAATCCTGGAATATAGGATTATGTTGGTTATTCATAGTCCAGTTAGCTGCAGTTTTACATCTAGAAATAGCAGCAAGAGATTTCTTCTGTAATTTCCTCCAACACTGCCTCTACATCCTCTTCATTCCCCTCCAATTCTGTGTCCTCTAGGACTGTCAAATCAGGGTCCAAATTCGGTTGAAAAACCAGAGTAGGAAAAGAGGCAGGGCATTTCTGAGCCCTGGACAAAGATGGCTGTATTAAGGCCGTAATCTGTCTGGGGAAATGTGATGTGAATGTGGAAAATTCTGCTTTTGCCAAGTAGGCCACTTGTTACTGGTCTGCAATAAAGCCAGAATCAGATGCTGAGACTAGTGTTAAAACAAGGTCCGGCTCTGGTGCAAGGGAGGCATTGTTACTGTATTCTAATGTTGTGTGTTGTGTGGGCCTTCACCAGAGGGAATGTACGCCTATTTTGATTTTGCTTCCTTTCGCTGGACTGTATAGAAAGTCCAGGTTTAGCCCAAAGGAGTCTTCAGGAACTGGATTTTAGTAATGGACCACAGCCCTGGACCAGAACCCTGTGACTAACTCAAGATGTTGCACCAATTGGCAAGGTGAACACTCCACGCAGGATCCAGTGCCCAAAACAAAATTACTATTTGTATGTTTGGGTATGGCTCCCAAGGTTTTAGAGAGGTTGTATCGATCTGCATTCACTGATTCTGTGTAGGCATTAGAAGTCAGTGAGGGTGGTTTGAAGAACTGGACGATTATAGAATAAATATAACTAATAAACTAGTAAAGCCGATTTCTCTGTGAAGGAGAAGAGGTCCATCACTTTCAGACACTAGCAAAAAACTGAGGACTTACAGAGTGGATGGGGGTTATAGGGGAGGCACCCCAGGGGGATGTGCCCTCAAAAGCTTGCCAGTATCTAATTACCTGAAGGTATGACCCTATAACCCATGGTGTAAATAAGTTCTGTACTGTACAATTAAGATAAAACCGGCCATACATAATCTGAAATTTGTCCGGTTCAGCAGGATTGTGTGCAACCAGCCTGCAACACTAATCATTGTGTTCTGCCAGCAGGGATGGTTCCCCACACTCCCCGTTGGCAGAACACAATAACACTCCCCGATGGCAGAACACAATAGCGCTGTGGGAGGGATTCAAGCAATCAAGCAATTTTCCTCCCTTCCTCCGTGGTTGAGGGAAAGAAAATTGCATAATCTATGGCCTGCTGAACACATTTACCATATTCAACAAAGGAAAGCACAATGTGCAGAATTTCTCTGCAGTCAGCCATACGTTATCTCATAAATCAACCACCTAAATTAATTTGACAAACATTTGTTGCAAGCATAACACCAGTATGTAAGCTGAATGTATGAGCTGGTGATCAACCTTTATCTTCTAGTGCCCTATTTTACACCACCATCACTGCCAGTGTGCCTTTTCTAATATGTGGGCTCATTCATAAAGACAAGCCAAATAATTGTGGAAGAGTCATGCAGAAATTGCCCAGAGCACCTCGATAATGGGAGATGCTGACAGAAATGAAATCTCCTTATAAACAAACAAAATAGAGAAGTAGCAGTTCTAGCCCTATAAATTGGCTCTGGTGCTATGCCTGAGAATCTGCAAGCCATTTCACAACTTACATTTCTTTCTATTCATTAACTTTACAAACAGTAACAGAAAAGGGGAATAAAAAGAAAAAAAAAGACTTAAAATGGAATAAAAAATTGCATTCTGGATTTTCTTTCAGGACAAGACAGTTGTACAAGGATGCAGGAAAAACTCTCCTTCAGTTGAAGTGAACCAGTGAAGGCATCACAAAGTGTGCCAGTTATTAGATTTTTTTCCCTGAGATAGAAGCACTCGGCTGACTTTTAAGAGGAGAAGAAAAGCAGATCTTTGTTGTGTGACAAAATGCTGAAAACACACAGAAAGCTGGCAGCACCGGCCAGCATGCGGTCCCAATTACTGCAGCACACTGATAAATACTGCAGCCAATTATTTCCTCAGCACAGAGAATCATTAGAACTCTGCCATCCCCAGCAACTCACTACCTTGTCTCCTTATTGACAGGCTGGACAAAAGTAGGGCAAGGCCAACTCAGAGAATCATAGGCAGGGTGGCAGCTATCTTGGCATGGAGACCCTATTTATAGGAGGCTAGTACAGGTTGTCTCAAACAAACCTTCCACCTTCTTCATCTTTTTTTTTTAAAGTGGAAGTAAACCCTCCTATCGTTTTCAGCCAAGGAAGCTGCCATTTTGACCTCTGTTTAATCTTCAACTGCCATGATGCTGCACATGTGACCAGTTATGACACCAGCCATGACACCAGCCATTGGATGGTTTGACAGTTTGGTTGAGAGCACAACCAATGTGGCAGTTAGCATTTCCGGCATGCCGGGAATTTTAACTGTTTTTTTAAACTGTTAAATCAATGGGTTTACTTCCGCTTTAACAGGTTAGCACTTCCTTCATCTTTGACAAGGAAGATTCCACAAATATAACTAATAAATATTGTAATAACAATAGATGGATCCATTGTGAAAAATACATTTACTAAAATCTGATAAGCACTGTGAGACACTGAACTGCCAATCAAAATAACAAAAAATTGTAGCGCTAAAAATGTGAATCAACAAATGAATGAATAACCCTTATGAACAAAGAAAAAAATGAAAATCCCAATGTAAATGTCAATAGTTCATCATAATGACAAAACTGCCAATCACAGTGAATCTATCCTGTACTGCTAGGAAATGTGTGATGTAAAGAGACATTTGTATCAAGTGAATGGAACAGAAATGCCTAATTGCACTGACCCTACTATTTGTACTGTATAACTAAAGGCAACACTTTTCTTTTTTTTTAGTTTAGAATAGAGTGGAGAGGGATTAGAATGCTTGTCAGCTGTTATTGCTGTCTGTGCTCCAATAAAAAGGAGTTCCAGTCTTTTTTCAGTTTATTGAAAGTCAGTAGCTACAAAAAGTGTGGCTGCTGACTTTTAATAAACAGACACTCACCTGTCCCACGGTCCAGCGATGCGGGCGCCCAAAACCTCACTCCTCTCCCCCTCTTCTCCACTGCGCCATCATTGCAACTGTGGGCGCACGGCTGTGACAGCTTGTGGCTTTACAGTCGGGCAGGCACTGCGCATGCGCGAGTCGCGCTGCGCTCTCCTAGTAGTCAGACAACCTTCTGGGACCTGTGACATGTCCCTGAGGATTGCAGAGAGGGGGGGGCCGCCTAGGGGGAGAGGAGGAGTCGCCTAGGTGGCCAAACGACGGGAGGAGGAAGTGGGACAGGAAGTACCTGTTAAAACCAGGTACCCACTCCCCCCCCCAAAAAAAAATGACATGCCAATGTAAGGGGGCGAGGAGTGCTTAGAGCGGAAGTTCCACTTTTGGGTGGAACTCCATTTTAAGGAGATTCACCCTCTCTATTAGTCCTGTTTACGATTATCATTGAAATTCAAAATGCCGGGAATAGAAAATCCCAAATTTTGGGTTGTCCCCAGAACAGTAAGAGAGGGGAAATCTGGAAATCTTACAGTGGGGACACTAGTTCTGATGATATGAAAGAGGGGGGGGGGTTTCCTCAAAGGAGTTGTAAAGTCTCAGGGTTTTCACCTTAATGCGTTCTATGCATTAAGGTGAAAAACCTTCTGTGCTTCAGATGCCCCCCCAGAGCCCCCCTTTTTCTTACCTGAACCTGATCGCTCTAGGGAGGAGCACGAGCCCAGTCGCTGTTTTGGGTCCTCATTGGATAGATTGATAGCAGCAAGAGCCATTGGCTTCCGCTGCTGTCAATCAAATTTAATGACACGGGAACCGGGGGCAGGGCCGAGTCCTGCAGTCTATGTCAATGGACGCAGCAGCAGGACTCGGGAGCACGCCTGCAAGGGTGGTGCCCCCATGGAAAGCGTCTCTCTGTAGGGGCACTTGCCAAAGCGGAGGGGCCAGGAGCGCCGCCGGGGGACCCCAGAAAAAGGAGGATCGGGGCCGGTCTGTGCAAAACCCTTGCACAGAGCAGTTAAGTATGACAAGCTTGCTATTTAAAAAGAAAAAAAGAAACAAACCTTTACAATCACTTTATCTTGCAGGGATTTTCTCTTATTTCCTGGTTAGCTATGGGACAAGACGTGAAAAAAGTTTCTGCAATGGGACACAGATGGCAAAAAAATAAAATAAATTGACAGGGGTTACAACCCTCCCCTAGATTGTCAAGGTAGATTGTCATTCTGTCAGAAGGGATGACATTGATCCTGTGACACAGTTAACCTTTTGATCATCCCTGATGTTAACCCCTTCCCAGCCAGTGTCATTAGTACAGTGACAGTGCATATTTTTTAGCACAAATTACTGTATAAGGGTCACTGGTCCCCAAAAAGTGTCAAAAGTGTCAGTTAGGTGTCCAATTTGTCCACCGTAATATCGCAGTCCCGCTATAAACCGCTGATGGCCGCTATTACTAGTAAAGAAAAAAAATATCCCATAGTTTGCAGATGCTGTTGTAACTGTTGCGCAAACCAATCAATATACGCTTATTGTTTTTTTGTTTACCAAAAACATGTAGCAGAATATATATTGGGCTAAATTGATGAAGAAATTAGATTTACATTTTTTTTATTGGGTATGTTTTATAGCAAAAAGTAAAAAATATTGTTTTGTTTTTTTTTCTAAATTTTTGGTCTTTTTTGTTTATAGTGCAAAATAAACAAATAAATCGCAGAGGTGATCAAATACCACCAAAAGATAGCTCTATTTGTGGGAAAAAAAGGAAAAAATGTTTATTTGGGTACAGTGTCGCACGACCGTGCAATTGTCAGGTAATGCACCGCCGTATCGCAAAAAATGGCCTGGTCAGAAGGGGGGGGGGGGTAACTTTAAATGCAGCAGTTACAATATTTATTAAGACAGGTAACAAAAAAGGTACAAAAAAGTAGAAAGCATTCCTCTGCATTAATTTTTTTTCATTTATCCATATCATTTTTATCAATAATTATTATTGCAACAATTTTCCAGACAGGCTTATTTTTAAAACAAGTACAGGGATGTTCAATAATGTCTGAAATATCTGAGATGAATGGAAATTTGTGTAATGGTGTAATAGTGATAAATTGTCTACAGCACAGGGAAATATGGCTATTGGTTGAGTTGAGTTGAGAGGTATCTTAATATAGCGCGGTCTTACCCCGAAGGGTCCCGACGCACGTAGCAGAGTTCCTGGGAAAAGAGGACCCAGGAACCAAGAGCAGCACAGAAAGGGTGGAAGAAAGAGCCTACGCAGGAAAGGCTTGCGTGAAAAGCCAAGTCTTCAGTAACCCGCGGAAGACCAGGATAGTAGGGGCCTCCTGGAGCTCGACAGGGAGGCTATTCCATAATATGGCACCCTGGTGGGAGAAGGCCCGACCACCACGCCGGATCTTCTTGGGCAACGAGATGTAGAGGAGATCTCTGCCGGTAGATCTGAGAGATCTGGCAAGAGCTTGTTTATGAAAACGAGAGCAGGGATAGCTTGGAGCCAGGCCTCTCATAATCTTAAACATGATACATCCTGCCTTAAATAAGGTGCGATAGTGGACCGGCAGCCAATGCAAGGCGCAGAGGACAGGGGTGATATGATCTTTCAATGGGACATCCATGAGTAACCTTTCCACAGCATTTTGAATAAGTTGAAGCTTCTACACTAACATCTTTGGCAATCCCAGATAAAGAGAGTTGCAGTAGTCTAGTCTATTGGTGTTGTTGAAGCTGCACTGCCTTTACGCATTTCAATGCCTCTGGAGATTTAAACCTCCTGTTGCTTTTTGTTTCCTCCTGCAAGTCAAACTAAATACCAAATTTCCAAAAGTTGTTTGTGTACCTTTTAAAACAAAACTCATGAAAAAGTATCCGATTTAAATTAAAATATCAAATTTTCAGCACCAGGCAAGCAAAAATTGCCAGATTAAGGGTTTTTTGCTCTCCATCTTCTCCAAAATCTTGCTATCTCCTCCCCGGTCTGATCTATTTCACTCTGGTCCTCTCCCTCTATCTGGCCTGCTTACTATGCCCTAGTACTCTCTGACTCTCCCCTAGCTAACCCATCAAATCCTGTGCTGATCACCTTTTCTGCATCTTTCCTGGCCCGCCTTGCATGCGTCCTAGCCTCCACCCTGGTCATACACCCATCTGCTTCCTGGCCCACTCTTTGCTTCCCTCATGGTCCCCCCCCCCCCCACACTCTCTATATCTCTCCTGGTCCTCTCTTTCTGTCCTTACTGGCCTTCTGCCTCCCTCTTGGCTCACACCCTGCCTCCATCTTGGTCATCTCCTTCTGCCCTAGCTGGCCAGCTCTCTCCCTGATTTCCTCCTAGTCATCTTCATTCATTCCTTCTGATTCTCGCTCTGTTTTGCTGTACTTCCTGGCCTGAGCTGGTCTTCTGCTTCTGTCCTAGTCCATGCCTGGCTCCCTTTCTGTGTTGTTCCTCTTTCCTACCTGGTTCACTCCCTACCACCTAGCACTCACCCTGCCTCCTTCCCGGTTTATTTAGGTCTCCTGATTCTCTCTCTCTGCACTGCTTAGCCCTCTGTCTCCCTTCTGGCCTACACCCTGTCTCCCTCTAGGATCTCTCCCTCTGTCTTACCTAAACCACTACCTCGTAGTATGCTGTCTGTCGTATATCCCAGCCCTTTCCCTAACTCTCTCCTGATGCACTCCTTCTGTACATTCCAGCCCTCTCCCTTCCTCCTTCCAGGCTCTGGGAGATGAAAACCTATATATTGTTTGGACTCTATTTCCTCCATACCAAACTTTCTCTGTTCATTAAATCAACATATTTTATTTGCAGTGTAATTAGCAATACGAAGCTGAGAAAATTATTTTTCAGATGACAGGAAAGAAAATGATTAGTTCAGTAGAAAATGTATGGTAATCACCAGACTCTTGAAGAGAACATTGAAATGAACAAACCATCCATGATATACGCAGTTTCCAATTAAGAAGCAGCGGAAAAGGCATTCTGTAAAATCTGAGAGTGTCCAATACTTGCTTTACAGCGGAATTTTACAATCAGGCACCACAGCTTTTTAAAGACCTTCCTCAGAAAACAGCTTGCAATCAAGAGTTTTCTGGTTATTTTTTAATCTAAAGAGTTCTGAGAGTGCAAGGACATCAGACACAAGTGCAGAAAATTAGCTTTTTCTATTCTGTAACTAAGAGAAAGACACAAGCAACTCTGGAAAATTTAATTTTCAGATCTTTCAAACGTAGAAATTTATAAAAAAAAAAAATATGGCCCATGCACTCAAAAATGGAAACACGCATTTGCTACTTCTGGAGTCACTGATTGCGATCTTTAACCTGGAAATACAAAGCATTTCTTTTGGAGAAAGAACCAAAACCCGACAGCTTAAAAACGCACTTCTACCTGTGGAGACACCAACTCCAAACAGCCAGTCTGAGAATGCAGGGCTCTGATGACACAGACTGATATTGAAGAATAATGGAAGAGGTAAAAAAACTTTTATTCTGAGGCCAGGAAACTGTAAGGGACATGAGAAATGTGGGCAACTCATTAGCAGAATTTGAAAAAAAGTTATTTGAAAAAGATCATACCACTAGCGGATCCCATTTGCAGAAAACCCCATCCACCTGACGTACTTGTTAGTGTTGAAGCAATTGAATTAACACTGCAAAAAAAAAAAAAGGATCACTCCTATACACAGCCAAAATAAGGTATAGATCAATATATCTATGGAATAAAAAATAGGATTTTTATAACAGCTTACCTGTAAAATCCTTTTCTTGGAGTACATCACGGGACACAGAGCGGCATAGTCATTACTATGTGGGTTATATAGTTTACCTTCAGGTGCTGGCACTGGCAACTTCCAAACCGGAAGTACCCTCCCCTATATAAGCCCCTCCCATCCGGGAGCGCCTCAGTTTTGTAGCAAAGCAATAAGTGTCCCCAAAAGAGGGGTGGGAGCTCTGTGTCCCGTGATGTACTCCAAGAAAAGGATTTTACAGGTAAGCTGTTATAAAAATCCTATTTTCTTTCTCGTACATCACGGGACACAGAGCGGCATAGTCATTACTATGTGGGATGTCCTAAAGCAATGCCCAATGAGGGGGGGGATACACCATACATAAGCTGAGTGCTATCAGACATGAGGATCTTTTGCGGCCTGCAACACACTGCGCCCAAAGGCGACATCCTCCTGACTTCTAACGTCCACCTGGTAGAACCTAGTAAACGTGTGTACTGAAGACCATGTTGCGGCCTTACAGATTTGAGCCAGGGAGGCCTGGTGATGCACTGCCCATGAAGTTCCAACTGCTCTCGTGGAGTGCGCCCTAACTTTGAACGGAGGCGGTCTCCTTCTCAAGCCATAGGCTTGCATAATGACCTGTCGAATCCACTTGGCTAACGTAGATTTTGACGCTGCCTGACCCTTTCTGGGGCCTTCCGGCAGAATAAACAAAGTATCCATTCTGCGAATCTGAGCAGTGGCTTTTAGATAAGCTTTAACTGCTCTTACAACATCCAAAAAATGTAATAATTTTTCTTCTACTGAACTAGGTTTGGGGAAAAAAGAAGGAAGAACCACATCTTGGTTCAAATGAAACCTCGATACCACCTTAGGAAGAAAGGCTGGATGAGGACGTAACACTACTCTGTCCTTATGGATAACCAGATATCGCTCCCTACAGGACATAGCGGCTAATTCCGACACTCTTTTAGCCGAACAAATGGCTACTAGAAAAATCAATTTCCTGGTGAGAAGAACCAGGGAAATATGCTGTAATGGTTCAAATGGTTGTTTCTGTAGAACCGACAGAACCAGGTTTAAGTCCCATGGACATATGGGAATATTAACCGGAGGGCTAATACGCATCACTCCTTGTATAAAGGCTTTGACTAGTGAATGCGAAGCCAAGGGCCTCTGAAAAAATATTGACAAGGCCGAAATCTGACCCTTGATAGTACTCAAGGCAAGCTTCCTATCTACAGCCCACTGTAGGAAGTCCAGAATCCTACCTATTACGTACTTACGTGGATGCCATTTCTTGGCCTCACACCAGGCGATGTACGCCTTCCAGATTCTATAGTAGATCTGCCTGGATACCGGCTTCCTGGCATTGATCATGGTAGATACCACAGGATTAGAGAGACCTCTCTTTTTTAGAATGTGGGCTTCAATAGCCAGGCCGTCAAACCTAGGGCTGGTAAGGAAGGGTGGTATATCGGTCCTTGCGAAAACAGGTCCGGACGATGTGGGAGGATCCAAGGACTCCCCACAGACATTTTTACAATCTCCGCGTACCATGCTCTTCGGGGCCACGCTGGAGCCACCAGAATCACTGGTTTCTTTTCTACCCTGATTCTGCGGAGTAATCGAGGTAACAATTGTGGCGGTGGGAATGCATATATCAGCTTGAACTGATCCCAAGGGAACACTAGGGCATCCGAGCCGCAAGCTAGGGGATCCCTTGTCCAAGAGACAAACCTGTCCACCTTTGCGTTGAATCTGGATGCTAGCAGATCTACATCTGGTGTTCCCCACCGCTGACATATTGTCCGGAAAACCTCGGGGAACCAACCACCAACGGAGGCTTTTGCGAACGGAAGGGGACAAGGACATTGGTAAGTCTAGGGCCTGAACTCTTTTGTTCCAGGCTGACAGTATAGCTCTTTGCAAATTCCTTGAATGGAATTGACCGTAGGGTACTGCTTCGAATGATGCCACCATTTTTCCCAGCAGCCTCATGCACAGGCGTATGGATGGCTGTCTTTTTGTACCCACTAGGTGGATCAAATCTCTCAAAGACGACACCTTTTCTTGAGGCTCGTACATCACGGGACACAGAGCGACATAGTCATTACTAATGGGTTATATAGATACCTTCAGGTGCTGGCACTGGCAACTTCCAAAACCGGAAGTACCCTCCCCTATATAAGCCCCTCCCATCCGGGAGCACCTCAGTTTTTTGCCAGTGTCTAAGGTGTTGGCCAAGAAGTAACATGTGTTTTTCACTGAGCTTGCGTACAGGTTCTTTTGGGCCTCAGTAAGCTATTCCGGATCCGACCAAAAAAGCTTCATAGCTAAACGGTCGGTACCCGGGCCTTGCAGAGAAGAGCAAGGTTTTGCCTGTAATGCCTCTCTTAGGAGGGCTGGACCCTGGGATCCAGAGCTCTGGTCATACCCACGACCAAGATGTTTTCTGTGCAGGGTGCTATACAGGTCCAGGGGAGTGGAATCCTTGGGAACCCGGTCCCTGAAGGTTTGATTACAATGCCTGCCGTGATAGGTGAAGTTTGGGCTTCTGTGGACCAAACAGAGTCCTGCCTCGAGGAAAAGGTAAGTGGGGGCCCTCGGGAACTTGGTTCTATTTGAGGGACCCCCAAGCCTATTTTGTCTTTCTGCCTGTTACCTAAGGTATTCCCGCTAATATTCTGTGTATGCCTGTTACTACTGAGAAAATGTAAAAAAAAATTAATAGTAGGCAAGGGAAAAAAAAAAAAAAAAAATGTAAGACCGCGGTACCTGTGTTAGACACTAGAGGCCGCTATGGTTCTTTTTCTTGTAGTGTGGATTTTTTTCTTCCAGAATCAAATCCAGGCAGTTGGTATGTTCTCTGCTGGGAAGCTGTCTCCTCTGCCCTGTTGCTGCGCTCATCCATCCCTGGGCCCTGCGGCAAAGGGACCCTGGCTCCCATCTAGCTCCTTATTGTTTTCAAAAAAGGCGCCAAAGGCGCGCGTGCGCGTGCACGCGCCTCTATATATAGAGGCGATCTGGAAAAAGGGGCGGAGCGGGTGGATGACGCTCAGGTGTGCGCCGCGGCGCTACTGCGCATGTGCGGGCGTCCAGCGTGTTTTAAAGCACATTATAGCTGGCTATTGAAGTGCACAGACAGAGCTAGCAACAGTATAAAGGCACACAGAGGCGGTTGATGCAGGCATCCCCTAGAAAGGCACTTTAGTAGACACCAACTGTGATATAGCAGCAATTGTGCTAGACTATTCTCAGTAAAAGTGGTGTATTACGGCTGGAATACCTCAGCTTTAGAAGCTCCGGAACTGAATCTTCCAGGAAGCGAAGGGGGTCTCATCGGGCTCTGAGGATCTTGGGCATGCTTCTGCTGCACCAGTCTCCCCTGAAGTTCAGAGGTAAGTGACCGTAGAGACCCCGCAGGGGTACTTGGTACTGTGGCTGTCCTCAGTTCACCTGCTCCTGTGTATGTAACAGAGGAGGTTTTTTTCCTCAGCTCTGGGAGGATTAGAGAGAGATTGTCAACATTGATCGCTGCTTCCCTGTCAGGGAAAGCACGCCCGATCTCCGTCTCCTCCTTCAGAGTGCCTGTTAGCAGAGCAACAGTCCCATACAGGGATCGACCTGCCTGAAGGGGATCAGGATAAGGTTGATTCTGTTATAGAGGAATCAACAGTGGGGGAACCTTTTCTCAGCATCTCAAGCTGAAAGATTATGGGTTCAGTCTCTGACTAACATGGTCCGATCAGCATTTAAAAATGCACCTTGCGGAACCATCAACCACTACTGTATCCTCGTTGGGGTCGCTAGAAGCCCCCAGACTGTCTGTTCTTTTCCACTTCACCCTTTACTGAAAGGGCTCATTTACCAGGATTGGGAACGTCCTGAGAAAATATTTATTCCCCCAAGAGATTTCCGGTGGTCTATCCCATGGAGGATAAGTTAATCAAAAAATGGAAGGTCCCTACAGTGGACACAGCCATCTCTTGTATGTATAAATCACTGACATATCCAATGGATAATGTCCAAATGTTCAAGAACCCAATAGATAAAAGATTGGAGTCCTTATGAAAGTCTGCTTCTTTTTACAGCAGGCTTGGTGACACAACCAGCAGTGAGGTCTGCTAAGCAGTGAAGGATCAGTTGAAACAGGTCTTGAGGGACTTGACAGATCAGCAGGCCTTGCCCTAGCTGATCTACCTAGAGCCTTAGGCTTTGCGGTTGACGCCATAAAGGATTCAGTCCATCAGGCCTCCCGCCTTACGCTGTCTATAGTACATATGCGTAGGCTTCTATGGCTCAAAAACTGGTCTGCTGAAGCTCCCTGTAAAGAATGTCTGGTTAGCGTCCCATTTCATGGTGAACGCTTATTCAGGGAAAACCTGGACAAATATATCCAGAAAATTTCCAGCGGTAAAAATACGCTCTTGCCGGTTAAAAACAGCAGGCCTTGCCCTAGCTGATCTACCTAGAGCCTTAGGCTTTGCGGTTGACGCCATAAAGGATTCAGTCCATCAGGCCTCCCGCCTTACGCTGTCTATAGTACATATGCGTAGGCTTCTATGGCTCAAAAACTGGTCTGCTGAAGCTCCCTGTAAAGAATGGCTGGTTAGCGTCCCATTTCATGGTGAATGCTTATTCAGGGAAAACCTGGACAAATATATCCAGAAAATTTCCAGCGGTAAAAATACGCTCTTGCCGGTTAAAAACAGAGTTAGAGGTCCCTCTTTAAGAGGCCTGCTTCTCCAGTCCCTGGGGCATCGGCTGTGTAACAGTTCCGACGGCCTCCTCGGTCAATTCCCGGGGGTAAAAAAAAAAAAAAAAACAGGGACAATAGCAGGGTAATGAGAAACCCTGGGTCAGGGGAGGTACAAAACCTCCCCCAAAGTTAAATTCATTGAAGGGTTGCCCCCACTCAGTCGGGTGGGGGGAGGACTCCAGTTGTTCGCAAGAGACCTGGCGGGACACGATCAAGACAGATAGGTGCTCTCCGCAGTATGTTTGGGATACAGTTTGGAGTTAAAAGACTCTCCTCCTTCCCATTTTTGAGGTCAAACGTGCCAAGGGATCCCCGGAAGAGAGAGTCCCTCCTGTTGGCACTAGAACAACTATTGCTCCAAGGAGTAATTATGGAGGTTCCCCTGGAAGAATGAGGGTTCGGGTTTTACTCAAACCTCTTTACAGTCCCGAAGCAAACGCGGACGGGAGGCCCATATTAATTCTAAAAGGGCTATACAAATTCCTGTATATCAGGACTTTCCGATGGAGTCGATCCGATCGGTGGCCACTGCCCTACAAGGGGAGGATTGGTTAGCCGCGATCGACATCAAAGATGCTTATTTGCACATTCCCATCTTTCCAGTCCACCAAAAATTTCTACGCTTTGCAGTAGAAGGGCGCCATTTTCAGTTCAGAGCCTTACCCTTCGGTTTGGCCACAGCACCACGAGTGTTTACAAAAATTCTGGCCCTTTATTGGCCAATCTAAGAACACAAGGTGTAATGATAATGGCATATCTAGATGACTTGTTGCTGATAGACCACTCAGTGAAAAAACTAGACGTGGTCGTTCACAAGACAATCAAGTATCTGGAATCTCACGGTTGGATTATCAACCGAGACAAGTCAGCCCTAAAAACCAGTCAAAAGTCTGGAATACTTGGGGCTAAGGTTGGATTCAGGCCAGAGAAAAATATTCTTGCCTCGAGGAAAGGTGTTGTCTTTGAAAGATTTGATCCACTTAGTGGGTACAAAAAAGACAGCCGTCCATACGCCTGTGCATGAGGCTGCTGGGAAAAATGGTGGCATCATTCGAAGCAGTACCCTACGGTCAATTCCATTCAAGGAATTTGCAAGGGGCCATACTGTCAGCCTGGAACAAAAAAGTTCAGGCCCTAGACTTACAATGTCCTTGTCCCCTTCCGTTCGCAAGAGCCTCCGTTGGTGGTTGGTTCCCCAGAATCTGGAAAAAGGGAAATCCTTCAGTCCGATTTCTTGGAAGGTGGTAACTACAGATGCCAGCCTTATAGGCTGGGGAGCAGTACTGGAGCAATAGTCTCTCCAGGGCAGATGGTCGGATGCAGAAAAGGCCCTGCCCATCAATCTCTTAGAGATACGAGCAGCCCGGTATGCCCTAGTAGCATGGACATCCAAACTCCAAGGGTCCCCTGTCAGAATTCAATCAGACAATGCCACAGCAGTGGCATATATCAATCATCAGGGGGGCACCAGGAGTCGTGCAGCCCAGAGGGAAG
The DNA here is from genome assembly GCA_029206835.1 of Rana muscosa. Lineage (NCBI taxonomy): Eukaryota > Metazoa > Chordata > Amphibia > Anura > Ranidae > Rana > Rana muscosa. The sequence continues at coordinate 188,284,516 of CM055125.1, read as the reverse complement.
TAAATTACATCCTGAAATGGGCAGAAAGATATGTCCCAGCCATATCTGCGGTATTCATTCCAGGAGTGGAGAATTGGAAGGCAGACTTTCTAAGTCGCCAGCAATTATGCCCAGAAGAAGGGTTCCTTCACCCCGAGGTTTTCTGGACAATATGTCAGCGGTGGGGAACATCGGATGTAGATCTTCTAGCATCCAGATTCAACGCAAAGGTGGACAGGTTTGTCTCTCAGACAAGGGATCCCCTAGCTTGCGGCTCGGATGCCCTAGTGTTCCCTTGGGATCAGTTCAAGCTGATATATGCATTCACACCGCCACAATGGTTACCTCGATTACTCCGCAGAATCAGGGTAGAAAAGAAACCAGTGATTCTGGTGGCTCCAGCGTGGCCCCAAAGAGCGTGGTACGCGGAGATTGTAAAATGTCAGTGGGGAGTCCTTGGACTCTCCCACGTCGTCCGGACCTGCTTTCGCAAGGACCGATATACCACCCTTCCTTACCAGCCCTAGGTTTGACGGCCTGGCTATTGAAGCCCACATTCTAAAAAAGAGAGGGCTCTCTAATGCTGTGGTATCTACCATGATCAATGCCAGGAAGCCGGTATCCAGGCAGATCTACTATAGAATCTGGAAGGCGTACATCGCGTGGTGTGAGGCCAAGAAATGGCATCCACATAAGTACGTAATAGGTAGGATTCTGGACTTCCTACAATGGGCTGTAGATGGGAAGCTTGCCTTGAGTACTATCAAGGGTCAGATTTCGGCCTTGTCAATATTTTTTCAAAGGCCCTTGGCTTCGCATTCACTAGTCAAAGCCTTTATACAAGGAGTGATGCGTATTAGTCCTCCGGTTAATATTCCCATATGTCCATGGGATCTAAACTTGGTTCTGTCGGTTCTACAGAAACAACCATTTGAACCATTACAGCATATTTCTTTGGTTCTTCTCACCAGGAAATTGATTTTTCTAGTAGCCATTTGTTCGGCTAAAAGAGTGTCGGAATTAGCAGCTATGTCCTGTAAGGAGCCATATCTGGTTATCCATAAGGATAGAGTAGTGTTACGCCCTCATCCAGCCTTTCTTCCTAAGGTGGTATCGAGGTTTCATTTGAACCAAGATGTGGTTCTTCCTTCTTTTTTCCCCAAACCTACTTCGGTAGAGGAAAAGTTATTGCATTCTTTGGATGTAGTAAGAGCAGTTAAAGCTTATCTAAAAGCCACTGCTCAGATTCGCAGAACGGATACTTTGTTTATTCTGCCGGAAGGCCCCAGAAGGGGTCAGGCAGCGTCAAAATCTACTTTAGCCAAGTGGATTCGAAAGGTCATAATGCAAGCCTATGGCTTGAGAAGGAGACCGCCTCCGTTCAAAGTTAGAGCGCACTCCACGAGAGCAGTTGGAACTTCATGGGCAGTGCATCACCAGGCCTCCCTGGCTCAAATCTGTAAGGCCGCAACATGGTCTTCAGTACACACGTTTACTAGGTTCTACCAGGTGGACGTTAGAAGTCAGGAGGATGTCGCCTTTGGGCGCAGTGTGTTGCAGGCCGCAAAAGATCCTCATGTCTGATAGCGCTCAGCTTATGTATGGTGTATCCCCCCCTCGTTGGGCATTGCTTTAGGACATCCCATTAGTAATGACTATGTCGCTCTGTGTCCCGTGATGTACGAGAAAGAAAATAGGATTTTTATAACAGCTTACCTGTAAAATCCTTTTCTTGGAGTACATCACGGGACACAGAACTCCCACCCCTCTTTAGGGACACTTATTGCTTTGCTACAAAACTGAGGTGCTCCCAGATGGGAGGGGCTTATATAGGGGAGGGTACTTCCGGTTTTGGAAGTTGCCAGTGCCAGCACCTGAAGGTATCTATATAACCCATTAGTAATGACTATGTCGCTCTGTGTCCCGTGATGTACTCCAAGAAAAGGATTTTACAGGTAAGCTGTTATAAAAATCCTATTTTTCTCTGGTCTGAATCCAGACTTAGCCCCAAGTATTCCAGACTTTTGACTGGTTTTAGGGCTGACTTGTCTCGGTTGATAATCCAACCGTGATATTCCAGATACTCGATTGTCTCGTGAACAACCACTTCTAGTTTTTCCACTGAGTGGTCTATCAGCAACAAGTCGTCTAGATATGCCATTATCGTTACACCTCGTGTTCTTAGATTGGCCAATAATGGGGCCAGAATTTTTGTGAACACTCGAGGTGCTGTGGCCAGACCGAAGGGTAAGGCTCTGAACTGAAAATGGCGCCCTTCTACTGCAAAGCGTAGAAATTTTTGGTGGACTGGAAAGATGGGAATGTGCAAATAAGCATCTTTGATGTCGATCGAGGCTAACCATTCCTCCCCTTGTAGGGCAGTGGCCACCGATCGGATCGACTCCATCCGGAAAGTCCTGATATGTAGGAATTTGTTTAGCCCTTTTAGATTTAATATGGGCCTCACGTCCCCGTTTGGCTTCGGGACTGTAAAGAGGTTTGAGTAAAACCCGAACCCCCATTCTTCCAGGGGAACCTCTATAATTACTGCTTGGAGCAATAATTGTTCTAGTGCCAACAGGAGGGATCCTCTCTTCTGGGGATCCCTTGGCACGTTTGACCTTATAAAATGGGAAGGAGGGGAGTCTTTTAACTCCAATTTGTATCCCAGACTTACTGCGGAGAGCACCCATCTGTCTCTGATCGTGTCCCGCCAGGTCTCTGCGAACAACTGAAGTCTTCCCCCCACCCGATTGAGTGGGGGCAACCCTTCATGCATTTGACTTTGGGGGAGGTTTTGTACCTCTCCTGACCCAGGGTTTCTTGTTACCCTGCAATTGTCCCTGATTTTTACCCCCGGGATTTGACCGAGGAGGCCGTCGGAACTGTTTCACAGCCGATGTCCTAGGGACTGGAGAAGCAGGCCTCTTAAAAGAGGGACCTCTAACTCTGTTTTTAACCGGCAAGAGTGTACTTTTACCGCTGGAAATTTTCTGGATATATTTGTCCAGGTCTTCCCCGAATAAGCGTTCACCATGAAATGGGAAGCTGACCAGCAATTTTTTAAAGGGAGCTTCAGCAGACCAGTTTTTGAGCCACAGAAACCTGCGCATATGTACTACAGACAGCGTAAAGCGGGAGGCCTGATGGATTGAATCCTTTATAGCGTCAACCGCAAAGCATAAGGCTCTAGGTAGATCAGCTAGGGCAAGAGCCTGCTGATCTGGCAAGTCCCTTAAGACCTGTTTCAACTGATCCTTCACTGCTTGGCAGACCCCAATAGCTGCCACTGCTGGTTGTGTCACCAAGCCTGCTGTAGCAAAAGCAGATTTTAATAAGGACTCCAATTTTTTATCTATTGGGTCCTTGAACATTTGGACATTATCTACTGGACATGTCAGTGATTTATTCACACAAGAGATGGCTGCGTCCACTGTAGGGACCTTCCATTTTTTGATGAACTTATCCTCCATGGGATAGACCACCTGAAATCTCTTGGGAGGAGTAAATATTTTATCAGGATGTTCCCAATCCTGGAAAATGAGCCCTTCCAGTAAAGGATGGATTGGAAAGGAACAAACAGTCTGGGGGGCTTTTAGCGACCCCAACGAGGAGACAGAAGTGGATGATGGCTCCGCAAGAGGCATTTTAAATGCTGATCGGACCATGTTAGTCAGGGACTGAACCCATAATCTTTCAGCATGTGATGCTGAGAATGGTTCTTCCACTGTTGATTCCTCTACAACAGAATCAACCTCGTCCTGATCCCCTTCAGGTAGGTCGATCCCTGTATGGTACTGTTGCTCCGCTAACAGGTACTCTGAGGGAGGAGACGGAGATCGGGCGCGTTTTCCCTCTGACAGGGAAGCAGCGATCAATGTTGTCAATCTCTCTTCCAACCCTCCCAGAGCTGAGGAAAAAACCTCCTCTGTTACATACACAGGAGCAGGTGAACTGAGGACAGCCACAGTACCAGGTACTCCTGAGGGTGCTCTACGGTCACTAACCTCTGATTTTTCAGGGGAGATTGGTGCAGCCGAAGCATGCCCAAGATCCTCAGAGCCCGATGGAGACCCCCTATGCTTCCTGGGATTCTTAGTCCCGGAGTTTTTAGACGGCATATTCCTAAGCCCAAAGCTGAGGTATTCCAGCCGAAATACACCACTTACTGACAATAGTCTAGCACAAATGCTGCTATATAAACAGTTGGTGTCTACTAATGTGCCTTTCTATGGGGATGCCTGCATCAACCGCTTGCTGTATGCCTTTCTTTAAATGTTGCCAGCTCTGTTTCTGCACCATAGCCAGCTCACAACACATAATTGTGCCTTTTAACATGCTGGGACGCCCGCACATGCGCAGAAGCGCTGCGGCGCGCACAGAGCTTCATCCACCAAGCTCCGCCCCCTTTTCCACTCACCTCTATATAGAGGCGCGTGCACGCGCGTGGGCACGTGCGCCTTCGGCGCTCTTTTTTGAAAAGGGAAACTAGGGACAGGAGACAGGGCCATGTTTGCCGCAGGCCGGGGGATGGATGAACATTGCAACATGGCAGAGGAAGCAGTTTCCCACAAGAGAACTCACCATCTGCCTGGACTTGCTCTGATGAAAAGAAAAAAGTCCACATGACAAGAAACGTTTCACAGCGGCCTCTAGTGGATTAACACAGGTACCGCAGTCTATATATATATATATATATATTTTTATTTTTTTTTCTTGACCACTATTAAAATTATTACATTTTTTAGTAGTTACAGGCATGCACAGATATTTAGCGGGAATACCGTTAGGTAACAGGCAGAAAGACATATTAGGCTTGGGGGTCCCCTCAATAGAACCAAGTTCCTGAGGGGCCCCCACTTACCTTTTCCCCGCCGCAGGACTCTGTTTGGTCCACAGAAGCCCAAACTTCACCTATCACGGCAGGCATTGTAATTAAACCTTCAGGGACCGGGTTCCCAAGGATTCCACTCCCCTGGACCTGTATAGCACCCTGCACAGAAAACATCTTGGTCGTGGGTATGACCAGAGCTCTGGATCCCAGGGTCCAGCTCTCCTAAGAGAAGCATTACAGGCAAAACCTTGCTCTTCTCTGCAAGGCCCAGGTACCGACCGTTTAGCTATGAAGCTTTTTTGGTCGGATCCGGAATAGCTTACTGAGGCCCAAAAGAACCTGTACGCAAGCTCAGTGAAAAACACATGTTACTTCTTGGCCAACACCTTAGACACTGGCAAAAAAAACTGAGGTGCTCCCGGATGGGAGGGGCTTATATAGGGGAGGGTACTTCCGGTTTGGAAGTTGCCAGTGCCAGCACCTGAAGGTAAACTATATAACCCACATAGTAATGACTATGCCGCTCTGTGTCCCGTGATGTACGAGAAAGAAAACTGGAGAGTGTAATGTAACAATGATGTACAGAAATATTAAATTATGCCATTGTGTTTTCTTGTGAAAAAAAAATTATGCCATTGTGTGACCTTGATTTTACTTCTCTGAAATAGAGAAAGGATAAACTGACATATCTCTGCCCGGATATTGTTATCTTTTATATTTACGGTATATTGGACCAACACATTATACAGTTCTAAAGCTTTGACATGTTCGGTAGTGCTGTACATAAAACACTGGGCTATTCATATTAGTCTCTGCACCAGAGGAGCTTACAATCTAAAGTCATCACCACAGTCTCACAGGCACATGGTGGGGCCAAACTTTGCTGGAGCCAATTAGCCTACCTGTATGTTTGTGGGAGGAAACCCACATGATGAGACCCTAAAAGCTCCATGCAACACTGATGATCACCCTCTGCTAGTCTGATAGTTGTTACAACCTAAATAATCAGTGGTAGGTATCCTCGGCACTCCAGCTGTGGTGAAACTACAAATCCTATCATGCCTCTGCCTCTAGAAGTCATGCCTGTGGCTGTCAGAGCCTTGCAATGACTTACGGACTTGAAATTTCACCAGAGCTGTAGTACCGAATTTGCCTACCACACATCATGATGCAATGTTGTCCGTGTATATAGGATGCTTTCTTTTAAATTGGAGGAAAGAAAATGTTGGTATACTCCCCCCTCCCCAGCAACCAATCATATTCCAGTTGTATACAAAGTGCTTTCCCCCCCCCCCCAACAGATGGGGAAAGAAAGGAAACTTATAGGAACTTTAAATGCGCCACAAGGAAAACATACAAAAATAAATGATTAAAACTACCAACATCTTTATTATATAATTAAAACATTATTAAAAAGGACAACCCCCAAATAATCATTGCCATATACAATTGGATATCATTTGTGCATATGTGTAGCTCCAAATTGGCGTAATGGATCAATGCATTTCACGGAAACCTTGCTTCCTCAGGATCCATGCCCTACTGCATGTAACCAATATTAATCTACAAAAGAAGTTACAACATGTAAATATAAAATCCATTAAGTGGATACTTTCAGGGATAGGCTTGGACCAAGGCTGTGGGGGAAATTTTCCAAAGTACAGACCTTAGTGAAGGACACCAAGGTACATTTCAAATTAAAACCTTCAAAAAACACTGTCTACTAGTAGGGTCTGGCAGGGTCTCCATAAATCCCCCTTTAGAGCAGGCCAGGGTCCCCGTAGATCCCCCTTTAGAGCAGGGTTCCTATAGATCCCCCTTTAGAGCAGGGTTCCCATAGATCCCCCTTTAGAGCAGGGTTCCCATAGATCCCCCTTTAGAGCAGGGTTCCCATAGATCCCCCTTTAGAGCAGGGTTCCCATAGATCCCTCTTTAGAGCAGGGTTCCCATAGATCCCCCTTTAGAGCAGGCCAGAGTCCCCCATAGATCCCCCTTTAGAGCAGGCCAGGGTAGCAGGTCCCCCATAAAATAGAGCCCCCTTTAGTCTTCTTATTCTTACCTTTTCACATGTATATTCCCCAGGCTTTCCTGCACCACACTCTAGGCTCTCCCCTTGCAAAAAATATATACAGGCACACCCCACTTTTAAGTACACAATGGGACCAGAGCATGTATGGAAAATGAAAATGTACTTAAAGTGAAGCAATACATTTTTTCAAATCTTGGTCAGCTTGACATGGCACTGCTTCTAGTTTTTAACATTTAACATTGGCGACTATGGGAAATTTTGGTCAAATTGACATGGCACTGCTCCTGAACCATAAGTGACAGGGACACCAAACTTGGGGAGCACGTTAAGGGGACCCAAGACTACGATGTGGTAGATTATCAAGGCAAGCTGGCCGACCCCAAAATTGGATGTAGTCCTGGGTCCTCTTGGTGCTTCCCAAGTTTGGTGTCCCTGTCACTTATGGTTCAGGAACAGTGCCATGTCAAGCTGACCAAGATTTCCCATAGATGTCAATGTTAAATACCGGGAGCAGTGCCATATAAAGCTGACCAAGATTTCCCATAGAAGCCAATGTTAAAAACTGGAAGCATTGCCATGTCAAGCTGACCGCAATGGCCACGGACCCTGCTAGGACCGCTCTCGGACACCAGTGTCTGTATACGGACACTTTACCGATCCCTTGATACATTTATCTAAAGCTTTACAATAGAACAAAATATACGCATAACACATAGTAAGAAGATTAAAAAAAGCAATGAAAAAAAAAGCAGCAATTGGCCATCTGGGAAGGAGAAAAAACAAAACAAAAAAAAAGGGGGGCATAGCAAATCTTCCCCAATGATGGTTTGCTACCTCCACACCGCAAAAGAGGGGATGAGCGAACATCAATATATCATAAAGGACCATAAGGTTCAATCTGAAAACAAAGTATTAATGATATACACCCAAAAATCTTACAAAAGTTACAACACAGCACCCACATCATCCAAAAATGCCCACATTTAATATAATTATCAAACAACCGCTAGCATCTAGCCCTCAATGATAAAGTCCAGGTGCCTACCAGGTTGGTGGGGACTCTTTAATGGAGTCCCCCCCGACCTGGAAGACATCAGGACTCCATCACTGAGGGCTAGATGCTAGCAGTTGTGCATTGGAGATTCAATATAGGGAACAGTATGTGACATTTGTTTTTATCCTTGGATGATGTGTGATCTATTCAGGTTTTTTGATGATTCCATTTATTGTGGGGATATTTTATTTTTATAGTGGGACCTTTTGTACACACCAAACATCTGGGAAGCACAGGAGGAAGCCCAGTGCTTGGTGAGTGTGTAGGTTTGGCAGTTTGAAGACTGGGTTTTTGTTTACTTGGGTGTCTTTCATTAGTCATGGGGTTGATTAAACTACAGGCATTCCTTTGGGTTTTTTCTGGGTAGCTGGGATGTGATCTCTCCAATTCCTTTTAGGTAGTTTTTTTTGTATAGTTTTTGGGGTGCTGTGTTGTACACATTTGTTTGATTTAGGGTATTTCAGGTTGTTCGTTATGATATATTGGTGTTAGCCCATCCACTCTTCTGTGGTGTGGAGGTTGCCCTTTGGATTTGTTCAGGTGAGTTTAAAGATGGGTCATGTCTACGTATATTCAAGCCCTCCCCAGTCTGGACCCTTTATCATCATGGGGGATGGTTTGCTATGCCTCCCCCCCCCTTTTTCCCCCCTTTCTCCTCTCCATATGACCAATTGCTGCTTTTTCATTGCTTTTGTTAATCTTCTTACTGGTTATGTGTTGTGTGTATATTTTGTTCTACTGTAAAACTTTGGATAAATGTATCCCCTCATGTATTGTATATTTACATGTTGTAACTACTTTTGTAGATTAATATTGGTTGCATACACTAGGCGTAGACCATGAGGAAGCTAGGTTTCCGTGAAACAAATTGATCCATTACATAAATTTGGAGCAACACAAATGCACCAATGAAATCCAATTGTATATGTCAACTATAACTTGGGAGTTGTCCTTTTTAATAATGTTTTAATTGTATAATAAAGATGTTGGTAGTTTTAATTATTTATTTTTGTATGTTTTCCTTGTGGCACATAAGGTACCCACAAGTCTCCTTTCCTTCCTCATCTGTTGGGGGGTTGGAGAAATCACTTTGTTTACTCTTGAGTTAAGCGATGGTGCCCAATGAGTAATGACAGGATATATTACATATTCCAGGTGTCTTTTTTCCCATACAAATTAGATAATAAAAATAAACATCCTGATTGGTTGTTATAAACAAAGCAGACATATACAGGGCTTACTAACTGCAGTCATCCTTGGCAACAAGTTTTCTATGAAACTATTTTTTTTTAAATTTTTGCAAAGATAGAAATAACAGCAAATACACCCACACAGGGGGACAGAACAACTGCAATGAAAATGTAAGCCCTTGCCAACAAGTTTTCACACCTTGCAATCATAGCAGTGAGAATGAAACTCTAATTGGTAACTAAAAGTAGGATTTTTAAAACAGCTTACCTGTAAAATCCTTTTCTTGGAGTACATCACGGGACACAGAGCAGCATAGTCATTACTATGTGGGTTATATAGAATTACCTTCAGGTGCTGGCACTGGCAACTTCCAAAACAGGAAGTACCCTCCCCTATATAAGCCCCTCCCATCCGGGAGTACCTCAGTTTTGTAGCAAAGCAATACGTGTCCCCAAAAAGAGGGGTGGGAGCTCTGTGTCCCGTGATGTACTCCAAGAAAAGGATTTTACAGGTAAGCTGTTTTAAAAATCCTACTTTCTTGTTCATACATCACGGGACACAGAGCAGCATAGTCATTACTATGTGGGACGTCCCAAAGCAATGCCAAATGAGGGGGGGGGGATACACCATACATAAGCTGGGCGCCATCAGGCATGAGGATCTTTTGCGGCCTGCAACACACTGCGCCCAAAGGCGACATCCTCCTGACTTCTAACGTCCACCTGGTAGAACCTAGTAAACGTGTGTACTGAAGACCATGTTGCGGCCTTACAAATTTGAGCCAGGGAGGCCTGGTGATGCACTGCCCATGAAGTTCCAACTGCTCTCGTGGAGTGCGCCCTAACTTTGAACGGAGGCGGTCTACTTCTCAAGCCATAGGCTTGTATTATGACCTGTCGAATCCACTTGGCTAAAGTAGATTTTGATGCTGCCTGACCCTTTCTGGGGCCTTCCGGCAGAACAAACAAAGAATCCGTTCTACGAATCTGAGCAGTGGCTTTTAGATAAGCTTTAACTGCTCTTACTACATCCAAAGAATGCAATAACTTTTCCTCTACCGAGCTTGGTTTGGGGAAAAAGAAGGAAGAACCACATCCTGGTTCAAGTGAAACCTCGATACCACCTTAGGAAGAAAGGCTGGGTGAGGGCGTAATACTACTCTGTCCTTATGAATAACCAGATATGGCTCCTTACAGGACATGGCGGCTAATTCCGACACTCTTCTAGCCGAGCATATGGCTACTAAAAATATCAATTTTCTGGTGAGTAGAACCAAGGAAATGTGCCGCAAAGGTTCAAATGGCTGCTTCTGCAGAACCGACAGAACCAAATTTAGATCCCATGGGCATATGGGAGCTTTAATCGGTGGAATAATACGAGTCACCCCTTGCATAAAGGATTTGACAAGTGAATGCATAGCCAGGGGCCTTTGAAATAGTATTGATAAGGCCGAAACCTGGCCCTTGATAGTACTTAAGGCAAACTTCCTGTCTACAGCCCACTGTAGGAAGTACAGAATTCTGCCTATAACGTACTTACGTGGATGCCATTTTCTGGCCTCGCACCAAGTGATGTACACCTTCCAAACTCTATAGTAGATCTGCCTGGATACAGGCTTCCTGGCATTGATTATAGTTGATACCACAGAGTTAGAGAGACCTCTCTTCTTTAGGATGTGGGATTCAATAGCCAGGCCGTTAAACTTAGAGTTAGTAAGGAAGGGTGGTATATCGGTCCTTGCGAAAGCAGGTCCGGACGACGTGGAAGGGTCCAAGGACTCCCCACAGACATTTTGATGATCTCCGCGTACCAGGCCCTTCGGGGCCACGCTGGAGCCACCAGGATCACCGGCTTCTTCTCCAACCTGACTCTGCGAAGGAGTCGAGGCAACAATTGTAGCGGAGGGAATGCATATATCAGTCTGAACTGATCCCAAGGGAACACCAGAGCATCCGAGCCGCAAGCGAGGGGATCCCTTGTCCGGGAGACAAATCTGTCCACCTTTGCGTTGAATCTGGATGCTAGCAGATCTACATCCGGTGTTCCCCACCGCTGACATATTGCTCGGAAGACCTCGGGATGAAGGGACCATTCCCCTGGGCATAACTTTTGGCGACTCAGAAAGTCCGCCTTCCAATTCTCCACCCCTGGAATGAAGACAGCTGATATACATGGGACATGCTTTTCTGCCCATTCCAGGATGTGACTTACTTCCCTCTGGGCTGCACGACTCCTGGTGCCTCCCTGATGATTGATATATGCCACTGCTGTGGCATTGTCTGATTGAATTCTGACAGGGGACCCTTGGAGTCTGGATGTCCAGGCTACTAGGGCGTACCGGGCTGCTCGTATCTCTAAGAGATTGATGGGCAGGGTTTTTACTACATTTGACCATCTGCCCTGGAGAGACCATTGCTCCAGTACTGCCCCCCAGCTTATAAGGCTGGCATCTGTAGTGACCACCTTCCAAGATATCGGGCTGAAGGGTTTTCCCTTCTGGAGATTCTGGGGGATCAACCACCAGCAGAGACTCTTCCAAACGGAAGGGGACAAAGCCATCGGGAAGTCTAGAGCCTGAACTTTTCCGTTCCAGGCTGACAATATGGCCCTCTGTAAATTCCTTGAGTGGAATTGGGCGTATGGCACAGCTTCGAATGATGCTACCATCTTTCCTAGCAGCCTCATGCACAGGCGTATGGACGGCTGTCTTTTTGCACAAAGCAGACGGACCAAGCCCCTCAAAGAGGATACCTTGTCTAGAGGTAAGAAAATCTTCCTCTGGTCTGAATCCAGCCGTAGCCCTAGATATACCAGGTTTTTCACTGGCTGTAGGGCTGACTTGTCCAGGTTGATGACCCAACCGTGAGATTCTAGATACTTGATTGTATCGACAATTACCACTTCTAGCTTGGCAACTGAGTGGTCCATCAACAACAGGTCGTCTAGGTATGCCATTATCGTTACACCTCGTGTTCTTAGATCGGCCAACAGTGGGGCCAGAATTTTTGTGAACACTCGTGGTGCTGTGGCCAGACCGAATGGTAAGGCTCTGAACTGAAAATGGCGCCCTTCTACTGCAAAGCGTAGAAATTTTTGATGACCTGGAAAGATGGGAACATGCAAGTAAGCATCTTTGATGTCGATCGAGGCTAACCATTCCTCCCCTTGTAGGGCAGCGGTGACCGATCGGATCGACTCCATCCGGAAAGACCGGACGTTTAGAAATTTGTTTAGACTCTTTAGGTCCAATATGGGTCTTATGTCCCCGTTTGGCTTCGGGACTGTGAAAAGGTTTGAGTAGAAACCCAACCCCCACTCTTCCATAGGAACCTCCATAATTACTCCTTGGAGCAATAGTTGTTCTAACGCCAATAGGAGAGACCCTCTTTTCAGAGGGTCTCTTGGCATGCCTGACCACATAAAATGGGAAGGAGGAGACTCTTTTAACTCCAACTTGTATCCCAGAGTTACTGCGGAGAGCACCCATCTGTCTTTGATCGTCTCCCGCCAGGTCTCTGCCAACAACTGAAGTCTTCCCCCCACCCGTTTGAGTGGGGGCAGCCCTTCATAGGCTTGACTTGGAGGCTGGTTTAGTACCCCTTCGGATCCAGGGTTTCTTATTACCCTGTGACTGTCCCTGATTTTTACCCCCTGAGTTTGACCGAGGAGGCCGTCGGAACTGCTTAGTAGCAGACGTCGCAGGGATAGGAGAGGTAGTCCTCTTAAAAGATGGACCCCTAGACCTCTTCTTACTCGGTAAGAGAGTACTTTTACCACTGGAAATCTTCTGGATATACTTATCCAGGTCCTCGCCAAAAAGGCGTTCCCCATGAAATGGGAAGCTAACTAAGAGCTTCTTACAGGGAGCTTCAGCAGACCAGTTTTTGAGCCACAGAAGCCTACGCATATGTACCAAAGACAGCGTGAGGCGGGAGGCCTGATGGATAGAATCCTTGATGGCGTCAACCGCAAAGCATAATGCTCTAGGCAGATCAGCCAGAGCCTGGGCCTGCTGGTCTGGCAAATCCCTCAGGACCATTTTCATTTGATCCTTTAAAGCTTGGCAGACCCCAATAGCTGCCACTGCTGGCTGTGTAACAGCCCCTGCTGTGGAAAAAGCAGATTTTAATAAAGATTCCAATTTTTTATCCACTGGATCTTTGAACATTTGAACATTATCTACTGGACATGTCAGTGATTTGTTCACAGAAGAGATGGCTGCATCCACCGTAGGAACATTCCATCTCTGGGTGAACTTTTCCTCCATGGGATAGATCACCAGAAATTTTTTAGGCGGAACAAATAGTTTATCAGGATGTTCCCAGTCCTGGTATATAAGTCCTTCCAATAATGGATGTATTGGAAAGGAGCAATTAACCTGGGGAGCTTTTAGCGACCCCAATGAGGAGACAGCAGTAGTTGATGGTTCAACAAGAGGCATTTTTAAATGCAGATCGAACCATGTCAGTTAGGGTCTGGACCCACAATCTTTCAGTCTGTGATGCTGAAAATGGTTCATCTACTGTCGATTCCTCAAAAACAGAGTTAACCTCCTCCTGATCCCCTTCAGGTAGGTCGGTCCCTTCCTGGGACTGTTGCTCTGCCAACAGGCACTCTAATGGAGGTGATGGAGATCTGGCGCGCTTTCTTTCCTGTAGAGAAGAAGCGATTAATGCTGCCAATCTCTGCTCCAATCCCTCCAGAGTTGAGGAAAAAACCTCCTCTGTTATATATGCAGGAGCAGGTGGACTGAGGACAGCCGCAGTACCTGGCACTCCCGGGGGTTCCTTATGGGTATTAACCTCTGATTTCTCAGGGGAGGAGGGTGCAGATGACTGCTCCAGATCCTCAGAGCCCGATGGAGACCCCCTACACTTCCTGAGAGGTATATCTCAGAGTTTTTTAGGCGGCATATTCCTTAGTTCAAAGCTGAGGTATTCCAGCCGCAATACACCCCTTACTGAAATAGTCTAATGCAATTTTGCTGCTATGTACATCAGTGGGTGTCTACTAATGCGTCTTTCTGGGGATGCCTGTATCAACCGCCCGCTGTAAGCCCCTATACCATGCTACCAGCTCCTTTTCATGCTCTGTATCCATAGCAAGCAGCGTGGACTGAGTCCTTTTATCTTGCTGGGACGCCCGCACATGTGCAGAAGCGCTGGGCGCACAGAGCGCGTCATCCGCCAGGCTCCGCCCCCTTTTTTGAAGCTAAATCTTTTAAAAAGAAAGCGTGTGTGCGCGCGCGTGCACATGTGCGCTCTTGGCGCCATGTAGGGAGAGGAGCCAGGGTCCCTGTTTCACCAGGACTCGGGGATGGAAGGAAACTACTTGGCAGCATGACAGAGGAATGCAGCTTCCCTGATAGAGAGCTCACTCATCTGCCTGGACTTTCACCATGGAAGGAAATAGTCCCAAGAAAAAAGACGTTACACAGCGGCCTCTAGTGGACAAACACAGGTACCGCACTTTTTTTTTTTTTTTTTTTTAAAACCTCCTTTATGAAAAACATTTCCAGGTTTACAGTTTTTAAAACTTCCTTTATGAAAAAACATTTCTAGGATTTCTTAGGCATATACAGCTATTAGCGGGAATACCTTTTAGGTAACAGGCAGAAAGACATATTAGGCTTGGGGGTCCCCTCAATAGAACCAAGTTCCTGAGGGGCCCCCACTTACCTTTTCCCCGAGGCAGGACTTTGTTTGGTCCACAGAAGCCCAAACTTCACCTTTCACGGCAGGCATTGTACTAGACCTTCAGGGACCGGGTTCCCAAGGATTCCACTCCCCTGGACCTGTATAGCACCCTGCACAGATAGCCTCTTGGTTTTGGGTATGACCAGAGCTCTGGATCCCAGGGTCCAGCCCTCCTAAGAGAGGCATTACAGGCAAAACCCTGCTCTTCTCTGCAAGGCCCGGGTACCGACCGTTTAGCTATGAAGCTTTTTTGGTCGGATCCGGAATAGCTTGCTAAGGCCCAGAGAACCTGTACACAAGCCCAGATGAATACATGTTAACCTTGGCCAACACCTTAGACACTGGCAAAAAACGGAGGTACTCCCGGATGGGAGGGGCTTATATAGGGGAGGGTACTTCCTGTTTTGGAAGTTGCCAGTGCCAGCACCTGAAGGTAATTCTATATAACCCACATAGTAATGACTATGCTGCTCTGTGTCCCGTGATGTATGAACAAGAAAGCACAGCACTGTTCCTTGATAGATTTTTCTTCAGTTCTATACAAAACTTATATTTCAGAAGAAAATCTAAGGAATGTATTTTAATATCCTTACACATTATTTCACAGTACACTGTAAAGCAGCCATCTATCAGAGGTGAGGAGCGATATGCCATGTACATTATACGATGTGCGCATAGAACAAAGTCCCAGAGATATAATAAAATCACAGAAAAGCAGATTATCCTGACAAGATCTGGAAGAACTGAGTGTGAGCTCTGACAAGGCCTTATCTCATCAAAATATAATCTTATTACTTCTGATCCCTTCACTAAAACTTCACTAAAGAATCTATCATCCTAGACCGCCTGCTGCAGGGCCTTCTGGGTATACTGCCTCTTGGCTTGTTTGTTACCATGACAGCGCACCCGGTTTACCGAGCATCTGTGACAAATCAGCAGAAGAATCCTTCATGGGAGAGCAAGCTCCGACTTCTGTCACACTTCCTACGAGAACCAAACTTAATTACATGAGAAGCTTTAATTATGTTAAACCAAACTTTATCTTACTTACTGTTCCAGAATACATGCAGCTTGGCGATAATCTTCCTATCGCTTTAGAACGCTTCATAAAGTTTGAGATCAATTCAGCAAAAAGCCAGAAAGTGTTCAAAAACACTAAGGAAGCTGCAGCGATACATACTGTACATCTGGGGACCAAAACACTGGCAGAGTATGGAACACTGACATGCTGACACTTGGAGGTTCAGAACAATGACACACTGACACTTGGGGGACCAGGAACAATGAAACCCTGATACATGGGGATTCAAAAGAATAACACAGTAACATTTGGGGTTCTGGAAGAACAACACAGTGACACTTGGGGGCTCCAGGGCAATGAAGCACTGAGACTTGTGGGCCCCAAGACAATAAAACACTGACACTTGGGCTCTGGAAAAATAGATACTGCCACTTAGGGGTACCAGAACAATGACAGTTGAGGTGCCAGAACAAAAATTCAGACATTGGAGATTCTGAATACTGGAAACCATAGAGATTCAGCACTGAGCACTACCTTATTTTATAACTATAACATATCAATTTCGGATAAAGCACAGCAGCTTAGCACACATTAGGGGTAGTTGAGCTTTAAATGCTAAAGTAATAATAATAATAATAATAAGTACCGGTAATTTTTTATACTGTACATGTCCTTATGATACAACAAAATATGCAGTTGATTGCTGGGGCATATACATTGCATGTTGTATAGCCTCATAAATTCAGTATCATGCCATCTGATCACGGACGGCCATTAGCTACTGTATGCGTACTGGTGTGTATCCCACTACCTGAAGGCCTCTGCATCTGGCAAAAATCTTGAGCAGCTGTCTTCCGGCACTGTGAGAATTAAAGCGTTTGTTAACCCAAAAAATAAAAATAAATGTATCCTCCTCTTTTAAAGCATGTTATATGACGCAGTGCATGTGCTGTGTCATTTGGCCCCCTGTAACACCTAAATAACCTGTCTGATCCTGCCAGTTTCTACCCTCCCCAATGTAAACTGACCATGGTATATCATGGCTGCTGAGCCCTGACACCGTGGCCAGTTTATGTGCCTCTGTCATCCGCAGCCCTGGTATCTGTCTTCTATCTGCTCCTGTGTCCTCCTCCCCCGTCCCCTCCATGCCTGTCAGCTCATGACAGTGCCCGCCCCCCCCTCCTGCTGCTTGCATAACTGTAACATATATACATCATCAGTGCTGTCTCTTATTGCAGTGTCCCCCTCTGTGCGCGATTTATAAAAAAATGCTGTAAATACCTCATTTAAGAGCAGTGATCTGTGAACACATGACCGGCTGGCTCTCTCCTCCCCTCCCAACTGACATCAGCGTGGAAATCTCAGCCCCTTCCGCTACATCCGTCAGAGGAGGAAGGGAAAGGGCCAGCCGGTCATGTGATCACGGATCGCTGCACTGAAATTAGGTATTTACAGCATTTTTTTTATAAATTACACACAGGGGGGGACACTGCAAAAGGAAACAGCACTGATGGTGTATACATGTTACAGTTATGCAAGCAGCGGGGGGGGGGGGCTACGTTCACAAACTGACAAGCAGGGAGGGGAGGGGGGAGGAGGACACAGGAACAGAGAGGAGGCAGATAGCAGGGCTGGGGAAGACGGAGGCATGTAAACTGACCACAGTGTCAGGACTCAACAGCCATGATATACCGTGGTCAGTTTACATAGGGGAGGGTAGAAAGAAACTGGCAGGATCAACCATGTTTTTTAGAGGTGTTACAGGGGGCCAAATGACACAGCGCACGCACTGATGGTGCACACGTTAGAGTTGTTTAACAACCACTTTAACTGCAGCCACTGCTACTGAGAAAGTTGCACCACTTATCTGCCCTCTCCACCATTCACAAAACTCATATTACTATTCTCCTACAATGCATCCTGTTCTGTGAATGGAGAAGAGGCAGTTGAATGAAAGGACCTCCACTGCCCATTTACAGAAAGCAATGGATTGTGGAAGAGCAGTAACACGAGTAATATAAATAATAAAGAGGGCCGAAGGGGGCAGGCAAGCAGCGTGTTTTTTTCCACTAGCAGGGGCTGCAATTAACTCTCACAGTGCCAGAAGACAGACTCTTAGGGCAGCATCTGACAGCTATAAAGGAGGTACTGGAGGGAAGATATTTAGCATAAGTAGCCACCTGTAGATAACTGGATACCCACCATTACACACGACTATTGTGTTTGGGGCTGTATCCCCCTTCCTACCTCCCCGGAAAAAAAAAGAAGCTTTATTCAATACCTCCAGTCAAACATGGATATAAGCAAGTAAAATACAAAATGTATTTATTACCTGTAAAGAAATTCACATCTTTTTATGATTCCCAAACCGTTGCTGTGCTATATATGTGGAGGCTGGCAACACTTTTCACACTCTGTATAGCTGATATCACCACATTAGTGTTGGCCATGCTGAGCTCTCTGCCTCTCATGGGCACATGAGAGCGGCTAGGCCCATCACAAGCTGATAATCAGAGCAGCTATAACACGTATCCAAACATATAATATATCCACATGCTACAACCACACTCACTGGCTCCTCCTCTGCCATGGATCCACCAGACGCAGTGTGTCCTTGATTACGGCAATTTTCACCTCCTCATCCACCAAGCTCGGCACATTCTCGAAAATGCCGGGAAGAAGCTGCAACACCCAGACAAAGACACTATGTTATAGGAAATGCTGTGAATACTTCGCTCACAGATTAGCATATTTAATTGGAAACAATTTATTAACACCAAAGTCAGTGTTTTGTTACGTTATTCAAACAGGCCCACAGGCTATTTTTCAGATAAATCGCAGTTATTAATATTACAGTTTTAATGATGATGTTAGGAATATCTAAGTGTTTCCACTTGAGAAATTTCTTGAGAAACCGCAAATGAATGTAAATAAACAGATAATTAGTAGGCAGTTCCCCAGGATTTTCATTGCAGGTTTACCTGGAAAGCAAAGCAGCAATATTTTATATTGGTGCAAACGTCTTATGTTGACAAAATAAATGTTTTAAAATGAATTTGAATCCAGTTGTCCAATAAGAAATAGGTGAATTTTCATACAGTCAGTATAAGTATCTTTACGTTATCTTCCAATATTGACACAGGAAAGGGAAAGCCCCCATATTAGGACAGCAGTGAAATTATCACTCCGGTGATGTTCCTTACTGTCTATTGCAGACTGGGGGCAGGTCAGTGACTAGTGATCTGTATCGCTAAACTGCATTAAAAAGGTGGTCACCAACCTGTCTATGCTGTCTGCTAGGGGTTCTAAATCACAAACATAGCAGAATAAAATTACAAAATCTTTTCAAAGTTAGATCATTTCACATATAAGCTATATGGCCAAACTTAGAAACATAGAAGAATGACAGCAGAAAAAGACAACTTTTTTTTAACCCTTTGAGTATAGATCTATGTTTGTTCCAAGTATGTTCGAATCCACTTACTGTTGACGGACCTCTGCTGGAAGTCTATTCCTAGATTCCGTTATTCTTTCAGTAAAATAATACTTTCTAAGTTTATTTAGGAAACGTAACGGAGGAACAATAGAGATATATACTAGAGGCGGGACCAATGGTATCTTTGTCCCCATCGCAGAGAATCTCACATTTGATGTTGCTTCATAGATCATTGTCAAGGTTATGAAGTAATGTTCGTTTGTCAGCTTACCTCTCCATGTGTTCAGCTTAAGAGGCCAGCCACTCTCACCTGGCTGCTTAAGTAATCTCTCCTCAAATCATGGCTCCACCCAGCCCCTATCAGGGAACTCTATATTAACCTGTGCACTGCAAGCCAGCCCTACTGATCAATATTGTGTGTTTTGGCTTCGGTGTGCTCATGTGTCCTACGTCCGATCAGGTTTACCGACCTTGGCTTGTTCTTGACTGTCCTCGTCTGCTTCATATTCTGACCTTTGGCGTGTTCTTTGACTCTCCCTATCTGCTTGTTGCCCTGACCTTTTGACTTATCTCATGACTATCCTTGTTGTTCCAGGCTGCTGCTTCCTTTCTATCCTCCAGTAGTCTACTGTGAGCAAGAGCTGGGAGACCCTGGAGGGCCGCGACCCGGAGCCAGACTGCAGTGAAGTCCATCCCCACCATCAGGGGCGCTGGTGAACACCCGCTGGCTCTTAGATTCCGTGCCCTAGGAAATGTCATGCTCTAGCTCCCAGTGTGATCCGTGTTGGTGCTCCAGAGCATCCGCAGCAGTAAGCCGTAGGGTCCACTACCTTGCGGTGCACTCCAATGGGGTGCATCTGTCATCTGACAATCATATTATACCCCTCAAAAGTTATTTCAATATGGGCGAAGATCAGATGCTAACGGTCCACGTTGTGGAGATCTTATCCATATGATGTGGAGATGCCCATAACTATTTAGATATTGGGGGGAGATTTTGGAAACCATAAAACAGATTTTTTGAGTGACCCTTGAAGTAAATCCAATTGTGTGTATACTGGGGTATATAGGGGTATTATTAGAAAAAGACAGATGGCAACAATTAGATGTCTGTTGTTAGCAAGGAAACTAATAACGAAGAGATGGATAGCAAGAAACCCACCGACACATACAGAATGGTTAAAAGAAGTAGATATCACAATTAAGAGAGAGAGTGCTGTATATACTAACAGAAGGAATAACAATGGATTTAAGAAGATATGTGGACCCTGGCTAAAAAAAGGCAAACAACTAAGAAAGGAATAGATAGAGAAAATTGAGTACTGTCCGTGATACTTTTTTTATTTGCACCAACATACAATTTTTCAGGACAAGCTTTCGGGGTATGTCCCCTTCTTCAAGGTCCAAGCAGTACTGATTCACAAATTTTTAGCAGAATGTTAAAACAAAACAAGAAAAAAAATTTTTTATCTCAGAGGGAAAGGAAAAAATAGGATTTTTATAACAGCTTACCTGTAAAATCCTTTTCTTGGAGTACATCACGGGACACAGAGCGACATAGTCATTACTAATGGGTTATATAGTTACCGTCAGGTGCTGGCACTGGCAACTTCCAAAACCGGAAGTACCCTCCCCTATATAAGCCCCTCCCATCCGGGAGCACCTCAGTTTTGTAGCAAAGCAATAAGTGTCCCCAAAGAGGGGTGGGAGCTCTGTGTCCCGTGATGTACTCCAAGAAAAGGATTTTACAGGTAAGCTGTTATAAAAAATCCTATTTTCTTTTTCGTACATCACGGGACACAGAGCGACATAGTCATTACTAATGGGATGTCCTAAAGCAATGCCAAATGAGGGGGGGGGATACACCATATATAAGCTGAGCGCTATCAGACATGAGGATCTTTTGCGGCCTGCAACACACTGCGCCCAAAGGCGACATCCTCCTGACTTCTAACGTCCACCTGGTAGAACCTAGTAAACGTGTGTACCGAAGACCATGTTGCGGCCTTACAGATTTGAGCCAGGGAGGCCTGGTGATGCACTGCCCATGAAGTTCCAACTGCTCTCGTGGAGTGCGCCCTAACTTTGAACGGAGGCGGTCTACTTCTCAAGCTATAGGCTTGTATTATGACCTGTCGAATCCACTTGGCTAAAGTAGATTTTGACGCTGCCTGACCCTTTCTGGGGCCTTCCGGCAGAATAAACAAAGTATCCGTTCTGCGAATCTGAGCAGTGGCTTTTAGATAAGGTTTAACTGCTCTTACTACATCCAAAGAATGCAATAACTTTTCCTCTACCGAAGTAGGCTTGGGGAAAAAAGAAGGAAGAACCACATCTTGGTTCAAATGAAAACTCGATACCACCTTAGGAAGAAAGGCTGGATGAGGACGTAACACTACTCTGTCCTTATGGATAACCAGATATGGCTCCTTACAGGACATAGCTGCTAATTCCGATACTCTTTTAGCCGAACAAATGGCTACTAGAAAAATCAATTTCCTGGTGAGAAGCACCAAGGAAATATGCTGTAATGGTTCAAATGGTTGTTTCTGTAGAACCGACAGAACCAAGTTTAGATCCCATGGACATATGGGAATATTAACCGGAGGACTAATACGCATCACTCCTTGTATAAAGGCTTTGACTAGTGAATGCGAAGCCAAGGGCCTTTGAAAAAATATTGACAAGGCCGAAATCTGACCCTTGATAGTACTCAAGGCAAGCTTCCTATCTACAGCCCATTGTAGGGAGTCCAGACTCCTACCTATTACGTACTTACGTGGATGCCATTTCTTGGCTTCACACCAGGCGATGTACGCCTTCCAGATTCTATAGTAGATCTGCCTGGATACCGGCTTCCTGGCATTGATCATGGTAGATACCACAGAATTAGAGAGCCCTCTCCTTTTTAGAATGTGGGCTTCAATAGCCAGGCCGTCAAACCTAGGGCTGGTAAGGAAGGGTGGTATATCGGTCCCTGCGAAAGCAGGTCCGGACGATGTGGGAGGGTCCAAGGACTCCCCACAGACACTTTTACAATCTCCGCGTACCATGCTCTTCGGGGCCACGCTGGAGCCACCAGAATCACTGGTTTCTTTTCTACCCTGATTCTGCGGAGTAATCGAGGTAACAATTGTGGCGGTGGGAATGCATATATCAGCTTGAACTGATCCCAAGGGAACACTAGGGCATCCGAGCCCATCCGGTGTTCCCCACCGCTGACATATTGTCCGGAAAACCTCGGGATGAAGGGACCATTCCCCTGGGCATAATTGTTGGCGACTTAGAAAGTCCGCCTTCCAATTCTCCACCCCTGGAATGAATACCGCAGATATGGCTGGGACATATCTTTCTGCCCATCTCAGGATGTAATTTACTTCCCTTTGGGCTGCACGACTCCTGGTGCCCCCCTGACGATTGATATATGCCACTGCTGTGGCATTGTCTGACTGAACTCTGACAGGGGACCCTTGGAGTTTGGATGTCCATGCTACTAGGGCATACCGGGCTGCTCGTATCTCTAAGAGATTGATGGGCAGGGCCTTTTCCGCATCCGACCATCTGCCCTGGAGAGACCATTGCTCCAGTACTGCTCCCCAGCCTAAAAGGCTGGCATCTGTAGTGACCACCTTCCAAGAAATCGGACTGAAGGATTTCCCTCTTTCCAGATTCCGGGGAACCAACCACCAACGGAGGCTTCTGCGAACGGAAGGGGACAAGGACATTGGTACGTCCAGAGCCTGAACTTTTTTGTTCCAGGCTGACAGTATGGCCCTTTGCAACTTCCTTGAATGGAATTGACCGTAGGGTACTGCTTCGAATGATGCCACCATTTTTCCCAGCAGCCTCATGCACAGGCGTATGGATGGCTGTCTTTTTGAACCCACTAAGTGGATCAAATCTCTCAAAGACGACCCCTTTTCTCGAGACAAGAAAATTTTTCTCTGGTCTGAATCCAGCCTTAGCCCCAAGTATTCCAGACTTTTGACTGGTTTTAGGGCTGACTTGTCTCGGTTGATAATCCAACCGTGATATTCCAGATACTTGATTGTCTCGTGAACAACCACTTCTAGTTTTTCCACTGAGTGGTCTATCAGCAACAAGTCGTCTAGATATGCCATTATCGTTACACCTCATGTTCTTAGATTGGCCAATAATGGGGCCAGAATTTTTGTGAACACTCTTGGTGCTGTGGCCAGACCGAAGGGTAAGGCTCTGAACTGAAAATGGCGCCCTTCTACTGCAAAGCGTAGACATTTTTGGTGGACTGGAAAGATGGGAATGTGCAAATAAGCATCTTTGATGTCGATCGTGGCTAACCAATCCTCCCCTTGTAGGGCAGTGGCCACCGATCGGATCGACTCCATCGGAAAGTCCTGATATACAGGAATTTGTATAGCCCTTTTTGAATTAATATGGGCCTCCCGTCCGCGTTTGCTTCGGGACTGTAAAGAGGTTTGAGTAAAACCCGAACCCTCATTCTTCCAGGGGAACTTCCATAATTACTCCTTGGAGCAATAGTTGTTCTAGTGCCAACAGGAGGGACTCTCTCTTCCGGGGATCCCTTGGCACGTTTGACCTTAAAAATGGGAAGGAGGAGAGTCTTTTAACTCCAAACTGTATCCCAAACCTACTGCGGAGAGCACCTATCTGTCTTGATCGTGTCCCGCCAGGTCTCTTTGCGAACAACTGGAGTCCTCCCCCCACCCGACTGAGTGGGGGCTTCAATGAATTTAACTTTGGGGGAGGTTTTGTACCTCCCCTGACCCAGGGTTTCTCATTACCCTGCTACTGTCCCTGTTTTTTACCCCCGGGATTTGACCGAGGAGGCCGTCGGAACTGTTACACAGCCGATGCCCCAGGGACTGGAGAAGCAGGCCCCTTAAAGAGGGACCTCTAACTCTGCTTTTAACCGGCAAGAGCGTATTTTTACCGCTGGAAATTTTCTGGATATATTTGTCCAGGTTTTCCCTGAATAAGCGTTCACCATGAAATGGGACGCTAACCAGCCATTCTTTACAGGGAGCTTCAGCAGACCAGTTTCTGAGCCATAGGAGCCTACCCATATGTCTATAGACAGCGTAAGGCGGGAGGCCTGATGGACTGAATCCTCTATGGCGTCAACCGCAAAGCCTAAGGCTCTAGGTAGATCAGCTAGGGCAAAGCCTGCTGATCTGTCAAGTCCCTCAAGACCTGTTTCAACTGATCCTTCACTGCTTAGCAGACCCCAATAGCTGCTACTACTGGTTGTATCACCAAGCAGATTTTCATAAGGACTCCAATCTTTTATCTATCGGGTTCTTGAACATTTGGACATTATCCACTGGACATGTCAGTGATTTATACATACAAGAGATGGCTGCGTCCACTGTAGGGACCTTCCATTTTTTTTTTTTTTGATGAACTTATCCTCCATGGGATAGACCACCGGAAATCTCTTGGGGGAATAAATATTTTCTCAGGACGTTCCCAATCCTGGTAAATGAGCCCTTTCAGTAAAGGGTGAAGTGGAAAAGAACAAACAGTCTGGGGGCTTCTAGCGACCCCAACGAGGATACAGTAGTGGTTGATGGTTCCGCAAGGTGCATTTTTAAATGCTGATCGGACCATGTTAGTCAGAGACTGAACCCATAATCTTTCAGCTTGAGATGCTGAGAAAAGGTTCCCCCACTGTTGATTCCTCTATAACAGACTCAACCTTATCCTGATCCCCTTCAGGCAGGTCGATCCCTGTATGGGACTGTTGCTCTGCTAACAGGCACTCTGAAGGAGGAGACGGAGATCGGGCGTGCTTTCCCTGACAGGGAGGCAGCGATAAATTTTGACAATCTCTCTCTAATCCTCCCAGAGCTGAGGAAAAAACCTCCTCTGTTACATACACAGGAGCAGGTGACTGAGGACAGCCACAGTACCAAGTACCCCTGCGGGGTCTCTACGGTCACTTACCTCTGAACTTCAGGGGAGACTGGTGCAGCAGGAGTATGCCCAAGATCCTCAGAGCCCGATGAGACCCCCTTCGCTTCCTGGAAGATTCAGTTCCGGAGCTACTGGACGGCATATTCCTAAGCCTAAAGCTGAGGTATTCCAGCCGTAATACACCACTTTTACTGAGAATAGTCTAGCACAATTGCTGCTATATCACAGTTGGTGTCTACTAATGTGCCTTTCTAGGGGATGCCTGTATCAACCGCTTGCTGTATGCCTTTAAATGTTGCCAGCTCTGTCTCTGTACTTCATAGCCAGCTTACTGCAATAATGTGGCTTTTTAATAACCTGCTGGGACGCCCGCACATGCGCAGAAGCGCTGCGGCACGCACAGAGCGTCATCCCCCAGGCCCCGCCCCTTTTTCCGGCCACCTCTATATATAGAGGCGCGTGCACGCGCACGCGCGCGGCCACGTGCGCCTCGGCGCTAATTTTCAAACATGGAAACCAGGGACAGGAGCCAGGGCCCCCTTTGCCGCAGGCCGGGGGATAGACGAACACTGCAACATGGCAGAGGAAACAGTTTCCTGTAGGAGAACTCACCAGCTGCCTGGACTTTGCTCTCTGAGAAGAAACTAGTCCATATGACAAGAAAAACATTCCACAGCGGCCTCTAGTGGACAAACACAGGTACCGCAGTTTAATATACTAAACATATATAAAAAAACATTCTTTTTTTTTTTTTTTTTTCTTGACCACCATTAAAAATTATTACATTTTTTTTTTTTTAGTAGTTACAGGCATGCACAGATATTAGCGGGAATACCGTTAGGTAACAGACAGAAAGACAAATTAGGCTTGGGGGTCCCCCAATAGAACCAAGTTCCTGGGGGCCCCCACTTACCTGTTCCCCGCCGCAGGACTTTGTTTGGTCCACAAAAGCCCAAACTTCACCTATCACGGCAGGCATTGTAATCAAACCTTCAGGGACCGGGTTCCCAAGGATTCCACTCCCCTGGACCTGTATAGCACCCTGCACAGAAAACATCTTGGTCGTGGGTATGACCAGAGCTCTGGATCCCAGGGTCCAGCTCTCCTAAGAGAAGCATTACAGGCAGAACCTTGCTCTTCTCTGCAAGGCCCGGGTACCGACCGTTTAGCTATGAAGCTTTTTTGGTCGGATCCGGAATAGCTTACTGAGGCCCAAAAGAACCTGTACGCAAGCTCAGTGAAAAACACATGTTTCTTCTTGGCCAACACCTTAGACACTGGCAAAAAACTGAGGTGCTCCCGGATGGGAGGGGCTTATATAGGGGAGGGTACTTCCGGTTTTGGAAGTTGCCAGTGCCAGCACCTGACGGTAACTATATAACCCATTAGTAATGACTATGTCGCTCTGTGTCCCGTGATGTACGAAAAAGAAAAAAGAAAAACAAACACATACAAATCAATGGTAATAAAGATAGCAGCAGAGTTAGTGAGATAAGACAGAGGGAGAGCTATAGACTTGAGGGGGGATGCTAGTCACAGAGGGGGGTTATAAAACTGTAGTATAATGGGTAAGGAAACCAATATCTAAATTTAGGCCATTCGTTTTTGTGTCAAAAAGAAGTATCATTCTTAGTTCAAACGTTTTCCTTTCCTTTTATTTTATTTTTTCTTGTTTTGTTTTAACATTCTGCTAAAAATTTGTGAATCAGTACTGCTTGGACATACCCCGAAAGCTTGTCCTGAAAAATTGTATGTTAGTACAAATAAAAAAAGTATCACGGACAGTACTCAATTTTCTCTGTCACAATTGCACTACAATCACGTCAAGTATGAAAGGAATAGATAAATGTTAATAACTAGGAGAGATGAATCCCCTCCCTAGGTAAGAGACATTAGTAAAAAACAGAATAACAAGGTTGAATTGGTTTATTGGGGCGTGACCGGAAGCCGTCCTGGATGGAAGCCTGACTCTCCTGCTCTCCCTCAGCCCGTGATATATAGGCACATTTGGGGACGTTACACCACACTTTCATGGGCAGATCCAGGACCATCTGCTCCACAAACCCTCGAGGATCGTCTCAACCTCTGCCTAGTTCTTCCGCGGACCTCCGGACCTTCTTCACGCCGCAAGATATGCCTCCCGGCGGGACAGACAAAATGGCGCGGGGCGCCTCCACTGCCCACTCTTGGTCCTCTGTGCAGCTCTCCCCTCCAGGTCACACATCAATCCGGACCTCTGCAGGTTCCCCGCCGGCTCCGATGGGCACCACGGACATTCCTACCTTCTCAGGAGCGGTGAGTTCACTTCTACCATCCCATCCCCCCTGAGACCTCGCCGCATGGCGTGCAGGCCGCCATGTCCGGCCCCCCCCTCCACAATACACTCAATGCTCAGATGCTTTCCCTCGGTTACTGAGGACAGCATCAGACCCCTGTCTTCATGGAACTGACCCTGGATCCCCCACTTCCTCAGACTTCTCTATGGACTTCCCAGCTCTGCTGGACCCTATGTACCCTGCCATCCAGATACTACAAGAGCCTGCGGGGATCCATGCGGCCTTCAGTCCCTCTGCACCTGAACCGCCCCCTCTAAAGCCAAGAGACTATCTCACTCACAGGCCCCCAGCTCTCCCAAGGAACAGACTGCACCACCAACCACCTATGCACAGAAAGTCTGCTCCCCTGCTCCCCACCCCTCTGTAGCAGAAAACATGAGATCACCCCCGCCTGCTCAGACATCATCATGGGCCAAACCGTGGAACTCACCACCTGGGCCGGCACACCTTGCCCATGGCTACACCACCCCGCACCCCCAACCAATGCCGCCCTGCCCGCCCCACCACAGCAAACCCCAATACCAGCCTATACCCACCCTGTACCCCCTCAATGGCACTGATATTGGCAGGCGATGCCCACTAAAGAGGACTTCAGACAGCTGATCGAGGAGGTAAAGTCCACATGCCGCTCAGAAATACAAGTGCTCCAGTCAGGCCTTAAGCACTTAGCAGACCGCGTGGAAATGGCCGAAGAAGAAATCCAGGAAACTAAGCTGGAAGTCCACAGGGCTCAATTTCAGGGAGCAGACCAACGCACCCTCTTGAGAGACATGCAATGCCACGCGGAGGACCTGGACAACAGGGGGCGCAGAAATAATATCCGAGTGAGAGGTGTGCCGGAATCTGAAGGCCCCGTGGACCTACAGACTACATTACAGACTGTGTTTAACAACCTCCTAGGAGAACCTCCTGCTAAACACATTGAAATGGACAGAGCCCACCGGGCCCTGCGCCCTAAGGGCACCACCTCCAAACCAAGGGATATCATCTGTAGGGTCAGCTCTTACCCCCTGAAAGAATAGATCATGCGCCAGGCTCGCTTAGCACGTAAAGTGACTCTCAATGATGTCCACGTCCAACTGTATCCAGACCTTTCATGGATCACCTTACAAAAACGCAGACTTCTTCAACCTCTGTTACACGCTCTACAAGACGAAAACATTCCCTACCGATGGGGATTTCCCTTCAGCCTCACAGCTAAACACCAGGGCAAATTGCCCACCCTGCAATACCCGGAAGATCTAACCACTTTTTGTGATGCCCTGGGGATACCTATCCCCCAACTCCCGGATTGGGATCTCGTGGCTACGCCACCCCCACCACCCACACTCTGGCAGAAGGTCCCCCCGACCAACCGCCCCCAACAAGGATGCACCCAGCAAGTCCACCCACCAAAGAAACGGCTGAACTCTATGCACCTCCCTTCACGTGATGCATGCTAATGGACTGACCCACCATCCGACAAGGCTGGTGACTCTGCCCTGGACACATTCGAGTATCTAGTCCCCCCTTTGTGCCCTAGTTCTAATTCCCAGTTTACCTATTGGCTTGTCTCTGAGACCCGAGAGAGTAGGAATTCTCTTGCCTATCCACCCCCCCCCCCTGGTTAAGTGAATTCAGTTGTTTCCCCAATTTTACTTTTTGTGTTTTAAATGACCACTTTAGGGCTCCCTTGCGTCCACCTGGCCTATCCTCTCGGATTAAGGTCAGGGGGATCCCTGGGAAACCGTACTGACCTAGGCCTAACAGCCTCTCAAGGTCATATGCAAGCATCTGCTCTAATCACTCAATGTTTTTTGTGTACTAACTTTCTTTTTCTTTCAGTCTCCCTCTCTCCTCTCTCCTCTTCCATCATCGTGTGGCTCACCACGCAGTTCATGCAATTTGCCTGGATTGCCTCCCGAAGCATGCCTACTCCTGGCCCCTAGTCTCCGACAGCTCCACATTGCATCAGGTAAGATACTTCCCCCCTCCACCCACCATGAGAAGAAATGTACCACTCCAGGGTTCCAGATTCCTCTGATTGCTCCTGCCCTGCTACACTCACAGGTGCTGGCTCTGCTCTAATCGATAGAGGAAAGAAAGTTGTCTGGACTGCCGCACTCTGTTCAAGCGTTTATTTATCAAAAAATAGGAATATCAAAATATCCAAAATAAAATATCCAAAATCCATCAAAAGCAATCAAAACATAGAAGGGCATGCAGGGAACAATACTGACGCGTTTCACATCATACACTATGAGTAAGCATCGTGTCCTGATGTGAAACGCGTCAGCCTTGTTCCCTGCATGCCCTTCTATGTTTTGATTGCTTTTGATGGATTTAGGATATTTTATTTTGGATATTTTGATATTCCTATTTTTTGATAAACACTTGAACTGAGTGCGGCAGTCCAGACAACTTTCTTTCCTCTCCCCCCACCATGGCTAAGATCCTATCTCTGAACGTTCACAGCCTAAATTCCGACATAAAGAGGCATCTGGCGTTAAGGGAGTTTAGACAGTCGGGCGCCCACATTGTTTTTGTCCAGGAGACGCACTTCGATAAAGGGGGCTCCTTCGCAGTCACCTCTAAACAATTTCCCTAGATCTACTCATCCTCGGGCCCCTGTAAGCGAGCTGGGGTCGCTATACTTGTTAAACACGAGTCCCCGTTCACCTGTTCTGATCACTATAGCAACCCACATGGCCACTTTGTTATCCTCCGTGGTCTATAGCAAACACAGGCAGTCACTTTCTGTGCCCTATATGCCCCGAACGTTAAACAACACAAATTCCTGTCTAAAGTGTTCACCCGCCTCTTTCGGTCTGACCACAGGTTTCTTTACTAATAACTCCACACTTAGAATGACATATGAAGTGCGGATACTCCCGATCTCGTGGTCAGACCACGCCCCTATCTTGCTTACATTAGATCTGGGTTCCCCCAACCCTAGACCCTACAACTGGAAACTAAACACATTCCTTCTCCAACACCTCCCATCAAAAATGGAACTGACCTCCACCCTAAAATTCCTCTTTGCGGAAAATAACACCACCGACATATCCCCTCCCACGCTCTGGGAAGCCCATAAGGCAGTCCTTTGAGGTAGATGTATGGCGATATCCTCTGCCATGAAAAAAGATGCTCTGGCCACAAAACTGCAAACTGAGAAGGATCTTTGGGTTCTAGAGCGTCGGCTACAAATGTCCCCCACCCTTTCCCTCCTTAAGAAAATCACGAACCTGCGAATGACCCTGAAGGATTTAGCATTAGGCTGCGTAGAAAAAGCTCTGATTATATTACGACAAGTATACTATGACAAAGGTAACAAGGCTCACTCCCTCCTAGCGAAGAAGCTACGTGACAACTCTCACACGACAACACCCCACCAGATTAAGAACAAATCAGGCTGCCTACAATCCCACCCCAAAGACATAGCCCATACCTTCTCAGAATTTTACACAAACCTCCCCAGCAACCCCCTCCCTCCCGACCTCTCCCATCGCATGCAACAATATCTCGAACAGAGCAGAGTCCCCCAACTCCAAGCCTCTGACCTAGCATCCCTAAACACGCCGATTACCGAAGAAGAAATAGAACAGACCATTAAATCTCTCCCATCCCACAAGTCCCCAGGCCCGGATGGATTGCCTTATGAATACTATAAATCTTTCCTTCCCCTCCTACACCCCCACATGTGCAAACTCTTCAATGCCTTCATCCGGTACATCCCCATCCCAACGAACATGCAGCGATCCTTTATCACTCTGATCCACAAACCAGATAAAGACCCCGTCCTATGTGCCAACTACAGACCCATTGCTCTGCTGAACTCAGACCTTAAAATTTTTTACAAAACTGCTCTCAATCCGCTTGAATGTGGTCCTCCCCTCTCTCATCCACAAGGACCAAGTGGGCTTCGTCCCGCTCAGACAGGCGGGCGACAACACCAGAAAGGTGATTGATTTGGTGGACGTGGCGAACAGGGAGAAAAAGGGATTTTTATAACAGCTTACCTGTAAAATCCTTTTCTTGGAGTACATCACGGGACACAGAGCGACTTAGTCATTACTAATGGGTTATATAGTTTACCTTCAGGTGCTGGCACTGGCAACTTCCAAACCGGAAGTACCCTCCCCTATATAAGCCCCTCCCATCCGGGAGCACCTCAGTTTTGTAGCAAAGCAATAAGTGTCCCAAAAAGAGGGGTGGGAGCTCTGTGTCCCGTGATGTACTCCAAGAAAAGGATTTTACAGGTAAGCTGTTATAAAAATCCCTTTTTCTTTTTCGTACATCACGGGACACAGAGCGACTTAGTCATTACTAATGGGACGTCCCAAAGCAATGCCAAATGAGGGGAGGGATACATAAGCTGGGCGCCATCAGGCATGAGGATCTTTTGCGGCCTGCAACACACTGCGCCCAAAGGCGACATCCTCCTGACTTCTAACGTCTACCTGGTAGAATCTAGTAAACGTGTGTACTGAAGACCATGTTGCGGCCTTACAGACTTGAGCCAAGGAGGCCTGGTGATGCACTGCCCATGAAGTTCCAACTGCTCTTGTGGAGTGCGCCCTAACTTTGAATGGAGGCGGTCTCTTTCTCAAGCCATAGGCTTGTATTATGACCCGTCGAATCCACTTGGCTAAAGTAGATTTTGACGCTGCCTGACCCTTTCTGGGGCCTTCCGGCAGAATAAACAAAGTATCCGTTCTGCGAATCTGAGCAGTGGCTTTTAGATAAGCCTTAACTGCTCTTACTACATCCAAAGAATGCAATAACTTTTCCTCTACCGAGCTAGGTTTGGGGAAAAAAGAAGGAAGAACCACATCTTGGTTCAAATGAAACCTCGATACCACCTTAGGAAGAAAGGCTGGATGAGGACGTAATACTACTCTGTCCTTATGGACAACCAGATATGGCTTCTTACAGGACAAGGCGGCTAATTCCGATACTCTTTTAGCCGAACAAATGGCTACTAAGAAAATCAATTTCCTGGTGAGAAGAACCAAGGAAATGTGTTGCAATGGTTCAAACGGTTGTTTCTGTAGAACCGACAGAACCAGGTTTAAGTCCCATGGACATATGGGAATACTAACCGGAGGGCTAATACGCATCACTCCTTGTATGAAAGCTTTGACTAGTGAATGCGAAGCCAAGGGCCTTTGAAAAAATATTGACAAGGCCGAAATCTGACCCTTGATAGTACTCAAGGCCAGCTTCCTATCTACCGCCCACTGTAGGAAGTCCAAAATCCTACCTGTTACGTACTTTCGTGGATGCCATTTCTTGGCCTCACACCATGTAATGTACGCCTTCCAGATCCTATAATAGATCTGCCTGGATACCGGCTTCCTGGCATTGATCATGGTAGATACCACAGGATTAGAGAGCCCTCTCTTTTTCAGAATGTGGGCTTCAATAGCCAGGCCGTCAAACCTAGGGCTGGTAAGGAAGGGTGGTATATCGGTCCTTGCGACAGCAGGTCCGGACGATGTGGGAGGGTCCAAGGACTCCTCACTGACATTTTTACAATCTCCGCGTACCATGCCCTTCGGGGCCACGCTGGAGCCACCAGAATCACTGGTTTGTTTTCTACCCTGATTCTGCGGATTAATCGCGGTAACAATTGTGGCGGTGGGAATGCATATATCAGCTTGAACTGATCCCAAGGGAACACTAGGGAATCCGAGCCGCAAGCTAGGGGATCCCTTGTGCGAGACACAAATCTGTCCACCTTTGCGTTGAATCTGGATGCTAGCAGATCTACATCCGGTGTTCCCCACCGCTGGCATATTGCCTGGAAAACCTCGGGGTGAAGAGACCATTCCCCCGGGCATAATTGCTGGCGACTTAAAAAGTCCGCTTTCCAATTTTCCACTCCTGGGATGAAAACCGCGGATATGGCTGGGACATATCTTTCTGCCCATTCCAGGATGCAATTCGCTTCCCTCTGGGCTGCACGACTCCTGGTGCCACCCTGGTGATTGATATATGCCACTGCTGTGGCATTGTCTGATTGAATTCTGACAGGGGACCCTTGGAGTTTGGATGTCCATGCTACTAGGGCATACCGGGCTGCTCGTATCTCTAAGAGATTGATGGGCAGGGCCTTCTCTGCTTCTGACCACTTGCCCTGGAGAGACCATTGCTCCAGTACTGCCCCCCAGCCTATGAGGCTGGCATCTGTAGTGACCACCTTCCAAGAAACCGGACTGAAGGGTTTCCCTTTTTCCAGATTCTGGGGCACCAACCACCAATGGAGGCTCTTGCGAACGGAAGGGGACAGGGACATTGGTAAGTCTAAAGCCTGAACTTTTTTGTTCCAGGCTGACAGTATGGCCCTTTGCAAATTCCTTGAATGGAATTGACCGTAGGGTACTGCTTCAAATGAAGCCACCATTTTTCCCAGCAGCCTCATGCACAGGCGTATGGATGGTTTTCTTTTTGTACCCACTAAGTGGGTCAAATCTTTTAAAGACGACACCTTCTCTGGAGGTAAGAAAATCTTTCTCTGATTTGAATCCAGCCTTAGCCCTAAGTATTCCAGACTTTTGACTGGTCTTAGAGCTGACTTGTCCCGGTTGATAATCCAACCGTGATATTCCAGATACTTGATTGTCTTGTGAATAGCTACTTCCAGCTTTTCCACTGAGTGGTCTATTAGTAGCAGGTCGTCTAGATATGCCATTATCGTTACACCTTGTGTTCTTAGATTGGCCAATAGTGGGGCCAGAATTTTTGTGAAC
Organism: Rana muscosa; assembly: GCA_029206835.1. Lineage (NCBI taxonomy): Eukaryota > Metazoa > Chordata > Amphibia > Anura > Ranidae > Rana > Rana muscosa. The sequence continues at coordinate 188,250,293 of CM055125.1, read as the reverse complement.
ACTCGTGGTGCTGTGGCCAGACCGAAAGGTAAGGCTCTGAACTGAAAATGGCGCCCTTCTACTGCAAAGCGTAGAAATTTCTGGTGGGCCGGAAAGATGGGAATATGCAGATAAGCATCCCTTATCTCGATCGAGGCTAACCATTCCTGCCCTTGTAGGGCGGTGGCCACCGATCGGATCGACTCCATCCGAAAAGTCCTGATATTTAGTAACTTGTTTAGCCCTTTTAGATTTAATATGGGCCTCACGTCCCCATTTGGTTTGGGGACTGTGAAAAGGTTCGAGTAAAACCCGAATTCGCTTTCTTCCAGGGGAACCTTCATGATTACACCTTGGAGCAATAGTTGTTCTAGTGCCAGAAGGAGGGATCCTCTCTTCTGGGGATCTCTTGGCACGTTTGACCTCATAAATTGGGCAGGAGGAGTGTCTTTTAACTCCAGCTTGTATCCCAGACTTACTGCGGAGAGCACCCATCTGTCTCTGATGGTGTCCCGCCAAGTCTCTGTGAACAACTGAAGTCTTCCCCCCACCCGATTGAGTGGGGGCAACGCTTCATGACTTGGGGGGAGGTTTTGTACCTCTCTTGATCCAGGGTTTCTTGTTACCCTGTGATTGTCCCTGATTTCTGCCCCCTGAATTTGACCGCGGAGGCCGTCGGAACTGTTTCACAGCCGATGTGCCAGGGACTGGAGAAGTAGGCCTCTTAAAAGAAGGACTTCTACTTTTGTTCTTAACCGGTAAGAGTGAAATTTTCTGGATATATTTGTCCAGATCTTCTCCAAATAAGCGTTCTCCATGAAATGGGAAGCTAACCAGCAATTTCTTACAGGGAGCTTCAGCAGACCAGTTTTTGAGCCATAGAAGCCTACGCATATGTACTACAGACAGCGTAAAGCGGGAGGCCTGTTGGATTGTATCCTTTATGGCGTCCACCACAAAACACAAGGCTCTAGGCAGGTCTGCTAGGGCAAGAGCCTGCTGATCTGGTAAGTCCCTTAAGACTTGTTTCAACTGATCTTTCACCGCTTGGCAGACTCCAATCGCTGCTACCGCAGGTTGTGTCACCATGCTTGCTGTAGAGAAAGCAGATTTTAGTAAAGACTCCAATTTTTTATCTATTGGGTCTTTGAACATTGGAACATTATCTACTGGACATGTCAGTGTCCACTGTAGGGACCCTCCATTTTTTTATGAACTTATCCTCCATGGGATAGATCACCGGAAATCTCTTGGGGGGAGCAAATATTTTATCAGGATGCTCCCAATCCTGGTAAATAAGCCCTTCTAATAAAGGGTGGATTGGGAAGGAACAGACAGCCTGGGGAGCTTTTAGCGACCCCAGCGAGGAAACCGTAGTAGTTGATGGTTCTGCCAGAGGCATTTTAAATGCTGATCGGACCATGTTAGTCAGAGACTGAACCCATAATCTTTCAGCCTGAGATGCTGAGAAAGGTTCTTCCACTGTTGATTCCTCCATAACTGAATCAACCTCATCCTGATCCCCTTCAGGTAGGTCGATCTCTGTGTGGGACTGTTCCTCCACTAACAGGCACTCTGAAGGAGGAGACGGAGATCGGACGCGCTTTCCCTGTGACAGGGAAGCAGCGATCAATGCTGTTAATCTCTCTTCCAATCCTCCCAGAGTTGAGGATAAAACCTCCTCTGTTATATATACAGGAGCAGGTGGACTGGGGACAGCCGCAGCACCAGGCACTCCTGCGGGGTTCCTACGGCTACTGACCTCTGAATTCTCAGGGGAGATTGGTGCAGTACAAGCATGCCCAATATCCTCAGAGCCCGATGGAGACCCCTTTGGCTTCCTGGAAGACTTATTTCCGGAGCGTCTGGACGACATATCCTTTAAGCACAAAGCTGAGGTATTCCCGTCGTCATACACCAATTTTGCTGGTAATAGTCTAACACAGTTGCTGCTATATACCAGCTGGTGTCCACTAAAGTGCCTTTCTATGGGGATGCCTGCATCAACCGCCTCTGTGTGCCACCGTTTGTTGCTAGCTCTGTTTGCATCCAGCTGACACTTGTACTGTGTCTTTTATACAAGCTGGGACGCCTGCACATGCGCAGAAGCGCCGCGGCGCGCATCGAGCGTCATCGCCCCGCCCCATTTTTTTCATAGGAGGCGCGTGCACGCGCCCGCGTGCGCGCCCGTGCACCATTGGCGCCCTTTTCGAAAACCAAACAGGGACTAGGAGCCAGGGCCCTTTTTGCCGGAGGGCCTGTGCGGTGGATGAGCGCAGCAACAGGGCAGAGGAAGTGGATTCCCACAGAGAACTTACCAACTGCCTGGATCTTTTGACTTGAGAAAACCAAAGATCAACATGACAAGAAAAAATGGACCACAGCGGCCTCTAGTGGTTTAACACAGGTACCGCGGTCCTCTTTTTTTTTTTTTTCTTGACTACTATTAAAATTTTACATTTTTCAGTAGTTACAGGCATACACAGATATTAGCGGGAATACCGTTAGGTAACAGACAGAAAGACAAATTAGGCTTGGGGGTCCCCCAATAGAACCAAGTTCCTGGGGGCCCCCACTTACCTGTTCCCCGCCGCAGGACTCTGTTTGGTCCACAGAAGCCCAAACTTCACCTATCACGGCAGGCATTGTAATTAAACCTTCAGGGACCGGGTTCCCAAGGATTCCACTCCCCTGGACCTGTATAGCACCCTGCACAGAAAACATCTTGGTCGTGGGTATGACCAGAGCTCTGGATCTCAGGGTCCAGCCCTCCTAAGAGAGGCATTACAGGCAAAACCTTGCTCTTCTGTTGCAAGGCCCGGGTACCGACCGTTTAGCTATGAAGCTTTTTTGGTGGGATCCGGAACAGCTTACTAAGGCCCGTAAAAGAACCTGTACGCAAGCCCAGGAAAACACATGTTACTCTTTGGCCAACACCTTAGACACTGGCAAAAAACTGAGGTGCTCCCGGATGGGAGGGGCTTATATAGGGGAGGGTACTTCCGGTTTGGAAGTTGCCAGTGCCAGCACCTGAAGGTAAACTATATAACCCATTAGTAATGACTAAGTCGCTCTGTGTCCCGTGATGTACGAAAAAGAAATCAGTGTCCTTGCTACTTAGCTTGGATGCCGAAAAGGCCTTTGACCATCTTGGGTGGCCCTTACTGTTCGCCACGCTACACCATGCTGGGTTTCGGGGACCTTTCCTACGAGCGATCCAGCACCTCTACTCCAACCCATCTTCCCAGTTTAGAACTCCCTTTGCCCTCTCCCCCTCTTTCTCCATAACTAACGGTAGCCGGCAGGTGTGCCCACTCTCACCCCTGCTATTTGCGCTATGTGTTGAACCCTTAGCTGCCTCTATTCTAGGTAATCCAGCTATCCGTGGTGTATCGGTCAGGGGCAAAGAATTTAAAATTTCACTATTCGCTGACGACATCATCCTCACTCTGATGCAACCTAGGATCTCCCTCCCAAACCTCCATGCAGAACTTGCCTGCTATGGAGCCCTTTCGGGATATAAAATTAATACATCTAAATCAGAGGCCCTTCCAATTAATATCCCCGAAGCGGAAACTACTCACTTGCAAGCCAACTTCTATTACCATTGGAAAACAACCACCCTGAAATACCTGGGAATACACATCACCCCAAATTTCACTACTCTATACCAGGAAAACTCCCCCCCCCCCCTCTTCCGCTCGATCAGAACCTTGCTACTGCAGTGGAAGCAACATCGCATTTCCCTCCTAGGCCGGATCGCCTCAGTTAAAATAACAATCCTCCCGAAGCTCCTATACCTCTTCCAAACACTCATGTGATGGATGCATGTCTTTATTGTAAAATATAATTTCATATATCCACATTTTTTTAATTTACATTAATCATGTCCTTTTTTTGTTTATAGCTACGTGACAAAACTCATATTTATCTACTGAAAAATATTGCTTGTAGTTAGCTCCTGAAGAAGCGGATTCTACGGAATCATAAAACGCGAAACATGTTGAGCCCTGTATACTATGCAACTGTATATGTATGACATTCCATTGGCAACAATGGTATGCCCAAAATGAGGGATTTCATGTTGTCACAAAATGATTTTTAATCTATAAACTTGTACATGACTAAACTTGTTTTATACTTGTGTAATAAAAACCTTTTTATATTTATACTTTTGACTGGACATCGGTCTCACATATGGTGCCAACATAGTCCATTTAAGCCTCTTCTTTCTATATAACATTTGATGGGACGAAGGCACCAATTTATAATTTTTATACCTTCAGCACTTCCATATACTCTTCCAAACACTGCCTATATCTGTCCCCTACAAACACCTGAGAAAACTCCAATCTGACCTAATTCAATTTATCTGGAACCACAAAAGACATAGAAAGGGGTTTCGCATTTCCCAACCTCATCAAATACTACCAAGCGGCCCAACTTTGCGCAATAGCTTCGTGGTTCACCCAACGGTCCTATAACAAGTGGACAGAAATCGAGAAAATATGGCTAGCTCCGACTCACCCGAATAACCTACTTTGGATTGCGAATGCGGAGGTGCCCCTGAACGTCTACTGGGTTCCATGTCTCAGCTTTGGCGGCTCTGGCGCAAATTATCGCGTCCACATGGGTTGTCTTCAGAACGATCGCTCCTGACCACATTTGTCTGCAACCCCAAGGTTCCAGATAGCCTCACTCACCAAATGTCGCATCCATGGACATCCCGAAATCTATTTCACTATGGGACCCTAGTGGATCCTATATCATGCAAGTTATTGCCCTTCTCCAAAACTTCAGACCAAATTTGATCTGCCCCGCCAGGTGTTTTATAGCTATCTGCAAATTCGCCACTATGCCCTGACCATAGCACCTGACCTGCAATTTCCCCCCCAACCCCCTTTGAAACCCTAATCCTAGCTGGTTCTGCGCAGAAGGGCCTAATCTCTGCAATTTACAAAATAATAAACGCCTACCCCCTAGAATCGAAAGGTAAACACTCATATATGACTAGGTGGGAGAAAGCCTTCAATGAGGAAATCCCCATAGAACAATGGCAGACAATATGGTCTCAGGCGGCAAAGAGCTCACTCTGCACACTATATAAAGAGAATGTGTATAAAGTCCTCCTTTTCTGGTACATGACTCCAGATGTGCTCCACACTATATATCCCGCTAGTTCCGATTGCTGTTGGCAATGCCAGAGAGATAAAGGCACCCTCCTCCACATTTATTGGAGTTGTACACTAATTTCCCCCTACTGGAAGGTGGTCCAGCAGTTGTTGACCCGACTTCTATAAACACCAGCCCCGTGACCCCCAAATTTTTCCTACTAGGCTTATCGCCACTATGGATCCCCACACCCTACAAAAAACTGGCATGCCATATCCTCACAGCTGCACGCTGTCTTATAGCCCTAAACTGGAAAAACCGACCCCCCCCCCTACGCCTGAGGCTTTATACGCTAGAATTAAAGATGTGGAGCTGATGGAGAAAATGACTGCCAGGATACAGGATAGGCTGGATGCTCATGACAAAGTCTGGGAGCTGTGGCACCTTTGGGAGGACCCACCATGACCAGTTAAATTAGCTACTACGATGACTTCTCTTTTCTTTTCTATCCCTCTCCTCTTCCCTCTATCGTGAGTATTCTTGTGACTCTCACTACTCTATATAGTCTGCTATATGTTATTACATGACACCATGATGCATAAATAACAACTTCAGATATGTGACTACTACTGTTTAAGAGCATATTGAAAGAATTCTCGAGTAAGTACCTGAAAGAATTGATGCATAATTCATTCTGTATATTGTTATTCGACATGTTCTTGTATTGTTTATGTAAATAATAATAAAACGTTAATTGGAAAATAATTGGTTTATTAATGTAGTAAATGAAATATTAAGAAATGTAAAAGACATAAAAGTAGTGCATTATGTTTATGATTATATATGTAAAGTGTTTCGGAGTAAGAAGATGAATGAATGTGCTTTTTGTAAAATGTAAAAAAAAATCCAATAAAAATTACATGATTTAAAAAAAAAAAAAAAGTTTAGTTTTGAACTTTCCTCCAGAAGTTTGAGGTCAACTGCTAAATAAAAATGTAATTTGGTTCAGGAATCATTTCTTGTATTTGTGTTATTCCACAAACCACATACATTAATTTGCCAAAATGTTGTGGACCCCGGACCATTACACCTCTATAAAGTTTTTGGACATTCCATGCCAAAGCTGTGGTAATTAGCTCCTACTTTGATGCTATAACAGCCTACACTCTGGAAAGGCTTTCCATAAGATTTTTGAAATGTGTAGGAATTTGTGCCCATTCAGTCAAAAGAGCATTTGTGAGGTCAGGTACTTAAAGTGGAGCGTCACCCAAAAGGGGAAGATCCGCTTATTTGCCTCCTCCCCCCTCCGCTGCCACATTTGGCATTTTTCAGGGGGGAGGGGGGTATGTGGATTTGATAGGTACCCGCTCCCACAAGCTCATCCGGAACTTCGGACCCCCTCCTTCTTTCCCCCACTGCCAGGCCATTCACAAAGCGCAGGGCGCTTCACGCATGCACAGTAGGGAACCTGAGATGGCGGCCGCAGCACCAGAGATCTGATTGAAAAATCGGTTGGGGGGAAGGCACTGCTGGAGGACAGGTAAGTGTCCTAATATTAAAAGTCAGCAGCTACAGTATTTGTAGCTGATGACTTATTTTTTTTCTGATGGAGCCTGGAGCTCCTCTTTAAACAGAATGAGAATTCCTATCTCAAAATAGGTGTTTTAATTAATCATAAAGATGTTTAGGGTTCTGTGCAGGCCATTTGAGTTCCCGTCAAGTCATGTCTTTATGGAACTGAAGGGGTGTCCACACACATTTGGCCATATAGTGTAGTTTACAATACAGCATTCATCTGAAAACTTCCCACCTCCTGTTCATGTTCAATCTTCATGCTGGGATTTGCGTTCACCTCTAGAAGAATTGGCTTGAGACTCTTCAACAGGAGGATGTCAAATCCTAAAATCTGTAGGAAGGGTAGAGATACAAGCACACATCAGAACCCTCTACATAGCTCTCCAGTATTCACACAATAGCAGCGAAAATATATGAATGAAAGTTTCTATCTATATCCCACATGCTTCCTGTAAAAGGGAATATGTATTACACAGAGGGTAGGCGTGTCAGGAAAAACAAGGCTTTCTAACACCAGGGTTCAGAAGATGTATGAATAGATCTTTTTGGTAAAGTTCTATAACTAGGAAAGATTGGGAGCGTTAGATGCTCTTAAACAGCATTAGTCTAGTCTTATTGTATCGTAATTTCCTTTATAAAAATATTGGTTTTATGGTCAATGCTGCTGGTGCAGTAGCTTTATATAGAGCGCTGGGCATTGCGGTCATTACAAAGCAGCAGGATTAGTCTGCATGAATAAGGGCCTGTGTCAATGTGCCTTTCTTGACGTTAGTACAGTTTCTCTCTCCATAAAAGATAATAGGAACATAAAGGCAGCTTGAAGCAGATTGTAGCTGCTCAGGAGGTCAACTGCAGGTGAAATGCACCTGTAAATGAACTCTGAACAATATGAAACAGAGGTTGAATACAAATTTCATTCTCGTCCACTAAGGGACACAGGAATTCAGAGACTGTTGGAATGTCCAAAAGTAGTCCAAATGAGGGGAGGGCAACAGGAAACAAAATGACAATAAGCCCACAAAAAACAAACAAACAAGAGACCAAGAGAGCTAGGGACTGCCTGCAGCCCAAAGAACCGCCTGATAGACCTTGTGCTCAAAGCAGTTATAAGATGAGGTCTGAACAACTGAACGTTTCTTGCCTCACTCCAAGAAAAATATGCCTTCCATGTGTGGTGATGGACCCTGCAGTAGACTTCTAGGTTTTAGTATCATGAGGATCACAGATTCAGAGATGCCCATGTCTCTCAGAATCTAGGCTTCAACAGCCATGCTGTTAGGTTCAGTGTCTATGAAGCAGATGATCTGGATGAGCCCATGGAGCATCCGTCAAGAAACTGATCACGCAGAAAATCACATCCCATGTGGCCCAGAGCTAGAATGCCCCCCATCTTGATCCTGTGCAGCAGATGAGGAAAGAGTTTCAGAGGAAGAAAGGCATAGATCAATCTGTACTGATCCTATGGAACTACCAGAGCATCTACTGCGTCCACTAGGGGACACCTATACCAGGAGACAAACCTGTCCAGTTTGTTGTTAAGTTTGGAGGCCAGGACATCCACATTCAGTATCCTCCACCTATGACACAGGTCTTGGAACACCTCTGGCTATAGGGACTATTCTTCTAGGTTCAGGCACTGCTGGCTGAGTCTGTTTGCCAACTGTCCACAAGGCTGGAGCATGAATTTCTACCCAGGACAGGATCTGCTCTACCTCTCTTGCCGTGGAGAGGCTTCTGGTTCCTTACTGATGGTCATTGCCTTGGTGTTGTCTGACTAAATCCAGAAAGTATGACCCTCCAGTCAGGATGTCCGGCATTGTAGAGACAACCAAATCCCAGAAATTCCAGAACGTTGATAGGAATTAAAGATCCCTGCAATATCAAAGTCCCCTGCACCAGCAAGGTGCTCAGGATTCCCCCTCAGCTCAACAAGCTGGCGTACATCATGTGAATCTCTCAAGAGATCGTAAGAAAAAATTTCTCCAAACGCCAGAATAGGATTTCTGAGCCACAAAGCAAGGTACACCCTGGTCCTCTGTAACAGACGAATTAGTCTGTCCAAGGACTGGACTGATGTATCCAATGATAGTAGGATGTTGGGTTGGAGGGGTCTGGAGTGGAATCGGGCAAATGAAACTGCCTTGAAGGAGCCTACCACCAGCCATAGGACTCTCATGCAGAAGCAAAGAGTCAGGTAACCTCTAGACCAGTGGTTCTCAACCTTCTAGTGCCGTGACCTGTTGATAAAATTTCCCAAGTTGTGGGGACCCCTAAGAGTAAAATCATTTTCGTAGCGTGGATTGTCAGCACCCGGGGCAAGACAAGTAATTTGCGCCCCTATCCTACGGACATTTAGCGCTCCCCGAGTCCCTTCCACTACACATTTTAAGATGTAGCACTCTCTTTGTTCTAATTTCTTTCCCTTTTTATCTCTCTCTATCCAAATTTCTTGTTTTTTTCCCCCATCCCTCTCTCTAGCCGGTTTTCTTGTTCTTTCTCTTATTCTCTCTCTCCCTTTTTCTTTGTTCATCCCCCTCTTTTCCTCTCCCGTCCATTTATTCTCTATTTTTATTCCTTTTCTTACTCCTTGGAGGGGGGAATGGGATAAGTGGCAGTGTTGGTGGGGAGTTGGGATGAGTGGCAATGCTGGGGGAATTCTGATCAGCCAACTTAGATTCTCTTGATCAAGGTCATCTGCTGATCTGAGAACTGTAGTGGGGACTTTTAATGGCAACTATAATCACAGGTAGTGTTACTCACTGTGTCTCCGTCTTTGTTTTGTATCGGGCTTTATGGTGTCTCAAAGCAGTGACACCTATGTCAAAATCAGGAGATAGGGTCTCCTCCAGCCCCTCCCACTTCACATTCCTCACCAGTCAGCTGACCTCTAGTCTCTGCCCCCCAGCCATGCCACAAACTAAATGGGCGGCTGCGAAGTGGCTAAGTGGGCAGCGGCGGACTCCAGGAACAGCCCAGGATTCGGCGACCCCTGGCAAATCATCATTCGACCCCCGAGGGGGTCCCGACCCCAGGTTGAGAACCACTGCTCTAGACTGAAGTGTCTGTGTCTGGCAGCAGTGAGTTTGAAGCTTCACTTGGGCAAGAAAAACTCCAGTCTGACCAGTTTCTAGAATGAGACCTAGATACATTATTTCAAGCGATGAGTGCTTAATTCTGAAAGTTTAGGTCCCAAACTAACCACTGAGTTCTGCATGATCAGGGCTATGCTTTCCACCAGAACCTGTGCTGACTGTTCCCTCTTTGCTGACTTTGAAAAGTTATTTTGCCTATAAAAGAGAGCTGGAGACACTCAGTAAAACGGGACTGTTTCTAATGCATCAATAATCAGACACATTGCACTGCAAGATAGCAGGGAGGAACTGAGGCAAGTTTCATGCGTCTCTCTCTAGCAATCAGGAGCAGCAGAGGAAAAATGCTTTCTCAATAATGAATGGCAGTAAAGGATTTGTGGATCATCCACACATGCAACACCCAGTAGACGACATTAGTGCTCAGTCCCTCTGCATCAACCTCTTCCACAGTATATCGGACGGAAAACAGGAATTTTAGTGGTGACCAGTGGCCCTAGAAATGAGGCAGCACCTTCTTCTTGGCCTGCATGGCCTACTCACAAAGTCAATTCTCAGAAATGGGGTCACACCTGGGGCTGTACCACGAATGTGGAACCAGAGTGTCCTCTACAGCCAACTTTTTCCCAGTAGACTCGGGTCTGGAAAAGTGCCACAATGCAGAGCCCTGTACCCAAAGGTCACATTCCTGGTTAACCCCACAAGTCTAGTCCAGTGGGGTCTGGGTTTTGAACTCCAAAGTCAGACTGAGGAAAGGACAATCCAGATAGCTGCATATGAAGACCAGCTCAGCAGTGGGAATCCTAACTGATGAAAAATGGCATCCAACAAAAAAGTTAGACTTTCCTCAACAGACAGGAGAAAAAAACATGTCTGTGTCCAGTTCCCGAGTAGGCTACAATAGAACCCAACATACTCTTAATTCCTGTGTCTCTCAATTAATGAGAAACAAAAATAAAATTATGATTGATGTTTACTTGCTAAATGCATAGGAATAAAACACCAAAGCCAGAGTGCTGTGCTTGGGCTGCTTGCTCACTAAAATAAATAGATAGTGTTACCTCTTTTTATGTTAGTGTCTACTTGCTTATAAAATTGAGAAAAATAAACAATAAAAATAATAATAATAATATTGGTAAAAAAAAAAAAATCAGCTATATTGAAAATTGTCATAAAGTTTGAGGAGTGGTGGCTCAAAAACAATAAGCCAACCATATGATGTGTGTACACAAGGAATTGCAACTCACCTGGAAGCATGTTGGTCCTGGTTTAGATGCTGGTATGTCCACCTGGAAGTAGACTTTGAGTTCCGGAACCAAAGCAATGATGGTCTTAATCACCAGAGAAATTATGTCAGACCATACTTTCTTGACATCTATACCTTTAGCTGAAAGTCTATAGAGAATGCTGGAGAAGGTCCTCTTGCTTCCAGTGTGGACACTGTCCGAGTGGATAAAGTTTCCACTGTGGATGTTGAGTGAGTAGTTGGTCAGGTGCATATAGACACGGTGAAGATTTTTATGGTTTGGCGCCTGGTAGGGCTCAGTGCAGAACCGGGACAGTCCATCTTTGGCGATGTATATTTCCAAAGGCTCTAATGATCTTAGAACAACATAGAGTCTCATATCAAACTTTAACTTGTCCATCAGGAGAGGCTTGCTGATGTATTCTTGGACCACAGCTGGTCGGTTCTGGACACTGGCCATGATCCGCACTTCACTGGGGTCCTTAATGAGGTAGATTCCATCACCCTGACAACCACCGTCCGGCTTTACAATAAAGGTGGGCTTCCACGATGGATCACTTTCCTTTGCCATGCGAACCTGCAATAAAACACAGATCAGTACAAGTAGAACCCTGACTGAATATATTTATTTTGAATATACGGTACTTATTTATGTTTTTTTTTGGGGGGGGGGGTAGTCACCACTCACACAAAAAGTAACTGCTTGTGGAAACCAATAAGAATTTTTTTTGTCAACTTTGAAATGTCAGACAAATGTAAGCTAAATCTTGATTGGAGACTTGGCTGAAGCACCTATCTCTTTTCCTTTGAAAAGGAAGCTGATGCTGAACTATAAATGCCAGCACACTTCCATGGCACAGACACTAGATTTGCAAACAGAGCATGACATGACATTATCAGATTAGAATCTTTTCAACTGACCAAGGAAACAATCTTTAGGCACTCAATTCCCAAGATACCAATCTCCTAAAGACAGATAATGATGCAACACAATTACTAACAAGTAAGGGGACAGTTTGGCTTTTTATTCAGAATTACATCAATTCAGAGTGAAGCAAGAGCTCAGGGATGACTTAAAGAGGTCAGACACATCTCATCTCCAGCAATGTAAGTGGGATCCTTACACATGCACCTTGTTAAACCTCTTATATTGCAGCATTTTCCGTTCTGCTTGATTCATCCCCAAACGTTTTCCAGACAACTGTTCATAATATGCCTTATAAGGCTCTGCAGCTCCCCCTACAGCTCTACCTAAAAACATTCATTTCACTTTTCTATCTTTGCCCCAAGACTGAACGCAGATAAAATCTCTAGAGATCACCATCACCCCATTTTCTAGCTGTACATGATTCCTCAAGACTAACCATGCTGAAGGAAATATGTACAGTGCACCAACAAATCAGCAATCTCACTTCACTTCTGACTCTGGACTCCTAAAAGGTGTTAACTGTTTGCTTTAGGCTAGTGCTTTCTTCTCCAAGATCTTCAGTATCCCTCCGCCATACATAGTATATGAATGGTCAGTTCCAGTTCCTTTGGGCCTCTCAAAGACATTGACCAATCTGGTCATGGTTAAAGTGTATCTAAACCCAAGGACAAAATGTAATATAGCAACTTACCAGTCTTTGGATGTGGTTGCTCCATTAGTTTTATTTTTTCAGAAATGTTTTCTTTATTTTTACGTTGTGATCCTGCCTGTAACACACTTCCTGCCTTGTGCAAAACTAAAGCCAAAACTTTCTTATTTTTGACAGTGTAAGGTGGGTTATAACCCTGTCCGGTTATCTTTGCCATCTGGATCTAATTGGGGAGGTTTCCCTGTACTTCCTTTTCCCATAGTCACAACAGGAGGTGAGAGAAAATCCCTCCAAAGTGGGGTTCCCCTGTTGTCACCAGAACTGGAATATTTAAAGTGTTACTAAATCCACAACAGTAAAATTAGCCCGTATATGCAGTAAAGCATGCTTGTTATACTCACTGCTGAACCTAAGAGGTTAAACCTCTGCATTGTGTAAAAAAGGCAGTTTGACCCTGTCTTCTCTGATCCTCCGCTTCTTCCACTGTTCCGAATCCATCTCCTGATAGTACAGAGCCTTTGGAGTCACTCTGCACATGCTTTGGTGTGTATTGCGCAATAAAAACAGTGGTATACCGCGCTAAAGTGAATAAATTATAACATGAAATGAGGACTGCAGGGAACAACCAAGTGATATAAACCAGGAAGCATACATAAACAAAATAAAATCGCGCTAGTCTGGAACCACCTATCACTAGGATGGTTAAACACACAGGCAGAATAACCTCTGCAGTGTAACAGGAACAGAGCCACTGAGGCAATCTGATGGTTGATGGGTCCTTCAACGTAATCTCCCCTCACAGCGGGACATCCAAATCATCCAGGTACAGGAGATGGACCATATAAAGAAAAGGCTCCAATAGTGTAATACTATTAAGGTTATTTTATTGAGAGGAAAGCCAAAAGGCTACTTACAATGAATAAAATGTTAACACGCATAGGGTAAAATCGTTTGCCGGCAAATAAAAGCAATCACCCGAAATTTCCAGGGTCATGTGGGATGCGATAGCATCAGCGCGTAGCTCTGTCTGGGATGTTTCTTCACACCTGATGTCTTCCTGGGGCACGGGCGACACACTGAGCCATTGTTATAAATACAGAGCCTGAAGAAACCAAGCCTCGCTTTCACACGGCGGCCATATTAAGCGGATTCAAGCCTCCTTCCCATTCTCCACCATCTCCGCGCCCTACGCATTACGTCACGTGACTTCATCAGTCCTCTGACCTGACATAACGTGTAGGGCATGGTCGGAAGTGAGTAGCGGACCGAAAGTGACATGAGAGGCATCTGTAACGCCGCTGTTTTATTTCAAATACGTTTTTAACTTCAATTTATATAAGCTTTCATTTGGCTTTTAAATAAACCTTTAGTCGTTTAAATGATTCACACTATGGGAGGCATTTATTTCATTCCCACATGCTATCTGGAACTCTGAATGATATACCAAGAGCCGACAACCGGGAGCCTGGAAGTGGGAGTTCGCCATCACCATATTTATACTCAAGGCTGATTCATCACTTTATAGAAGTGAGCACTAAGCAGGTGTGTGAAGTCACAAGAACACTTATTAGTGGGAATGCTCTCCAAGCATTCCCAGTATTGTTATTCGTTTTTATTTATTCTTAATTTTAATTTTATTCCGTAAGTTTTTTTTGGCTCTGCGTAACTTCTGCATACTTTCAGCTATTAAAACCATTCAACTCTTAAAATGTTCAGCTCTTTCAGCTAATGATGGGACTCCTTCAATTTTTTGTACTATTTATACTTTTTAAAATATTAAGCTTTTTATCACTTTTTTTTAACATTGAAGTCAATGAGAGCATGCTTCAAATCCTTAAAATCTTCATCCGCTCCCAAAAGTTTCAGCTCCTTCATACTTTCACCTACAGACGCCAAACAAACTCAGCTATCCGGCTATATCTTTTCAGTTTGATATCTTTTACGTTTTTTGTGAAAAATCTGTTTAAGTTTAGTCATCATTTCAGGAAATTTTATCGATTTAACAGAGTTTATATGGGGTTGTTTAGAGTGGATGATGTCATCGCTACAGCACAGAGCTTTAAAAAAATTATCTTAGTTCCTTCTCTATGAATTGCTCTCACGCCCACAAGATCTACTTGTCATACACAATTTATACATCAAAACGTAGGTATTTTTGTATAGCTTCAGGCGATGTGCTCAGTTTTGTGATACGCCTTTTACGTTTGGCTGGTTGAGTTTCCAAATGACAAGAGTTCTACACTTTCTTCAATTGACTGTCCTGTATAAAATTCTTCACATTTCCCAGCAAAACGCACAGCAAACTTATTTTTTAAATCGCTGACATGCCCACACTTTTTAGTTTATCAACATAAATTTTATACCGATACGTTCACAAAGGCCGTGTCTCTCTAACGGTGAAGTCGCTGTTTTGATAGCATGTACTGTTGTGGATTTATTAAGGCTTGTTTGAAGGGTTCTCTCACACTGTCTCTCACTCGTTAGGTGTGGGGATTAATGATCAAAGAGAGGCTATATAAGTACTGAAGGAACACTGCTTGTATGTCCTAAAGATAGTGTAGTTGTTATGGTGAATGGCTTTGGTGTGGCTTTAGCAATTCAGCTATTCAGCATTCCCATGCATTTTCTGCAGGAAATGCATTTTCTAGTTGTTTATGAAAATCTAATGGGAAGGATTGTATATACAGGTCCTTCTCAAAAAATTAGCATATTGTGATAAAGTTCATTATTTTCTGTAATGTACTGATAAACATTAGACTTTCATATATTTTAGATTCATTACACACAACTGAAGTAGTTCAAGCCTTTTCTTGTTTTAATATTGATGATTTTGGCATACAGCTCATGACAACCCAAAATTCCTATCTCAAAAAATTAGCATATTTCATCCGACCAATAAAAGAAAAGTGTTTTTAATACAAAAAAAGTCAACCTTCAAATAATTATGTTCAGTTATGCACTCAATACGTGGTCGGGAATCCTTTTGCAGAAATGACTGCTTCAATGCGGCGTGGCATGGAGGCAACCAGCCTGTGGCACTGCTGAGGTGTTATGGAGGCCCAGGATGCTTCGATAGCGGCCTTAAGCTCATCCAGAGTGTTGGGTCTTGCGTCTCTCAACTTTCTCTTCCCAATATCCCACAGATTCTCTATGGGGTTCAGGTCAGGAGAGTTGGCAGGCCAATTGAGCACAGTAATACCATGGTCAGTAAACCATTTACCAGTGGTTTTGGCACTGTGAGCAGGTGCCAGGTCGTGCTGAAAAATGAAATCTTCATCTCCATAAAGCTTTTCAGCAGATGGAAGCATGAAGTGCTCCAATTTCTCCTGATAGCTAGCTGCATTGACCCTGCCCTTGATAAAACACAGTGGACCAACACCAGCAGCTGACATGGCACCCCAGACCATCACTGACTGTGGGTACTTGACACTGGACTTCAGGCATTTTGGCATTTCCCTCTCCCCAGTCTTCCTCCAGACTCTGGCACCTTGATTTCCGAATGACATGCAAAATTTGCTTTCATCCGAAAAAAGTACTTTGGACCACTGAGCAACAGTCCAGTGCTGCTTCTCTGTAGCCCAGGTCAGGCGCTTCTGCCGCTGTTTCTGGTTCAAAAGTGGCTTGACCTGGGGAATGCGGCACCTGTAGCCCATTTCCTGCACACGCCTGTTCACGGTGGCTCTGGATGTTTCTACTCCAGACTCAGTCCACTGCTTCCGCAGGTCCTCCAAGGTCTGGAATTGGTCCTTCTCCACAATCTTCTTCAGGGTCCGGTCACCTCTTCTCGTTGTGCAGCGTTTTCTGCCACACTTTTTCCTTCCCACAGACTTCCCACTGAGGTGCCTTGATACAGCACTCTGGGAACAGCCTATTCGTTCAGAAATTTCTTTCTGTGTCTTACCCTCTTGCTTGAGGGTGTCAATGATGGCCTTCTGGACAGCAGTCAGGTCGGCAGTCTTACCCATGATTGCGGTTTTGAGTAATGAACCAGGCTGGGAGTTTTTAAAAGCCTCAGGAATCTTTTGCAGGTGTTTAGAGTTAATTAGTTGATTCAGATGATTAGGTTAATAGCTCGTTTAGAGAACCTTTTCATGATATGCTAATTTTTTGAGATAGGAATTTTGGGTTGTCATGAGCTGTATGCCAAAATCATCAATATTAAAACAAGAAAAGGCTTGAACTACTTCAGTTGTGTGTAATGAATCTAAAATATATGAAAGTCTAATGTTTATCAGTACATTACAGAAAATAATGAACTTTATCACAATATGCTAATTTTTTGAGAAGGACCTGTATATGCTTGGAACAATGTTTTGGACTTTATTTTAACCACTTTGCACTCTGCACTTTATTTTTGTGACACCTAGGAATAGATTTTGTCATGTATTATATTGGACTTTTGTTTTTGTTTTAATATTTACTTGAATTTGATTGTATTCATTTATAATTGAGAAATTGCGCTGATCACTTTATATATATTTATCATTATTTGGGTTTATTGTGAACACTACAGGCTCAGCAGCAGCTTCATTTATTACTCTAGCACAGGGGTAGGCAACCTTTTGAGCACAGTTTGCCGAAAAATGTTTTCAAAGAAATTGAGCGTGCCGATTTTATAACAAAAAAATGTCAACTTTCCACTCTCAATCACGAAAAGGATTTTTTATAAAGTAAATGCTGTAAACTACTTTAGTAGTGAGAAATTAACATCCTGCACTCTCACGCCTCAGATCAGCCCCAATTCCTGCAACTCCATACCCTGAGATCAGCCCCAATTCCTGCACCTTCACACCTCAGATCACACCCTGCAAATCTGTTTCACTGCTGTACCCCCCTGCTCATCTGCCCCACCACTGTACTACCCTGCACATCTTCCCCACCACTGTAACCCCCTGCTCTCATCTGCCCCACCACTGTAACCCCCTGTACATCTGCCCGACCACTGTACCACCCTGCTCATCTGCCCCACCAATGTACCCCCTTTCTAACCTGCCTCACCATTGTAACCCCCTGCACCTCTGCCCCACCACTGTACTACCCTGCTCTTCTGTCCCACCACTGTACGACCCTGCTCTTCTGTCCCACCACTGTAACCCCCTGCTCATCTGCCCCACAATGTTCCCCCTTTCTCATCTGCCCCACCACTGTACCTCCCTGCACATCTGCTCCACCACCGTACCCCCATGCACTTCTGTCTCACTGCTGAACCATCTTCTTATCTGTCCAAACACTGAACTTACCTGCTCATCTGCCCCACCACTGTAACCCCCTTTCTCATCTGCCCCACCACTGCACATCCTGCACATCTGTCCGACCACTGTACCCCCTGCCCCACCACTGTAACCCCCTGCTCATGTGTTCCACCGATGTACCTCCTTTCTCCTCTGCACATCTGCCCCACCTCTGTACCCCCCTGCCCCACCGCTGTAATCCCCTGCTCATCTGTCCCCACCAATGTACCTCCTTTCTCATCTAGCCTAACACTGCTTATCTTTCCTACCGCTGTAATCCCCTGCTCATCTGCCCCATCACTATGCCCCTCTGCTTTTCTGTCCCACAGCTGAACCCCCTTCTCATCCCTGCCACCACTGTTCCTCCCTGCACATCTGCTCCACCGCCATATCCCCATGCTCTTCTCTCTCACTACTGAATCATCTTTTCATCTGTCCCAACACTGAACCCATCTGCTCATCTGCCCCACCACTGTACCTCACTTTCTCATCTGCCCCAATGTACCTCCTGCACATCTGTCTCGCCTCTGTACCCCCCTGCTCTCCTGCCCCACCACTGTAACCCCCTGCTCATCTGTCCCACCAATACACCTTTTACATCTGCCCCACTGCTCTACCCCCCTGCTTTTCTGTCCCACCACTGAACCCCCTTCTCATTTTCCCCAACACTAAACTCCCCTGCTCATCTGCCCCAACACTGAACCCCCTGCTCTTCTGTCCCACTGCTGAACCACCTTCTCATCTCTTCCATCACTGTACCTCCCTGCACATCTGCCCCATTGCTGTACCCTCCTGCTCATCTGTCCCACCTCTGAACCCCTCCTGCTCATTTTCTCCACCGCTGTACCCTCCTACTGATCTGCTCCACCCTCTTCTCATCTGATATGCAGAGTGGTGAAAGGAAGCAGAGATGAGACACATCTACCTATCCTGGCACACTCATCCTGCTGATCCACCTCTTGCATCCAGCCCACATGCTTGTATGTGATGTCACATACAAGCATCTGGAATGGATGCCCAATGATGAGCTCAGGTCAGGGACATTTTCTGAAAGCAGTGGGCCTGTGTGCAAGATCATAAGTTGGGCCCCCACAGCTGTTAAAGTGCGGTGCTCTGTGCCACAGGAAAAGTTGGGTGTGATTTTCATTATGCTGAATACTGGCTCTGGCTTAAAGGAACACAAAGTGTAGGGGTTTAGTAGTAAGAGACACAGAGTACAGAGGGGTTTAGTAGAAAGTGAGGCAGAGTACAGAGGGGTTCAGTAGTAAGTGACGCAAAGGTTCAGGAATAATGTCAACAAAGTTCCCAGAAGCTCAACAGTAATTCCACAAACTGCCACCTGATTGTGGTTTTCTCAATCACAGTGAAATCCCTTATTTCTGAGATTGGTAGTGGCAACCAAGCAAATACATCTTCCTCCAGATGGTAGGTGGGGCTAGCAGGAATGTAATTTGCTTTAGCAGTGGCCAATGACAGTCCTCCTCCTGGAAACCGCCCCCCCCCCCAGCAGAACTGCACCCAATCTCTTCCCCATCACAAAAGCTGACGAACGCAGCTACAGCAAAGTTAGAAAACCAAACAATGTTTACAATCTTTTACAATGTGTGGGGGCACAGTGCCCCCCCCCTCAGTACAGGTACGGTGTGGAGAAATCTGAAATTGGAATGCATTAGTGTCTGACACTTCCCTGCGCTGCTCTGCTGATGGGTAGGGAGTCGAGTGCCGGCAAAAAAGGCTTTGTGTGCCGCTTGCAGCATCTGTGCCGGGGATTGCCTACCCCTGCTCTAGCAAGTTGTTATTCAATTGGTAGCGCAAGGGATCCCCCTGTTCACTGGTAAGGTTTATACATTTAACAAGCATGTGCTTCTGTGATCACATATACATTACTGGAGTATACGTGGTGTGTTCAAGTCAAACCGGGACTTTTAGCTTCACGGGTATAAAAAGAGATGCTAGCGTGGCGGTAATACACGCAGTAGTAAGTGGCAAGGCAAGCGTGTCCTATTATTGATTAGTGGCGCACATGTCATGGGAAAGTCCAGAGACTGTTAATCAAGATGGCAGACAACAGTGTTAGAGCGTGCATGGAACAGGGTGAGGTGATGAAGTTTCTTGTAAGCGAAGGCATAAAACCCACAGATATCTGCAGAAGACTTTGAGTACAGTACCGTGATGAGACACTCAGCCGTAGTAAGACATTTGAATGGTGGAAACCTTTCAAAGATGGCCGTACGTCTGTCAGTGACGATCCCGGCTGTGGTGGTTCCCAGCCCACAGCAGTCATTCCTGTGAACATTCAGCATGTGGAACGCCTGATCCTGGATAATTGACCCATAAACTGTCATGAAATTGCAAAAGAGATGAATCTTTCTGTGGGAACCGTGAACACTTTCAACTATATTACGGTCGTGTTCTGAGTGATGTGTAGAAAAAATAGGATTTTTGTACTCACCGTAAAATCCGTTTCTCTGACGTCCATGGACCGACGCAGCTCTCATACTGATTACATGTGGGTATATGTCCCTGCTCGCAGGAGAAGACCTAGGCAGAATGTTAGAGGTTAAAACATTCTAGAACAAGCCAGAGCTGAACAGCCCCGCCCAGGGGGGCGGTCCCTCCGGACATTACCCTTCCACCTGCAGCTAATCAGCCTCAGTTCGTAACAAAGCAGTACAAACTTAAAAGGAAGGGTGGGTGCTGCGTCGGTCCATGGACGTCAGAGAAACGGATTTTACGGTGAGTACAAAAATCCTATTTTCTCTTATCGTCCATGGACCGACGCAGCTCTCATACTGATTACATGTGGGACGTCCCAAAGCAGTATAAGAAAAGGGTGGGAGCAAAAAAAAAGTAAGGAACAACCAAAACTTCACTCCAAACCAGCAGAGCCCCTCAACGGAGGAGTTGCAACATTAGACAGCGGCCTGCAACACTTTGCGGCCGAAGGAAGCATCCGAAGATGCAGCCACATCAACCTTGTAGAACTTTGAAAAGGTATGAACGGACGACCAGGTCGTCGCCTTGCACACTTGTGCAACCGACGCTTGATGTCGGAAGGCCCGGGAAGCACCAATTGCCTTGGTGGAATGCGCCGCAACCGGAAAGGGAGGCGCCCGCCCCTTAAGGGCATAGGCCTGTATGACGGTATGCCTGATCCACCTAAAGACGGTGGCAGACGACACCGCTCGGCCCTGTTTTGGACCAGACACAGATTTCCGAATGGAAACAGTAGCAGACAGGTACACTCGTAAGGCTTGTACCCATCTTAATGCAGGAAGCGCAAACTCTCAGGGAAGCGATGGGTGAGGACACAAGGACGGAAGAACAATGTCCTTCTTAAGGTGAAAGGCCAAGACCATCCTTAGAAAAGAAGGATGGTCGTGGGCGCAACACCAACATATCCTTATGGAGGACCGAGTAAGGCGACTTGCCAGACAAGGCTGCCAACTCAGACACTCGTCTAACCGAAGCAATGGCCAATAAGGCCAACTTCCGGGACAAGGTCAAGAGAGGAATCTCTCTGATATTCTCAAAGGGATGTTCTTGGAGAACCGAGATGCATCAAAATCAGATCCCAAGTAGGGAGAGGAGGCTTGACAGGGGGGACCACATGGCGAACCCCCTGCCCAAAAGGTGCTAATCAAGGAATGGCCCGGCAGCGGTCGTTGAGACAGTCCGGGCCGAAATCCGACCCTCAAAAAAAAAGGTATGCAAGGCCAGCTTTTGGGTCACACCACGCTGTAAGAACAGCAAAATCCTGGGAACGGAAAACATCCGAGGATGCCACTCAAGTTCCTCGCACATAGCGATGTAAGCCTTCCAGGTACGGTGAGATATCTTTCTGGAGGAAGATTCCCATGTCAACAACATAGAAGAGATGACCGAATACGAGAGAACTCGGTCCTTTAGCACCTGGCTTTAAACAGCCATGCCATTAAAGCCAAGGACTGTAAAGCAGGATGAAGTATGCTCTGCGAAGCCGGCGAGGCAACAACAGTAGCAGAGGGTAAGCATATATCAGGTGATACTGCCCCCAGGGGCTTCCAACGCGTCTAACGCATCCGCCCAGGAGTCCCTGGACCTGACCACGATCTTGCCACCTTGCGAGTGAGTCGAGAGGCCACAAGGTCCACTTCCGGTGCCCCACCTCCGGTAAAGAAGGTGGAAACACCTCCGGATGCAAGGACCCTTCGCCTGCAATGCACACAGCCGACAGGACCGTCTTGCAGCGAGACGTATGAAAATCCCAAAGAGACTCCGCAATGTATCGGAGAAGGGAGGCCCCAGTGTACAGGGTGCCTCAAATGTTGGCCAATAAAGGCAACTTGACGGAACTTCCCTAGAAACCCGGTCAGAGGACTAGTACCTCAGCCTCCACAGGTGGCGCAAACCCACCCCGGGCACAGAGACCCTAAAGGCTAAAGCAGTTGTAGTGCACCTGCTAGACGACTGATGAATGAAGCAGAGGCTTTTGCCCAGTCATTGAGCTACAAAAAATGCCAGAGACGCAGCCACTAACAGGCGCAACGCCAACCCCAGCCTGGCGAACACAGTCCAAGCCAGCGCTTCTGATCACCACTGAAAGCAGGTGGAAAGTGATACCCCTGAAACCAGGGATCCTTGTGACAATGCTCCATCCAGCAGCTACCCATGGATAGGTGCTGATTGTGCAAACACATAGTTTATACTTTGTATTGCGTCAAACGCACAAATGGAGAGTGTGGGAGGAAACCCACCCAGCCACAAAGAGCATAATACCACCAGATACGGCGTATGTAGTTTAGTATTTGTGGATAAACCTATTAAACGCGTATATACTGTGCCAGCGACGAAGGCGTGCACATCATCGGGGCCTGGACGTAAACCAGCCACACAGATTGCGTACACAACCATGTAGGTATGTTAGCCTGCGAATAAACAAATTGCACATGTTTATACTGTGCATAGCGCTGAGAATGCGCACACCATTGGAACGCAGGGGAGAAACCTGAGCACCCGGATGAAACCCATGCAGACTGCATACGCATACCGTGTATGGTATTATAGTATGTGTGCTAAACATTTTGCACAAGCCCATGTGTGCATAGCACCGAAGGCGCGCACACTGTTGGCGCGTGGGAGGAACCGAAGTACCCCACGCATACTCAGAGAATGCAATACCTACAACTACTGTAAATGTATTTAGTGTCGTGTATAGACATAATGTGTATGTTTACACCGTGTATTGCACCAAAGGCATGCATGTCATGTAGCATGGGCAGAAACCCACGCAGACTGCATACGCATACCGTATAGGTATTATAGTGTGTGTGCTAAACCTTTTGCACAAGCTCATGTGTGCAAAGCACCGAAGGCGCGCACACCGTTGGCGCGTGTGAGGAACCGAAGTACCCCACGCATACTCAGAGAATGCAATACCTACAACTACTGTAAATGTATTTAGTGTAGTGTATAGACATAATGTGTATGTTTACACCGTGTATTGCACCAAAGGCATGCATGTCATGTAGCATGGGCAGAAACCCACGCAGACTGCATACGCATACCGTATAGGTATTATAGTGTGTGTGCTAAACCTTTTGCACAAGCTCATGTGTGCATAGCACCGAAGGCGCGCACACCGTTGGCGCGTGGGAGGAACCGAAGTACCCCACGCATACTCAGAGAATGCAATACCTACAACTACTGTGAATGTATTTAGTGTAGTGTATAAACATAATGTGTATGTTTACATCGTGTATTGCACCAAAGGCATGCATGTCATGTAGCGTGGGCGGAAACCCACGCAGACTGCAAAGACATACCGGGTAGGTCCAATCGCACAAATTTAGACTGTGCATAGCGCCGAAGCGCCCACTCGGAAGAACTCCACGCAGACAGCACACAGATACCGTGTAGGAATGATAGCATGTGAATCAACATAATATTGCACATGTTTATGCTGTGCATTTCCATTGGAGCGTGGGGGGAAACCGGAGTACCCGGAGGAACCCCACGCAAACAGTATACCCATACTGTAAACATGTATAATATGTGCAATAAACATATTGAACATGTCTATACTGTGCAGAGAGCCGAAGCGCACATACCATGAGAGTGCGGGAGGACACCGGAGCCCCCGCCAGCCCAGAGAGTATGATACATACATATACTGTGAATGTATCTGGAGTCGTGCATAAACATATTTTGTACGTTTATATCATGTATGGCACTGAAACACAGCATTGGAACGTGGGGACAGCCACGCAGACACAGAGACCAATAACACATACATACACTGTGAATGTATGCAGTGTAGAGGTATAGGATGAGTTTAAATTATGGCGCAGAGGCACATAATCTTCTCTGTATCATTCCAACCTGCTTGACAGTGCTGCTGAAGCAGCATACAGGTAACAGTTAACCTCTGATCCTCAGACCGTGTGTCTGTCAGAGCTCAAACCATTCCCCAGGAAATGGCGGGAAATGTTACCTCAGGTATCATACACAAGGCTCACAGGGATTAGAGACATAAATGAATAAAGTCCTCCCTCATCCATGCTGCTCTTGAGGCAGCGTGTGAGGAAAACTGAGGAAACTGTGTAAAAGAAAAGCTTGTCACAGCAATTTCAGCCTGAGTGTGATTCTCACATCATCAATGAGATCACTTACAAGCGCCCTGTCATTCACTGACACAGAACTGGAGTCTTCCTCACAAGGGAATGTCCTGTTCATAAACATTAAATATTCAGAGGTAGGGTCCTGAGCCCAATAGCTAGGCCCATATCTGACTCAGAGCACTCCTTCACTAAAGATTTTTGTGGGGGGAGGGGGCTTATAGCTCCTTTTGCTCGCACACCGCTTCCATTCTGACAGGAATGATTCCAGGACTGCTGACAACTGGTCCGTAAGGACCGCAGGTGCAGGAAACATATGAACATTTTTAACTGTGCAGCACTGCCAGTTGCCCCAGGCAATGTGGAGAGCAGGTGTATCAGACTCCATAACGCCACCCTCTGAGACCTTATACACTATACTGTGAATATACAGTCCACCCACTGGCTACGCTGAGGAGGGGACACCCGGGAGGACCCACCAACCCTTAAGGATAGCTCAGTCTGTGAGGAGATTGTGAGGGGATTCGCGCCGCCGCCAGAAATAAATGCGCGGCGGCCACAAGAAAATGGCCGCCGTCCGCAGCTATAACTGTGCCACTAAACGCCAAGATGGCCGCCGAGCGCAAAATTCAAAGCTCTAATGCGCGCCAATGGCGCACGCAATAACCACCTCAAACAGCGCCAATGGCGCACGCAATAATCACCTCACACACCAGAAAAAACTGCAGACATGAGCGCCCAACCAGGCCAGACTGACCCCCAAGCACCCCACAGCACAGCACCAGTACAGGGTGCAGAGAGCAGCATAACAGGGGGGGGGACAGGGAGAAACCTCCACACACAGAAACACAGCCAGCATGTACTCACCTGCAGTAGGAGAGACTACTTACCCGTCCCTTTCAGGGACCCACTGGCTTGTTTCAGACAGACCTATCACAGAGTCGTACTGCGTAGCTGTCGGCCCGGTCCACCGCGAGAGATACAGTCAGTCAAGTACTGTTCAATCTTGAGAGGACCGCGGGAGCATGAAAGCAACCCGGCCACCCCTGGAGCCATGGGGTAGGTCGTGAACTGAGTCTCACGCATGCAAGGCGAGGATCAGCACGCTCGATGGTCGGACAGGGAAGACTACGAGGATACTAGTGTACCCAACCTGTTGCCCAGCCGACAGTTGATTGAAGGTCTCAAAAATAAAATAATAAAATTCCCAAAGGAATAAAAATCAAAAGTAAAATCTTCCAGGAGACTGGCTCCTGAGAGCCACGTCTTCTCCTTCTGCTAGGCAGAAAAAAAACTGAGGCTGATTAGCTGCAGGTGGAAGGGTAATGTCCTGAGGGACCGCCCCCCTGGGCGGGGCTGTTCAGCTCTGGCTTGTTCTAGAATGTTTTAACCTCTAACATTCTGCCTAGGTCTTCTCCTGCGAGCAGGGACATATACCCACATGTAATCAGTATGAGAGCTGCGTCGGTCCATGGACGATAAGAGAAAACAACCTGGTTTAATCACTAAGGGCGTCCTGTTTCTCCAGAACAACGCACAAGCTCATAGTGCTCACCACACTATGTGCATATTACAGCAACTCCACTGGGAGGTATTGCCACATCCCCCTTACAGCCCGGACCTCGCTCCGAGTGATTTCCACCTGTTTGGACCCCTAAAAGAGTTCTTCAGAGGTCAGCATTTGAGCACCGATGACAAAGTGAAGCAGGCTGTCTTGGGATGGTTCAGGCGTATTGAGAAATCTTTCTATGCCGAAGCTTTCCAGGCATTAGTAAACACTGGGATAAGTGTATAAATGTAGCAAGAGAGTATGTTGAAAAATAAATGCAGTTTCCACTACTTGAAATTTGTTCTTTTATTATATCAACTCAAAAGTCCAGGTTCGACTTGAACGCCCCTCGTATACAAGCATTTCTCCAAAACATTTGATTTTGGTGTCGAGGATGTGCGTGCAGGAGAGTCAAGCAATCAAACAAGAGAAAACATTAAAGAGGGTTTGTGTAAAGAAGCTTAGGGTGGGGAATCGCTCTTAGTACTAAAGGCTCTATGTTTTAAACATGTTTTAATTTGAGCTTACAGGTATCGCAGTTCACCTCTATCTGTTGTACTAGTGAAAGCTTTGAAGTACAATTAGTGGGAGAAGATAGTTCAGATTTACAAACTGAAAGGAATAGCTGCGCTGTCCATAGCTACTTTTTATCGCTCATTTAGCGGTCTTGCCTGCACTGGAATAACAGATGACCATTAGAACCCTTTCACACTGGGGCAGTTTGCAGGCGCTATTGCGCCAAAAATAGCGCCTGCAAACCGACCCTAAACAGCCGCTGCTGTTTCTCGAGTGTGAAAGCCAAAGGGCTTTCACACTGGAGCGGTGCGCTAGCAGGACCGCTCCAAAAGTCCTGCTAGCCGCATCTTTGGGGCGGTGAAGGAGCGGTGTTTACCGCTCATCCACCGCTCCTGCCCATTGAAATCAATGGGACAGCGCGGCTATACTGCCTGCAATGCGCTGCGGGCGGTTTTAACCCTTTTCCGGCCGCTAGCGGGGGGGGTAAAACTGCCCGCTAGTGGCCGAATAGTGCAGCGGAATTAGCGGTAAAGCGCCGCTAAAAATAGCGGCACTTTACCGCCACCGCTGCTCCCACCCCACTGTGAAAGGGGCCTCACTGATGCGGAAGACACTTTCCTCTCCTCCAGTCATCACTCTGTGGTCTGCGATACAGTAAATATAGCCAGGATCTCTAATCTAGAACCATCAGTGTACCAGATACAGAAAAAGGAAAAAGAAACAATGCGCCTACTAAGTGCAGTATGTTAGTAACAATTTATTATAAAAGTAAAATTACAGCCAAATGGCTACTCACAAGTTAAAAATGAAGTACTGGCATAGACAGATATGCCATCTGGTTGATGACGCGTTTCAATGCTTCCGCATTTTCCTCAGATCCGAGGAAAATGCGGAAGCATTGAAACGCATCATCAACCAGAGTCTGCTATTGACGTCACATCCTGTCACCATAACCAGCTGCGCTCCAGCGTGTACCGCACGCCGCGGTGTATTGACTTCCTATACCCAGGACAGCAACGAGCCTTACCACGCTACTATACCGCTCGTCCACCATCCACCCACCGCTCAAATTATACCAGTCTGTGCGATTCCAACACCGGAGCAGCTCTACACTGCCATAAGACTACAGGAGAACGGAGTGACAACCATTGATATCTGTCTATGCCAGTACTTCATTTTTAACTTGTGAGTAGCCATTTGGCTGTAATTTTACTTTTATAATAAATTGTTACTAACATACTGCACTTACTAGGCGCATTGTTTCTTTTTCCTTTATTGCATATAGAGTTCACTTCACTCTACAAGTGCTGCCAACGGTGCATATGTTATCAAGATCACCACCACATGGACTCTTATTCCCTTATTGAGATGTTTTTTAGAGAATTGAGACTTTTTAATTGCGTTTTCGAGATTTTTATTCCTCCGTGATTCTTGGTTTTATTTAATATGTGATGTATTATATATTACATATCATATAATTTTCTTGCTCCCTTATTTTATCAGTGAGTTTTCTGTTCCTTTTCTTTTTGCGCCGTCATTTGTGTTATGTTGTACCAGATACAGAGCTGGGGGAAAGCAGAATGTGACACTTTCTCCATCCACATCAATAATTGGGCAAAGACATCAGACAAAAGCACTCCTTCTTCCCTCAACACAGAATTCTGGAGCACACAGTAAATGTAGACTATACAGGACACAGTGACAGTGGAGGGGGCCAGCCATAGAAGTGCAGATGAACAGATGGTAGGAGGTGATAAGGACAAGCAGGGAATGCTCTTGCTCTTCACCTCAAACCTTGGAGGTGATGGAAATGACATGTGTGAATGTAGTCGACACTCATGATGAGAGTCAGAGCTTTATGTGTGGCCACACTGGCGGCATTATAAACTGGTGACATGATTGGATGTGAAGTGGCATCTGCTGACCAGGAAGCGGCCCAACATGAGCAGCTTGTGAGGTTGAGGCTACATCTGTCTGGGAGGCAATTATTCCCTCCATATCCCCGGCCACTGTCCCAGCCAATGACCTTCAGATACAGACGCTGCATTTCAATGCCAAGCAGCAGAGATTTGAGTGCAGCAGCCCAGTTTCCATTACAAAAATGAAAATACACCGCAAGTACACCTGGCACCTTATCTACTGGGTCTCAAGGAATATAGGATCCCAGTACGATGTCAGGAAGACTGGATGGCAAGTATATAAAAGTAAACACTTCCCATTATGAAAAACAGATACAGTCCTTACACAAACTATTCTGAGATTAATGAAAGATTATTCTTCCACTTGTGGATATAATCCTAAAAATGACATATTGGCTTAAAGCAGTTTTTCAGTCTTAACAAAAAAAAAAAGTAACGGCTACAAATACTGACTTTAAAACAGGATACTTGCCTGTCCAAGGATCCAACACCAACCTCACTCGGGCCGGTTCTTTGGGTCCCCGCCATTGGCATATTTACTAAGGAAAGCCGTCTACGACTCCTTGCGACTTCACAGCCAGCTTCCCACTATGAATGCATGAGTTGAGCTGTGCTTTGAGAATGGTCCCACACCCTTCTGGGAGCTGTGATGTATCCCAGAAGGTTGCACACAGGGAGTGGAGGGGGGGAGAACATATATGCAGGCAGTCAAGGTGGAAGTGGGAGAACACATATGCTAAAACTAGCTACCTGCCCCCCCCCAAAAAATAAGCCCCCAAAACCTCTAAAAGAACCTCCAAAAAGTGGAAGGGGATATTAAAGCAGAACTTCCCTTTGGGTGAAGTTCCGCTTTAAGCAGCTTGCTGCATAGATTGTGTGTTTAAAATAAAAGGCAGCCTTAGCACTCATTTGGAAATATTTCAGCAGATGCACTGGAAAGGTCTGTCTCAATATCTACAGAACAGAGGCAGGTAACGATCCTCTCTCCTTGCAATGTATAATACTGATAAATACATAAATAAATACAAAAGAACAGCGCTTAAATATTTAAAGTAAAGTTGAAATAAAATAAATTATAAGTGCTATACAGTGCAAAAAAAAGATCCGTACAGAAAAAAAGTAATAATTTTAGGCATGAACACAAAATTAGTGTGAAAAAACCTCTAAAATTGGGATTATATTGGCAACGAGAACAAATTATATAGAAAAATATTAATTTATTTGTACAAAAATGTAATTGTATACAATACATGTATTATGTTGATACCATTAAAATATGAAACAGGATTCAAAACCTCCAGATCCTCCGGAGACAGTCAAAAAGTGGCTTTGTCCAACGCGTATCAAACAGTTTACAAAATAGTTCTTCATCAGGGATATTTAGCTTGTATCCTTGTTTCATCATATTTATTAGAGCATATGCACTTCTCATGAAAATCACATCAATGGCATGGATTCCTTCTTAGCAATCTCTCGGTGTGCCTCTAAAAACTGCCCCATCTCCTATGAGGGATCAGGATAAATTATCCAATAGTGTGGCGCCAAAAAACCATAGAAGAGGTCCAAAGAGGATGTTCTCCAGAATGGAAGGATCATCCAGGAACCTTTCACAGGTTCCTCCTGGTTGCTCAACAGATCTCCATATAGTTCCTCCTCTGTCCAGCACAGGAGAGGGAATGACCACAAAATTATGTGTAAAGTCCCATACATAAGCAAAATCACAAGTGATTGGTGATTAATATTGTGGAGGTGTATCCCAAAAAAGACAGGCTTCCAAAATACTGAGTGCCGCTAATTGAATCACCCCAGTGGAGGCAAAGTAGGGGCTTACCAGATTACGATGACCTTCCTTAAAGAAAAAGTCAAAAGGGCATTAGTAAATATATAGTGGCTCCACAGGATCTCTAATCTCCTCACTGCCAAAGGGATGTGTGTCACTACGTATTACAGTGTATACTGGGCAATAAGGCTTCATGTACTGGCGTTTGCCATAAAGGAAAAGAGAGTACTCTCCATAGTGTGAATCCTCTAAAAAAAAACAGCAAAATTTCATAAAACATTGCACTTCAAAACTTGAAATATAAGCAAGTATTCCAAACATATCAATCACAGGTCTTTTCCCACAAGCAAGATGGATGCGGCTAGTTGGCACATGCACAGTGGCGTGTTTTCCCATGTGCAGTGGCGCGTTTTCCCATGCGCAGCTAACTGTGAATTATCTGTTGAAGTTTTTAGGCCTCCATTTTAAAAAAGAGCCGACCATTCAAATTCAGTTCTGCGGGGAAGCTGGAATTGCGAGACACACTACACCTGACTTTTCAGCTCTGCCCCCACTACATCCATTATGTGGGAGTCTTACACCCCTATTAAAGCTACATTATGAAGAATGCATTAAGACAGTAACATTGCTTGGCAGAGCTAGAAATTAAATACTGTATACGATGCAGTCTGTCACTAGCAATAACACAGCAGTCTTTGTTTTTCCCTCCAGTTTTTTTTCCTACATGTTGATCCTGTGAGTGTTTTTCAATTTCCTTCAACAATTTCCTTCAATTTCCTGTTCAGCAAAAGTGGCAGTTATAGAGTTTAAATAAACCATTTAACCCTGACAGGGGTGCTTACAACGGCCATCTTTTATTTACAGTATGTAAAACCTTTATCCCAAAAGGAAAAAAAAGTTTGTATATCTGCATATAAAAAGTGTTAGGCCCCTTTCACACGGGTGGACCGTTTAGGTCCGCCTGTCAGTTTTTTAGGCGGACCTGAACGGACGCTCCGTGCACCTCTATGGAGCCACGGATGTCAGCGGTGACATGCCCGCTGACATCCGACCTGCTCCGAACCGCCAAAGTGTAACGGAGGAAAACCCCATTTTCCATCCATCTATCGGATCGGATGACAACGGACTCTATGGTCCGTCGTCATCCAATCCCCCATAGATGAGAGCGGCGCTCTGACAGGTCAGTCCCTGCACAGTGTGCGGAGACAGACATGTCATCTGCCTGCTCAGCGGGGATCGACGGAGCGATCCCCGCTGAGCAAAGTGGAGCCCACACACGGACACGTCCGTGTGAAAGGGCCCTAAGTGTTGTTATATGTGTTTGTTTTTTGTATGTCATTTAAAAATTCAACAAAATGTTTTTTTCAAAAAAAAAGTGTTAGCGGAACATCAACTTTAAAAGAGAAGTATGGGGTTTTGTTTTATTCCAGAACCATACTTACCTAGGTGGATGCTGCATGTGTCGCCCGCCGGGGGGACTGAGAACCCGATCGATCGGTTCTCAGGGCTCCTTGAGCAGAGAGCTAGTGATGGTCAGTCACTGGCTCTCTGCTCTGCCCCCCCTCCCCCAAATTTACTGAAGTGCTGGGCTGTTGAGGGGGCGGGAGAAGCCGGCTCATGCTCTCAGCAGCTCGCAGGTGTCGGTCCAGGCATGTGGGCGGATCCCAACTTCATTGTCAGGATCTTGCCTGAGCCTTCAGCCCGCTGTCTGCTGAAAACGGGTCACAAGAGTGCACAACGAACGGCACCTCTGTGATCCACAGGAAAAGTTCAGCCAAACGAGCTTTGGCTGTACTTCTCCTTTAATTTGTTATACACTTATGTATGATAAGTCCATCTACATCTACTAGTCTATCTAGTACTACCCTTCCCCGACAGTGCTCCTGTCCAACAGTGGCTGCATTGCTCCTTCAAAGATAACAAAGCCACCCTAAGACAGGAACAGGAAGTGTGTTCTTGGTTGGATTACCAAGCAAGAATAAGAAAAAAAAGTAATTCAGCCACATCTAATTAGCTGCAATATACAAACGTTTTCTTTTTGGATTAAATACCATATTTGATCTCTCACTCCTGGAGTCCCTGAGGACCCATTCACACTAGAATGCGATCATGCAGCAGGTGTCAGTGCAAAGTTAACGACACCCCAAATGCAGGTCACATACGCAGTGCGCATGCCCATAGCACGGGCATGTACCATGCAATCCGGTTGCAGAGCGTTTCCAAAAGTAGTGAATGCACTGGTGCAGTGCGATTTCATTCTATTCAAAACTAATATGCTGAAATCGCACTGCACAGAACTGCATGTGAATCACACAGGAACGTGCAGCGTGATCATGTGCGATTCACATACCAATCCGAGCATGAAGTGAGCCTGAGACAGAGAAAGTAGGTGAATTACCCATTATACTCGGGTCCAGCTAGATTTGAAATATCAGTTTTGAGTGGACTGGCTCTTTAATAAAATAGTGATGCAAAATGTCGTGGACCCACATCCAGCATTTATTCACTTGTAGTGCTGTGTGTACAGAGCTCATCTACCTCCACGTTTATTCTAGCTTTACTGTGCAGGATGGGTCTGCAGCACAGTGCTTGCCTTTTATTAGCCTGCTTGCCTACATGACTAACAGCACATATGCTCCTTTGATCAGCTCAGATGATCTGTGGTGCTGAACTAATTTCATTGACCCGTTTTTCCATGACCATCAGTACAGTTTGTTTACTGTTGCTGATTAAGGCTAAGTTCACACTGGTGCGTGGGAAAACCATGCATGTGATTTGCACAGGAATTGCACCACATTCCTGTACACATCACATGCAATGTCTGTGCGGTGCGATTTCAGCCATACAAATGGGGCAGGACCCTTTTTTTCTCCCGCACCTGAATTGCATGACATGGGTGTTCACGCCCATGCCATGCGATTCTGGCAATCGCACTTCTTTTCGCCATCTGTTTTGGGGTGTCTTTGGGATGACGTTGACATATGCAGCAGATTCTATGGATGCCATGCGATAGCTTAGAGTGTGATGCAATGCAGGGAAATTCAGTGAATATTGTGCGTTTCCCACTTCGCATTAGTGTGAACTGAGACCTAATATTGGTGGTCTTCTCACACTTTGGTCAGTGGGAAGCAAATGAAACGTTTATTTTATTCTGTTTTCAGTCTCACATCCAATTGTGTGCAATAACAGAAACACCATTTACAAGGGCATAAAAATAAAAGCACAAAGGATAAAACAGCTCCAAAATAACCGTCACTTTCCTTAGTCTGCCTGTCATCTTGGAGAGTGTTGAACTTTCTAGAAGTTACAAAAAGTGAAGAGAGAAGCTAGGATGAGCTCCAGGTAGAAGGAAGTTTTGGACCGAGCAGCAGACGAGCCCCGGGAATTGGAAGGAAACAGAAGAGTCTTCATTTATAATATGTCAGAAGTTCTTCTCCCGGCCTGCAAGGAGGCAGCATGAAAAATGGATGGAGAGAGGGAACATATTTTCACGGCAGCGCTGAAAATGCCAGCCATGCTTCATCTTCATTTTACTTCAAATAATTACACATGCTATACTTTAGTTTCCTCAGAAAAGATTGGAAAAAAGAATTGGAGAGGCTTCACGACTGTCGCCCAACAAGAATCTCCAGTAATAGGAGTCAGAATCATTAACTAAACGGAACAGCGTATATCTAAAAGTAACGCTGCCTACAGTGCTGGAATTTTAGCTCATAAATAATCCATTGTGAACACGTCTTCAATCCCTGCATTGTAGAATGGAGACAAAGACAGGTCCTCTTAGCTCCTCTTGGGTGACCTGTATTCTGGACATTGTTGACATGAGTAATAATTAACTGAAACTATTGTAAAGGTTTGTTTTTTTTAAATAACAAACATGTAGTACTTGCTCTGTGCAATGGCTTTGCACAGAGCAGCCCTGATCCATCTCTTTTTGGGTTCCCCACTGGCGCTCCTGGCTCCTACCCCCTGCAGAGTGCCCCCATAGCAAGTAGCTTTCTATAGGGGCACTTGTGCGTTCTTGCTCTGTGTCTACATACAGATTGGGGCTCGGCCCCGTCCCCCCTCACTGGCTGTGACTGACAGCAGCGGGAGCCAATGGCACCTGCTGCTGCTGTCTGAGCCAATGAGGAAGGAGAGAGACTCTGCTTTTGTGAACTGGATCGAGATCGGGCTCAAGTATAAAGAGGGGCTGTCACTGTCACCTGCCACCCAGATGCAGCGTGTCACTTGCTACTGTCACCTGCCCCCCAGATGCAGCGTGTCACTTGCTACTGTCACCTGCAACCCAGATGCAGCATGTCACTTGCCATGGTCACCTGCCACCCAAATGCAGCATGTCACTTGCCACCATCACCTGCCACCCAGATGCAGCTTGTCACCCGCCACCAGATGCAGCGTGTCACTTGCCACCGTGGTGATGCGAGGTGGGCAGTAAACGATAATGTCATCTCTCTGCTGCCCGCCACACCACTGACAGAGATTGGCAGAGACTGCAGCGAGCGCCGCACCGGGACAGGGGGAGGAGGTCTGACCAATTTCGGCAATATCGGTACGTTTCTGACCGATACCGATAATTTGAAAGATGTGAATATCGGCCCCCCGATAATGGGACGCTCTGATAATCGGTCGACCCCTAACCACCCCCATAATTTTGTCAGAGCTGCTGCTGTGGGATTCTTTTTTCGCTAGATTCTGCTCTCCAACTCCTCTTTCACACTAGCAGCCAATGCAGGCACTCCTGCAGTTTGGAAATTTTAGCTGTAGAGCCGGGTCATGGCAGTAATATTTCCAGTAACTCCATTTAAAAAACATTTACCAACTTTTACATTACATGCACAGTGCTGCTTACTGCCTGCCTCGAAAATGAAGATATTTCTGCAGTAAGAAGCTGCCATGGCATAACAAAGGAAAACTACAGATGACTATTTATGATTGCGGTCTGTCGCTTTCACCTCTCTGGAGAACATGGTCGGACGCAATAAAGATGCGATGAACAAGCCCATCTTGGCTGCTTTTCCTGCTGCTGCACACATTACATGGCTAATGGGTAATGAAGCGTGGTAAATGGCGTTTATTTTGCTTCTTTGGAAAATGACAGTTTTTAATCCCGTAAGGAGTGTCAGAAGTGACAATATGCGCGCTAAATGGCTGCTCTGTTCCCGAGCCAAGTCCCGCCAGTCCCCAGCGCCGGGTGAAATGTGGCGACGGATGTGCTTGCACTGCAGAAATGTCACAGTACAATATAGAGTAATGTGGAGCATATATAACCGTACGTCTCCCAAACACAGATGACAACTAAATCTCCTACACCCAGCCACTAAGGCGCTTAAACAGCAAATGTTCAGGAATACAATGTGTTCTACCACTTTATACAGCGTCGGATTTATATGGTGTTGAAAAGGGGGGGGGGGGGTGCTTGCCCCAGGCCCCTGCTAGATGGGGCTGCTTCTATGCAAAAATATAATAATTTTAAAATTAAATTAAAATGCATTTTGGAAAGCCTCCTTTTGCCTGAACATCATATGTTAAAATGTTTTTACTCAGGCATATTATTTTGTTTTCGTTTTAAAAAACATTGGTGGCTCAAGCAAACCACGCATAGAAAGCTTTAGCCCTTAAAGAATATGTTACCACAAACATTTCATATTCCTGATCTGTGTCTGTTGTACCATGTACTTGTATTAAAAAGTATCCTGTTCTCTTAGTATGGCTACCTTTGTGTGAAATACCTGCTTGATCATGCTAGTTCCTCTGCTTTTCTATTTTCAACTGACCATGCTAGACATGAGAGCACATCAGTCCCAGTGTGGCCAGTTTTCTGGCTGTGCTGGGAAAACAGCCTGCCTGCTCCCCTGCACAGCTATTCACTGGGAAGGTCAGTGTTCTGCTGTTTTTTCACCCCCACCTCTCCAAAAAAAGGTATTTATGATGATAATATTATACAGTATATACACCCACATGTTTTGCCTTTCATTTCTATTTTAAAACAGGAATCAGTTAATTTAGAAGGCAAGTCACATATATTGTACTTTAAGGAAGGTAGCCTATGACTCTGAACAGGCGCTTGCTTCTTGCTTTGTTTGTTTTTTGTGTTCATACAAAGGTTATACTCAATTTTTTTCCTGCGTCAACACACAAGTTGGCAAATCTAATGAGGTTTTTGGAAGGACAAAAAAGTCCCTGTCTGACACTCGGAAAGCCAGAGTTGATTCTACTGAAGACCCTGTATAATGATGTATTCTGCAAAACCGCATTGAAAATGCCCTCAGAGATACCGAGAGCAAACCCCTGAAGCAAGGCATGAAGTTCAGACATTGGCAGACAAAATGCCATGTTTTGAAACTGCTTTCATGGCCAAGATCTGGAACTTAAAGCAGAACTCTGGGCAGAAAATGTATGACTCTCAGTATTGGTGCTTTCATACTTCACTGCAATACGCTTGTTGTTTCCGCCTGCAGTGTTTCATTTGTGAGAAATCCAGTGTCCATTATTTGAATCAGGGCTTAATTCCTCGTGACATCTGCGTCATTGGTCTGAACCACCCACTGATGCATCATCATTTGATTGATATGTCAGGCAGCTCCTGGCCTGTCCCATCTCCCATGATAAAATGTACCCACTCAATCACACACATTCACCACAATTCCCACTGCATGATGGGAACTGTAGTTTCTCATAGGTGCAGAGATGCAGGATGTGATGTACATGCCTCAGGGCTGGCCCAAGACATTGTGCTGCTGGGCCCAGGAATCAAATGCTGCCCCCCCCCCAAAACACGCCCACCAAAAGGCCCCCATATCCATCATTTTATATCATGACAATTAAAACAAAAATTTCATTTATCAGGAAGTCAGATTTACATGCAGCAGTGGTAGGTTTCAGACAGAGGCGGCGGTGGTGGGGGGGTTTAGACACAGGCAATGTTGGTAGGGGGGTTTAGACACAGGCAGGGTTGGTAGGGGGGTTTAGACACAGGTAGGAGGGGTTAGACACAGGCAGGGTTGGTGTGGGGGGGTTAGACACAGGCAGGAGTGGTAGGGGGGTTAGACACAGGCAGGGGTGGTGGGGGGGTTTAGACACAGGCAGGGGTGGTAGAGGGGTTAGACACAGGCAGGGTTGGTAGGGGGGTGTAGACACAGGTAGGAGGGGTTAGACACAGGCAGGGTTGGCGCGGGGGGGTTAGACACAGGCAGGAGTGGTAGGGGGGTTAGACACAGGTAGGGGTGGTGGGGGGGTTTAGACACAGGCAGGGGTGGTAGAGGGGTTAGACACAGGCAGGGTTGGTGGGGGGGTTAGATACAGGCAGGGGTGGTGAAGATGGGATTAGTGGCGCTGGTACTTACCTTCTCTCAGCGTCAGCCATGCCTCCAGCGATCCCTCTTTAATCATGGGGTCTCTGCTCAGCAGAAAGCTCCTCCCCTGTTACGCTGTTGGCCATCAGCTGGTCAGCTGACTTTCTCTTGTCCCGACATGTCAGCGGCAATCTGGGGGAGCCACGGAGAGGATGGGCGAGCGGCCAGCTGTGCGATTATGGCAGCGAGTGCTCTGCTATTACCTCTAATAGCAGCGGCACCGGGCCATCCACACAGTAGGATAGGGAGCAAAACGGAGCGATCGGGACTGCTGTCTTATTGGGCGGCAATGTGCCAGGCAAGGCCAATGATCCCACCGGGTCCCATGGTAGGGCCGGCCCTGACATGCCTGTATTTCTACCTCCTCCCAGAGCCAGCTGAAGCCATTTAATGAATTAGAGTGATGACGTCACAGATATTACAGTCAATTTTTCTACTAAATGGTGGGGTTTTTAAACTAGTTATTGTTTTAGATAGGTCAGTGTACACAAATTGCTTGATTTGTCTTGCATTCTTGAACTGTTGAACACCACAAATAAAAAAGTTGAAGTTAAAGTGGAACTTTACCCATAACAAACTTGATAGAAAATAATGTTCTTTAGCAAGAAACACATTCCACATTAATAATTATTCTACCAAAATTAAAGTGTGCCATATATTGTCTCCAGCATTGTTCCTGTTTCTTCTTGCTGGAGGCTGCCATTTTGTGAAGCGCAGAGCCCCTGAGCAGCAATAAATCTTAAAACTGTCAGCAGATTGGCCTCTACAAAAATTCAGCACAGTGCCTAAAATAGAGAGCAATTGAGAATGTGCAGGTCAGGGTGAGACAGTGTATTACTGAATCTTAAACAGTATAGGCACTTTTTAAAAATGTTTTACATCACTAACTATACCTGCAAAAGATTCTAGCTCGAAGTGATCTAGCAGGACTTAATTTTCTCACTACAGTTCCACTTTAACCTGAAGAAAGTGGTGGACCTAATGTATTCTCTGGAAAAGTGTATGAAATGACTTTGGGATAAGTATGAATTAGAACTGGATGCCAGGAATCTGTCTGGCAACACGTACAACAAAGATGTCCTTTACCACAGAGAAGTGGAACTTTCAATGGCATTTTAGATCAGCTGTCTGTTGCCTTATAAGAACGCAGGGTACAGTACCAATCAGTGTATGACAGGTTCAAATGATGCTGTCTACCTGATGCAAAGATAAGAAATGAAGCTGGGAAATTTATTACTGTAGGCTCTGTGATTTCTGTAGGTTGTTCATAGACAAAATTGCGCAGGTTGCAGCCTATGCCAAGCTTAGGTCATGTCTCAGTACATCTCATCAGGTGGTTTTACTCCACGATGAAGGACTCGTTCCAAGTATTAATGTAACGCTAATGCCTTGTACACACGGTCGGATTTTCCGTCGGGATAAACTCTGACGGGTTTTTCCGACGGAATTCAGTTCAAGCTGTTTTGCATACACAATGTCACACCAAATTCCGACCGTCAAGAACGCGGTGACGTACAACACTACGACGAGCCGAAGAAAATGAACTTCAATGCTTCTGAGCATGCGTTGACTTGATTCTGAGCATGCATGGTTTTTTCTCCGTCGGAGTCCAATACAGACGAACGGAATTTCTGATAGATGTTCTCTTTCCAACTCCGTTGGAATTTCCGAAGGAAAAAGTCCGATGGGGCATACCCACGGTCGGAATATCCACTGAAAAAATTCCGTCTGCCTTTTTTCCTTGGAAATTCTGACCGTGTGTACGCGCCATTGGGCTGCTTTCACACTGAGGCGCTATTGCGCTAAAAATAGCACCTGCAAAGCGCCCTGAAAGAGCAGCTCCTTCCTCTCCAGTGTGAAAGCCTAAGGGCTTTCACACTGGAGCGGTGCGCTGGCAGGACGGTAAAAAAAGTCCCGCCAGCCGCATCTTTAAGACGCTGTAGGAGCGGTGAATACACCGCTCCTAAAGCGCGCCTGCTCGCCCCTGCAGCTGCGCTTTGCAGGCAGTTTTAACCTTTTTTGGGCCGCTAGCGGGAGTTAAAAGCGCTGCTGCCACCAAATTACTTCAATGTAGGGATGGTATTGGTGATGAGCGGTGCCGGGTTTCCTCCAGAAATGACGCTTACCATTCAGGCCAAAGAGTTCAATCTTTGTTTCATCAGTCCAGAGAGAGTTTTCTTATGGTCTGAGAGTCCTTCAGGTGCCTTTTGGCAAACTCCAGGCGGGTGTCTTTTACTGAGGAGTGGTTTCCGTCTGGCCACTCTACAATACAGGCCTGATTGGTTGAATGCTGCAGGGATGGTTGTTCTTCTGGAAGGTTCTCCTCTCTCCACAGAGAAATGTTGGAGCTCTGTCAGAGTGACCATCGGGTTCTTGGTCACCTCCCTGACTAAGGCCCTTCTCCTCCGATCGCTCAGTTTGGCCAGGCGGCCCACTCTAGGAGGAGTCCTGATGGTTCTAAACTTCTTCCATTTACAGATGATGGAAGCCACTGTGCTCGTTGGGACCTTCAATGCTGCAAAAATAATTTTGTACCCTTGCCCAGATCTGTGCCTCAAAACAATCCTGTCTCGGAGGTCTACAGACAATTCCTTGGACTTCATGACATGGTTTGTGCTCTGACATGCACTGTAAACTGTGGGACCATATATAGACAGGTGTGTGCCTTTCCAAATCATGTCCAATCAAATAAATTTACCACAGGTGGACACAATCAAGTTGTAGAAACATCTCAAGGATGATCAGTGGAAACAGGATGCACCTGAACTCAATTTTGAGGGTCATGGGCTGTGAATACTTATGTAAATGTGAATTTTAACTTTTTTTTTTTTTTTTTAATGTGCAAAGATTTAAAACAAACCTCTTTCATGTTGTCATTATGGGGTATTGCTTGTAGAATTTTGAGGAAAATAATGCATTTAATCCATTTTGGAATAAGGCTGTAACATAACAAAATGTGGTAAAAATGAAGCGCAGTGAATATTTTCCAGATGCACTGTAAATGCAACCTTTTGTTTTACATAGGCCTGTACAAACAGCCGCCTAAACATGCACTGTGTATCGATAAGTAGAAGAAAAACAGAGATCGGAGTTGCCGTTTAGTGTTGAACGCTCATTAAAATGTTAATATGAAGCTGCTATTATTGCAGTCTGGGAGCTAGAATTTATTTTACTTGCATATGCACAAATAGACACAAAATAAGCGTAATAAATTTTGGCCAGGAATATGGATGTTCAAAACATCAGTACCGTGTGCAAGTACCCTAATGCTGCACTCTGAGATAAGCAAATATTATCATATTACAAGAGGCATTAGTATTCTATTATAAAGCCTCAAGCACACAGGGCTTTAGAAAAAAACGAGAGTTCCCCATTCAAGATCCTCAGCGCACAACCCGCACCGCAAGTCGAATCACTTGTGGTGCGACTTCTATTCAAATCAATGGGCTCTCATAGGAAACCATTGATTTTGAAGAGAGGCAGAGAAACGCTGCTAAAAGCTAGCGCAGCTGAACATGCATTAACGCCAATGCAAAAAGCTACTAAAAGCATGTTTTTACAGCTGCTTTTTCCTGGCGTTGGTAGTGGCCATTCATTGTTTACAACGATCACATGATCTGTTGCGATTGGTCACAGCGGTCACATGGTACTGGTCGGTACAATAATAGGTCACAGATGGTGACAGATCGCGTTGGATTGTGGCCCGGAGCGGCTGTGCGAGGCGCGTTCTTGGTGGGATGTCATACCACGTCCTCCCAGAACAATAGGGTTCCCGTCCGCCTGTTATTCTACAATAATGCGGGCGGGAAGCAGTTAACCTCAAAAAAATGCTCTGTGTAGAAGTAAACATTGCTTAGTGGAGTTCTTTTCTAAAGTTTATATGCTGCCAGCAGTGATCACAGCAGTGGTGTCACAGATGTAAATAAGGTAACTATGTATTTTGTACTATATTTATAAGTTAGTTGAATGGAATTGTATCTGACAACATAGAGAAGTAGAGCTGTAGTCTATTAAGACTACAGCAAATTTATTTATACATTGTGCTGGACATTTGGCCTGTAAAGTATTATACATATAGACATATAAACATCTCTATATAGTGAATGAATAATATAATAAATATGAAAGAGAAACAGTTTTCTTCCCCGCACACAGCACACACTGCCACTCCACTACACCCCAGTCTCAAATATTCCCCATGCTCCTCCTGGCTGAAAGTGTGATGCTGTGACAGAATACAGCAGAGACATTATTCTTCTCTACTGTGTAATCACTAACTCCATCCATCAGAATAATTAGATCACCAGGGTTAGACCTGTCAGTGTGATGATCCCTCATTGCAACCAATACAATTATCCTCTTCACATCTGTCTGACTGTCCACATTGTCTCCTTAATGTGCACTCGGTCTTTATCCTGGACCAACACTGACACACTAATACACTGAAAATATCTGTTTTGTAATGCCCTATAAGAGGAGTGTACCTCCTGGAGTGTGTAAATTCTGTTTTCGGTATCACTAAATCATATTTGTGAGACATGTAGCTATATTCTCACTTGCAGGTAACAAATGGTCTCTTGTGGCTACAGTCACACCTGCAGGTGATACACGGTCCATCGTGGCTACAATCTTACCTGCAGATGACCTACAGCCCTCTGTGGCCTTAGTTTCAACTGTAAGTGGCTCAAGGTCCCCTTTGGCTAAAGTCTCACCTGAAGGTGACACACTGTCCTCTGTGGCTTCAGACTCACCTACAGGTAATAGTCTCCTGTGGCTACACTAACCCACGGGCCACTGTGGCTGCAGCTGACACACAGTCTCCCATGGCTACAATCTTACTTGTAGATGATATCCAGTCCTCTGAGGCTACAGTCTCACAGGCTGGTGACACACGGTTGCTTGTGGCTACAGTCACACCTGCAGGTCATACATGATCTCCTGTGGCTACAATCTTAGTTGTAGGTCACACATGGTCCTCTTTTGCTATAGTCTTATCTGCAGGTGAGATATGGTAATCTGTGGCTACAATCTCACATGCAGGTGACATACTGTCTTCTGCGGTTACAGTGTCATAGGTAACGCATGGTCCTCTGTAGCTTCAGTCTCACCTTTCATTTACACATGGTCCTCTCTGGCTACAGTCTCATCTATTTGGTAACACATGGTCCTCTCTGGCTAGAGTCTCACCTATTTGGTAACACATGGTCCTCTCTGGCTAGAGTCTCACCTATTTGGTAACACATGGTCCTCTCTGGCTACAGTCTCACCTATTTGGTAACACATGGTCCTCTCTGGCTACATTCTCACCTATTTGGTAACACATGGTCCTCTCTGGCTACAGTCTCACCTATTTGGTAACACATGGTCCTCTCTGGCTACAGTCTCACATATTGGTAACACATGGTCCTCTCTGGCTACAGTCTCACCTATTTGGTAACACATGGTCCTCTCTGGCTACATTCTCACCTATTTGGTAACACATGGTCCTCTCTGGCTACAGTCTCACCTATTTGGTAACACATGGTCCTCTCTGGCTACAGTCTCACATATTGGTAAACACATGGTCCTCTGTGTCTACAGTCTCAATACCTGACACAGTGATTTTAACTTGCTCTGTGAGGATGTATACATTACCTTGACAAAGTATTCATACCCGTTGAAATTTGCCACATTTTGTCATGTTACAACCAAAAACGTAAATATATTTTATTGGGATTTTAGGTGATAGATCAATACAAAGTGGCACATAATTGTGAAGTGGAGGGAAAACGATAACTGGTTTTCTAAATATTTTACAAATAAATATGTGAAAAGTGTGGCGTGCATTTGTATTCAGCCCCCTGAGTCAATACTTTGTAGAAGCACCTTTCGCTGCAATTACAGCTGCAAGTCTTTCTGGGTATGCCTCTACCAACTTTGCACATTTAGAGAGGGACATTTTTTCCCATTTTTCTTTATAAATTAGCTCAAGCTCTGTCAGATTGGATGGAGAGCATCTGTGAACAGCAATTCTTGCCACAGATTCTCAATTGGATTTAGGTCTGGACTTTGACCGGGCCATTTTAACACATGAATATGCTTTGCTCTAAACCACTTTTTTGATTGTGACATGACAAAATGTGGAAAATTACAGGGGTATGAATACTTTTTTAAGGCACTGTACAAAGAAAGGTGCCACTGATGTCTTTTGATTTTTTTCTGACATAAGAAGATTGCATGGCCTGTATTATCTTTAGTTTTTAATGTCAATGTATAGAGTTGTGACAAGTCCCTGTGTCCCCTGTCACGGAGTAGAAATGCCCTACAATCACATTACTGAGTTTCTCTTTACTGCAGTACCTCCAATCTGGTCCTCAGAGTCCATGTGTTTAGTTAATACCTGCTGTATCCATAGTAACTGTGAAAGACTGTGTAACCCTTCCATGGGTTGGCCTAACATTTGCTCTA
The DNA here is from genome assembly GCA_029206835.1 of Rana muscosa. Taxonomy (NCBI): domain Eukaryota; kingdom Metazoa; phylum Chordata; class Amphibia; order Anura; family Ranidae; genus Rana; species Rana muscosa. Next base: position 188,206,322 of record CM055125.1, on the reverse strand, counting down.
ATGGGGGGGGAAAAAAAAATGTCCACACGTATAGGCTCTCCAGGGGCCAAGACATCATAATGAACTGGGATCTCTTCACAGTATGGGAGAGTAATCCATCACCTTTGGCAATATGCAACTGCAGAACCCACCGTATTCTACTGAAAGCCGGGGTCATTTTTATACATCCAGTACTTCAGACACAGTGCATAGAGTAATGGATTTAAGTCAGCGCAAGCGTTGACATTTTGCAGATGTACATGCGGAGTGACCTCTGTATGACTAATAAAAGAAGGTAGAAGACCCAAGACTACAACAACCTATTTATCACACTCTTTTCAGACTTAAAAGACACCCATGATGTGATGCAGAAGGGCTATTCACCAATGCACAGGCTCCAGGCTGTGCCTCTTACACAGTCTCATTCTAAAGAAAAAATAATACAAAAATATATATCATATTATCCACCAATTAAATTCAAACCTGTGGCAGAAGCTTAAATAGGACTGCGGAAGAAGAAGTAAAGAGAGAGGAAGGTATACAAAAGACTTCATCAAGTAAACGCCCAACGACCATGTAAAAGAACTTTGTGTACAGGTACTCCTCACTTAATGACCAGGTTCCGTTCCAACGACCAGGTCATTAAACAAATTGGTTGTTAAACGAGGAGCCACCAGTAATCAATATTTTAAGCATTCTTAATTACTGTACTGTACTGTATTTTGGAGGAAAAAAAAGGTCTAAACACAAAACTCCAGCTCAATACCGTTGTTTTGGTTTGCATAAGTACAAAACACAAAGGAAAATTCTGCACTGTACATTACAATGATGTATAGCACGTCGTTTGGGTGGGGAGAGCTGGTCGTAAGTCCGAGTGGCCGTTAAACAGGTAAGTCATTAAACGAGAAGTATCTGTATTTTGGCTGCAGGGCAGTAAACAAAATTCTGATTAAGGTAATCTGAGCTGATTTAACCACTTAACGACCATGCACTGTATATATACACGTCGGCAGAATGGCTCGTACAGGCACAATCACGTACCTGTACGTCCCCTTTAACTGCCCGACATAGGGGTGGCGCGCTCGCGACCCCCCTGCCTTCCCCGTGAGTCGGACCGCGGGTCTCGCGGACTCGATCACCGCGGGTATCCCCGCGATCATCTCACGGAGGCTCGGAGCAGGGAGATGTTAGTGTAAACACAACATCTCCCCGCTCCCCTACTGATAATGTCAGCGATCTCCGCTCTGTGTAATCAGAACGGAGATCGGTGATGTGTCAGTCGTAGCCACGCCCCACACAGAAGTAATCACTCCCCTAGGCACACTTAACCCCTTCAGCGCCCCTAGTGGTTAACCCCTTCACTGCCAGTGTCATTTTTACAGTAACCAGTGCATTTTTATTGCACTGATCGCTGTAAAAATCACAATGGTCCCAAAAATGTGTCAAAAGTGTCCGATTTGTCCGCCATAATGCCGCAGTCATGAAAAAAAACGTTGATCGCCGCCATTACTAGAATTTTTTTTTTTTTTTATAAAAATGCCATAAAACTACCCCCTATTTTGTAAACGCTATAACTTTTGCGCAAACCAATCAATAAACGCTGATTGCAAATTTTTTTACCAAAAAAATGTAGAAAAATACGTATCGCCCTAAACTGAGGAAAAAAATATGTTTTTTATATATTTTTGGGGGATATTTATTAAAGAAAAAAAGTAAAAAATATTGCATTTTTTTCCAAATTGTCGCTCTATTTTTGTTTATAGCACAAAAAATAAAAACCGCAGAGGTGATCAAATACCACCAAATGAAAGTTCTATTTCTGGGAAAAAAAGGACATCAATTTTGTTTTGGAGCCACGTCGCACGACCGCGCAATTGTCAGTTAAAGCGACGCAGTGCCGAATCGCAAAAAGGGGCCTGGTCTTTATGCTGCGTATTGGATCGGGGCTTAAGTGGTAAAAGAGTCGGTCACAAAAAAAAAAAAGTGACAAACAAGAGGAGATCATATTTTCAGCAGGTAGCAATGCAGGCACAGAGGACCATCACCTTGCAGGTGACACTGAAACCACGCAATGTATAGGTGCCTGCACTTTATACCCACAGCAGTCCCGATACCTTCCTATCAATTCTGGGCTGTTCTTAAAGCTTCTATACTTCTTAGCAGTTTCAGAGCTTGCCAATAAATCCTGCCCCTAAAAATTCCTATTGGCCCATCACTTTGATGGGTAGCCTCACTGGTCAATAGGAATGTGCAAGAGGCTAGGAACAATCAAACTTTGACACCATCAGATTCTGTCAAAACCAATTGGATTTTAACAGGAAGGTTTGGGAAACTACTACAGGAATATACAGTCACCTCTAGGTATCTGTACTTCAAAAAATTAAAATTTGGAAGATGGGTTCTGTTTAAAGCGGAGTTACAAACTTTTTAGGATTTATTCAAAGTCAGCAGCTACAAAAAGTCCCACAATCCAGCAATGTGGCTGCCCAAAGCCTAAGTTCTCTCCCACTCCTCTCCCCGGCGCTGGCATTACAAGTGTGGGCAACCAGCTGTGACAGCTTGTGGCTTCACAACTGGGTGCACACTGCGCATGCGCAAGTCACGATGCCCCTTCTTAATGGACGGGCAATATTCTGGGACCTGTGATGTGTCCCAGAAGATTGCAGGGAGGTTGGGGAAGAGAACTTTTGCTCGGATCGCATAGGTGGCCCGAGCCTAACACTGTTACATACAAGTCTACAAATCCCTCATGGTCCTCTTAATGGGTGGTCAGAACTCCACCCCTGAGCTTCACATTAATAAAGGCAGAGCTTAGACAGTGGAGACTTCTTCCAGAGTCAAAATGTCGAGGTAGCAGGAAAGAGTATTGTTCAGGAAGATCTTTGCAGTTAGGGAACATATCCTTGAACTGACCTTGTCACTAGTGTTATTTTACCTTTTAGGATGGTGAATGTTATCAGACAGCCGTCTCCCCAGACTGTTCATGTGATGAAATTATACATACCACAGGCCTCATTAAAAATGTTTATTTTTTAGATAATTACGCACTAACATTCCATTTAAAAGCCCAGTTACAGCTTGGAGCCTGAATTTCCCTGCACTGCCAAACGTTTCCCATCAACCGTCCCCAACTGACAGTCCGGTGCCTGCACTATGCTCCTCACAGGGCTGCGATTTGGGAAGGTTTCTGCTCCCTGCAGCACCACGATCCAAAAATCATTAAACAAATAGACAGTGGTAATTACTGTGCTCAATGGAAATAATTACAATTAGTTTATAATAAAATATGTAATTACAGTTTAAAAATGAAGATTGGAAGCTAACTAGAGGAGATAATTATTATCATTTTTCAAAATTCGCCACCTCCGTAGGGCAGGACTGTATATTCTTCATAAAATCATACTGATACTTCTTTTAGAGGGCGACCAAAAGGGGCGTTTGGCAACAGTATCTAATGCTACAAAAGCATCTCTAACAGGGGACATTAGGCTAAACAGTACAGCTCACTCTATTATTGTCTGAACTTCAGTATAAGCGTCTTTGGGACTTGGGTTTAAACATACAGCTCCATTTCTGTTTAATAGAACAACCCGACACGTTATGGTGAGGTAGGCTAAAAGGAACCAAAACAGACTCCTCCTAAGGCGCTTAAAAAAAATGCTTTTACAGGTGTTTGGCATTTTTTTCAGCCATTACTAGTATAAAAAAAAAAAAAATTCCAGTATTTATTCCATAGTTTGCAGACGCTATAACTTTCACGCAAACAAATCAATATACAGCTATTGGAAACATTTTACCAAAGTCATGTAGTAGAATACATTTTGGCCAAATTTTATTAGGAAATGTGAAGTTTTTTTTATTTTTTTACTGGATATGTTTTATAGCAGAACGTAGAAAATATATATAATATATATTTTTTTTAAATGTTGGTCTTCTTTCGTTTATATCGCAAAAAATAGAAAACACAGTGGTGATTAAAATACCATCAGAAGAAAGCTCTTTTTTTGTGAAAAAATGCAATATATTTTGTTTGGGTACAGCTCTGCATGACCGCAAAGTACCGAATAGTAAATAATGGCCTGGTCATTAAGGGGGAAAAATCTTCTGGCGCTCAAGTGGTTAAAGCGGAGCTCCACCCAAAAAGGGGAAGGCTCCACTTATTTGCCTCCTACCCCCCTCCGCTGCCACATTTGGCCCCCCTCCTCCTTCCCCCGCTGCCGGGCCATTCACAAAGCGCAGAACGCTTTGCGCATGCGCAATAGGAAACTGGCTTCACGGCAACACCCGAGAGCCAACTGAAGAATCGGCTGGGGTGAAAACACCGCTGGGTTCCTGGACAGAGAAGTGTCCTTATAGTAAAAGTCAGCAGCTACAGTATTTGTAGCTGCTGACTTTTAACTTTTTGTGAAGGAGCCTGGAGCTCCACTTTAAAAAGGTTTTAGCTTTAGAACCATTTTAAAACAGAAGATAGTTGCTTGTCTCCATGATTGGGGGCGAAGCCATGCAAATCATTCTATTATGCCCTTGTATCCAACTGTTCACCCAAAACCGCTGGTTTATAGCACAGATATAGCGTCTTATTATAGAGTCAGTTACTCTGGTCACGATTAAGCCCACCTACAGCGACTAGCTAACCGCGACGTGCGTTCCGTGACTGGGGTATATGAGGAACTAAGGGAATAAGGGGGAACTTCTACTGAGCATGTAAGACTGGCTATGGTAATTTCACAGCCCGCACTACCTTTGACCACCACTAGAGGGAGACTCCACTCCATACCAGCTAGCTGACCACAGACAAGCAGATACGAATCTTACATACAATCTGGTGTACTCTAAGGGTTGGGGAGCAGTCTAGCAATTACTACACACTTCTAGGGTTCCTCCAGCTATCCTGCAAGCTTGAACCCCGGTGTTAATCACTCTTCCCACTGTCCCCACTCCCACACACACAATAAACAATAGCCTGCCACCACCCAACAGTTTGTCCACAGACTGGTCTGCTGAGCCACCACACACACAGATTTCCGTCTGTTAGATCTGTCAGCTTACAATCTGCATGCAATCTGCAATTGCACTGCGTGTTGGCATACAGATTGGCACGTAACATAGACTGAGCACTTAGTCACTAAAATACAACAACCTCTCCAGAGATACGAGTCCTAGCTTAGTACACAGAAGTCACTTATTAATTTTATCATTTAATATCCCAAAAATGGGCAGCGCATACAAAGAAAAAGAGTTACCAAAAAAGATACAAAAAATACAGAAAGACAGACGATTGGCAATTTGCTATAAAAAAAAATGGGATAAAAACAGAAATAAAACTTTACCGAAGTCTATCCGTTAGTAGAAGCATACTAGAACATGTGGGAACTCCCCAGTCTCGAACTGGCTTTGTGGAAGAACAATGTCCATATCTCAGGCTACCCAATTTATTGAAATATGGATGTGGGCTGGACTTTAGCCCTTGGCCAATCAACCCTGGGGGGTGTTCCTGTCTCAGCCCACAAGATGTTTTGTGTTCTGAAATTACCAGAGTCGAATTGAACCAGAACAGCGCTGATTGCTGTGACATGGATAGGATTCCCAATACCAGCGCATCAGTCCGATCACGACAGTACCAATCACTGCCTGCCTGCCGCAGTCAGGCGCCATATAACGGTTTTGTGTATTTTTCTAGGATTCTACACACGCTACAAATACAGATTGACATATACGTGTAGCCCAATATGTGTACGATCAAAAGGAATTATTTTCATCTCTCTGCTGCTAATAGTTTAGCTTTTATGAGACATAAAATAGGTTCCTCAGATCTGATGATATAAATCAAAGTTTGCAGACCGGCCGGGGCCTTGTGAATGCCCCCTGTGGATCCTTGTAGCCACACTGGCTAGGACTCCCTTTGAAGGCTTCAGAAAGGTGGCAATCTATGCAGTAGTGTATTTAGGTTTTGTGCTGCCCTAGGCCTGACTAAACTCGTGCACCCCCTAATTTAAATATGACCCACCCCTTTCTGTCAAGGCCACTCCCCTTGCTTTTTAAGACCCACCCTGAAATTTTCAAGTGGGGACACTAGTTCTGAGGGCCTGGGGAGGGGGGGGGAGCAATGAATTCCCTTAATTTGCATAGATTTCCTCTCACTTCCTGTTTGGCTATGGGGCAGGAAGTGAAGGGAAATCTCTGCAATGGGACAGGGATGGTAAAAAATAAACTGACAGGGGCTATAACCCTCCCTTACTCTATCCAAAATGGAAAAAAAAAAAGGGTTGCCTATAGTTCTACTTTAAGCACAAATTTCTGATAATTTTATGGAGAGGACTAAGAAGATATAACCATGCCAATGGTGCAGCAGAAACATATAGAACAGTGAGGAAGGTTTGTGGTCCAGGATGATAGGAAAGTTAAAATTAGAAGCAGCAGTCTCCGCCCCCCCCCCCAGTTGCGGAATGCCGGCCGCCTACATACCGGAAGCAGTGTGGCCACCTTAAGACTGGCGCTACACTAACAGTGTAGCGCAAGCTGGCGGGGACTCTTTCCGTGCTGCCCCCCTGCAAAGTGCTGCCCTAGGCCTGGGCCTTGTTGGCCTTAGCCAGGATACAGCGTTGAATCTATGTTTACTCATATGGGAACTTTTATTGGCATCTAGGTGTCAACTCTGGCCTAGAAACTGGTCCTGTCCTTTTCAAATGCTAATGAAAGAACATATGTGCATGACTGATCTTGAATACTATATTTTTTTTAACTACTTCCCACCCGGCCACTGTACATATACGGCCGGGTGGGCGCTCTCTCCTTCTGAGTGGACGTTCAGGAACGTCCCTCAGAAGGAGGGGGATCACCCGGACACAGTGCATCTCGATTCGGCAGGAAGGCTCTGTGATTGGCCCTCCTGATCACATGACGGCCGTGTCCAATCACAGCCATCATGTGATGTAAACAGAAAGCTGGTTGCTAGGCAATCAGCTCTCCTCTCCTCACACAGAAGTCGTCGGTGAGGAGAGGAGAGCGGATCGCTGCAGCTGGCTGGTGATCAGTGAGTATGAGCTGTTTTTTTCAGCTTTTTACTCACTGATCACCAGCCTAGTGTCACCCCACACAGTATAAACACTCAAAGTATACAAACATGTCCCCAAAATACATGTCCCCACACACACACACACACACTTCCCCACACACACACACATGGCCCCACACACACACATGTCCCCACATAGTAAAAACACCTGTCCCCCACATATATGACAGTAAAATCATATGTCCCAATGATCATTTGCACACATATGTCCGTGATCACCTGCGCACATCTGTACATGATCATTTGCGTACATATGTCCGTGATCACACAAACCAATTATTATACACCTAACAGGATTTTTTTTACCAAAAACATGTAGTAGAATACATTTTGGCTTAAATTTATGACAAAATTCAATTTGATTGAATTTTTTTAAAAATAGAAAGACGAAAAAAAATTTTTTTTCACATTTCTGCTAGTTTTTCGCTTATATCGCAAAAAATAAAAACGTAGTCGTGAATAAATACCACCAAAAGAAAGCTCTATTTGTGTGAACAAAATGATAATAATTTCATTTGGGTACAGCGTAGTATGACCGCGCAATTGTCATTGAAAATGCGAGAGCGCTGAAAGCTGAAAATTGGTCTGGGAAGGAAGGGGGCTAAAGTGCCCAGTATTGATGTGGTTAATAACCCAGAATTAAACTACATTTACAATTACACTACTTCTACAGATCACGTCACCTCTTGTTAAGGCAAAGCTATCCTACTCTTACATTTACGTTACAACTCCAAATGGCATCCATATGTTTAAAAGGCCAACTCCACTTTTAGCAACACGTTACACCCATAGTCCAGGGTTTGACAAAACCAGGGCGCCAGGTCGCAAATGCGACTAGAATTAGCGACCTGGTGCCTGAGGCAGCACAGCTGAGGTTTCCTGTGTCACCGTGCACCCCCCCGCGCGCGATCTCGTCGGGCCACGCTGGCCGGTAATTGAGGCCGCGCTTCAGCAGGCCTATGATTCATTCTGTAATCTGGCACCCTCTTGTGGTGGCCGTTGGTATGACAAGACAACCAGCAATGCTTGCCTGTTTCACTGCCCGCCCATCTCCTTCCCTTTACTTAGAAGTTAACCCCCAAACATTATATATATTCTTTATTCTAACACCCTAGAGAATAAAATGGCGGTCATTGCAATACTTTGTCACACCGTATTTGCGCAGCAGTTTTACAAGCGCACTTTTTTGAGGAAAAAATACCCTTTTTTTAATTAAAAAATAAGACAACGGTAAAGTTAGCCAAATTTTTTTTATATTGTGAAAGATAATGTTATGCCGAGTAAATTGATACCCAACATGTCACGCTTCAAAATTGCGTCCGCTCGTGGAATGGCGACAAACTTTTACCCTTTAAAATCTCCATAGGCGACATTAAAAAAAATACAGGTTGCATGTTTTGAGTTACAGAGGAGGTCTAGGGCTAGAATTATTGCTCTTGCTCTACCGATCGCGGCGATACCTCACATGTGTGGTTTGAACACCGCTTTCATATGCGGGCGCTACTCACGTATGCGTTCACTTCTGCACACATCGGTCGTTAAAAAAAAAAAAAACCTGGCTCCTAACTTTTTTAGCTAGCTCCTAGATTCCAAGCAAATTTGTCAAGCCCTGCCATAGTCCATTGACCCTTCCTAACTGAAAGTCCCCACAGAGGTACAGGCAAAGAGACCTAGAGGAGGAGTTTGCAGGAGCCTGACATTTAAACTTTGAATCAACTGATTGCTGGTGCAATGCTTTGCAGGCTCCTGTGGAAGAAAAAAAAAATTCCCATTTTTTTTCTCCTGCAAAAATATGTGCGCTCATTAATTTTTTATAGGTGAACTTTTATTTTATATATATTTATATATATATATATATATTAGGGCTGGGCGATTTTCCCCCCCAAAAAAATCTGCGATTTTTTTATAAAAAACTCGATTTACGTTTATATTAATTAAAGTGCATCAACAAAGAAAATTGCAAAGGCAAACCCTTTCTCTAACTGCAAAGTCAGTGTGCAACAAAGATTGTTAAACATCCAAATTATTAATACTGTATTTGGATTTAGCTAATAAAACAACAAAAAATCCTGAGGTTACTCTTAGTTGAATTGAACTGTGCCTGTGCCTCACTGTGCCCGTGCCTCACTGTGCCCATTCTTCACTGTGCCCGTGTCTCACTGTGCCCGTGCTTCAATCACTGTGCCCGTACCTGATGCAGATTTTCATGGGATACGGATTTTACTGCTACACCGGCGGCCATTCCAGTATTCAAAAGCCGCGCCTCCTCCTCGTCTGTGATAGGCGGAACACTCAATTTCCCAGCATTCAGTGTTCCGCCTATCATGGACATCCTCTCATTCTCATAACACAGACGAGGATGAGAGGATGTCCGTGATAGGCTGAACACTGCCTGCTGTGAAATTGAGTGTTCCGCCTATCACAGACGACGAGGACTCGGGAGGCGCGGCTTTTGAACACTGCAATGGCCGCCGTCTGTCTGCATGACACGCTGATCAGGTAGGCAGACGGCGGCTTGCGGTTAGTTAGTGTTACATTACATCTACTCGTGGCGGCTGCAGCGAGTAGATGTAATTGGGGTAACGCCACCCAGTGCCATTCCGGATACGCCCCCTGCAGCCCTGCTACGGAAACTTTGAAGGAAAAAAAAATATATAAAAAAAAAAAAAATCTAAAAAAAATCGATTTTCTTCAAATCTGAATCGATTTGAACTCAAAACTTGATTCAAGATTAAAATCGATTTTTTTCCCAGCCCTAATATATATATATATATATATATATATATATATATATATATATATATACACACACACATATATTTATATTTATTTACACACACACATAAGTAAATAAAAAAAAGGGGAGGATGATGAGACTCTACACAATAAATTACATTTAGCATGTCCCCGGAGCCAATGCGAGTGCCCGGTGGTTGCAATGACCGCCGGGCACCCGCGATTGCTCGTTACAGAACGAGAACGGGGATGTGTGTGTAAACACACAAATCCCGGTTCTCTCAGGGGCGAGGAGACTGATGGTGTGTTCATACACACCGATCAATCTCTTCCCCTAGTCACTCCCATCCCCACTACAGTTAGAACACACACCTAAGGAACACAGTTAACCCCTTGATCACTCCCTAGTGTTAACCCCTTCCCTGCCAGTGTCATTTATACAGTAATCAGTGCATTTTTGTAGCACTAATCGCTTTATAAATGTCACTGGTCCCAAAAATGTGCCAAAAGTGTCCGATTTGTCCGCCGCAATATCGCAGTCCCGATAATAAGAAGAATAAGAAGAATAAGAATAAGAATAAGAAGAATAAGAATAAGAATGAAGAAGAAAGAAGAAGGAAGAAGAAGAAGAAGAAGAAGAATGTCATAAATCTATCCCCTATTTTGTAGACGCTATGTTTGTGCAAACCAATCAATATACGCTTATTGTGATTTTTTTTTTACCAAAAATATGTAGAAGAATACGTATCGGCCTAAACTGAGGAAAAATGTATTTTATTTTTTTTTAAATTGGGGATATTTATTATAGCAAAAAGTAAAAGATAGTGTTTGTTTGTTTTTTCGAAATTGTCGCTCTTCTTTTGTCTATAGCGCAAAAAATAAAAACCGCAGAGGTGATTAAATACCACCAAAAGAAAGCTCTATTTGTGGGAAAAAAGAACATCAATTTTGTTTGGGTACAGCATCGCACGACCGCGCAATTGCCAGTTAAACTGACGCAGTCCCGTATCGCAAAAAATGGCCTGGTCATTGAGCAGCCAAATCTTCGGGGGCTGAAGTGGTTAAGCAAATTGGCCTTCTGCAGTGCATGCAAACCACAGCTTCTTTGCAATGGAGCATTTAGACGGAAAAGCTAGACACTTGATGAGATGGACTAAAAGGAACTAAAATATTAGGTTGTATCTGTACTATAAACCAGAGGTTATGAATGGAATGCATATCTGTCCATAGGGACATAAAGAAATGTTTTGCACGATTCCTCCCCCTACAATTACAGCAGCACTACTAATCAGGTGGCAGAAGCAGCATATCTAATGGAAATATATGGGTGCCCCATTTACAGATATACGATGATGACACATTATACACAGCAACAAAGTTTATAAAACATTATAATACGCAGATAAGGCTATTTACATCAAGGGCACTACTTTTACATGTACATCTAAAAATCTCTAAACGATTTCCCTTTAAGCATAAGAGATGTGTTTTAATCAGTTGCAGCATGGATGATCGCATGCTGTTTTGGGTAAGTCCTCGCTCCCATACTAACCAGCTATTGCCAATGCGGCACATAATTCATTACCTAGATAGGAGTATCTGTGGGTCTGTGCTGCCACCTACAGCCTTATTTAGAACTTGCTGCTCAGCTACCAGAATGAATTACACTACAGTATAGGAGGAAAGTAAAAACTCAAAACAAATAATTAGCAAAATACAGCAAACTAATATCGGATAGGTTGCTGTGGGTAATGCACGTCACTGCTCTGTCTAATGGATGAACTTGGTGCATGTTTTTGTTTCAGGCCTGGTTCACACTGGGGTGACAAAGGCTCCGACATTGGGAGCTCATGTCGCATGACGTGTAAAAATCAATGTTTCCCTATGGGAGCTGTCTTAACTGGTCCGACACATGTCGGTCCGACTTTGAAAATGCTCCCTGTACTACTTCGGTCCGACTTTGATCCGACTTCAGCCCATTGACTATCATTGAAGTCGGATCAAAGTCGGACCGCAGTCTTGCATGATCAGACTTTGGCATGCGACTTGTGCTGTGCTGCTCTTGAGGGGGAACTCCAGGCCAAATTTTAAATAAAAAACCGGCATGGGTTCCCCCTCCAGGGGCATACCAGGCCCTTGGGTCTGATCTGGATTTGAAGAGGAACCCCTACGCCGAAAAAACGGCGTGGGGGTCCCCCCCAAAATCCAAACCAGACCCTTATCCGAGCACGCAACCTGGCAGGCCGCAGGGGAAGAGAGGGGGACGAGAGAGCGCCCCCCCTCCCTCCTGAACCGTACCAGGCCGCATGCCCTCAACATGGGGGGTTTGGTGCTCTGGGGCAGGGGGGCGACCTGCGGCCCCCCCACCCCAGAGCACCCTGCCCCCATGTTGATGAGGACAGGGCCTCTTCCCGACAGCCCTGGCCGTTGGTTGTCGGGGTCTGCGGGCGGGGGGCTTATCGGAATCCGGGAGCCCCCTTTAATAAAGGGGCCCCAGGATCCCGGCCCCCCCACCCTATGTGAATGAGTATGGGGTACATCGTACCCCTACCCATTCACCTGTTGGAAAAAAATTGCAATAAAAAAACCACACAGCTTTTTAAAGTATTTTATTGCACAGATCCGGGGGTCTTCTTCTGACTTCGGGGGTCTCCGGTGTCGTCGCCGCGCTCTCCGGTTTTCTTCTGCCGGGCCACCGCTAACTTCTTTAGCTCTTTTGCTAGCGGGGCCCGGTCTTCTCCGTCGCCTTCTCCCCTCTTCTCCTCTCCGGTTCTTCCTTTCTTCTGCCGGGCCTCCGCTAACTTCTTTTAGCTCTTTTGCTAGCGGAGGCCCGGTCTTCTCCGTCGCCTTCTTCTTCTCCCGCTATCCGGTTATTCTCCCGGTTCTTCTCCGGCTTCTTTCTTCTGCCGGCCCCTCCACTAACTTCTTTAGCTCTTTTGCTAGTGGAGGGGCCGGTCTTCCCGTCGTCGCCGTCGGCGTCTTCTTCCCTCTTCTCCTCCTCGATGTTAACTCGTTGCTTCCTCTCGCAGTAATGCTAAATCTTCGGTCCGCAGAGATTAATATAGGCTTCTCATGACGTCACAGTCACATGTTCCCATGACGTCACAGTCACATGCTCCGGGGCCATGTGCCCCGCAGCATGTGACTGTGACGTCATGAGAAGCCTATATTAATCTCTGCGGACCGAAGATTTAGCATTACTGCGAGAGGAAGTGACGAGTCAACACCGAGGAGGAGAAGAGGGAAGAAGACGCCGACGACGGGAAGCCCGGCCCCTCCACTAGCAAAAGAGCTAAAGAAGTTAGTGGAGGGGCCGGCAGAAGAAAGAAGCGGGAGAAGAACCAGGAGAAGAACCAGATAGCGGGAGAAGAAGGCGACGGAGAAGACCGGGCCTCCGCTAGCGAAAGAGCTAAAAGAAGTTAGCGGAGGCCCGGCAGAAGAAAGGAAGAACCGGAGAGGAGAAGAGGGGAGAAGGCGACGGAGAAGACCGGGCCCCGCTAGCAAAAGAGCTAAAGAAGTTAGCGGTGGCCCGGCAGAAGAAAGGAAGAACCGGAGAGGAGAAGAGGGGAGAAGGCGACGGAGAAGACCGGGCCCTGCTAGCAAAAGAGCTAAAGAAGTTAGCGGTGGCCCGGCAGAAGAAAGGAAGAACCGGAGAGGAGAAGAGGGGAGAAGGCGATGGAGAAGACTGGGCTCCGATAGCAAAAGAGCTGGAAGAAGATAGCGGTGGCCCGGCAGAAGAAAACCGGAGAGCGCGGCGACGACACCGGAGACCCCCGAAGTCGGAAGAAGACCCCCGGAGCTGTGCAATAAAATACTTTAAAAAGCTGTGTGGTTTTTTTATTGCAATTTTTTTCCACTAGGTGAATGGGTAGGGGTACGATGTACCCCATACTCATTCACATAGGGTGGGGGGGCCGGGATCCGGGTGCCCCTTTATTAAAGGGGGCTCCCGGATTCCGATAAGCCCCCCGCCCGCAGACCCCGACAACCAACTGCCAGGGTTGTCGGGAAGAGGCCCTGTCCTCATCAACATGGGGGCAGGGTGCTCTGGGGTGGGGGGCCACAGGTCGCCCCCCTGCCCCAGAGCACCAAACCCCCCATGTTGAGGGCATGCGGCCTGGTACGGTTCAGGAGGGAGGGGGGGCGCTCTCTCGTCCCCCCTCTTCCCCTGCGGCCTGCCAGGTTGTGTGCTCGGATAAGGGTCTGGTTTGGATTTTGGGGGGGACCCCCACGCCGTTTTTTCACGGGACACAGAGCGGCACAGTAATTACTATGTGGGTTATAGAGCTTACCTTCAGGTGATGGACACTGGCACACCCAAGACAGGAAGTCCCCTCCCTATATAACCCCTCCCATATCGGGAGCACCTCAGGTTTTGTAGCAAAGCAATAAGTGTCCCCAAAAGAGGGATGGGAGCTCTGTGTCCCGTGATGTACTCCAAGAAAAGGATTTTACAGGTAAGCGGTTATAAAAATCCTATTTTCTTTCTCGTACATCACGGGACACAGAGCGGCACAGTAATTACTATGTGGGAAGTCCCAAAGCAATGCTCAAATGAGGGGAGGGAGACACCATAAGCTGGGCGTCATCAGACAAGAGGATCTATTGCAGCCTGCAGCACCCTGCGCCCAAAGGCGACATCCTCCTGACTTCTTACATCCACCTGGTAGAACCTAGTGAACGTGTGTACTGAAGACCAACTTGCGGCCTTACAGATCTGAGCCATGGAGGCCTGGTGATGCACTGGCCATGAAGTACCAACTGCTCTCGTAGAGTGCGCCCTAACTTTGAACGGAGGCAATCTTCTTTTTAAGCCATAGGCCTGAACAATGACCTGTCGAATCCACTTAGCCAAAGTGGATTTCGAAGCTGCCTGACCCTTTCTGGGGCCTTCCGGCAGAATAAACAAAGCATCAGTTTTCCGAATCTGAGCAGTGGCTCGCAGATAGGCCTTAACTGCTCTTACTACATCTAAGGAATGTAATAACTTTTCTGCTACCGAGGTAGGCTTAGGAAAAAAAGGAAGGAAGAACCACATCTTGGTTCAAGTGAAACCTTGTTACCACCTTGGGAAGAAAGGTTGGATGAAGACGTAGAACTACTTTATCCTTGTGGATAACCAAGTATGGCTCCCTACAGGACATGGCAGCCAATTCTGACACTCTTTTGGCCGAAGATATGGCCACCAAGAAAATCTATTTTCTGGTGAGGAGTACCAAGGGAATGTGCCGTAGGGGTTCAAATGGTTGCTTCTGAAGAACTGAAAGTACCAAGTTTAAGTCCCATGGACATATGGGAGCTTTAACCGGTGGATTAATGCGAGTCACCCCTTGCAGAAAAGATCCAACAAGAGAATGGGAAGCCAGGGGCCTTTGAATGAGTATCGACAAGGCTGAAACCTGACCCTTGATTGTACTTAAGGCTAATCTTCTGTCTACAGCCCGCTGCAGGAAGTCCAGAACTCTGCCTATAATGTACTTTCGTGGATGCCATTTTCTGGCTTCACACCACGTAACGTAGGATTTCCAAACTCTATAGTAAATATGCCTAGATACCGGCTTCCTGGCATTGATCATAGTAGACACCACAGAGTTAGAGAGACCTCTCTTTTTTAGAATGTGGGATTCAATAGCCAGGCTGTCAAACCCAGAGATAGTAAGGAAGGGTGGTATATCGGTCCTTGCGAAAGCAGGTCCGGGCGACGTGGAAGGGTCCAAGGATCCCCCACAGACAATTTCACAATCTCCGCATACCAGGATCTTCGGGGCCACGCTGGAGCCACCAGCATTACTGGTTTCTTCTCCAACCTGATCCTGCGGAGGAGTCGAGGTAACAACTGTAGCGGCGGGAATGCGTATAACAGTTTGAACTGCTTGAGGAGAAGAAGTTATCTGGACTGCCGCACTCTGGTTGAACGCTTTATTAATGAAAAAAATAAAATGCCAAAAAAATCCAAAACAAAAATAAATAAACAAAATCCATCCAAAGGCAATCAAAGGTGAAGGGACATGCAGGGTGACGGCTAACGCGTTTCACATCAGTGTATGATGCTTACTCATAGTTTGAACTGCTTCCACGGGAACACCAGGGCATCCGAGCCGTAAGCGAGGGGATCCCTTGTCCGAGACACAAATCTGTCCAGCTTTGCGTTGAATCTGGACGCTAGTAGATCTATGTCCGGTGTCCCCCACCGTTGACATATTGCTTGGAATATTTCGGGATGAAGGGACCATTCCCCTGGGGACAATTGTTGGCGACTCAAGAAGTCTGCTTTCCAATTTTCCATTCCTGGAATGTATACCACGGATATGCATGGAACATTCCTTTCCGCCCACTTCATGATGTGATTCACTTCTTTCTGGGCTGCACAACTCCTGGTGCCCCCCTGGTGATTGACATATGCCACTGTCCGATTGAATCCTGACAGGGGACCCCTGAAGCTTGGATGTCCATGTTTTTAGGGCATACCGAGCCGCCGAATTTCCAAAAGGTTGATGGCTAGGGATTTCTCTGCATCTGACCATCTCCCCTGAAGAGACATTTGCCCCAGCACTGCCCCCCAGCCGACAAGACTGGTGTCTGTAGTGACTACCTTCCAGGAAGTCGGACTGAAGGATTTCCCCTTTTGCAGATTTTGGGGAATCAACCACGAACAGAGACTTTTCCGAACTGAAGGAGTCAGGGGCATCGGAAGGTCCAGGGCCTGAACCTTCTCTTTCCATGCTGAAAGTATGGCCTTTTGCAATTTCCTTGAGTGGAACTGGGCATGGTACGGCTTCGAAGGAAGCTACCATCTTCCCCAGCAGCCGCATGCACAGGCGTATGGACGGCTGTCTTTTTGTACAAACCAGGAGGATCAAGTCCCTCAAGGAGGACATCTTTCCTTCGGGCAAAAAGATTTTCTTCTGGTCTGAGTCTATACGTAGCCCCAAGTATTCCAGACTTCTTACTGGATGCAAGGCTGACTTGTTCATATTGATGATCCAACCGTGAGACTCTAGATACCTGATCGTGTCCTGGATCACTAACTTTAGCCTGGAAGCTGAGTGATCAATAATAGGTCGTCTAGGTACGCCATAATCGATACCCCTTGGGTTCTTAGATCGGCCAACAGAGGGGCCAGAACCTTTGTGAACACCCGTGGGGCCGTGGCTAGACCAAAAGGTAATGCCACGAATTGAAAATGGTGCCCTTCTACCGCAAAGCGTAGAAATCTTTGATGACTCGGAAAAATGGGAACATGCAGATAGGCATCTTTGATGTCTATGGAAGCTAACCACTCTCCCCCTTGCAGGGTAGTGGCTACTAACCGTATTGATTCCATCCGAAAAGACCGGATGTTCAGGAATCTGTTTAAACCTTTGAGGTCCAATATGGGTCTTACGTCCCCGTTTGGTTTTGGCACTGTGAATAGATTTGAGTAGAATCCCAAACCTCGTTCCTTCACGGGAACCTCCACAATTACTCCTTGGAGCAACAGTTGGTCTAACACCAAAAGGAGAGAACCTCTTTTCAACGGATCTTTTGCTACGTTTGACCACATAAAGTGGGGAGGAGTAAACTCCTTTAACTCCAATTTGTATCCCAGAGTTACTGTGGAGAGCACCCATTTGTCTCTGATCGTCCTTCTCCAAGTCTCTGTGAACAACTGCAGTCTTCCCCCCACCCGCTTGAGTGGGGGAAGCCCTTCATAGGACTGATTTGGAGGCCGGTTTTGTACCTCTACGGTTCCAGGGCTTTTTATTTCCCTGTGACTGTCCCTGAGCTTTAACCCCGAGATTTGATCGGGGAGGCCGTCGGAACTGCTTAGAGGCAGACGTCCCAGGGACTGGAGAGGTAGGCCTTTTAAAAGAGGGACCTCTAAACCTCTTCTTGACCGGCAGAAGGGTACTTTTACCGCTGGAAATCTTGTGAATATATTTATCCAGATCTTCGCCAAAAAGGCGCTCGCCATGGAACGGGAAACTAGCTAGAAGCTTTTTACAGGGAGTCTCAGCAGACCAGTTCTTGAGTCAAAGAAGCCTACGCATGTGAGCTAGCGATAGCGTAAGGCGGGAGGCCTGATGGATCGAATCCTTGATGGCGTCAACCGCAAAGCATAATGCTCTAGGCAAATCAGCCAAATCATGAGCCTGCTGATCTGGCAGATCCCTTAAGACCAGTTTCATCTGATCCTTTACAGCTTGGCAAACGCCAATGGCTGCCACAGCTGGCTGTGTTACAGCCCCAGCAGTAGAAAAAGCAGACTTTAGTAAGGATCCCAACTTCTTATCAATTGGATCTTTGAACATTTGAACATTATCCACCGGACATGTCAATGATTTGTTCACACAGGAGATGGCCGCATCAACTGTGGGCAAACTCCATTTCCGGGTAAATTTCTCCTCCATAGGATAGATCACTGAAAACCTTTTAGGAGTAGCAAATAGTTTATCAGGATGTTCCCAATCTTGATAGATAAGTCCTTCCAGTAACGGATGGACTGGAAAAGAACAATTAGCCTGTGGAGCCTTTAAAGACCCCAGCGAGGAAACAGAAGCAGCCGACGGTTCAGAAAGAGGTAATTTAAATGCTGATCGAACCATGTCCGTTAAGGACTGGACCAATAATCTCTCAGCCTGTGACGCTGAGAATGGTTCCTCCACTGTCGACTCTTCGGAGGCAGAGTCATCCTCAGCCTGATCCCCCTCAGGCAGGCCAATCCCTTCATGAGACTGTTGTTCTGCCAACAGGTACCCAGACGGAGGAGAAGGAGATCTGGCGCGTTTTCTCTCTGGAAGAGAAGAAGCGATTAAAACCGCCAATCTTTGCTCCAATCCTCCCACAGCTGAGGCAAAAGTCTCCTCTGTTACATACACAGGAGCAGGTGGACTGAGGACAGCCGCAGCACCTAGCACTCCAGAGGGCTCCTTACGGTTACCAACCTCTGATTTATCAGGGGAGGCTGGTGCAGCAGGAGCATGCCCCAGGTCCTGAGAGCCCGATGGAGACCCTTTTTGCTTCCTAAGACTTTTCGTCCCAGAGCCTTTAGACGGCATTATTCCTAAGCCCAAAGCTGAGGTCTTAATAGCCAAATACACCACTTACTGATTGTAGTCTAACACACTTGCTGCTACCTATATCAGTTGGTGCCTGCTAATGCGTCCTTCTAGCGGATGCCTGTATCACCGCCTGCAGTATGCCTCTGTTAGTTACCACCAAAAAAACTCTTGCTCTGTCCACTCCACAGCCAGTTTACACTATACTGCGCTTTTAAAACCGGCCAGGACGCCCGCGCATGCGCACAAGCGCGCATAGAGCATCATCCGCCAAGCCCCGCCCCCTTCCGGCCCACTTCTCATATATTAAGCGTGCACGTATGCGCCGTCGGCGCTGCACATGGAGTCAGCAAACAGGGAGCCAAGAGCTGGGAGCAGGATGACAGAGCCGTGGTAATGACAGAAAAAAATATGCAGCTTCTCTCTAGCGAGAGCTCCTTATCTGGCTGGACTTTACACTGCAAGAGGAACAGGCCAAGGAAATCCTACAGCGGCCTCTACTGGATAAAAACAGGTACAGCACTGATGTCTTAAATCCTATGTGAAATCATTTCAGGATTAGCAGTTAGGCAAATACAGACCAGCGGGAATAACAGTTAGGTAACAGGCAGAGAAAAACACATTAGGACCGAAGGTCCCAGCAGAACCAAGTCCCACAGGGATCTCCACTTACCTTATCCACGCCCCAGGACTCTGTTTGGCACAGAAGCCCAAACTTCGCCCCTCACGGCGGGCGATGTCAGTAGACCTTCAGGGACCGGGGTCCCAAGGATCACCACTCCCCTGGACCTGTATAGCACCCTGCCAGAAACGTCTTGGTTTTGGGTATGACCAGAGTACTGGATCCCAGGGTCCAGCCCTCCTTAGAGAGGCATTACAGGCCAAACCTCGTTCTTCTTCGCCGAGGCCCGGGTACCGACCGTTTGGCTATGAAGCACTTTGGACGGATCCGGAATAGCTTGCTTAGGCCCAAAAAAGAACCTATACACAAGCCCAGATGAATACATGTTTAACCACTTCCCGCCCAGTCAATAGGAGATTAACGTCCGGGAAGTGGTTGTGTTATCCACACTGGACGTCATATGACGTCCTGCAGGATAACAGCCGCCGCGCGCCCGGGGGGGCGCGCATCGCGGCGATCGGTGGAGCGGTGTGTCAGTCTGACACACCGCTACACTGATCTCGGTAAAAAGCCTCCGGCGGAGGCTCTTTACCACGTGATCAGCCGTGTCCAATCACGGCTGATCAGGATGTAAACAGGAAGAGCCGTTGATCGGCTCTTCCTCACTCGCATCTGACAGACGCGAGTAGAGGAGAGCCGATCGGCGGCTCTCCTGACAGGGGGGGTTCGCGCTGATTGTTTATCAGCGCAGCCTCCCCTCGGATACCCACACTGGACCACCAGGGAAGCCCCCCAGAACCACCAGGGAACCCCAAAGCATGTGGATGGCCAGGTAAGTACCCCAGGGCCATCCACATGTAAAATTTCTCACAAAACATATGCCAATCAGTGCCCACAAATGGGCACTGACTGGCACACCACAATGTGCAATGCCCAGCAATGCCACCTACAAGTGTCAACAGTGCCACCTACAAGTGTCAACAGTGCCACCTACCAGTGTCCATCAGTGCCACCTATCAGTGCCCATAAGTGCCCACCTATCAGTGCCACCCATAAGTGCCCATCAGTGCCACCTATGAGTGCCCATCAGTGCCGCCTATGAGTGCCCATCAGTGCCGCCTATGAGTGCCCATCAGTGCCGCCTATGAGTGCCCATCAGTGCCGCATACCAGTGCCACATATCAGTGCCCATCAGTGCCACCTCATTGGTGCCACCTCATCGGTGCCCGTCAGTGCCGCCTTATCAGTGCCCGTCAGTGCCGCCTTATCAGTGCCCGTCAGTGCCGCCTTATCAGTGCCCGTCATTGAAGTAGAAAAGGTACTTATTTACAAAAAAAATTGACAGAAACAAAGAAAAACTTAGTTTTTTTCAAAATGTTCGCTCTTTTTTTATTTGTTGTGCAAAAAATAAGAGGTGATCAAATACCACCGAAAGAAAGCTCTATTTCTGGGAACAAAATGATAAAAAAATTGTTTGGGTACAGTGTTGCATGACCGCGCAATTGTCATTCAAATTGCGACAGCGCTGAAAGCTCAAAATTGGCTTGGGCAGGAAAGTGTATAAGTGCATGGTATTGAAGTGGTTAACCGTGACCAACACCTTAGACACTGGCAAAAAAACTGAGGTGCTCCCGGTATGGGAGGGGTTATATAGGGGAGGGGACTTCCTGTCTTGGGTGTGCCAGTGTCCATCACCTGAAGGTAAGCTCTATAACCCACATAGTAAATTACTGTGCCGCTCTGTATCCCGTGATGTACGAGAAAGAAAAATACATCATCATTAATTAACAAAACATGTGAAAAATCTGGAATCAATTGATCGATCAGTTAAATGATGCCTCAACCCATTGATTACGCAGACCCGCTCTTACATTAGAGATACTCAAGATTTTTTTAATAGAATACAATCTTTGGTTATTCCTCCTGATGCACTGCTGGTCACATGGGACGTCGCAAACCTATATACAGTGTGACAGCAGGAAGGTAAAGTCACCTGGTTGCATCCAGGGGGGTAGATATATTTCTCCCAGATTCAGGCTTTATGCCGACTTATACAACTAGGGAGTTAATGAAGCCCAGCTGAGGCTAGTGGGCTCATGAATGACTCATACCTCTAGGGAGAGTGCTGGGCGTCGTGAGGCAGGGAGTTGATGAGACCAGCTGAAGCTTGTCAGCTCGTTTAGGCCTCTATAAGAACTCCCAGCTTCATTAGATGTTAGCTCATGCCTGGAACCAGACCTGTGTGGACTGTCTAGGGAGAGTGAACCCCTGTGCGGTGAGGCAAAGCCTGTGTGGCTATTTGTTTGGACTTTTACTAAACCAGGGACTTAGGGACTAGGACAGCACCAGGCTGATCCCAGTTGTTAGTTTAGGAAACCTGCATGTTTAGTCAGAGGTCAAACTGACCAGGATTTATTTTGTTTATGTTTCTTTTTGGCTTTGCTGTGTTTTGTCACTGTACATAGAGAAATAAACCGCACCTTTTGATTTTGAAAACCACAACCTCCGTCTGCTGGCCCTGTTTTTGTGTGGGGAGCCCAACCAGGGGGTCACACACACCCGCTACCGAGTTAACCCCCTCACAGTTGGTGGAGAACCAGTGGCAGTTTTTTTTAAGCCAGCATGGAGGAGATACTGAAACAGCTGGCTCTAGCAAATGCCAATCAACAGCAGACAAATGCAGGTTTGCAAAGGAGCCTTGCAGCCCAGCAGCAAGCTCATCAACAAGCCCAGCAGCAATCTGAGGCCCGCTTCATAGACCTGTTACAGAAGCAAGAGCAGAGACTACAACAAATGGAAGCAGTAATGCAGCAACGTCCGCAGACCAGTGAGGAAAGCCGTCCCACTAATACCGCGTCCTTTGGGGTGAGTCGTTTATTGACAAAAATGACTGGAGAGGATGATCCAGAGGTATTTTTGACCACATTTGAAAGGACTGCTGAAAGAGAAAAGTGGCCTGAGGAGCAGTGGGCTGGACTGGTGGCTCCTCTGTTAACTGGTGAATCGCAGAAGGCTTACTATGACCTAGAGCCTGACCAAGCAAAAGACTATGTGATGCTAAAAGCTGAAATATTGGCAAGGCTGGGTGTCACCCTGGCTGTCCGGGCTCAGCGTGTGCATAACTGGACTTTCCAGCTTGGAAAACCCCCCAGGTCTCAAATGTATGATCTCATTCACCTGAGCAGGAAGTGGCTACAGCCAGAGACTTTGTCCGCACCAGAGATTGTGGAACGTGTTGTAATGGATCGGTTTTTGAGAGCTCTTCCTACTGCCATCCAAAAGTGGGTAAGCCATGGAGACCCAGAGACGGCCGGTGGTCTTGTGGATCGTGTAGAGAAATACTTGGCTACAGAGAACCTGACGGCCTCTTCCAGAGACTCTCGGACTTTCCACCCTAAGACCAGACCATCCCCAGGGGCGGATAAGAGGATTCCAAGGGGTGAGGGTGGAGAGAGTGAGAGGGTGGGAGCTCTACCCAAAGTTTGGCGAGAACAGCCTGGGAAGTCAGGGGCTCAAGAGGCAGCCAAATGGATTGTTTGCTACCGCTGCCGGCAAGCGGGACATATTGCAGCAAATTGCCCGGTTGTGGAGGAACCCATGCAATGTGACTTTCTGATGGACAGACGTCAGTCGCTGTGTGCGACAGTCGCATGCACTGCCATTCGGGGAACTGAGAAACATTTATGCAAAATGTGTATTAATGGTAGAAATGTTGTGGTATTACTGGATTCAGGTAGCCTTGTGACCCTGATAAAGGCTGAATTAGTTAAAACAGAGGTCTCTGGGAATAGCAAGGTAGCTGTTATTTGTGTGCATGGGGACACCCGAGTGTATCCAGTGACTACAGTGTGTTTCGAGACCCCCAAAGGTACCCTCTCTCATCCAGTGGGGTTAGTATCTCAATTACCGCATGATGCCATTGTGGGAAGGGATTTTCCGAAGTTCTGGGAACTGTGGGATGATCCTGAGCCCCCCACTGGTGCCCCTATGTACCAGGAATGTGATAGCCAGAACTCCTCTGAGAGTGGTGAGGACTCTCCAGAATTTCCCTTGTCAGTATTGGCAGGGGAGACTCAAGAAACTGGAGAGGAGCCCACCTCCTCAGACGAAAACCTACCGTCTGTGGAGTTTTCTGATCTGGAGGTTCACAGGGAAAATTTTGCCACAGAACAGTTAAAAGACCCCGCCCTAATAAAGGCACGGGAAAACGTAGTGGAAATAGATGGCGAGTTAGTGAACCCAGATAATACCTGCACTTACCCATACTTCAGCGTAGAGAAGGACCTACTGTATCGGGTGGCAAAAAGGGCAGAAGAAACCGTTGAGCAGCTTGTGGTGCCCAAACCTTACAGGAAGTTGGTGTTGGAGTTGGCCCATGGGCACATTCTTGGAGGTCATCTGGGGACAGAGAAAACCCGAGAGAGGGTATTACAGAGATTCTATTGGCCTGGGGTGATGAAGGACATAGAAAATTATTGTTCCTCCTGCCCTGTGTGTCAGAGGTCGGCCCCGATGCCACATTTCCGTAGCCCGCTGGTCCCTCTACCCATCATTGAGGTCCCGTTTGAGAGAATCGCAATGGATTTGGTAGGTCCTATAATCAAGTCCGCTAGGGGGCACCAGTACATATTGGTTATAATGGACTATGCCACCCGTTATCCAGAAGCGATCCCTCTCAGAAATACCTCGGCCAAAACCATAGCCAAAGAGCCATCTCTTGTTTTTAGCCGGGTGGGTATTTGTAAAGAACTGCTTACGGACCAAGGTACACCCTTTATGTCCCGGGTTATGAAAGAGCTGTGTAAATTGCTCAAAGTGACGCAATTGCGTACATCTGTGTATCACCCCTAAACCGATGGGCTGGTTGAAAGATTCAACAAAACCCTAAAACAAATGTTGAAGAAAGTGGTGGATAGAGATGGAAAGGATTGGGACTGTCTACTTCCTTATTTGATGTTTGCTATTAGGGAGGTGCCCCAATCCTCTACGGGATTCTCCCCCTTTGAGTTACTGTATGGGAGACACCCAAGAGGGCTGTTGGATATTGCCAAGGAAACTTGGGAAAGTGAGAGTTCTCCCCACAGGAGTGTGATTGAGCATGTCGCCCTGATGCAAGATCGAATTGCACAGGTAATGCCCATCGTGAAGGAACATTTGGCCCAAGCGCAGTTGGCACAGCAGAGAGTGTACAACCGTGGAGCAAAGACCCGTACCTTTTCCCCGGGGGATAGGATATTGGTACTTGTCCCTACGGTTGAAAGTAAATTCCTTGCCAAATGGCAAGGCCCCTACGAGATAATGGAAAAAGTGAGCGAAGTGAATTACAAGGTCAGACAACCAGGAAGGCGAAAGCCCGAACAGATATATCACGTTAATCTGTTGAAAGCCTGGAGGGATAGAGAGTCCCTAGTCGCAGAAACTTGGTCACCAGCTCCAACTGGTTGCGTGATTCCGGAGGTTGGAATAGCAGCCACCTTGTCACAACCCCAACAACAGGAGGTTAAGGAGTTTGTGCTTCGCAACAAGGAGGTGTTCTCTGAGCTGCCGGGACAAACATCTGGGGTAGAGCATGATATTATTACCCCGCCCGGTGAAAGGGTGAAGTTAAAACCCTATCGGATCCCAGAGGCCCGACGGGAGGCAATACGGGAGGAAGTACAGAAAATGCTGAACTTAGGGGTGATAGAGGAGTCCCAAAGTGATTGGTCTAGTCCCATTGTGTTGGTGCCTAAACCGGATGGGAGCTGGCGATTTTGTAACGATTTTCGTCAGTTGAACAAAGTTACAAAATTTGACACCTACCCCATGCCACGTATAGATGAGTTGATCGACCGGCTGGGAACAGCCCGATACATGACGACTCTTGACCTCACAAAAGGGTATTGGCAAATTCCCCTGGCCAAGTCGGCCAAAGAGAAAACCGCATTTGTAACCCCAGACGGGGCGTTCCAATATAAGAGAATGCCGTTCGGGTTACAGAATGCGCCGGCCACATTCCAGCGGAAAATGGACCAGATACTGAGGCCCCATCGGAAGTATGCTGCGGCTTACCTGGATGACGTAATTGTCCATAGCACAGATTGGGCCTCACATCTGCCAAAAGTGCAAGCAGTCCTAGACTCTATCCGGGAAGCGGGGTTTACGGCTAACCCCAAGAAGTGTACCATTGGGCAGGAGGAGGCCAAATATCTTGGGTACACCATTGGCAGGGGAGTAATAAAACCCCAACTCAACAAAGTCGAGGCCATCCAGAGTTGGCCACGTCCCAACAGCAAGAAGCAGGTACGAGCCTTTCTGGGAATCGCGGGTTATTATCGGCGCTTCATTCCCCACTTTGCTTCTAAGGCTGTGCCCCTAACCAACCTGACGAAAGGGAAAGGGTCGGTCATGATTAAATGGACCCCCGAGGCGGAGGCAGCATTCCAATTCTTGAAACAAGCCTTATGTAGCCAGCCAGTGTTGTACTCACCCGACTTCTCTAAAGACTTTGTCGTACAAAGTGATGCGTCAGATGTGGGGTTAGGAGCAGTATTGTCCCAGGTCTGGAACGGGGAAGAGCACCCAGTCATTTACCTCAGCAGGAAGTTGAAGTCCCATGAGGTAAATTACGCCGCGGTTGAAAAGGAGTGTTTAGCGGTGAAGTGGGCTCTAGATTCCCTTCGGTACTATCTGCTAGGTAGGCACTTTGACATGGTTACGGATCACGCTCCGTTAAAGTGGATGGCTCAAAACAAGGAGACAAATAGAAGAGTGAATAGGTGGTTCCTGGCCCTACAGGAATTCAACTTCACAGTAAAGCATCGCCCTGGCGTTCAAATGGGGAATGTGGATGCTTTGTCTCGAGTACATGAATGCCTGATTGCTGGTGTTCCAACCCCAAGGTTAAAACAAGAGGGGGGGGTATGTGACAGCAGGAAGGTAAAGTCACCTGGTTGCATCCAGGGGGGTAGATATATTTCTCCCAGATTCAGGCTTTATGCCGACTTATACAACTAGGGAGTTAATGAAGCCCAGCTGAGGCTAGTGGGCTCATGAATGACTCATACCTCTAGGGAGAGTGCTGGGCGTCGTGAGGCAGGGAGTTGATGAGACCAGCTGAAGCTTGTCAGCTCGTTTAGGCCTCTATAAGAACTCCCAGCTTCATTAGATGTTAGCTCATGCCTGGAACCAGACCTGTGTGGACTGTCTAGGGAGAGTGAACCCCTGTGCGGTGAGGCAAAGCCTGTGTGGCTATTTGTTTGGACTTTTACTAAACCAGGGACTTAGGGACTAGGACAGCACCAGGCTGATCCCAGTTGTTAGTTTAGGAAACCTGCATGTTTAGTCAGAGGTCAAACTGACCAGGATTTATTTTGTTTATGTTTCTTTTTGGCTTTGCTGTGTTTTGTCACTGTACATAGAGAAATAAACCGCACCTTTTGATTTTGAAAACCACAACCTCCGTCTGCTGGCCCTGTTTTTGTGTGGGGAGCCCAACCAGGGGGTCACACACACCCGCTACCGAGTTAACCCCCTCACAACAGCTATTCCCCATGACTTAGGTATAGAAGCATGTAAACGAATATTATTTAACTCTAAAAAATACACTATTTCACAAATCTCGTTTCTCCTTGAGCTATTAACGATAGTTTTAGAGGAAAATTTCTTCTTATTTAAGGATAATTATTACCTACAGCTCGCTGGTGCAACAATGGGTTCTAATGTGGCACCTCCTTATGCCAATTCCTTTATGGATATTATTGAACAGGCTTTAATATTCCCTTGTGCGTTATTCTATGAACACTGTACCACCTGGTACAGGTTCATAGACGATGCATTTGCTATATGGACTGGTGAGGATCTAAAAAAAAGAATTGTTGCTCTACATAAAGATGGCATAGGCTATAAGAAGATTGCCAAGATCCTGAAACTGAGCTGCAGCATGGTGGCCAAGGCCATACAGCATTTTAACAGGACAGGTTCCACTCAGAACAGGTCTCGCCATGGTCGACTAAAGAAGTTTATTACACATGCTCAGCGTCATATCCAGAGGTTGTCTTTGGGAAATAGACATACGAGGGCTGCCAGCACTGCTGCAGAAGTTGAAGGTGTGTGGGGTCAGCCTGTCAGTGGTCAGACCATATGCCGCACACTGCATCAAATTGGTCTGCATGGCTGTCATCTCAGAAGGAAGCCTCTTCTAAAGATGTGGCACAAGAAAGCAAGCAAACAGTTTGCTGAAGACAAGCAGACTAAGGACATGGATTACTGGAGCCATGTCCTGTGGTCTGATGAGACCAAGATAAACTTATTTGGTTCAGATGGTGTCAAGCTTGTGTGGTGGCAACCAGGTGAGGAGTACAAAGACAAGTGTGTCTTGCCTACAGTCAAGCATGGTGGTGGGACTGTCATGGTCTGGGGCTGCATGAGTGCTGCCAGCACTGGGGAGCTACAGTTCATTGAGGGAACCATGAAGGCAAACCCGTACTGTGACATACTGAAGCAAAGCAGGATCCCCTCCCTTCGGAGACTGGGCTGCATTCCAACATAACGACCCCAAACACACCTACAAGATGACCTCTGCCTTGCTAAAGAAGCTGAGGGTAACGGTGATGAGGGTTCAAGCATGTCTGCAGACCTAAACCCTATTGAGCATCTGTGGGGCATCCTTAAAACGGAAGGTGGAGTGCAAGGTCTCCAACATCCACCAGCTCCATGATGTCGTTATGGAGGAGTGGAAGAAGACTCCAGTGGCAACCTGTGAAGCTCTGGTGAACTCCATGCCCAAGAGGGTTAAGGCAGTGCTGGAAAATAATGGTGGCCACACAAAAATATTGAAACCTTGGGCCCAATTCTTGTTTTTTCCAACCTCACCAGGTTCCTCGCTCTGAGGCATTTCACTGTGATAGAAAACGGAATCAGGGAATCCAGCTGAATCTCAAGCTTTATCTTTAGCTGTTCGCAGTGTGGAGAAGAATCAAAATTCTTTGACAAATCATCTTTGCTGTGTCCTCATTGTAGAGACACTGTCCCAGAAGAAAAGTGTTAGAAGAACAGGTAGCAAGTATAAATCCTCTCCAGTGGGGACACAGATGGTGGACTGGTGGTACACGTTGGATCTGGACAACTTTCCACACTTAGATCATGTTTAAGTGATCACCCCTAATGAGCTGCACACCAAACAAAAGTTTTGGGTCAATAAAATTGATGCTAGAAATCAGATATGTAGTAGGACTTGCAACCATGAGGCCACCCATAGCCCCCACAAGATATACCATCTAGCAATGTGTATTTAAAGTTCTCCACCCCAGGCGTCTATAATGTTCCCCATCAGTTGAAAATATATGAGAGTGGAAACTACAAATGAGAGCATTAATATTAGTGGTGCACCGAAATGAACATGTCGGTGCCAAACCGAAAAAAAAATTCACGATGCACTTGGCCGAAACTGACAGCTTTAAAACAAATTATATATATACACACACACACACACACACACACACATATATATATATATATATATATATATATATTACACACACTGTACACACACACACACACACACACACACACACAGGGGGATTCATAAAGAATAGGGATGAGCTCGGTGTTCGAGTCGAACATACGTTCGACTCGAACATCGGCTGTTCGATTGTTCGACGAAGATCGAACATTTTGGGCCGTTCGCGCCAAATTCCAGTGACGCGAACGGCCCACAATACACTGCGCCATCGCAGTGCAATCCCGGCGCTGTGATTGGCCAAGCATGCACTGTGACCCCGCATGCTTGGCCAATCCCAGCGCCGGCAGCGAGGAGAGCCATAATTGGCCACAGGCAGGATGCCTGTGGCCAATTATAGCTCAGGGGGGTTTAGTACACGTCCCCACAATAAAAAAGACCGCCAGCGCGGCGGCCTTGAGTAGTGTGTTCCGGTTCAGGGAGAGAGAAGGATAGGCAGGGACAGTGTTAGTGATATTTGTTCATTTACCTTGTGTGTAGGGAGAGAGAAGGATAGGCAGGGACAGTGTCAGTGATATTCTGCTAAACCTTGTGTGCAGGGAGAGAGAAGGATAGGCAGGGACAGTGTCAGTGATATTCTGCTAAACCTTGTGTGCAGGGAGAGAGAAGGATAGGCAGGGACAGTGTCAGTGATATTCTGCTAAACCTTGTGTGCAGGGAGAGAGAAGGATAGGCAGGGGATATTGTCAGTGATATTTTTGCTAAGCCTCCTGCACAGTATACACCTGAAGCTAGCCCTTATTGCTGTGTTTTCCTGTTGTGTAACACAGGCAAGCATCTGCAGCAGTTATAGCAGGCGTAGTGTGCTTCCTGCAAAATATACACCTGAAGCTAGCCCTTATTGCTGTGTTTTCCTGTTGTGTAACACAGGCAGGCATCTGCAGCACTTACAGCGGGCGTAGTGTGCTTCTTGCAAAATATACACCAGAAGCTAGCCCTTATTGCTGTGTTTTCCTGTTGTGTAACACAGGCAGGCATCTGCAGCAGTTATAGCAGGCGCAGTGTGCTTCCTGCAAAATATACACCTGAAGCTTGCCCTTATTGCTGTTTTTTCCTGTTGTGTAACACAGGCAGGCATCTGCAGCAATTATAGCAGGCGTAGTGTGCTTCCTGCAAAATAAACACCTGAAGCTAGCCCTTATTGCTGTTTTTTCCTGTTGTGTAACACAGGCAGGCATCTGCAGCACTTACAGCAGGCGTAGTGTGCTTCTTGCAAAATATACACCTGAAGCTACCCCTTATTGCTGGTTTTCCCATCTCCCTGCAGGCCTTTAGAATGTCTGGAAGGCAAACAAGGAGAGGCAGACAGTCAGGAGCCAATAAAAGAGGGCAAGCAGGCTCTGTGTCTAGAGACAACAGTGCTGGTCGTGGACGCGGTGCATCGTCATCAGCACGTGGCCATGGGACACGCTTGTCCTTATTTTCGGCAGCTGGACGTGTTGAGCCGCATCATGCCGAAGACTTGGTAGAGTGGATGACCAAGCCCTCCTCATCCTCCTCATCCTCTCTCACCCAGGCTCAGGGTACTGGCAAAGCAGCTGCCAAAGCGTCCTCAATGTCATCATCAGTCACTCCTTCCCTAGACCCACCGTGTCCTCCTGAGGAGTCCCCCGAACTGTTTGAGCACGGTGTTGGGTACATGCTCCAGGAGGATGCCCAGCGTTTCGAAGGGTCTGAAGATGATACCCAGCTAGAGGAAGGCAGTAGCGTGAGAGCAGAGAGAGGGGATGCTCAAGAAGGACACCAATCTGGCAGTCATGTTCCAGCAGCTGCAGCATACTGCCAGATTGGTTCCAGTGATGAGGAGGGAGGGGATGATGAGGTCACTGACTCCACGTGGGTGCCTGATAGGAGAGAGGAGGAGGAGGATGAGGAGGATGAGGAGGAGGCACATCTCCAACGAGGCAGGATGCCCTCCGGGGGCCAGCGTAAGGGCAGCACACCGACTGAATCACACCGCAGAGCTCCGCCTGTGCAGGGCGCTGCCTCTGCCCGTTATTCCAAAAGTTCTTTGGTGTGGGCCTTTTTTGAGTCGAGTGCATCAGATCGCACCGCTGCTGTTTGCAACATATGTCTCAAGCGTATCTCGCGTGGCCAAAACCTCAGCCGCTTGGGCACCACATGCTTGACCAGACATATGTTGACCTGCCATGCAGCTCGTTGGCAAGCCTACCTTAAAGACCCACGCCAAAGAACAAAGCGGACCTCTCCTTGCTCCGCATCAGCTGGGATCTTCAACCCCACTATACCTTCAGTCCTCTCTGAAACCTACACTGAGAGGAATGAAGAGGTAGAATTAGGTGTGTCACAGCCAAGTACTTGCGGGCACTCTGCTAGCAGTACACCGAAGTCCGATTCTAGCAGGCAAATTTCCCTGCCCCAGCTGCTGGACCGTCTAAAGAAGTTCACTCCCAGCCATCCACATGCCCAGCGGTTGAATGCTAGCTTGGCTAAATTGCTAGCACTTCAACTGCTGCCTTTTCAGTTGGTAGACTCGGCCCCCTTCCGTGAGTTTATGCAATGTGCGGTTCCTCAGTGGCAGGTTCCCAAACGCCACTTTTTCTCACGGAAGGCGATTCCGGCTCTCTACCGGCATGTGGAAGGCAATGTCCATGCCTCGCTGGACAGGGCGGTCAGCGGTAAGGTGCATATTACCGCTGACTCATGGTCCAGCAGGCATGGACAGGGACGTTACCTTTCTTTCACGGCCCATTGGGTCACTCTTTTGGCAGCTGGGAAGGATGCAGGACAAGGTGCAGTAGTGTTGGAGGTTGTTCCGCCACCACGCCTCCAAAATGCTACTACTGGTTGTGACACACCTCTCTCCTCCACCCCCTCCTCTTCTTCCTCCATGGCCTCTTCCTGTGCTTTGTCCTCGGAACCAGCGGTGCTCCGTAGGCGTTCAAGGGGCTACGCAAGTACGCAGGCAAAAAGATGCCATGCCGTGCTTGCGCTGGTGTGTTTGAGGGACAGGAGCCACACTGCGGCAGAGGTTCTGTCAGCTCTGCAGGGGCAGGCCGAGAGGTGGTTGATGCCACGCCAGCTTAAGGCAGGAATGGTGGTTTGCGACAATGGCACCAACCTCCTCTCCGACAGGGACAACTGACCCATGAGCCCTGTGTGGCTCACGTCCTTAACCTGGTGGTGCAGCGGTTCTTGGGCAGGTACCCGGGCTTACAGGATGTCCTGAGGCAGGCCAGGAATGTCTGTGTGCATTTCCGCAGATCATATAATGCCAGTGCTCGGCTGGCTGAGCTGCAAAAGGAGTTGAACCTGCCCAAGAACCGCCTTATATGTGACATGCCCACCAGGTGGAACTCAACGTTGGCCATGCTGCAGCGGCTGCACACGCAGCAGAGGGCCATCAATGAGTACCTGTGCGACTACAGCACCAGGACAGGGTCAGGGGAGCTCAGGTTTTTTTCACCACGCCAGTGGGGCATGATCAGGGATGCATGCACTGTCCTGGCACTATTTGAGGAGGCCACGAGGATGGTGAGCAGTGACAGTGCATGCATCAGTGACACTGTACCTCTTGTCCACCTGTTGGAGCATACGCTGCGTGGAATAATGGACAGGGCACTTGAGGCAAAACAGATGCAGGAAGAGGAGGACTTCCTTGCCTCTCAAGGCCCCCTTTACCCAGACAGTGTTCTTTCTGTCCCACCCATCCCACAGGAAGAGGACGAGGAGGATTGTGTCAGCATGGAGGTGGAGCCTGGCACTCAGCATCAACAGCAGCAGTCTTTTAGAGATGATTTACAGTCCCAAGAAACACGTGGACTTGTACGTGGCTGGGAGGAGGTGGCTACGGATCATGTCGTCCTTAGTGACCCAGAGGACTCCGGACCGAAAGCCTCAGCTAACCTACGCTGCATGGCCTCCCTGATCCTGCAAAGTCTGCAGAAGGATCCTCGTATTCTTTGGATCAAGGAGAGGGACCATTACTGGCTGGCCACTCTCCTTGATCCACGGTACAAGGGTAAGGTTGCGGACCTTATCTTACCGTTGCAGAGGGAGCAGCGGATGAGACAACTCCGGCAGGCCTTGCAGAAAGGTCTGTGCAAAGCGTTCCCAGAGACTGGGAGGTTACAAACTCCTGGTCCTGGACAACGAGTTGCTGAGGCTTCGGTCAGTCAAAGAAGGAGCGGTGGGGAAGGTGGCCGTCTGACCGATGCGTTCAGACAATTCTTTAGTCCGCAGCCCCAAGGTATGATCGGTTCCAGCAACCATCGCCAGCGTCTGATATACATGGTGCAGGAATACCTAGGGGCAAGTTCAGACTTGGACACCTTTCCCACCGAAAATCCTCTGGCTTACTGGGTCTTGAGGATGGATCACTGGCCAGAGCTTGCACAGTATGCAATTGAGCTACTGGCCTGTCCTGCATCCAGCGTTCTTTCGGAACGCACATTCAGTGCTGCTGGATGCTTTGTCATGGATCACAGGGTGCGCCTGTCCACCGACTCGGTTGATCAACTGACCTTCATAAAGATGAACCAGTCTTGGATCACCACCAGCTACCAAGCACCTGAAGCTGATATAACAGAATAATTTATTTTCAAATGTCACATCCCTTCAAGACTGATGCTGATGCTGAGTGACTGTCCTGTTATGTTGACTGACTATCCTCCTCCTCCTCCTCAATGATCCGATTCATGATGATAGCTTGGAAGAACATTTTTGTTTCTGGGTGCCGCCACCAGTGGCTAAGGCCCAATTTTTCAGCCCCTGTTTAACAGGGGCATGTAATTACAATTTTTGATGCAATGCTTTGCAGCAGGGCTCATTCCTGCACTCTAACTAGAGTATCTGGGAGAGGTTGCAGTGTCGTGGGACCAGCACCAGTGCCTAAGGCCCAATTTTTCAGCCCCTGTTCAACAGGGGCGTGTAATTACAATTTTTGATGCAATACTTTGCAACAGGGCTCATTGCTGTGCTCCAAGTACAGTATCTGTGAGGGGTTGCAGTGTTGTGGCACCAGTGCCTAAGGCCCAATTTTTCTGCCCCTGTTTAACAGGGGCATGTAATTACAATTTTTGATGCAATACTTTGCAACAGGGCCCATTCCTGCGCCCACCAAGAGTAACTGTGAGGGCTTACAGTGTTGTGGCAACACCAACACCACCAAAGGTCCAATTTTTCTGCCCCTCTTCAACAGGGGCATGCAATTACAATTCTTGATCTAATAATTTACAGTAGGGCCCATTCATGCGCCCACCAAGAGTAACTGTGAGGGCTGACAGTGTTGTAGCACCAGCACCACCACCAAAGGCCCAATTTTTCCTACCACTGTTCAACAATGGCATGTAATTACAATTCCTGATATAATATTTCACAGCAGGGCGTTCCAGCGCCCACCAAGAGTAACTGTGAGGGCTCACAGTGTTGTGGCAACTCCAACATGTAAGGGGCAAATTTCAGCAGAGTATATACGGCAGGCCCCTACTTTCAAACATCCAACTTACAAACGACTCCTACTTGCAAACGGAAGTGAGAGGAAATCTACCCCTAGGAAGGGAAATTCTCTCCTGTAAGAGTTAATATTGGAAAAAGGTGTCTCCTCTCTACTGATGCTTTATCACCAATCCTTGTTTCAATAAAAACCCCACTTTTCAAAAACAGTTGTCATTGGGACGGAAAGTGAGGTGAAATGTTCTGAACAGGGGCACAGACAGCAAAACAAATGTTACAGGGGTGATAACCCTTCCCTATGTTTTCCAAAAAGCTTAAAAATATATTTTTTGGCTGGAGCTACACTTAAAGTGGTTGTAAACCCTTTTATCTTTTTTTTTACTAACCTGCAAGACAAAGCTATAATGAGCTAGTTTGACTAGCATACTAGCTCATTATGTACCACTTACCTTCGATCGGGGCCCCCGAAGTCGTCCGTGTCCCTCCTCTAGCCGCATCCATCGCTGCGGCGATAGCCGGAATGTTACTTCCGGGTATCGCCGCTGCAGCCAATCACAGCGCCGCTCCGGCGCTGTGATTGGCCGGAGCGGAGAAGACGTGACTCCGCGCATGCGCGCGTGAGCTGTCGAATTCGGCTACGTCGTCGAATGTTGCGACCTAGCCGAATTTGTGAATGGGGTGACGTCAGCGTCGCCGCATTTACATACAAATATCTCCTTAACCGTGTAGGTTAAGGAGATATTTCTTGCACCTACAGGTAAGCCTTAATCTAGGCTTACCTGTAGGTCTTTGTTTAAAAAGTGGGTTTACAACCACTTTAAACAATGTACGTTCAAAATTAAAAAACAGATTCTACTAAAGAACAAACCTACAGTCCTTGTCTTGTTTGCACCGCCTGTATACTGCTGTTCAAAGTATATAGGGGCTTTTTTATTTTGGGTGCAGGGTTCCCCTTAATATCCATACAAGACCCAAAGGGTCTGGTAATGGGCTGGGGTGGGTGGGGGGGGGGGGGGTGATGGGGTAGCCATGCCATTTTTCTCAAAGATTTTCATCCATATTGCCAGGACAAGACATGACATTAAAGCCGCAAGCAGTTTTAAATGGCTTTTTTTCCTTTACAAATGTCATTTTGTGCAGGGACAGTTCTAAACACGGGAAACACATGCCACTTCACAGGCATACTTTAGACACCCCCCAGGTACGATATTTAAAGGAATATTTGACTTTTTTTTTTTCACTTTATGCATCATTAAAATGACTGCTCCCGAAAAACGGCCATTTTTAAAACTTCGTTTTGCATTGATACATGTTCCCTGGGGCAGAACCCGGGTCCCCAAACCCTTTTTAGGACAATAACATGCATATTAGTCGTTATAATTAGCACTTTAGATTTCGAACGTTCGCGTCCATTGTATTTAATAGTGTTCTAACGTTTGCGCGAACTTTCGGTCCGTTCGAAGGTTCTGGTGCGAACCGAACCGGGGGGTGTTCGGCTCATCCCTAATAAAGAAGTGTACAGTTTACAGATGCTGTAAAACAGTAATGCCGCGTACACACGATCGGAATTTCCGACAACAAATGTTTGAGAGCAGGTTCTTAATTTTTCCGACAACAAAAGTTCTTGTCGGAAATTCCGATCGTGTGTATACAATTCCGACGCATGCTCGGAATCATTGTACTTAATTTTTCTCGGCTCGTCGTAGTGTTGTACGTCTCCGCGTTCTTGACGTTGGGAATTTCCGAGCAACATTTGTGCGACCGTGTGCATGCAAGACAAGTTTGAGCCAACATCTGTCAGAAAAACAAACACGGTTTTGTTATCAAAAATTCCGATCGTGTGTACGTGACATTACAGTTGAAGACATGGACCACAACTGCGAACCGTTAGGTAGATGTACTCAAAGTTTGTGTCCCGCTACTGAGAGAAGTGATGTAACTAGTCAGTCAAAATGGAAGCGTCTGCAGTGGAGAAGGCGGTTTTTGTTCTTGAATTGAGCAAAACCGAATCTGTAACTGTTTTGCAACGGCATTTTTGATCACGACTCGGAAAAGAACCTCCAACCAAAAAATCCATCTACGATTGGCATAGTCTTTGGTTGATGGCACAGTTGCAGGGCAACAGTGACAACTTTATTCTCCAAATGTATGGTTCACCCCCACACTGGTCAGGCGACGTGCGAGATTACCTCAATGAACATCTTCCAACACTGATGGATTGGACGATTCACGTACTACAACATGCCACTGACCCTACGGCCACCCAGAAGTCTTGACTTAACACCTCGTGACTTTTTCATGTGGGGGTACGTAAAGGACAAGGTATTCACGACTCCCGTTCCTGTTGATCTAGTGGAGCTGAAACAGCGTAAAACAGCAACTAACTGCACTTGATTCAGATACCTTAACTCGCAGTTTGGCGGAAATGGATTACCAGCTCGATGTGTGTCATGTGACTAAGGGTGCACATATAGAACATCTGTGACCGTCTCTAAAAAACTTGAAACATTCCGATACAGGTAACATAAAATATCTTACGTTGTTCTTGTTTTATAGTGCGTTGAAACTGTATACTTCTTTATGAATCACGCTGTATTATTTTATTTTATTTTTTTTATTATTTTTTGAGTCACTAGACCTTTGAAAAACACACCAATTTTGGAGCGTCACTAATTAATATATAACAGGATAAGCCAAGGTTCACACTGGGCTGTGGGAATGAAGCCGTGCGAGTTCAGCCAAACTCGCACGATTTCACTCCTGCTTGTCAGTCATGATTCGGCCGCGATTTCAGAGACATATGTGCAGGTTTCTGCACAGATGTCAATGTAAATCGCAGCCTGAAATTGCAAAAAGTAGTACAGAAACAACTTTTTGAAATCGATGCAGCGCCGCACAGGCGGCGTCGCACTGATTAAGACGGTGCCATTATCGGCAAATGCCGCCGATTTGACATGTGATTGACATGTCAAATTGCATGTCAAAACGCACCAGTGTAAACCAGGGCTAAGTGGTACTAAAACATTTTTGTTTGTTTTTTACAATTAATAAATACACCACAGTGAATAACTGATCATATCAGTGAGCAGCACCTTCACCAAGGGGTATATAAAGCTGCTTACTTATTGGTTGGACCTCTAGTTTATAGGAGGTTAGGCAGCACTTGGGTCAGATCCCTTCAAGGTAGTGATTGATTTAAAGCTCAGGAGGTAAATGTTCTCTCTATTTAAAACCACACACCAGCTCCTTCACGGTCTGTTAGTGCCACTCTCAGTGTAGAGGTAAAGACATAAAAAAGAAAATCTCCAAAAGCTTAACCCGTAATTACATTTTTTGAAATAAATAGTAAAAAGCATACCCAGTATAGCATTTTATGTCATTCCTGCTAGCTCTGCCCAACGTGCTTTGTCTAATGGGCCATCATCAGGGACTAGCAGTGTGACTTTTACAGTAAAGATTTATACATGCAGTGTGCTTAGCTCATCACCTTCATTATTCAATGAACCACCAACCAAGGCTGTTTCCACCCCGCCTGCCAGCTCCTCCCTCTTGTGTCAGAATGATGCATATGTTAAACCGGAAGTTATCAATCAACAGGAAAAGAAAACGCCCACCAGTGGGAACCAGAAGTGCTGGTGATCATATTTATCAAGTTATTCCCAGATGTCTCAAGTAAAAGTCACCGTAAAAAAAAAACAAAAAACAA
The DNA here is from genome assembly GCA_029206835.1 of Rana muscosa. Taxonomy (NCBI): domain Eukaryota; kingdom Metazoa; phylum Chordata; class Amphibia; order Anura; family Ranidae; genus Rana; species Rana muscosa. Next base: position 188,168,252 of record CM055125.1, on the reverse strand, counting down.
ACAACAACCACCTCAGCGTTTATTATAATAACGAAGCCAATCTGTTCTTTTCTTAAAAAACATGCTAATTTGGCAAATAAAAAGTACAGGATCCCATCATATGTTGCCATGTGTTTTATATTCCCAGGTTACGGATGTGGCTACTATTACTGATTAACATTGAAATAACATAAAATAATTATTTCTATAAAAAAACTTTAATCTATATACAAATCTCAAGCCAAAATATTCCTAAATTAGTAAAAGTATACCCCACCAAAAATAATTAAAAACAGAGATTCTCTAAAAACTATTATTAAAGGAGATCTGGGGGTAGAGGTCGACCGATATGGGTTTTTCTCTGGCCGATGTCGATATTTAGAAATTGGGGCGGCCGATATATAATGCCGATTTTTGTGGCTGATATTTTAGGCCGATTTAAAAAAAAAAAAACTCACCCACTCCACTCCTTCCTGGTTGCTCCTGTCAATCTAGCTCACACTTGATGTCCTCAGTACAGATGGCACTGGCAGGTGGCACTGATTGGCACTGGCAGGTGGCACTGGTTGGCATTGGCAGGTGGCACTGGTTTGGAACTGACAGATGGCACTGATTGGCACAAGCATGTGGCACTGGTTTGGAACCGATTGGCAGTGGCACTGGCAGTTGGAACTGGTTGGCACTGGCAGGTGGCACTGATTGGAACTGGCTGGTGGCACTGACAGATGGCACTGATTGGCGGTGGCACTGGTTGGCGGTGGTACTGGTTGGCACTGCCAGACGGCACTGATTGGCACTGGCTGGTGGCACTGGTTGGCGGTGGTAGGTGGTACTGACAGATGGCACTGGCTGGTGGCAGTGACAGATGGCACTGGGTGGCACTGGCTGGTGGCACTGGTTGGCACTGGTGGGTGGCACTGACTGGTGGCACTGGCAGGGGGCACTGATTGGCACCGGCAGGTTTCACACTGAGCCGAGTGTAACTTTAACTGTGTGTGAAACTGACAAGTAACACACAGGCGAGAGAGAAAGCGTGCTGTCAGAATTGAGTTCGATGTGGGGGTGGGCGGGACCCGGCCGGGGTGGGCGGGACCCAGCAGCTATATTACACCAGCCAATGATTGAGCTGCTTAAGGGGGCGGGGCCACATACACGTAGCGGCTCGCCCAGATATCATCCCATTGGCTGTAGCTGCCGGGTCCCGCCCACCCCCGACATGGAGCTCAATTTCTGACAGCTCCTCTCTCTCGCCTCTCTGTTACTTGTCAGTTTCACACACTTAGCGCGGCGCTTGATGCTTGCCAGAGCCGCTGAGTGTGGAGAAGGGAGGAGGAACGGCGGCCAGTGTAAAATATTGGCCTAATTTTGATAATAATCGGCCGATGCCGATTTATCAAAAATGGCAAAATGTCGGCCGATATATCGGTCGACCTCTATGTGGGGGTATGAAAAAAACAAACATACATACTCACCTATGTGGCTGCAGCATCAATTAGATGCGGCAGCTGTCCCCCACCGGCTCCAAGACTGAGTACTGAGCAATCACATGACCACTGAGCGCTCATCTCTCAAGCTTCACTGAGCAGAGAGCGGAGACTGTGAGTTACCTGTTCTCTGCTCTGCCCATACAGTGCTCACAGGAGCGTGGGATTGTGGAGGGGGCAGGAGTGGCTGGCTCAGGCTTTCAGCAGCGGGCACAGAGGCTGAGCCAGCTGCCAGTCAGGAATCTGGATGGATCATAACATTAAAGTCAGGATCTTTGCAGAGCCTGGACCAGCTCTGTGACGTCAGCCCGCTTTCAGCCAAATCTGGGTCACAGGAGTGCAGAAATAAGAGCACCCGTGACCCAGAGGCGAAATATGACTAAAAAAACTTTGACCATACTTCTCCTTTAAAAATAATTCAATAATCAGCGGCTCCTATAAAAACTGTAGCTGCTGACTTTTAATAAACAGACCCTCATCTCTCCCAGAATCCAGCGCTGTGCTCACCCAAGCCATTTTCCCCCACCGGTCTTCGGTCCCCAGCGCCGCCATCCTAACTGTGGGCACTCAGCTGCAACAGCTTGCGGCTTTACAGACGGCTACCCACTGCACATGCGTAAGCCACGCTGTGCTTTGTGAATGGACCTGTGATGTGTCCCAGAAGACTGCGGGGAGGGAGGGGCGAGTAGAATTTCCACTTGGATCGCCAGGATGTTCCTCAAAGATCAGGATTTCCTGAGGTGTTATCTTTCATTAGGAATGGCTGGTATTTTTTGAAGATTTAATTTTTTTTATCTTCCTATGCTGTGAGTAATATCCTGTAATAAAGTAAAATCACATCTATTAGTTGTTGCCACGCTCCTCTGCTTATCCTTCAGATCTTTCCTGTTCATAACCTTAATATCTTGTTCCAATTTAGAATTATTAAACCCCTTTTCCTATAACCTGTCACCTAATTGCAATTCCATCTTAACTGAACAAACTGTCACTTGGGAATATTCTCAATCCAAGAGGGGTGTTTGTATGGTTTACAATATATGTGGTGAACCACATAGGCACTCTAAGTTAGTAATAATGTACATATTAGAAATATAAAAGGGGGGGGGGGGGGTCTAAAAACACAATCTGTCCCTACACTTCTCAAAATTCCACCAGTAGGGTGCCTCCAGATTAAAACTGGATGTGATTTGCTTCAGAGCTAATAGCCGAATATATTGAGTGGAGAATTACAGTAAAATGAACAGATTGTGGATTTATTTATTCATTTACTAAACAGGAGCTTAAAGGCTCACCAAGAACAAAATTCTTAAAGTGGTTGTTAACCCACTGCAATAAAATCATCATTATCCCCTCTGTATCATAATAACAAGTTTCCCTGTGTCTGTGTGATATAAAAAATCTTCCGATCTGTATCTACATGAGCGCGGCTCCCGACGCTCAGCTAATTCCCCGCTCTCTTCACTCTTGGCTCACAGCTCCAGTGGGCGGGGCCGAGCAATCCCGCCGACGTCAGCCGGGGAGGAGGGAGAGTGAAGAGAGAGAGCCGACAATCAGCTGAGCGGCGGGAGCCGCGCTCATGTAGGTACAGATCGGCAGATTTTTTACATTACACAGGGATACTTGTTATTAAGGTACAGAAGGGATAAGTCAATTTTATTGCAGTTATGAGAGCAGCAGGAGTGGGGGGTGGGGGCTGGTATGAGTAGAACGGCAGGGAGGGGAGAGGGGAGGAGGAGAGGAGACACAGACACAAGAGACCAGGGGTGCGGATGACGGAATCATGTAAACGGGCAGGTTTTTTAGGTGTTACAGGGGGTCAAATGACACAGCACAAGCACTGTGCGGTATAACATGCTTTAAGGGAACAGGAAATGTTTTTTTGTTTTTTTTTGGGTTAACAAACGCTTTAAGGGCCAGTTCACACCAGACGCAGTTCCGTGTGCTTTTTTTCTGCACAAAATGCATGCACAGTGTTTTCCATGTATTCCAATGGCTCTTGTTGTCTCTAGTTCACACAATGCAGTGAGTTTCCGGTCAGTTTCTGTACCGGAAACTGACTGCATGGTGTGAACTAGAGCCAACAAGAGCCATTGGAATACACGCAAAATACTGTGCATGCATTTTTAGTGCAGAAAAAATGCGCACAAAACTGTACGGAACTGCGTCTGGTGTGAACTGTCCCTAAAAAGAAATAAAAAGTGGAATAAAATAAAAAAGGCCCTGCAGGGCTGCCTAGATAACTTCCCATCCAAGGCTGGTGTGCTTAGTAAATATATGTGCAGAATCCAGGTGGCAGTTTTACCGACCTGGGGAACCAAGGCCTGATGCTGAAAAGCCCACAAAGCACTGACACTTCTGGTAAAGTGTGTCTTCACAGGAAATAGGTGTAGGACCTGAAAGGAGCCATTCCCCTGAGTAATGTTTTGCCAAATCCCCTAGCAATTGTGGGTTGAGTGGAAGCCTGTCTCGTCCGGGAGCTTTCAGGCAACATAAACAGAGCATCAGGTTGGCGAATGCAGGCTGTTGCTGCAAGAAAGACTCATTTGGCCTTAACTTCATCTAGGCAGTGGAGGGCAATCTTCTTAGGATGTTCTGAAGCATGACAAAAGGAAGACAACTCTATGCCCTGACTCAAATAAAAACGCCAAGATCACTTTGGGCAGGAAGGAGTTTCAAGATCTCAAAATAACCTTGTCCTTGTAGAGTACAAGAAAAGGTTCCTTACAGGACAAAGTTGCATGTTGTGTTTAGAGCAACAGGGATATCACTAGGTGAAATCTGACTGGCGGATCCATGGGCAGCCGTTTTCCTGGGAACATTGTAGAATGATATAGTCGCACATTCTTCCACCTTCCCCTTGAGCCACCAGGAAAATACAGATTTCTTTTTTACCAATTGGATGTTCATTAATTGACACTGGGGACTGTCATGGATATGCATTAATGTCTGTCTGCCATCTTACCTTTCCGCCTCTTGTGTTCATCTTAGAGACCAGACCGCCTTCACCTGGCTTCCTTTATAATCTCCTCCCAGCCAGACTCCACCCCAGGCCCTATCACAGAACACTATATTAACCTGTGCACTGCAAGCCTGCTTTGCTGATCAACGTGTTTGTTAGGCATTGTGTGTTTGGGTTCCTGCCTGCCGTGTGCTACGTCTGTCTCTCTGTTACGTTATTGGCTTGTCCCCGACTATCCCTGTCTGCTCGTGACCCTTGACCTTCGGCTTGTCTTTCGTTATCCTTGTCTGCTTGTGGCCCTTGACTTTCAGCTTGTTATTCGTTACTCTTATATCTTGTGCTGCTGCTTCCCCTCTTGTCCCCTTATCCTACGGGGCATGAGCTAGGAGACTCTAGGGGCCGCGACCTGGACTCAGCCTGCAGCATAACCTCCTCACCACTAGAGGCTCTGGAGAAGACCTGCTGGGTCTTAGACTCCGCGCCCTGGGGAATCTTGGCTCTAGCTTCCTATAGGATCCCGGTTGTGCTCCTCTGGTCCCGCTTTCCACAACCACCCAGTTTCCTATCCGCAGCAGTCAGCCATAGGGTTCACTACCTTGCGGTGCACTCCTGTCCCCCTATGGTGTGCATCTGTCACCTGGCCGTAGGTGACCTGACAGTTTGATCAGCCATGAACCCGGCTGACATGCAGGGCATAGTTAGACTTCAAACCCAGGAATCGAATCAGACTCAGATGATGCGATTCCTCCAGGATCTGGCTTCTCGATTCGAACAGCTTCAGGCCTCCTTGGGAACCCCGAATCCGCAACCTCAAGTACAACCAGCGGTTGTACCTATCGCACCAGTCGCAGCCACACACTCACTAACACTGCCAGCTCCGTTCCGTTTCTCTGGGGACTCCAAGGCCTGCAGGGGGTTTCTCAGCCAATGCACGATTCATTTTGAGCTTCAGCCTCAAAACTTCCTGTCTGACCGGGCTAAGGTAGCCTATATCATTTCCCTACTCTCCAGTGAAGCTTTGGCCTGGGCTGCCCCCCTGTGGGAGAGGAATGACCCGGTGGTTTCCAGCCTGTCGAACTTCTCAAAGCTCTTTCGTAATATCTTCGAAGAGCCGGCTCTGGCTTCTTCAGCGGCTAGTGCCGTCTTACGTCTTCGCCAAGAATCTAGTTCAGTGGGACAATATGCTCTTCAGTTCTGTATCCACACAGCTGAATTGAGCTGGAATAATGAGGCCCTGGTCGCTACCTTTTTACATGGCCTCTCTGACCGAGTGAAAGACGAATTAGCGGGAAGAGCCATTCCCGTCGGTCTGGACGATGTAATTTCGTTATGCAATCAGATCGACATTCGTTTTCAAGGGAGGTCCTTAGAAAAAAAGACGCCAGCACTCTCTGGGTCCTAGCCAGTCTGAGCTCCCCTCCCTTCGTCCCGTGGAGCATCTTCTGCCTGCTGAGGGACCTATGCAGCTGGGCCGGACCAGACTAACCCCCGAAGAACATGCTAGGCGCAGAACTCTGGGCTTGTGCCTCTATTGTGGGGGCAAGGGTCATTTTCGTGACTTTTGCTCGCTTCTGTCCGGGGAACGCTCGGGCTTAATACATTTGGAAGGTGGAGTATTGGACCCTGAAACATCACCTTCTCGCCTTCTCCTGCCGGTGTTCCTTCATGTAGGCACTTCTCCTCAATCAACTCTTGCATATCTGGATTCAGGGGCAGCCGGCAATTTTATGGATTGGGGAACTGCTTCTTCCATGAAGCTTACCCTTTCACCTCTCGCTACCCCATTGGTAGTCTCGGCAATTGATGGCACTGTTCTCCCAGGGGGCCCTATTCGCTTCCAGACGCTACCCATTAGGATGTCGGTAGGGATTCTCCACCAGGAGTGGATATCCTTTCTCATTCTACCCAAGGCCTCTACCCCCATTGTATTGGGCCTTCCTTGGCTGCAGCTCCACTCTCCACATGTGGACTGGGCCTCTGGGCAGGTCCTGGCTTGGGGTCCCTCATGTTTCTCGTCATGTCTTCTCAAGGTGGCCCCCAAAGAGAGACTTCCGGTTGCTATCACTTCTGTTTCTTCTGATCTTCCCGCTGCATACAGTGATTACCGGGATGTGTTCTGTAAGAAATCAGCTGAGGTGCTTCCTCCCCACAGGTCTTTTGACTGTGCTATCGATCTTGTCCCCGGAGCAACTCTGCCCAGGGGTCGTACCTACCCTCTGTCCATCCCAGAGACCCAGGCCATGTCTGAGTATGTTGCAGAGAATCTGAAGAGAGGTTTCATCCGGAAATCCGCATCACCTGCAGGGGCAGGGTTCTTTTTCGTTGCCAAAAAGGATGGTACCCTAAGACCCTGCATCGACTATCGAGGTTTAAACGCGGTTACTATTAAAAATCGATACCCCTTACCCTTAATATCTGAACTATTCGATAGGTTGAAGGGTGCTTCCATTTTCACCAAGTTGGATCTCAGAGGCGCGTACAATCTCATTCGAATACGGGAGGGTGACGAATGGAAGACTGCATTCAACACTAGAGATGGGCATTACGAATACCTGGTGATGCCTTTTGGTTTGTGTAATGCCCCAGCTGTGTTTCAAAACTTTGTCAATGAAATCTTCAGAGATGATCTGCTGTACCAGTTTGTTGTCATCTATCTCGATGACATTCTGATCTTTTCTGAAAATCTGCTCGTCCACAGAAACCATGTCCGCACTGTACTTCAGCGTCTTAGAGAGAACAATCTCTATGCCAAGCTGGAGAAATGTTCCTTTGAATGTTCTGAGGTCCTGTTTTTGGGGTGCTTTGTCTCATGTTCGGGTCTTCGTATGGATCCTACGAAGGTCTTGGCTATTACCAACTGGCCTCTTCCTGCTAGCCTCAAGGCCACACAGCGCTTTCTTGGCTTCACAAATTATTATAGGCAGTTCATAAGGAATTACTCTTCCATTGCCGTGCCTATTATCGCTTTAACCAAGAAGGGTGCGAATGCCAAAGACTGGCCTCCCGAAGCTGTCTCTGCATTTCACGACCTGAAACAGGCCTTTGTTTCTGGACCTCTCTTGAGGAGACCAAATCCTGGGGAAGCATTTTTTATTGAAGTGGACGCTTCCTCAATGGGGGTGGGAGCTGTGCTTCTTCAATTCTTTGAGAAGAGACGTCAACCATGTGCGTTCTTCTCCAAAAAAAATTCTCAGGCAGAGAGGAATTATGCCATCGGTGATCGGGAACTTCTCGCGATTAAATTGGCGTTAGAGGAGTGGCGTCATCTCTTGGAGGGTTCCCCTCACTCCATAACGATCTTTACTGACCACAAGAATTTACAGTATCTGCAGAATGCTAAACGTCTGAATCCTAGACAGGCCAGGTGGAGTCTCTTCTTTGCCCGTTTTAATTTCACGATTACTTACAAACCTGGTTCCTGCAACGGTCGGGCTGATGCGCTCTCTAGGTCATTTGACACTTTTGACGAGGAGTCCGCCCCTGAACCTGAGCTGATCATTCCAACCTCGTGCATTGCTGCCCACTCTACCACCCTGAAGTCTAAGATTCCACCTAGTAAGACCTTTGTCCCCACTGAGCTAAGAGCCAAGATCCTTCGTTGGGGACATGATTCCAAGGTGTTAGGTCATTCTGGATTCCTCCGATCCTTCTTACTCATTAGTCGTCACTACTGGTGGCCTAATCTCCGCTCGGATGTCAAAGACTACGTTAAGGCTTGTCGTGTCTGTGCTCAGTCTAAATCCTCCACACTAGCTCCTGCTGGTCTCCTCATGCCCTTGCCCATCCCTAAAGAGCCCTGGGCTCATATTGCCATGGATTTTATCACTGATCTCCCACTGTCTGAGAATAATACAGTCATTTGGGTGGTAATCGATCGGTTCTCCAAGATGGCTCATTTTGTTCCTCTTCCTGCTCTTCCTTCTGCTCCTGTCTTGGTTCCCATTTTTATTCGAGAAATTTTCCGCCTCCATGGGGTTCCTTCTCATATTGTTTCCGACAGGGGAGTCCAATTTACGTCTCGTTTTTGGAGAGCCTTTTGCAAATCCCTCAATATTGTCTTGGATTTTTTCTCTTCCTACCACCCTCAATCCAATGGACAGACTGAGAGGGTTAATCAGGAGTTAGAGGTCTTTCTTCGCACCTTTGTGTCTTCTCATCATGACGATTGGTCCTCTACTTCCGTGGGCAGAATTCTCCCATAACAATCATGTGAATACCAGCTCGCAGAAGACACCCTTTTTCACTGTTTATGGAAAACACCCTCAACTTCCTCTTCCCATGACCTGTTCTCCAGATATTCCAGCTTTGGCTTCGGTTCAGGAGTCTCTCAATTCTGTTTGGGGTGACGTTCATGATTCCCTCCAGGCAGCTGCTGAAAAATTCAAAGGCTTTGCCGACCGTCGCAGGCGTAAACCGCCTTCTCTTCAGCCAGGGGACAAAGTCTGGCTCTCCACCAGGAACATCAAGCTCCGAGTTCCTTCTCTGAAGTTTGCTCCACGATTCATTGGTCCATACACTGTAACTGCTAAACTGAATCCAGTTTGTTTCAAACTCCAGATTCCTAAGAGCCTTAAAATCACTAACTCCTTCCATGTTGCCCTTCTGAAGCCTTTAGTCCTCAATAGATTCTCTCGTCCTCTCCCTACCGTGGCGCCTGTCTCCGAGGATAATCAGGAGTACGAGGTCAGTCAAATTCTGGACTCCCGACTTTGTAAAGGCGTTCTTCAGTACCTCGTTCATTGGAAGGGGTTTTGTCAGGAAAGGCATTTACATAATCTGCCTGGCAACAGCAGCATCAAAAGAATGCCTGCTTTTGGAGGAACTGTTCGGCGCATGCGCGCGCGCGATAGCGCAACGGGTGCGCGCGCGTGCGCCCGCGGGAGCGCGCACGCACGCACGGTGACGGCGCTTGGCGCCAGAATCGGGTATTTAAACTCCCCTGTCATGCTGCCCAGTGCTGTCTGGTCTACAGCGTTTCCTGAGACCCCTGCTGATTGATACCCCGCTGCTGAACTTCCTACCTGATCCGGCTTCCCTCTGTGTATCCTGTTTGCTGCCTGCCCTTCTGATCCCGGCTTGCCTTGACGACTCTTTTGCTTATCCCTCTAACCTGATTTCTGCCTGCCCAACGAACTGACCCGGCCTGGACTCTGACTCCCGTTTTGGATCCGCTTTTGTACCTGAACCAGCCTGCCAGTGTTTGACCCGGTCTGTCCTCACCTGCTCTGCTGCTCTCCCACGAGTGTTCCACTACTGCACCCTGCCGTGGACTACAGCTTCTGCTCAAGGCCCCTACTCAGCTTACCAGTCAGGCACTTGTGCCCTCTGCCCTTGCGAGCCCCTGTTCCCACTACCAGGGCCTCGTGAATCAGAGGCTACGAGAAGCCGCTCCCTGCACATTGGGCTCGTCTACCAGGTACGTGACAGTACCAGACAGCCATGTCCGAGCCCACGCAGGGAGCCTCTCCAATGGAGGACTTGTGCCGCCACCTGGACGGACTTACCTCGGCCGTCAGAAGTTTGCAAGAGGGGTACACCCGTCTGGAGGAACAAGTCCGGACCTTATCCACCCCGGCCTCTGGAACTTCTCCTGCGCCATCTGTGGTAATGCTGCCACCAGAACCTAGGGTCCCCACTCCGGAAAGATTCTCGGGGGACCGCAGCAAATACAGGGCCTTCCGTAACGCCTGCGAACTGTTCTTTGCGTTACAGCCCCGGACATTCTCGCTTGAATCCACCAAGGTGGGTTTTGTCATTTCCCTACTTTCAGGAGAACCCCAGACATGGGCCCATCGTCTCTTGGAACACAAGGACGTCTGCCTGGACCTGCTAAGTTCCTTCCTTCAAGCAATGGACCTCCCTCTATGAGGACCCCCTTCAGGCGGCCACTGCAGAAGCCGCATTATGCTCCCTACAACAAGGCCGCAGGGCCGTGGAAGATTACGTGTCCGAATTCCGGCGTTGGAGCGCGGATACTAACTGGAATGACGCTGCCCTGCGTCACCAGTTCCGCCTAGGCCTCTCGGAACCTCTTAAGGATGAACTGGCCCGGGTGGGCATCCCCGCAACGCTTGACGCTCTGATTCTGCAGGCTACCCAAATCGACAGACGGCTAAGGGAACGAAGGGCAGAACGCACCACGGGTCCTTCTCGCCCTGTCTGGATGCTTCCCCGTGTGTTTAACCCAAACCTTCCTCACTCCGCTCCTCCGGCGTTCGCTCATACGCCCACCGACGTTCCAGAACCCATGCAGCTTGGTTTGCTTCGACCCTCGCTTACTCCCGAGGAGCGTCAACGCCGGCGGAACAACAACCTCTGCCTGTACTGTGGCGAACCGGGACACTACGTGAGGTCCTGTCCCGCCAAGTCCCGTAAGTCTTCCTCTGTTTGTTCTACCTGCTCACCTGTTTCATTTGATAACGCAACTCATTTGGCTGTTTCAATTTCCCTACAGCTTCCAGGAGGGAATATCCAAGCTACCGCCCTAATTGACTCCGGAGCGTGTAGCGGCTTTATGGATGCATCTTTCGCCAGCAAGTTCCGAATCCCCCTACAACCCAGAGCTAAGGGCCTATCCATCCACCTGGCCGACGGATCGGCCATCAAATCCGGGCCCGTTACCCAGGAGACGGCCCCTCTGGACACAATCATCTCCAATTGCCACCGGGAATGGCTTTGCCTGGACATTATTGAGTCCCCCTTGTTTCCCATTATACTGGGTATGCCATGGCTGAGGGCTCACAACCCCAAGATTGACTGGACTACTGGAAAGATCTGCTTCCGCTCTCCTTATTGCCGCCAGCATTGCCTATCGAAAAACACTGATACGCCTTCTTCGCTACTGTGTCTCGATGCTGATACCGAGACCCGCCAATCCGTCCCCAAAGCATACCACACCTTTCTGGATGTATTCAGCAAGAAAGGTGCAGAGACATTACCCCCACACAGGCCTTACGACTGCCCGATTGAACTCCTCCCTGGGGCAGAGGTACCGTTCGGGAGGATCTTCCCTCTGACCGAATTGGAGCTGGGGACTCTCAAAACTTACATTGATGATAATCTGAAAAAAGGGTTCATCCGCCCTTCCACCTCACCGGCAGGAGCGGGGATATTCTTTGTCGAGAAGAAGGACCACTCACTACGCCCTTGCGTAGACTACCGTGAGCTTAACAAGATTACGATCAAAAATCGTTACCCCCTTCCTCTGGTGCCTGAACTCTTCCAGAGACTCGGAACCGCTTCTATATTCACCAAATTAGACCTACGTGGGGCCTACAACCTAGTCCGGATTCGAAGCGGGGATGAATGGAAGACCGCCTTCCGTACCCGATTCGGGCATTTTGAATACCGTGTGATGCCCTTCGGTCTATGCAACGCCCCAGCTACATTTCAACATTTTGTGAATGAGGCCTTCAGAGACTATCTTGACCTGTTCGTTATCGTCTATCTAGACGACATCCTAATTTTCTCTCCCTCTCTGTCCATCCATCGGGAACATGTTGGGAAGGTACTAACCCGACTCCGTCAACACGGTCTGTATGCGAAGCCTGAAAAATGTGTCTTCGAGCAGCAAAGCATCCAATTCTTAGGGCTGATTATCTCCGTGGAAGGCATCAAGATGGACCCACAAAAGGTCTCCGCCATCCTGGATTGGCCAGCCCCTACGGACAAGAAAGGGATCCAGCGGTTTGTGGGGTTCGCGAATTTCTATCGCAAATTTATCCGGGGTTTTTCCACCATCATCGCCCCCATCACCAGCCTGACAAAACAAGGCACGCGCTTCAACTGGACCCCTGAGGCCCAGGCTGCCTTTTCTACCCTCAAGGGTCAGTTCATCTCAGCCGCTGTCCTAAGACACCCAGACCCAGCCCTGCCCTATACCCTAGAAGTAGATGCCTCAGAGATTGCCGTGGGAGCAGTACTCTCCCAGAGGCAGGGTCCCAAGGCTCTGTTACACCCTGTAGCTTTCTTTTCTCGTAAGTTGTCTGAAGCAGAAAGAAACTACGATGTCGGGGACAGAGAATTACTCGCAATTAAGGCAGCACTGGAGGAATGGCGCTACTTGCTGGAGGGGGCAGCACACCCCATTTTGGTCTACACAGACCACAAGAACCTGGAGTACTTGAAAACCGCCAAGAGACTGAGACCACGTCAGGCTAGGTGGGCACTTTTTTTTACCAGGTTCTCATTTCACATTACTTACAGGCCCGGGTCAAAGAACACAAAACCTGATGCACTTTCCCGGATGTTCAGTGAACCTCAAACCTCGTCACTCCCGGACACCATCCTGACGCCTGGAAACTTTCTTTTATTACAAGAAGACGTACTATCTCAGATCAAACGAGCTTACACAAGTGAATTACACCTACCGGACGTTACCTTACAGCGGAGAAATGACCTGCTGTGGTTCCAGGACAGGATTTTCGTACCTCAACAAGCACGAGTCAGGGTCCTTAAGTCTTGCCACGACCATGAACTGGCTGGCCATTTCGGTATCCGCAAGACATCTGAACTTCTTCAGCGCATGTTTTGGTGGCCTCGCCTATTGAAGGACTGTAGAGACTACGTGGATTCATGCGCCGTTTGCACCCAAAACAAGGGCAGCAAGGCCAAAGCATGGGGACTATTAAAACCCCTACCCATTCCAGAAAGACCCTGGAGAATGATTTCCATGGATTTTATTGTTGAGTTACCTCCATCCGAAGACTGCACTACCATTTTTGTGGTAGTAGACAGACTATCCAAAATGGCCCATTTTTTGCCTATGAGAGGCACACCATCCGCTCCTGAAACCGCAAAACTGTTCATCAAGGAAATAGTAAGGCTGCACGGTATCCCTTCAAACATCGTATCCGATCGAGGAGTGCAGTTTACGTCCAGATTTTGGAGAGCACTTTGTGGATCCTTAAAAATTGACCTGTGCCTTTCTTCGGCTTATCACCCGCAGACCAATGGGCAGACTGAACGAACCAATCAGACGCTCGAACAATATCTACGCTGTTTCTCAGGCTTTTCTCAGGACGATTGGGTACCCTTACTACCTCTTGCCGAGTTTGCGTACAACAACTCTGTCCACTCAGCTACCAAACAGTCCCCCTTTTTCGCAAACTACGGTTTCCACCCCTTGTTCCTATCCAATAATATACCGGAATGTGCAGTTCCAGCCGCCCAAGAGACTCTGAACTTCTTTAACGATAACAACAAACTACTACAAGAAACAATGGCAAGGACCCAGAAATATAACAAAGAGATATTCGACAGGAGGAGGAGGGGGGAGCTTAACCTAGTGCCCGGAGACCAAGTCTGGCTGTCCACGGTGAACTTGAAATTAGCATGCCCTTCCAAGAAATTGGGCCCCAAATTTGTGGGCCCCTTCCCTGTTTTAAGACGGATTAACGATGTGGCTTATGAGTTGAAACTGCCGGAATCCTTCCGAATACACCCGGTGTTCCATGTGGCCCTACTCAAACCTGCAGTTCCAGATCCATTCTCCGATCGGGGTATAGGCCCCCCAGAACCAGTACTAATCAATGGGGAAGAGGAGTTCGAGGTCGAATCCATCCTAGACTGCAGGAGGAGGCGCAACCAAACCCAGTACTTGGTAAAATGGAAGGGCTATGGCCCAGAAGAAAATTCCTGGGAACCAGAGACTAACATCCACGCAGAGAGACTAATTCTGGCCTTCAAAAGATCCCACCCAGTTAAGATGGCCCAGTTGGGCATCCGGAGGCTGCCCGTTGGAGGGGGGCAATGTCAGGAAAGGCATTTACATAATCTGCCTGGCAACAGCAGCATCAAAAGAATGCCTGCTTTTGGAGGAACTGTTCGGCGCATGCGCGCGCGCGATAGCGCAACGGGTGCGCGCGCACGCGCGCCCGCGGGAGCGTGCACGCACGCACGGTGACGGCGCTTGGCGCCAGAATCGGGTATTTAAACTCCCCTGTCATGCTGCCCAGTGCTGTCTGGTCTACAGCGTTTCCTGAGACCCCTGCTGATTGATACCCCGCTGCTGAACTTCCTACCTGATCCGGCTTCCCTCTGTGTATCCTGTTTGCTGCCTGCCCTTCTGATCCCGGCTTGCCTTGACGACTCTTTTGCTTATCCCTCTAACCTGATTTCTGCCTGCCCAACGAACTGACCCGGCCTGGACTCTGACTCCCGTTTTGGATCCGCTTTTGTACCTGAACCAGCCTGCCAGTGTTTGACCCGGTCTGTCCTCACCTGCTCTGCTGCTCTCCCACGAGTGTTCCACTACTGCACCCTGCCGTGGACTACAGCTTCTGCTCAAGGCCCCTACTCAGCTTACCAGTCAGGCACTTGTGCCCTCTGCCCTTGCGAGCCCCTGTTCCCACTACCAGGGCCTCGTGAATCAGAGGCTACGAGAAGCCGCTCCCTGCACATTGGGCTCGTCTACCAGGTACGTGACAGGTTTGGTACTGAGGAGAGGTCTTGGATCGCTGCATCTGAGGTCTTTGCACCTCGTCTGTTAAAGGAGTTTCATCTGAAGTTTCCCTCCAAACCTGGGCCCAGGCGGGGAAGGGGGAGGCCTCGTAAGAGGGAGGGTACTGTCACGGATATGCATTAATGTCTGTCTGCCATCTTACCTTTCCGCCTCTTGTGTTCATCTTAGAGACCAGACCGCCTTCACCTGGCTTCCTTTATAATCTCCTCCCAGCCAGACTCCACCCCAGGCCCTATCACAGAACACTATATTAACCTGTGCACTGCAAGCCTGCTTTGCTGATCAACGTGTTTGTTAGGCATTGTGTGTTTGGGTTCCTGCCTGCCGTGTGCTACGTCTGTCTCTCTGTTACGTTATTGGCTTGTCCCTGACTATCCCTGTCTGCTCGTGACCCTTGACCTTCGGCTTGTCTTTCGTTATCCTTGTCTGCTTGTGGCCCTTGACTTTCAGCTTGTTATTCGTTACTCTTATATCTTGTGCTGTTGCTTCCCCTCTTGTCCCCTTATCCTACGGGGCGTGAGCTAGGAGATTCTAGGGGCCGCGACCTGGACCCAGCCTGCAGCATAACATCCTCACCACGAGAGGCTCTGGAGAAGACCTGCTGGGTCTTAGACTCCGCGCCCTGGGGAATCTTGGCTCTAGCTTCCTATAGGATCCCGGTTGTGCTCCTCTGGTCCCGCTTTCCACAACCACCCAGTTTCCTATCCGCAGCAGTCAGCCATAGGGTTCACTACCTTGCGGTGCACTCCTGTCCCCCTACGGTGTGCATCTGTCACCTGGCCGTAGGTGACCTGACAGGGACCCTCCAGACAGCCTTATTCGTGTGCTCCTTGCGGAACCCACAGGACCCCACAGGAGAGACTGATAGTGTATAGTTTTTAATATACAGTGGAGAAAATAATTATTTGATCCCTTGCAGATTCTGAAAGTTTGCCCACTTACAAAGAAATGAAGGGTCTATAGTTTTTATCATGGGTGTATTTTAAAATGATCTTTTTGGCACTGGGGACCGGCTGGGTGGAAGAAAATTTTGCCAAGGCCCAAGCAGCTTTTCGTGGGCAATAGCTGGTGGTGGTGTTCCAATCATCACGGCACCATGGTTGATATGGTGTCAGGATGATTGAAGCGCATTATTTCTAATATTACATTGTAAAATAAAACAAAATAGTTCAACTCACCATAATGCAGAATCAGAGCAAGCCCCGAGTGTGTCACATGCCACTGTCGCCTGCCACCAGATGCAGCGTGTCACTTTCCACCGTTCCCTGACACTAGATGCAGCTTGTCACTTACCATGTCACCTGCCACCAGATGCAGCTTGTCACTTGCCACCGACGCCTGCCACTAGATGCAACTTGTCACTTGCCACGTCACCTGCCACCAGATGCGGATTGTCACTTACCACGTCACCTGCCACCAGATGCAGCTTGTCATTTGCCACGCCACCTGCCTTCAGATACAGCTTGTAACTTGCCACATTAAAAATAATTGGATTGGCAGATGGACTTTATGGGCACAACACGACTAGGTAAAAAATTCTTAAAGGAACACTAAAGATTCCAGTTTAAAAAAAAATAAAAATAACAAACATGTTATACTTACCTCCACTGTGCAGCTCGTTTTGCTCACAGTGGCCCCGATCCTGGTCTTCTGGGGTCCCTCGGCAGCTGTTTCAGCTCCTCCCCGCAAGGACTCCACACCATAATGCGAGCGAGCTCGCATGGTGTGGAGTTAATGCGGGCGCGCTCCTGTGATACAGCGGCAGCCATAGACGCCGACTGTATCACTCGGCCCTGCCCCCCGGCGCAGCATTGGATGTGATTGACAGCAGCGCCAGCCAATGGCTGCGCTGCTTTCAATCCATCCACTGTAGCCAATCAACGGCCGGGCTCAGGAACTCAGAGGATGACGGGAGTGAGCGCGGGACTTTCGAGGGGCCAGGTAAGTAAAACGGGGGCTCGGGGAGGGGGGGGGGGCAGTATTGTCGAATGTTTTTTCACCTTAATGCATAGGATGCATTAAGGTGAAAAAACATGTACCTTTACAACCCCTTTAAGCTTTATTAAAAGAATGAACAATACAATTTAAAAAATAAATTTCACAGTGAATAGCATGACATAACTATTCATAACAAGGACACTGAACAACAAATAAACACACCACCTAACAACCCATAAATTGAAATTGAGTAGTATACTGGATTGAATGACACAGAGAGTCACCTCCTACAGTAAAGTAGTGGAAAGTGATATGGTGGTTATTGATGAAGGCGGTGTGTCGTATGTTGCTCGAATCTTAACTCGACATGTTGCGTGAATTTAATCGCTTCCTCAGGAGTTTTGATGTAATATCTATAGAGTAAAAAGTTACATAACATAAAAAACACAAAAAAAAGACACAAAAGAACAAAAGTATTTAGTCTGCCGTTTCAGAAAAGCCATACAGCCTACCATGGTGTCCCAACCATCCCAAGGGATGGGGGGGAGAGGGGAAAGGAAAAGGGCAGGAGAAGATGGAAGCGGGGAAAGAGAAAGGGGAAGAGAAAACCCCCACAATCGTGACTCCCATAGGATCCATAATAAAACACAGAGAGCTATGTCCCCAAAAGGAGTGCAGAAAACAAAAGGAAAAATTGATCAATAATGTAATATCTGTATATAACTTACATTCAATAGATAACAATTAATTAAACACATACGGAGGGGACGCGGTCAATACAGGAGCCAAGATTACATGGATAGTTCCTCAGACTGATCTATTTTTTTATATATATCCAGCCCTCAAAATCAGTTAGAAATTATATGTATGTATGTATGTATGTATGTATATATATATATATATATATATATATATATATATATATATATATATATGCACACATTATCCAAAAGGGTACAGTAGATTAAACACATTTAAAGATAGAAAGGGCAAACTTGGGGGGCGTGTCCGGATGCGAGCGGAGATAGACGTGCTTTGGAGGAGCTCCGCTAGGCCCGACGGAATCAATAGCCATCCTAAGCCAGCGCCCTACAACCAGTCCACCAAATCCTCCATCCCGACTCCTGGGCTTCCCCTCAGCAGATCCCTACCTGACTTGGGTCTCTGGGTGAGCCGAATACTCTGCATTCCGAGCCGGGCCGGCTCCATCCCCTGGTGATCCGCCGCCATCTTGCGGCCTGCGAGGCCTCCGAGGCCTCTGAATCCACTGCGCTAAAGTACCGCGGCCGCGGGACGAACGGCGACCCTTCCGGAACCCATCCAAGGCAGCCTTCCAAGCCCGGAGGAGAACGGAGAGGAGTCGACAGCCGGCGGAGGCACCCTGCTGAAGACGGCGCTCTGTGTAAAGAGGTGAGCGGCGGCCATCTTGATCCACCCAAGGCCCCTCAATAGCCTTAGTAGCCTTACCATCCTTCCTGGGCAAGGATCAACCACCACATCCTCCATCCCAGCCCTCAGTGTGTGCTCCGGACCCTAGCCGCAGACTGATAGTCACCCCCGACGGCCTGCAGGGTATCTGGTGGTTCCTGGCCTACTGTACGGCGGCCATCTTGCTCCACCCTACTGAGGCTCCACGGCCTGTTTCTAGCCCTCGGGTCTCGCCACGCACCTAATTCCTCAACTTACAGCCTCTGGTGCTTACCCACATGCTACCCGCTGTCCGCAGTGCTTAGCGGTACCCCCTGTTTGAGTACTGTGGACCAGATTTAGCCCTGTGCTAGGCGGCCATCTTGCTGCACCCTAGAGTCCATCCTAAAGACTCTCCTCCATCAAATTGCCTCTGGAAGCCTAGGTGCTTTGGCTGGCCGGGCAATGGCCCCTGAACTAGAATGCTGCATATGCTGACTCTTTCTATGTACTAAACCCACAGCCCAGGGGGGCAGTCACGCAGAGTCGGGGATGATTACAGCTTGATCTCCCTGCTTTGCGCCGTCGGACCACACAAACTCGGCGAATAAGGCACATCTTGCTTCCTGACGCCACCACTCCAGCTCTCTGAACGACGAACATTACCTGATATTACCTATGTACAATACACCCCGGAGCCGGCAGCGCTACCGCTCACAGCAGAAGGCCTCTCCTGCAGGGGGGAAAGGGAAGGGGAAGGGCAAAATGGCGCCCGAACCTCCGGAGCCAGATGACTCCACTCAGCATTCTGAGGACAGCCTACACCAGTTCCCCTCCAACTTGGTAAGCCCCACTGACGCTGGCTCTGATGCCTTGCTCCAGAAGTTCCGCGGTATAGTCCGAGACGAAATAAATTCTGCCTCCCGTAAGCTCTCAGCGGAACTGGTGAGGGGGCTTAAGGAAATAGGCCACCGCACCAATCAATTGGAGCAGCGGATGGACTTGACAACAACAGTCCTGGAGGGTCACGAGGACGAGGTCGAGAGGCTGAATGCTGAATTGTTGAGCCTACAGGATAAATTAGAGGACTCTGAGAATAGAGCTCGCAGGGATAACCTCCGCATCCGTGGGCTCCCAGAGACCATCACTGACTTGCAGGGGACGGCCACGGCTTTCTTTCAGGAGCTGGCGCCTGATGTCCCTCCGGAGCGCTTGGAATTTGACCGCATACACAGGTCCCTTGCTCCCAAACCCACAGAAGGTCCCCCCAGAGACGTCATCATTAAATTTCACTTTTACAGGACTAAGGAGCGGCTCCTGCAGGCTGCACGAGATCTCCCTAACCTCTCCCACCAGGGTAATCCCCTCCAATTATTTGCAGACCTCTCTCCGGTCACCATAGCCAAGAGGCGGAGTCTGAAGCCTTATCTGCAGATTCTACAAGCTCGGGGCATCCGTTATAGATGGGGGTTCCCTTTTAAGCTCTCCTTCTACCACCTTGGCCGCCAGTTTCATGCCTCCTCTTTGCCTGACTTACGGCGACATTTTCAGGATCTGCAGTTTGATCTCCCTCCCTCCCAACCGGAGTCTTCCTCGGCCCAACCAAGGCCATCCCGGTCACCTCACGGATCCTCGCAGAGGTCTCAGCAGGGCTCCCAGGCTCTTCGATCACTGCAAGCACAGCGATTCCAGGATGTCCCTAAGGGAGGACAGCATTAATTCTCTTTCGACGCTCCAAAGAGGAAACCTGCCCGTTATTCTGAACTGATGGATATGTCTTACCTTGAACACCAAGTATGAATCTAAATTTCACTCTTGATTATTCATTGCATAGACCCAGTTGCAACGCATGGGCATTCCTGTCTCTAGGCCAATAAGACATCTGGACCCTCTCCCCTCCCCTTTTTTATCTAATTTTTTTTTTTTTTTTTTTTTACCCAGGTGAAGACTTTTATGATTTGATGCTCTGGGGAACTATCCTTGTGCTGCTCTGCACATTCCCACTAGTGTCGTGGGTGTGTGCTGTTCATCACAGACTGCAGTTATGGCCCTGGCGTGCGGGTCATGGGCAATGCATTTGCTGTGGACCGGCTTCGTGTCCTGGACTCCCCGTACTCTCACTGGGAGCTCCGGAGCGCGAGGTTGGCCATAGCCTACAGTTTACCGTTTACAGGTTAAGTTGATATGCTATATAAATTTGGTTAAGATTGTTTTAATCTTTGTTTCGGTGGGGTTTATGGGACATGTTTTGTTATACCCTGTGCCGTAGTTGATCTCAATATTCAGACTACATTGAAATCCAGCCGAGTGGTTTCCGACGGACCACTGCTCCCCCTCGGCTCGGAAGTTGACCGGAACAAGAGTTTTGGCTAACTTCCGACCCTCCAGTGGGATTCCAGTCCCACTACCAATTGCAACCTTGATGATTGGAATGTTTTTACTCCGAGCTCTACTCGGACTTTTTGTTTTTCTTGATCTAATTTTTTTAACTTTCTCTCTTTTTGACTCTCAGGTCTTTTATCCTTTTTTTTCCTCCACTAGGTTCGCGGGGTGTGTGCTTTGGGGAATGGTCTTCTATTTCTTGTTAGTTCTACTATGACGTTTAATTGGCTATCCCTGAATGTTCAGGGTATGAATTCTCCTCAGAAAAGGGTGAAGGTCTTCAAGTATCTTAGAAAGCAACAGATTGACATTGCCTGCTTACAGGAAACCCATTTTTCGGCAACTTCCTGCCCTAAATACTTTGACGCACAGTTTCCTCAGGTGTTTTTGGCTACTGCTCCAACCAAGCAAAAGGGGGTGCTCATAGCTTTCCGCAAGTCGGTCTCATTTAGTTGCATCAGACAGATCGCAGACCCCGAGGGCAGATATTTATTGCTACAAGGCACTATCCAAGGAAAGGAGGTCACCATTATGACCTACTATGCACCAAATTCTAATCCAGGACCCTTCTTGTCTCACGTCTGCACCCTGCTAGCATCCCACCACAAGGGTTCTCTCTTTCTTGCGGGTGATTCGAATTTAGTTTTGAATCCCTCGTTTGATAAATACCCCTCGGAGCACATTGCTCCCTCCCCTGACGCAAAAAAATTTGCTCGCTCTCTACAATCACATGATCTGGTCGACCTTTGGAGGGAATGCCATCCTCAGGGTAAGGACTATACGTTTTACTCCCACCCTCATCATTCTCACTCCAGAATCGATCATATGTTCGTGCTACGTCGCCACCTTCCCATGGTGGTTAGGGCCTCTATCCTGGCTGTTCCGTGGTCTGATCACGACCCTGTTTTGGTGGTCTGCCACTCTGTTTTGGACAGACCCCAGTTCTCGCCCTGGGTGATGAACGATTCGCTTTTATCGCTTAAAGAGGTCCGGGAAGATATTTTCAAGGCCTCAGAGGACTACTTCCGCGAAAATCTAGGCTCGGTAGAGTCACCTGTAACGCTTTGGGAGGCTTATAAGGCGGTACTCCGTGGCCACATTATCAGGGTGGCGTCGACCCGTAAGCGAGAACGGGGTCTGAAACAAAGGGCCCTGGAGACACGCCTGGAGGCGTTATCAGGGCTTTTCAAACAATCCCCCACCTCTAGCAACCGCAAACTCTTGGAGCAGGCCCGTTCGGAGCTAGATCTTAGTCTCACCGAGGGGGCTGAACGTATCTTACGGTGGTCCCGCCAGAGATGGTATACCAGGGCGAACAAGCCAAATCGAACGCTGGCCAACAGACTCCGGACTTTCGCTCCTAAACCCGCCCCCATCACATTGCGCAACCGGCACAATGTCCTTACGGGTAACCCATTGCGCGTATTGGAGGAGTTTAGTTTCCGCCTTACTAAATTATACTCAGACCCAGAGCAGTTTAATGCTCACGACACTGCTGATTTCCTCAGCCGTCTCCCTCTCCCGACCTTGACGGACGCGCATGTTGCCCTTATGGACCGGGACATACAAGTCTCGGAGGTCCTCCAAGGTATAAAAGATCTAAAAGTAGGAAAGCGACCGGGGCCGGATGGATTTACGGCACTTTACTACAGGAAGCTGGCCGCTGTGGTAGCTCCGCATTTAACGGCCATGTATAACTCTGTTAAAAATGGTCGCTCCCTTACCCCGGACCTCCTAAAGGCTAACATAGTGATGATTCCTAAGCCGGATCGAGACCACTCCTCTTGGGCCAACTTTAGGCCTATCTCCCTAATCAATATCGATATGAAAATTTTGACCAAAATTCTGGCTAATCGCCTAAACTCTTTTCTCCCTCGGTTAATCGGGAAAGACCAGGTCGGTTTCATACCTCAGAGGCAGGCTGGTGATGCTATTCGACGTATATTGCAACTCCAACACATAGCCCATACCCGCTCGCTGGAAACTATGTTTTTGTCCCTGGACGTCCACAAGGCCTTTGACACTCTGTCGTGGCCTTACCTCATGTCAGTTCTTCGGCATTATGGCTTCGGGTCTTCGTTTATGCACTGGATGTCTGCCTTATATGACTCCCCCCGGGCAAAAATCAAGTATTATGGGTTCGAGTCTCCTCTTTTTAATATCAAGAGGGGCACCCGCCAGGGATGCCCCCTATCGCCTCTTCTTTTTGTATTGGCTCTGGAACCCCTGGCGGAGGCGATTCGTTCGCATCCCAACATACAAGGCATCGAAATAGCGGGTTGCCCCCATAAAGTTTCCCTATTTGCCGATGATATCCTTCTTACTTTGACCTCCCCCAGAATTTCTTTACCAAATTTACAATCCCTTTTGGACACCTTTGCTGCCCTTTCGGGGCTCCGGGTTAATCCCTCCAAATCAAAAGCATTGTCGGTTAACCTCTCTCCTGGTTTGTTGGAGGATCTACAGTCAGCGTTCTCCTTCCAGTGGGTCTCCTCGCTACCCTACTTGGGAATCCACCTCACCCCTACGTACTCCGGATTGTACCAGGCTAACTTTCCGCCCTTGTTCAAAAGCCTAACGGATAAGCTGTTGTCTTGGTCTCATTTGCCTTTGTCTTGGTTCGGCAGAATAACAGCTGTTCGTATGTCCTATCTCCCGAAACTACTGTACTTTTTTCGTGTTTTGCCTGTTCGGGTTCCCCCACATATCCTCCGCATACATCAGCGAAGAATTATGCAATTTATATGGGGTTCGACCCACCCCCGAATCAGCAAACAGGTTTTATTTGCTAAGCGAATTAATGGTGGTCTTTCGGTACCCAATTTACGGGCTTATTACATAGCCGCTAACATAGCCCCACTTTCGTGTCTTCATAAGACCTATCAGCTTCCGCTTTGGGCTATGCTTGACCTGGTCGACATCGACCCTATTCCAATCTCCTCATTGCCCTGGCTTCCTCCTGTGCACCGTCCGGCGGTTATGGGGCCTTGCTTAGCCCACTCCCTGCGAATATGGGACTCGGTAAAATACTCTGCGGGGTTGATCTCTTCTCACCTCCCACTCTTGCGACTCTTGCACTGCCCGCTATTCCCTCCAGGTTGTGACAATGCCTCCCAGTTCTCATGGTGGACCACGAATGGGTTCACAGATGTGCACTCACTGTTGCGGCCAACTAGGATTTTGGCATTTGACGCCTTACGCTCCTCTCACGATATTCCCTTACGAGAGCACTATCGTTATTTACAACTTCGCCATTTTCTTCAGAGTCTTATTAAGTCTCAATCTACCCCTTATACCTTGACCCCCTTTGAGAGCCGTTGTAGAGCCAGGCCCCACTCACCGGGGCTAATTTCACTGATATATTCGGCTGTGATATCTACTAGGAGGCCCCTATTGAGGCCTTACCACCTACAATGGGAGAAAGAGTTGGGGAAGCAGTTGGACCCTGCGGATTGGCAGGCAATGACACTAACTCTGTCCAAATGCTCACGTAACGTGTTAATCTTGGAAAATGCCTATAAGGTATTGTATAGGTGGTACTACACACCGGCGAGACTGGCTCGCTTTATTCCAAATTATTCCCCGCTTTGTTTTAGAGGGTGTTCTCAGGAGGGCTCTATGGCACACATTTGGTGGTCATGCCCGCGGGCGTGCAGACTGTGGATTAGGGTATTTACTCTCATCCGCAATCTCTTTCAGATTAATATCAAGAGGGACCCTTATGTAGCTCTCCTTGGTAAGCCCATCGTGGAACTACTGCGTCCAGAAAGGCAACTAGCCCAGCATCTTTTTACTGCAACTAGGATGACAATTGCGAGAGCATGGAAAACCCCCGCACTCAGCTTTGAGGCAGTCAAAAATCGCCTGAACGATGTCATGGTTAATGAGAAACTGACGGCAATCCTTTTGGATACGCATGACAAGTTTCTTGAGGTCTGGCAACCCTGGGTCACATACTACCACCCTTCTAGGTTTGACGCTACATTACTATCACTTTAGGACTCCCCTTGCGCACACCCCGTGGACCTCCTACTTCCCTCTTCTTTCTCTCCTTCTTCACATCCTATTGCTCTTCTTGTTCTGCTCCATCTCCCTTTTTTTTATTTCTCTTCCTCTCTTTCTATTCCTTTTTAGGCTCTTATTTTACTGTTAACCCTGCATATCCTTTCTTGAGGATGCTAGCTATCAGGTTCTATTGTTGTGTGTTGTTCACTCTCTCTACAGGTTTGCAGACAGCCGGGCATGACCCGGGTCCCGGACCATTAGGTCCTAATGATTGTTTACATTTCTCCTTTATATTTGTGTATAGCATAAGATCACGACTCATGCCTCCTCTCTGCACGTGAGGACTTCAAGCCCGGATTTGCCATGTATGATACATGCTATAACACTCTATTGTAAACCTGTACTGTTGATTTATATGACAATAAAACTTTTTGTAAAAGGAAAGGGCAAACTTACCCAAGGGGACAAGATGAAAAACAAATGCTCTCCCTGCATTTTGTTTTTCATCTTGTCCCCTTGGGTAAGTTTGCCCTCTCCATCTTTAAATGTTTTTAATCTACTGTACCCTTTTGGATAATGTGTGCCTATATATGTATTTGTTATATATTCTTTTTTGTCTTTTTTGTGTTTTTTATGTTATGTAACTTTTTACTCTATAGATTACATCAAAACTCCTGAGGAAGCGATTAAATTTGCGCAACATGTCAAGTTAAGATTCGCGCAACATACGACACACCGCCTTCATCAATAACCGCCATATCACTTTCCACTACTTTACTGTAGGAGGTGGCTCTGTGTCATTCAATCCAGTATACTACTCAATTTCAATTTATGGGTTGTTAGGTGGTGTGTTATTTGTTATTCAGTGACCTTGTTATGAATAGTTATGTCATGCTATTCACTGTGAATTTTTTTTTAAATTGTATTGTTCATTCTTTTATTAAAGCTTAAGAATTTTTACCTAGTCGCGTTGTGCCCATAAAGTCCATCTGCCAATCCAATTATTTTTAATCAGTCAATTTCGGGACGTGGCACTGTATATAATCTATCATATCCCCAGTACCACTCTGGGATGATATGACCCCCATTTATTCTTGTAACTTGCCACGTCACCTGCCTTCAGATGCGGATTGACACTTGCCACATCACCTGCCACGTCACCTGCCACCAGATGCGGATTGTCACTTGTCACGTCACCTGCCACCAGATGCGGATTGTCACCTGCCACCAGATGCAGCTTGTTACTTGCCACATGACTTGCCACCAGATGCGGATTGTCACTTGTCACGTCACCTGCCTTCAGATGCGGATTGTCACTTGCCACCAGATGCAGATTGTCACTTGCCACGTCACCTGTCACCGGATGCAGCTTGTTATGTCACCTGCCACCAGATGCGGATTGTCACTTGCCGTGTTGCCTGCCACAAGATGCAGATTGTCACTTGCCACAAGATGCGGATTGTCACTTGCCAGTGGCTGTGTTGCCTGCCCCCAGATGCGGATTGTCACTTGCCACTGGCTGTGTCCCAGAGTGAGGGCGGGCAGTCAGAGATGATGTAATCTCTCTACTGCACACGGCTGCACAGTGAGGGCGGAACTGCGGTGATGCAGGGTGAGCACTCAATGGCCTGCCTGCCCGCTCAACCGCCGGCCCGCTTACCGTTCTGCCTGCTGGCCCGCTCACTGGCCTACCCGCCCGCTCACCCGCTGGCCTACTCACTGGCCTGCCAGCCAGCCCGCCGCACTCGCGGCCCAGCTGCAGAGAGGCCACAGCCCGGGACCAGGTTGCCGGCCGGTGGTTGGGGACCCCGATTAAAAATACACCTATGATAAAAATTATGGACCCTTCATTTCTTTGTAAGTGGAAAACCTACAAAATCTGCAGGGGATCAAATAATAATTTTCCCCACTGTATATGGCTTACTGAATCTGGAATTTGTATTCCTCATATATCCACTCTATCCCCTGAGGAAGTTTATTGAAACACGTTAGGTCATCCACAAGATTAGCATCATATACTATATAAGATCTGGTGTTATTTATGAGGTCCTGTGGAATATAGAGTGTGGAGATATGTATCCATCTTATATGAGGATTAAGCACGTTTTGTCAGCCTTTAATATTATTTATGTTGTTTTTTATGTATTGTTGCAAAATAAAATGTTGGTGATTTTAGATATATAATTCTTATAGTATGGGCATTAGTTAGTAACCTGGTTATATAAAACATATGGCAAAGGACAGTGGCTAGAAAAAGTATGTGAACACCTTGGAATTAACTGGTTTTCTGCAGCAATTTGACAAAAAATTTGATTTGAGCCTCATTTAGGTCACAACAATAGACAAACACAATGTGTTCAAGCAGATAAAGACACAAGAAGTTAAAATTGCTTTTTTCGTTATTAAAAACACACCCATTTAAACATTCACAGTGCTGAAGGAAAAAGTAAGTAAACCATGAATTACTTAAACGAAAGCTAATTGTCAATAGTTTGCACACCTGGAGTCTAATTAATGAAATGAGTTTGGAGGTGGGGTTTATGTTCCATCTAATTTTATTGAAAGCATTAGAAGTTTTAACATACATAATATTAAAAACACAGACATAAGACCCAACAATCTGGGGCAACGACAAAAAAAAAAGGAAAGACAAAAAACAATAGAAAAAAAACGCAGCAATATTCCAAAACAGGAATATTTCCATGGGGCTGGTAAGATTGGTACAGAAGATATCATACGGGATAATGTCAGCGTGGCTGTCCATCAGCTGAAGCTTAGTAGAAGTTGGAGGATGCAGCAGGACAATGACCCTAAAGCCTCATACACATGATCGGACTTCCAACCGACCTTTCCGTGGATTTTGCTCCAAAGGACGTTGCTGTGAACTTGGTATGCATACACACGGCAGGACTTTTTCAGCAAACTTTCACCAAATCATGTGGTTTTTCAACTCTTTACCGCCACCCTGTGGGCAACTTCTGTATTGTTGTCTGATCTTTTGCATTGGTTCTGAGCATGCGTGTTTGTACTTTGGACTCAAGTCCGATGGATTTCTGTACACACGATCGGACTTTGCACCATCGGACTTTTGTCGCCGGAAAGTTTGTCTGTTTGCAGAGCGAACATTTGTCTGATGAAAACCGAAAAAGTTTGTCCGATGGAGCGAACACACGGTCGGATTTTCAGAAAAAACTGGTCATTTGGAAGTTTGTTGTCAAAAAGTCAGATCGTGTGTATGGGCCTTAAAGCGGAGTTCCAGGCTTTTTAGGTTCATTAAAAGTCAGCAGCTACAAAAAGTGTAGTTGCTGACTTTTAATAAACCGACCCTTACCTGTTCCACGGTCTAGCGATGCGGCCGAACGGAGCGTCGCTCCCCTCCGCCGGCGCCTCCATTGCCACTCTGGGCACCCGGCCGTGATAGCTTTCGGCTTCACGGCCAGGCACGCACGGCGCATGCGCGAATCGCGCTGCGCTCCAGGAGTGGACAGGCGATCGCCTGGGACCTGTCACGTGTCCCAGGAGATCGCCTAGAGGGAGGGGCCGCCTAAGGCGAGATGACAAGTTGCCTCGGCGGTCCCTGGGCGGAAGGAGGAAGTGGGACAGGAAGTCCTACTCCTAACGAAGTCCTCACTCACCCCCCCCCCAAAAAAATGACATGCCAAATGTGGCATGTAAGGGGGGCGAGGAGTGGTTAAAGCGGAAGTTCCACTTTTGGGTGGAACTCGGCGTTAAGCATCAAAGTAAATCCACCACAGACTGGATTCAGAAAAAGAAAATGTACTTTTTGGAGTAGCTCAGTCAGAGCTTAAACCTTAGCCCCATAGAGATGCTGTGGAATGACCTCAAGAGAGTCATTCACACCAGACATCCTACAAATGTGTGAGCTGATGCATTTTTGTAAAGAGGAATGGTCAAACATTCCCCCTGAACATTGTGCAGGTCTGATACAGAGCTAGCAAAGACATTTGCTAGAAGTAATTGCTGCCAAAAGACGTTCGACCAGCTGTTAACTTCAAGGATTCACTTACTTTTTCCTCCAGCACTTTAAGGGCTGTGGAAATTAACTATTAATTCCTCGATTAATCGATTGTTTTTGATCGATCAAAATTCTTTTGATCAGTACTCACCTCTCCGCCAG
Source organism: Rana muscosa (assembly GCA_029206835.1). Lineage (NCBI taxonomy): Eukaryota > Metazoa > Chordata > Amphibia > Anura > Ranidae > Rana > Rana muscosa. The sequence goes on along the minus strand of CM055125.1, from coordinate 188,139,498 downwards.
CTTCCGGGTCTTCAGGGAGTTCCGTCGGAGATCCGGTGACGTCACGGACACCGGCGGGGCTTGCCGTGTATATCTGAAGGGCTCCTTTGCTGTGCCTTCATATCTGCATGCTGGCGGGACCTTACCATCTGCCACACGCAAGGGCTGTTACACTTCCCTCTATCACTTCCCTCTATCAACCTGGGATTCTACAGCCATCTACTGGGAGTTGTGATAGTTCTCTTCACGGGACATCTACATGCCGACGGACTGATGTTAACCCCTCCTCATCTGGATTCAGCAGTGGTATCATTGTACACATTTTTATACCAGTATCATACTTAGCTATGTGTTTTTATGACTGCTTTTGCTACCGTTAGGTATTCCTCGCTTTTTTCGATTTCTTCGATTTTATCTCCAGTGCAATATTTATTTTGTTACCTACTTGAAGACTATAAAAGTTTTAATGCTATTCCCATTGAGCGCTGCCTTTGAGTGTTTTTTGTATCCTGCTATCAGTTTTTCCAGTGGTTGGTAGCTGCACTGGGAATCAGCCTGCAAGGAGATCAGCTAAAAGTAGTTGGATCTATGTGCGTTATAATTAATCGAAATTAGTCGATTAAAAAAAAAAAAAACGATTAATCGAACACAAAATTTTTAAATCAGTAACAGCCCTAATATATATATATATATATATATATATATATATATATATATATATATATATATATTGTGATAGTGAAAGTCCCTGTCCCTATGGAAAGGGAGCAAAAACAGACACAGAGTCTGCATGTCAGCAGACTGCAGAACTACAGAGCATAGCTTGGAAATTGAGAAAACTGTTTTGGCAGCTTTCTCCGGGTTTTGCTAAGTTCGGATGGGGCTGTGTAGTTTGGAGATCCCGCAGAGACTTGGGTGGGATGGGATCTCCAACCCTGTGTCCGGGTCTTGTGGACAGCCAGCATGGTGTGTGCTCAGGTGCACACAACCAATATAATGAGGGGCTGGTGAGAGCAGAAGGTGGAGGATGGTGGATGGTGAGCAGCTTGCTAACTGCAGTGGCTGCTAGTGAGTGTCTCTGTGTGAGGACAAACGCTGTGTGCGTTGTGGGCTTTAAGCTGTGTGCATCCAAGATGGTGAGACTGGAAGGTCTGGTGGTTTAAAGGTATCAGTACCTAAAGCAAGCAGAGGAACTGCTAACAAGAGAGCCAGGAGGCTTGGTATGTTTTTCTTATTTTTGGACTGCTAAATGAAGTTAAACCCCTGCGTGGGAATCCTGAAGGGACAGTTTGCTTTTGTTTTTTCTGTTTAAATAAACGTGGGCTACCAGGCCCTTAACTAGAATGCCTGTCTGATATGGACTCACTGCATAAAAACGCATCTATCCATTCAAGCTAAAACACCCCAATATCACAGTGGTGGATTCAGCGGGCAACACTACGGTGGAATCCGGGTCCTTGCTCCATAGTGAGTTCAGGTCAGGAACTGTTGGCTGTCTATGGAAGTGCAGCCAGGCAAAAGGCATTGCGTGTTGCAGGTGGTGTACCTGTAAAGGAAAAGTATTTTTTTTTTCTCTCTGCGGTGAACTGCTGCTAGCTGTGTGTGGCAGCCAGGCGAACTGCATTGCGCAGAAATTTATTTGATGGACTGTGAGAATTATTTTTTACTTTTTACTGCTGTGAACTGTGTAACAAACTGCTGTGCATGTGACTGCAAAGATGAGGCAGTCAAAACACAAGAAGTTCATGTTAAATCAAGTTAAAAGGGAAGTGAGCTCAGTGTGGCCTGAGAAGATGTCTACGCCTAGGAGGGCCAGTCAAAAGGGGCCAGTGGTGTATGAGACCGTGAATGAGTGGTTCAAGCGGAACCAGACTAAAGAGTCGGATGCAGTTCAAGGGGCTATGATCTTGGCCTCTGATTACATACAACCCATGCTACCCACAGAGGAGGTTGGGGACTTCCTGGAAAAATTTTAAAAAGTCGCTGTAAGGAGGAAATGGCCTGGAGACCGGTGGCCAAAATTGCTGCAAACTTTATTACTGATAGAGTACCGGTCAGTTTACCATTTGATGGATGGGGACCAGGATGACTACTGCAAGTTTAAAGAGGAAATCCTTCTCAGAGGAGAGTTCCATCGCATCATGGGCTCCAGCAAAGAGAGGTCATCGCCCATAGCAACGGGAGACGCATCACTGCGACAACAAAGCACCAGTCGAGCGGTGGCTCGGGAGAGCATGAGTGTGCATCGGTGTACCAGCCCTGCGTTTTCTGCAAGCATATCGTTTGTCACCCCTGGCAACAGTGGCAAGAAGTCTGTGTGGACTGCAGGGGGTACCAATGAGCATGAGGAATATAAAGATGTGTATTATGGCAGCTTATGTGAAGTGGTCAGCCCAGAAAGAAGGGCACAACAGTCTGTATTCACCAGGAGGTGTAGCCAACCATCTTTGGAGTGCTGGTCTGCTGTTACCCCTAGCAACAGGGATCCTGTGTTACATGCAGGGGGTGTTGGTGGGTCCGGAAAGGCTGCAGTGTTGCTCCATGACCACATGGAAGAGTCAGCCTGTAGAGACACCACAGATGAGAGACAACGCACTCAAATGAAGGCTATGACAACGGCTACAGGAATTGGTAAGACTGTTGCAGTTTATGGGACAGAACCCAATGAAATTAAAGTGTGTTCAGCGGGGAGATCCGCAGTACAGGTGGACTTGCTACAGTGTGCTACCCAGAGTAGGGGGAAGGCACAGAGTAAAGTCCAACTGGCAGCAGGACTAGAGACTAAAAAGGACATGGGGACTCTGTATGTACCTGGTGGAATCCAGCACAGTGCTGGAAGAGCTGTACTAGGGGTGACCAAAGAAATCCATATACCATGTTCCCTAGTGACAGAGACCGGTGCTGCAGGGTTGCCCGGGGAAACCTCCCAGGAGCCCACAGTTTGCTTTTGTTTTTTCTGTTTAAATAAACGTGGGCTACCAGGCCCTTAACTAGAATGCCTGTCTGATATGGACTCACTGCATAAAAACGCATCTATCCATTCGAGCTAAAACACCCCAATATCACTATATATATATATATATATATATATATATATATATATATATATATATATATATTCTCATGAAAATTGTAATTGTTTGTGTTAACAGACTTAATCACATTGCCTTCAAAATGAACAGTGATCAGACTTCTAAGCGACTTCCATTGAAATCAATGGGTACAAGTTGCCTACAGGTCGCCTAGAAGTCTGATTGAAGTAGTACAGGAACCTTTTTTGAAATCGGAGCGACTGCAGTCGTGTACATTAAAACCTCTCCATTCACTTCAATTAGTTTTAAAAATAGCGCGACTTGGGGCAACTCGGGGCGACCTGAAGTCGCGTCCGGAGTCGCCCCTGTGTGAACTGAGTCTTAAAAGATACCGTATATACTCGAGTATAAGCCGAGTTTTTAAGCACAATTTTTTGTGCTAAAAATGCCCCCTCGGCTTATACTCGAGTCCCCTTTTTGCGCCTGATCTCCCGGACTTTGGGGAGCTGGTCCCGGCCGGCCGTAAGTCCCCTGGACCCCAAACTTGGCACACATATAGCCTCACTCTTCCTCTACACGTGTGCAAAGTTTCTTGTCCGGGAGACCTACGGCCGGGGAGCACCGATTTTTCAAATCCGGGCACCCCTTCAATAGACTCCCATGTTAAACGGTAATTTCTCTGGTGATTTTGGGGACCTGGTACCAACCGGTCGTAGGTCCTCTGGACACCAAACTTGGCACACATGTAGCCCTCCTCTTCCTCTATAAGTTTGCAAAGTTTCTTGTCCGGGGGACCTACGGCCGGGTAGCACCGTTTTTTTTTTTTTTTAAAAGCCGGGCACCCCTTCCATAGACTCCCATGTTAAACGTCAGTCTAGTCACAGTGAGGCATGGACACAGTGAGGCAAAGTGAGGCACACCCTAGGCTTATACTCGAGTCAATAAGTTTTCCCAGTTTTTGTGGTAAAATTAGGTGCCTCGGCTTATATTCGGGTCGGCTTATACTCGAGTATATACGGTAAGTTCACTTTTGGGAACATGTTACATGTTCCACCCAATTTTAGGGTGGAACATGTAACATGTTCACAGTGCTGCAGCCGCTGCCCGCTGTCCCCCCTCCCTGTGAGGGCAGTACGGGGAGAAGTTCCTCATACTAGCTGCGACTATTTAAAAGAAGCACGGTCGTGTGGGGCTCTGCCCACATGGCTTCATCATTCAGACACACAGCTCCGTGTGTCTGAATGAACTACATCCTTTGCGACCGTCGGCTTGTAGTTCTCAATGAATGACCACGGCGCTGTGGAGCGCCATGGTAGATCATGGAGTCTTCCTGCAGGGAGTATCGGCTTACCTGTACGGGATGTATGGGTAAAGCCCATACATTGACAGTGTGTAGGAGACTTGCATGGCATTAGTGATCTACTGATGCAATGCTTTCCAGGCTCCTGCAACAAAAAATAATAAATGCACATTTTTTAACCCGCGAAAAAATGTGCATTTATTTTTTTAAAGTGAACTTATCCTTTAACCACTGGGCACTTAAACCCCCTTCCTAACCAGACCAATTTTCAGCTTTTCGGTGCTCTCACAATTTGAATGACAATTACTCCGTCATACAACATTGTACCCATATGAAATTTTTGTCCTTTTTTTCACACAAATAGCACTTTCTTTTGGTGGTACTTAATCACCATTGAGTTTTTTGTTTGTTTTTTACGTTATAAAAGAAAAAAGACTGAAAAGTCTGTAAAGAAATTAATTGTTCTTCATTTCTGTTATAAAATTTAGCAAATTAGTAATTTTTCTTCATAAATTTTGGCCAAAATTTATACTGCTACATATCTTTGGTAAAAATAAGTACAAATTGGTGCATATTATTTGGTCTTAGTGAAAGTTATAGAGTCCACAAGCTATGGTGCCAATATCTGAAAATTGATCACACCTGAAGTACTGACAGCCTATCTCATTTCTTGAGACCCTAAGCCCTGGTTCACACTGGTGCGATTTGACATGTCAAATCGCATGTCAAATCGGCAATATTTGCCGCAAATTTCCGGCAATAGCACCATCCTAATCGGTGCAACGCCGCATCTGCGGCGCTGAAACGATTTTAAAAAGTAGTTTCTGTACTACTTTTTGCGATTTCGGCCACGATTTACATTGACATCTGTGTCAGATGTCTTTGTAATCGCGGCTGAAATCGGGACTGCCAGCGAGAGTGAAATCGTGCGAGTTCAGCTGAACTCGCACGGCTTCACTCCCGCAGCCCAGTGTGAATATGGGCCAACATGCCAGAAAAGTACAAATACCCCCCAAATGAACCCTTTTTGGAAAGAAGACATTCCAAGGTATTTAGAAAGAGGTATGGTGAGTTGTCATTTTCTCCCACAATTCTTTGCAAAATCAAGATTTTTTTTTTTTTTTCACAAAATTGTCATATTAGCAGGTTATTTCTCACACACAACAATATGCATACAACAAATTACACCCCAAAACACATTCTGCTATTACTCCCGAGTATGGCGATACCACATGTGTGAGACTTTTACACAGCGTGGCCACATACAGAGGCCCAACATGCAGGGAGCACCTTCAGGCGTTCTGGAGCACCCAGGCCAATTCTGACATTTCTCTCCTACATGTAAAAGTCATCATTTATTTGCTAGAAAATTACATAGAACCCCAAAACATTATATATGTTTTTTTTTTGCAAAGACCCTAGAGAATACAATGGCGGTCGTTGCAACTTTTTATCTCGCACAGTATTTGCGCAGCAATTTTTCAAGCGCGTTTTTTTTTTTTTTTTTTAAAGCACAAAACAATAAAAAACACAGTAAAGTTAGCCCAATGTCTTTGCATAATGTGTAAGATGAAGTTAAGCTGAGTAAATAGATACCTAACATGTCACCCTTCAAAATTGCACACGCTCGTGGAATGGCGCCAAACTTCGCTACTTAAAAATCCCCATAGGCGACGTTTTAATTTTTTGGACTGGTTACATGTTTTGAGTTACAGAGAAGGTCTAGGGCCAAAATTATTGCTCTCGCTCTAACGTTCGCACGATACCTCACATGTGTAGTTTGAACACCGTTTTCATATGTGGGCGGGACTTACGTATGCGTTCGCTTCTGCATACGGGGACAGGGGCACTTTAAAAAAAAATAAAAATAAAATTATTGTTCATTTTACTTTATTTTAGTTTGACACTTTTTTTCCCCCAAATTTTTTTTTGATCACTTTTATTCCTATTACAAGGAATGTAAACTTCCCTTGTAATAGGAATATGGCATGACAGGTCCTCTTTACAGTAAGATATGGGGTCAATAAGACCCCACATCTCACCTCTAGGCTGGGAAGCCCGAAATGTCTTTGATCGTAGCAGTGAGTCAGTAGAAGCATATGACGGCCGGCGGGCAGGAAGTGGTTAAAAAGAATTTTATTTTTAACATAAAGTTGTCCATTTATACAATATTTCTAACACATAGCATGTACATAACGAAAATTAAACCCCAAAATAGATTTTCCTACTCCTCCTGAGTATGGTGATACCATGTGTGAGACTTCCAGAGCCTGGCCACATACAGAGGCCGAGTACAGCCGAGTATGGCTGGGTATCGCAGAGCATGGCTGGGTACAGCTGGGTATCGCCGAGCATGGCAGGGTATCGCACAATATTGCACAGTATGGAGGGATAGATGGCTGGATCTGTGACTGCAATTGTCACAGATCCAGCCCACAGCGCTGCTGCCATCCGCTCTCTCCCCCTCTCCTCTCACACTGTACCGATCGGTACAGAGAGGGGAGAGAGGAACCTGCGTCATGACAGGACGTCGGTTTGTTTACAAGTGATCGCTCCGTCATTTGACGGAGCAATCCCTTGGTAAACGGCCGCTATCCCCAGATGAAAATAGAAGTAAGCCGTCAAAACAAAAATAAATGCAGCCATCACATCTACGGAATGGTAAGCAGCAATAAAATAAATGTTTGATTTTGAGTTATGCTTTTTATTTACCAAATTAGCATGTTTTTGAGAAAAAGAGCAGATGGATGGATTATTATAATAAATGTTGAAGTTGTTGCTTGGCTATTGTGGTTATTACTGAGGATTTCTGAGAACAGTTTTGGAGCTTTAACCAGTTATAAGATCACTAGAACTTCCGGGTCTCACTGGCTGGCAACTTCCAGTTTTGCATATGCATCATGTTGACATGAGCTGATGGGTGGGGTGAAAACGGCCTTAGAAGGAGGGTTATTGCAGAATGAAGGGGATTAGTTAAACACACTGCATGTATAAATATTGATTGTAGTCACACTACCAGCCCCTGTCGATGGTCCATAGGCTGAAACACCATGGGTGGAGCCAGCAGGAGTGACGTAGGATACTATATTGCAAATAAATGACCTGGGGCTTTTATGTATGTTTTTACTATTTTATTTCAATAATTATTATGGGTCACACTAATGGAGATTTTCTTTTTATGATGCCTACACTGAGAGCAGCATTAACAGACAGTGGAGGACCTGGTGGTGGGGGGGGGGGGGGGGGGGTAAGTGTGAGAGTTCTTAAATAAACAGAGGACAGTGCCATGAAAAAGTATTCCTACCCCTTGAAATTTTCCACATTTTGTCATGTGACAACCAAAAATGTAAATGTATTTTTATTAGGATTTTATGTGATAGACCAACACAAAGTGGCACATAATTGTGAAGTGGAAGGAAAATGATAAATGGTTTTCCAAATTTTTTACAAATAAATATGTGAAAAGTGTGGCGTGCATTTATGTATTTAGCCCCCTTTACTCTGCTACCCCTAACTAAAATCTAGTGGAACCAATTGACTTCAGAAGTCACCTAATTTGTAAATAGAGTCCACACCTGTAAGTAATTTAACCTTACAGAGGGCTTCACAGAACAGCTTTTATACTGAGATTAGAGAATCTTAGTAAACAAACAGCATTATGAAGGCCAAGCAACACACCAGACAGGTCAGGGATAAAGTTGTGCAGAAGTTTTAAGCAGAATTAGGTTATAATTTTTTTTTCCAAACTTTGAACATCTCACAGTGCACTGCATCATCCTAAAATGAAAAGGGTATGGCACAACTGCAAACCTACCAAGACATGGCCGTCCACCTAAACTGACGGGCTGGGCAAGGAGAGCATTAATCAGAGAAGCAGCCAAAAGGCCCATGGTAACTCTGGTGGAGCTGCAGAGATCCACAGCTCAGGTTGGAGAATCTGTCCACAGGACAACTATTAGTTGTGCACTACACAAATCTGTCCTTTATGGAAGAGTGGCCAAGAAGAAAGCCATTGTTGAAAGAAAGCCTTAAAAAGTCCTGTTTGCAGTTTGCGAGAAGCCATGTGGGGGACACAGCAAACGTGGAAGAAGGTGCTCTGGTCAGATGAGACCAAAATATAACTTTTTGGCCTAAATGTGTAGCGGGAAACTAACACTTCACACCACCCTGAACACACCATCAACACCGTGAAACATGGTGGTGGCAGCATCATGTTGTGGGGATGCTTTTCTTCAGCAGGGACAGGGAAGCTGGTCAGAGCTGACGGGAAGTTAGATGGAACCAAATACAAAGCAATCTTAGAAGAAAACCTGTTAGAGTCTGCAAAAGATTTGAGACTGGAGTGGAGGTTCACCTTCCAGCAGAACAATGACTCTAAACAACATACAGCCAGAGCTACAATGGAATGGTTTAGATCAAAGCATATTGATGTGTTAAAATGGCCCAATCAAAGCTTAGACCTAAATCCAATTGAGAATCTGTGGGCAAGACTTGAAAATTGCTGTTTACAGATGCTCTCCATCCAATCTGACAGCTTGAGCTACTTTGCAAAGAAGAATGAGCAAACATTTCACTCTCTAGATGTGCAAAGCTGGTAGACAACCCAAAAAAGACTTGCAGCTGTAATTGCAGTGAAAGTTGGTTCTACAAAGTATTGACTCAGTGGGCTGAATGCAAATGCACGCTACACTTTTCAGATATTTATTTGTAAAAAAAATAAAAATTATATTTTTCCTTCCACTTCACAATTATGTGCCACTTTTTGTTGATCTATCACATAAAATACATTTACATTTTTGGTTGTAACATTTCAAGGGGTATGAATACTTTTTCAAGGCACTGTACCATTGAGCTTTGAATCAGTTGCTATCCTTTTTCTCTCTTCCCCCCTTCCATCCTCCTCCCTCCTCTCTCTCCTCCCCCCCCCCCCCACCCTTTCTCTTTCCCCCTTTCTTTTCTTCTCCCTCTTTATGGGTGCCATATTGCCATTACAACATTATTACCATGATCACTATTACATAGGAGTCGGCTCTTCCTACCCGTTGATGATGTGGAGGTCATCCCCACGGGCCCATCAGGCTTCCTCCCCATTGGACTGATGGCATTACCGGCATTATACAGGTGAAACAATAACATACTAATATAACCTTGTACTATGGGCATTAATTTACCTATTTGTCCCCCTGCTCCTTTCTTGGTTTTGACACATTGTTGGACATCAAATAAATAAAAGGAATGCAACTTTAACTTGCTAGCTCTATAGCAGGGGTGCCCAACCAGTGGCCCGGGGAGCCCTCTGATGTGGCCCGCGGCCTCCTGCTATGGAATGGTGGATCCCAGCCCAGATTCCTGGTCGCAGACCCCCCATCCCAGAGCATCAGTTTTGTAAATTAAGCCAGTGGTAGAGGAAGCAAGCAGCTGCAGTGCACAGCTGCATAAGGTGATGCTTCCTGTATAGAGCTGGCTCCTGTCATAGGCGGAGTGATACCATATGCATTCTGCCTGGGACAGCAACAGCTGGTGATACCTGAATGGAAGACGTATTAAAGGTAAGCTTATTACTAAAATCACAGTGTATGTAAGGGCATATCACTTCTGCAGTTATTACTGGGCTGCTTTCAAACTGATACGCAGGTGCAGCTCAGAACACCTTCATTGAATCATAGACTTCTGTTATTACCTGCGGATTTGGTGCACTTTCAGAAAGTGCACCACACTTGCAGGATATAATAGACATCTATGGCAAAGTGCAGCTAACCCGCAGGAAAGCCACAGGTGCGCTGCGCTGCATCCGCGGTGTGGGTAAACCGCAGCACATCAGTGTGAAAGCAGCCTTAGGTCCCTTTCACGCGATCGATCCGACCCATTCGGACCCTCCATTCACCTCTATTAGACTTGTGTCCGATTACACCCGCCTACCTCCAATCCGATCTGCTAAAAAAACAGGGGATCCATCCCCTTTCATCTGGGAAGATCGGTGGCCCCAAAGGAGTAGAGTGGGCAGTGTCTGCTCTGCATATGCAGAGTGGACACTGATCTGTCATCCACCCACTCTGCTCCATTGTGGCCCGCGACCGGTTACCAAGTCGCTTAAGTGGCCCTCGCTCTTCAAAAGGTTGGGCACCCCTGCTCTATAGTGTACTGTAATGTAATTTAAGCAATTGCAATTGAGAACCCTTCTGTCTCTATAGTGTTTAAAGCATTTAATAATATTTATGTATAACCCTGTTAACATCTCATTCATAGGTTATTACAATATTTGTACAAAATTCGTGCTACCTTAAGGCCCTGACAAAGCGGGATTTCCTGCGAAACGCGTAGGCCATCTGTCTTGATCCTTTCAGTCAGGACCAGCACGTCCTGGACCAAATAATAGTAACTGTGATTTTAACCTGCTATACTAGTAATGTTTTAATTAGACCATCGATATATAAAAAAAATGATCAATTATATTTTTATTCTGTGGTATATGCGTTTATTAAGCCCTACAAGGAACATACAAAGTCCCACTCCACCTTATCTTTGTTATTGACTTTTTTAATTTTTTCGTATAGTATTTTTTGTGGATGTGTGTGCCATTTTTAGGCATGCTTCATATATATATATATATATATATATATATATATATATATATATATATCTTTATTTATTGAGAGCATTACTTTTACAGCCATACTCTCTCTCATGACAAGAACGTCATCTGGAACAATTAGTGATATACAGAGAAGCTGCAGTTATGTTGAATGATATAATACATGCTCCTTGAGATTCACCTCATCGATATTGACAGTGGACAATGTTCTCAAGCCCAACACTCACCTGTGCTGTGAACATAGGATATTCTTCGGGAAGGATCCAGGATTGCGGGTAGAAGTCATACTCCTCAGGGAATAGTTCCTGCATGGTTCTCACAGCCCGGCTCAGGTTTATTTTACGCACCATTTCAGCCATTCCTTTAAAGAAGAGTCACACAATCTGCATCAGTTTTAGCAAAGCTGGGCTCAGCACACCACAGTGTACATCTTTCCCTAAACAGGAGAAGATTCTGGAAGGCCAACATTGATCTTAAAGAGGAACTGTCTTTATTGTTAAAAATTAAGAAGATTCCAAATGTAAGTCTAGCAAATGTTCCTGACACAAAACATATTTTACTTGATGTTAAGATTATCTATGCAACACATACCTGGAAACTTGTTGACCTGTCCAGCGCAGATATTGTTGCTGTCATGGAAAGATACCCCATGCCAGTAAATATCACATGGCAAACGGCGGCCCAGCGGAAACTACAAGATAAAGAGACAGATTGTAACCATTCAGATGGGAATATAAGCAGTTAAATAAAAGTAGAGCTATAGGCTAAACTTTCTCATTTTTGATAGAGCAAGGGAGGGTTATAACCCTGTCAGATTTCTTTTTCACCATCTGTGTCCCATTGTGGAGATTTTCCTTCACTTCCTGTCCCATAGCCAAACAGGAAGTGAGAGGAAATCCTTGCAAATTAAAAAGGGAATTCCTTGGGGATCCCAGGTCACCAGAACATGTTTCCCCATTAGAAGATTTCCCCTCTGTTACTTTTTTGGGGACAACCAAAAATTGGGATTTTTTCTTACTTTTACTTTCAATCATAATGGTAAACAGGACAAATAGAGAGGGTGCAGCTCTGCAATAAAATACCTGACAAGTGTTTTAATCCCCCTCCACTTGATCCAAAAATAGAAATAAATAAAGTTTTGCCTTTAGTTATACTTGAACATGTTCTGGAAGGCACAGAGGGAATTGACTAGAGGAAGACATTATTACAAGGGTGACCAATGCTCATCTTATATCCCAGCAGAACAGTTACGAATCGTCAAAATGTAGAAAAGAAATTATGCGCTAAACAAAAATCTCATATTGGGTTATTAAATCCAACTGTAGAACACACAAATCCGTGATAACTAGTTGAATCCCAAAAAAAACTCCACCTCTTGTGTGCACCGTCACCACAGGCAATATAGACTCTTACCAGAGAGCCTGGACCTTTTATATTGATATAACAATCTTTGCTGGGGTCATCAGCTGGAGATGTGTCCTCAGATCAAACAGGGCATAAGCAGGATATTCAAACCAAGCTCAATCAACCCCACGATCAGATTGATCATAAAATAAAAAAGACGCCAGATAGTGTAAATTCCCAAAAGGTTAGTTTAATATAAAGTATTGCACTTCCATTAGTACAGGTCAAACCAGCATTGTGTACAATATAGGCGACCGCCTTAAAATATGCAGGCACTGTGCAAACAAACGCGATAGCAGGAAACAGCTTCTAACCAGACCTGTTTTATCACAAAAGGACTTCTTCCGGGGTATGAGGCAGACATTATTACAAGGGTGACCAATATCATCTCATATCCCAGCAGAACAGTTATGAATCATCAAAAGGCAGCTGGCAACCAGGCACAAACAATAAGAGATCCCATTATAACCTAGAGCGGTTACCCATAGAACCAGGAAGATTCTATGTTTAAACACTTCAGCCCCGGACCATTTGGCTGGCCAAAGACCAGAGCACTTTTTGCGATTCGGCACTGCGTCGCTTTAACTGACAATTGCGCGGTCGTGCGACGTGGCTCCCAAACAAAACTGACGTCCTTTTTTTCCCACAAATAGAGCTTTCTTTTGGTGGTATTTGATCACCTCTGCGTTTTTTTTTTGTTTTTTTTTGCGCTATAAACAAAAAAGAGTGACAATTTTGAAAAAAAAGCAATATTTTTAACTTTTTGCTATAATAAATATCCCCAAAAAGTATATAAAAAAAAAAAAAAAATTTCCTCAGTTTAGGCCTATATGTATTCTTCTACATATTTTTGGTAAAAAAAAAAACAAAAAAAAAAAAGGAATCGCAATAAGCGTTTATTGATTGGTTTGGGGATAGTTTTATGGCATTTTTATAAATAATTTTTATTTTTTTTACTAGTAATGGCTGCGATCAGCGATTTTTTTTTTTTATTGTGACTACGACCAGGGTTGCCAACTTTAAGTAATTCTATGAACAGTTTGTAAAATCCATTCTTTTTGCATCTGTCCTTGATTGTCCATTACAGACATGTAGGCTGCATGTCCGTAACTGACATTCATGGACAAATGCAACAATTATGGATTTTACAAACTGTTTATAAATTTACTGAAAGTTGGCAACCCTGACTGCGACATTATGGCGGACACATCGGATACTTTTGCTGCTATTTTGGGACCATTCGCATTTATACAGCGATCAGCGCTATAAAAATGCACTGATTACTGTGTAAATGTGACTGGCAGTGAAGGGGTTAACCACTAGGGGACTAGGAAGGGGTTACGCGTGTCCTAGGGATGTGTTCTAACTGTTAGGGGGCGTGGCTACGAGTGACACGTCACTGATCGCTAATCCCGATGAGAGGGAGCAGACGATCAGTGACTTGTCACCAGGGAAGAATGGGGAGATACACACAGCGGCAAATTTAAAGGGACGTACCTGTATGCCCATTATTTCTGTCAACGTATATGTTCGTACGGCGGTCGGCAAGTGGTTAAAAGGATAAGTTCACCTTTAGGAGAATGTTACACCCATATTTAGGGTGTAACATGCTCATATGCACCCCTCTCTGTGCCAGTGGATGGGGGATCCTCCCTCTGCACCCACTTTCACTTCTTTTAAAACAGCACGGCTCTACGGGGCTTCACCCACACATCTGTGTCATTCATTCACAGACTCCTACTTGTACTTGTAGTTTGAATGGGCTGTGAGCAAGCTGCTCAGCAAGTGCCGTAGTTCAGTGAAGACTGATTTTTTGGCATCGCCACAGGGTGGCGATATGGATACAACATTGATAGAGATGTGCCACGTCATTATTTGATTAGAATACTATTTTGGAAACATTAACGCTGTACTTTGTAGGCACTGACAAACACAAGGTTAAAAGTTAAACTTCTTGGGGGGCGTGTCCAGATGTGAGCGGCAGCGGACGTGTTTGAGCAGAGCTCTGGGTATCCTGATTTCCATCCTTTGCCATCCGTGCAACTAATGGCTTATACAGCACCAGCCACCCTAAATATCTGTTCCTCTATGTCCCCTGCTGAGCCCTGACTAAATATTGAGCAGGGATTTGACCGTGGTCACCCGGGAGGACGTCCTGTACCCTGCCTGCAGCTGCCGCCGCCATCTTGCTGGCCTGTGACCGACTGGAGGGAGCTGATCCTTGCCTGGTATTGGGGTAAGAGACCATCCTGCATCCTTGGACTGCTCTTCTCCCTCCTGCTTGCCCCCGCCCCCCCCCCCCCCCCACTGCCTGGCGTGACCTGGGGGCCTGCTGAGCCGCTGGGAGCGTTTGTGGCAGCCGCGGCCTAGTGAAGCCTGCCGGACACCGCTGTTCCCTGAAGTGGCTGCCCGGCGGTGGTGCGCCGCGCTGGCGGGGCTGAAAATCGCGGACGCAGATCCTGCGGCCCTGACACTCATCCTCCTCCCTACAGGGACCTGGTGTGCTGCTTGTGGGAACTAGCTCTGTGGGCCACTGGAGGTGCCCCGGGGCCTGGTGACTCTGCCACTTTCTGCCTGTGTCCCCCAACTCAAGACATATCCTGCCTCCACTCTTTGTATGCCACCCTTACTGAACTGTCACTGCCTGGATGATTGCTGTGTGCTGAGGGGCTAGGTGTGCTTGCTGGTTATCTGCCTGGACTGTGATCTCCCGGGCCCATTACCCACTACCCATCTGAACCACCCCCTGCTGCATACTAGAAATTGATCTTGGCACATGCTGCTCCCCTATTAGAGGCCCACCCGATGTCCCCCACTTCCAAAAAGGGGAAAAAATCCTCCGGGGCCGCTGTGATTGGCTCGTCCCCCCGGCAGCCACAACCCTCTCCGCTACAGCCGGGCCCCGTCCTGCTTGGTCAGCTCCGGGCCATACTGGCTGACTTGGAGATGAGTCCTGGAGAGGTTCCGGCGGCGGAGTCAGCCCCGCCATCGCAGGACAGTACAGCCATGATCCTTGCTGCGATCGAACAGAGTAGGACCTCACTGCTTGTGCGCATCGATCATCTTGCTGAGGAGTGCAATCTTATCAGAAATGACCGACAAAATAAGGGGGAGAATGACTGAAACGGAGACCAGGATATCCGCTACTGAAGATCTTACTGCCACCCATGCCTCTTCCATTGCTGGGCTGCAGCGCACGGTCCAGTCCCTTGTCGCAAAATCTGATGACGCTGAGAACCGCTTCAGACGCAACAATGTCCGAATCCTGGGTCTGCCTGAGAGGGAGGAGGGGGATTGCCCGGCTGTATTCGCAGAGGAGTTCTTTAAAAATCTTCTGAGCCTCACAGATGTTTCTCCTACCTATGTGGTCGAAAGGGCTTATCGGGTGCCCACCGGCCGCGCCATCCCGGGGAACCTCCCCAGGCCCTTCTTGGTACGCTTCCTTAATTATCGAGACAGTGACAAGATTCTCTCTCAAGCCCGCAAACATCCCGCTCTCAAATACGGTAACGCCTCTGTTTTTCTTTTCCCGGACTTTTCGGCTGATCTGCAGCGGAAAAGGAAAACCTTCAATGATGTCCGTAGGCGACTCAGGGATAAGAACATAAAATATGGCATGCTCTACCCCAGCCGCCTGCAAGTCCAACACGATGGAACAATCCGATTCTTTGACAACCCAGCAGATGCTGATGACTGGCTGGCCACCTTGCACTGAAGACCCATTCCCTAATCTAATGCACGGTTTTTAAACGCCTTTGTCTGGTATATCCCACTAAGACGTCCTATAAGTCCACTATACCTGATGCACGGATCTTCCATATTCTTGTTTAATTCATCCTACGAACATTCGACAAATACCGGAGCAATCACGAATGCACTTTTACACGTGACTTGCACTTAACCCTCTCGGTTTGGTGTTTTGGAAGAAGAGATAGGCCTGGTGTTCTCCACTCTCTTGGGAGGTACCCCAATAGCTGGAGGAACTACAACCCCCCCCTCCGGATTGCTCAGCCCTTCTCGCTGTGTTGAGATACACGTCCCCCCCCACCCTTTGCCCACTGTTCTGTCAAGCCACTGACTCTGTTGCAACTGGTTTTTGGGATCATTATCCAGGATCCCTCTGCTCCCTGTTCTTACAAGACGGAAGAGGCATCACCCGTCGGCAGAGTGGGTGGACTGGCTCTAGTAGTGTAGTGCCCCCAGTTGATGGGTTCACCAGCACCCTTTAGTTAAAGTTTTAATCTGGGTAAAAACTATTCCCAGACCTTCCCCCCTGTTTGGAGCAAGGCTGGGATATAGTAGGATAGGCACCCGTGCCTGGGAAGTTTGATTAAGGAGTTAGTTATTCCTTGATCTTGTTTTTTTTTATTTTTATGTTCTGTTTTGTGTTATGCTTAAGTACTGTCAGTATTTTCTGCACTGTGACCGGGATCTTGCTGCTCATGGGGTGCACTGGTACATGCCCTTTAGCGTATCTCCTCAATTATTTCTCCCAACCAACCGATGGCTAGTCAATTAGCTGACTCCTTCACCATCCTTTCCTGGTATGTCAGAGGTCTTAACTCAAAATTTAAGCGGGCCCTTTTATTCCAATACTTAAAATCTCACTCCCCCCAGCTTATTCTCCTCCAGGAGACTCACCTCATGGGCAGTAAGATTTTGACTCTTAAAAAACCTTGGATACAGCGAGTGATACATGCCACGTATTCCACATACGCCAGGGGTGTGTCGGTCCTTATCCACAAGAATTTCCCGTGTCATTGAGGAGATCCGTACTGATCCCCAGGGGAAATTTGTGATAGTGGTGTTCACGGTATGGTCTATACGATATATTGTTATCAATCTGTACATCCCTCCCCCGTTTTCATCCGCATTACTATACGGGGTTCTAGAAAAGATTGCACCTTTCTGCCCCGGGAAGGTTCTGGTTATGGGAGACTTCAATGCCATTTTGTCGCCTGACCTAGATAGACCTACCCTGCCTAAGAAACAGTGTATGGACCTCTCTGCCTGGGCTCAGGCGGTGGGGCTGGTGGAGGTCTGGAGGTGGAAGCACCCTACCACAAGGGCTTATTCATGTTTTTCGGCATCCTATAAGACTGCGTCGCGGATAGATCTGGCCTTCTCCAACCCTGCACTGTTAGCGGACGTGTTGGGGACGTCCTATCTGCCTAGCGGGCTGTCTGATCACAGTCCCTTGGTGGTGGTGCTTCGCTCCCCGGTTTCATGGAGCGCTGCGCTCTGGAGGTTGGGCACACAATGGGTATCTCATCCTGACATTACCGACAAACTGCCGCCCCTGCTGTCTGAGTTCTGGGAAAATAATAAGGAATCCTCTTCTCCAAACATTGTCTGGGATGCCTTTAAAGCTTTCACGAGGGGGCAGTATATCTCTTCTATTGCCAGCATTAAAAAACAGCAATCGGCTGCAACTATGGCGCTGCAGAAGACTGTTGATGACCACACCGTTACGTATGGTGATGACCCCACCCCTGTTCACTTTGATCTGATGATGGCGGCTCAGAGGGAACTACAGTTACATCTGGCTGAGGTCACGCGACTTGATTCATATAGAGGTAGGCAGAGGGCCTTTGAACATGGTGATCGAAATGGCCGCCTGCTAGCCATGATGGCACAACATGACCAACCCCTTACCCTTGTGTCTACCCTGCAGACCCCGGGGGCGGGACGGTGTCCTCCCCTTCTGATATCCTACAGACATTCAACTCCTTTTATGGCACTTTGTATTCGTCCGGTCTGTCCTCAGATTTTCAGCCGGAGTCGCTGAACGGCCTGTTGGATCCGTTGGCGCTTGGCTGGCTCTCTGACCACGAAAGGGAGACTTTGGTCCAACCATTTATGGCCTTGGAGGTCATAAAGGCTATCCGGTCCTTCCCCCCCCCCCCCGGCAAGGCGCCGGGGCCAGGTGGGCTCTCGATAGACTTTTATAAGGCCCATATGGAACTTTTAGCACCCCTGTTGGCACAATTATACACCGTCTGTCTGGCAGACGGTGGTCTGCCTGGTTCTATGTACCATGCCTACTTGACACTGATATATAAGGCTCCCAAAGACTCCACTTCATGTGCTTCATATCGCCCTATTGCACTACTTAATTCCGACTTTAAAATTCTGACTAAGCTACTGGCCCTTCGGTTGTATCCCATGCTACCCTCAGTGCTAGACCCAGACCAGACGGGTTTCATGCCCCGTAGGTCCACAGATGTCAATCTCAGACGACTGTTCACTAACATACACGCTCACCACCTCAATATGGGATCCCGGGCAGTGGCCTCTCTAGACAGAAAAGGCCTTCGGCCTTTTGTGGGAAACATTACGTAGGATGGGGTTTCCTCTGATATTTATCAAGTGGCTCCAGGTGATTTACAAATGCCCCACTTCCTCGGTGCGCGTGGGGGGTGGACTGTCTGTCCCCTTCGGGCTCACCAGGGGAACGAGGCAGCGCTGCCCTCTCTCTCCAGCTTTGTTTGCCCTCGCTATTGAACCGGTGGCGGAGGCACTTCGCACCTCACCGCACATCAAGGGTCTCCGACTCGGGTTGCTGGAGGAGAGGGCTGCCCTGTATGCAGATGACATGTTGCTCTTCCTGAATGATGCTGGCCCGTCCTTGCAGGGAGTGCTAAGTATTCTGAACGCCTTTGCTGAGGTCACCGGTCTTAGGGTAAATAGGTCCAAGTCCCTCCTATTCCCGATTGATCCGGCGTCCAGGTCCACTTCCCCTCCTGATGGCCCCCTCCTGTGGGTGGACTCCTTTAAGTACTTAGGGGTGCATGTCTCTGGTTCAGCCTTGGACTATATATCGTTAAATCTCGCCCAGTGCTTTTAGAGTCCCAGATGAAGCTTAAATCATGGAGTAACCTGCCCCTGTCATTATGGGGGCGGGTTAACCTCAGAAAAATGAAGATTATTCCCAAACTAACATATCTTTTCTGCCACTCCCCACAATGGGTGCCCAAATCCTTTAAGAAATTGAACCACATTTTTTCTTCCTTCCTATGGGGCCCCTCTCCTCCCAGGTATCGACTGACGACTTTAATGAGGCCGCGAACGCAGGGTGGCATGGCATTCCCGGACTGTTATAAGTATTACCTCTCCGCGCAGTTGGTGACAGCGGCGTGGTGGTTACAGCCGGACAGGACGAACTCGTCGACTGTGCTGGAAGCGACAGTGGTCGGTTCGTTGGAAGCTCTTCAATTGCTACTTTTTAGGGGCCCTTGTGCCCCCTATCCTGTGACCCCCTCTATGCTTGCCACCCTGCGGGCGTGGCGGACAGGATTAGCCATTGAGAAATGTAAACAGTCTGAAATCTCCCCCAATGCCCCTATCTGGCTGAACCCTAACTTATCCCATATATACAAAATTCCCAACCCCTACGCGTGGACAAAATACGGTATAAAATTAGTGTCACACATAGTGTCTCAAAACTCCTTACTCCCTTTCTCAAACCTTTCCTCCCAGTACAACCTACCTAACCATTTCCTATTCAGATATCTTCAACTGTCCCATGCATTTGCGGTGCAATTTCCACAATCTTCATGTATTGTGGCGCAGTCGGAACTGAAGAGGACACTTAGATTTAGCTGTGAAGAAAGCCCACCTCACATCTCTATTCGTATTTGATCTTTGTGTCTCTTCCACCTCTTGACAAACTCTGGACTAAATGGCAGACTGATATACCCACGTTGGATAATGATGACTGGGATGATGTGTGGGACCTCCCCTTCAACACCCTCGTCTCCATGCGTGACAGGTTAGTACAATACAAGATTGTTCATAGGGCTTATTTCACCCCACACAGACTTCACAAGATGGACCCCACTCATTCCTCGGAGTGTTGGAGATGCGGCGCCTCACCGGGCGACTTCTCCCATATCTTCTGGCGATGTCCAGGGGTCCAGCAATACTGGGAAACGGTGCTTGATTTGGTTAACAGAGTTGCTTTAGTCGCTGTGCCTTTGACAATGGAGGTGTGCCTTTTGGGGCTCATTGAGACCATTGTACCATCCTCTGCCAAACGCACGCTAATTACCTTGCTGCTCTTCTATGCTCGCAAGAACATTGCTATGCAGTGGAAGAAGCCTGCCCCCCCCTCTTTGATGCAATGGAAACGCTTAGTGAATATCAGTCTTCCTCTATACAAGGATACATATGCTAATCGGGGATGCCCATTGAAGTATGACATGGTCTGGCGCACTTGGTTAGCTGAGCCCGAAACGGCTTAGTGAGTTGGGGGTGACCCAGGTCATCGTGTGGAGGTCTTGCCTTGCTCCTATACCTTCCTTTTCTTCCGTTGACTTCGGATATGTTTTTAATAGTTTAGTTGATTTATCATACTACATGCCCTCCTAGATTTTTCCTGGGCGGTATTGTTGTACCCTTCCATTGCTATGCATTTTATCGCTGGGTTCACATTGCAAAATGTATTATTTTTCTGTACATGTTCTTCTTCTGTACTGTAGGTGCTTAAGCTGTGTGTGTTGTATGTGTTTGAAAACTTCAATAAAAAATAATTATATAAAAAAAAAAGTTAAACATCTTTATTACAACATTTTTTAGAAGGAAATTGGACAGACATTGCTAAAAAAAAATCACAATGATGATATTGCCTAGATCAGGGGTGCCCATCCTTTTGAAGCGCGAGGACCAATTAAGCGACTTGGTAACTGGTCGTGGGCCACGATGAGCGGAGCGGGCGAATGACAGGTCCGTGTCCACTCTGCATATGCAGAGCAGACATAGCCCACTCTACTCTATATGGCCACCGATCCTCCCAGATGGAAGGGGACGGATCCCCTTCTGTTTTTTTTTTGCAGATCGAAATGGAGGTAGGCAGGTGTAATCAGACACAAGTCTGCTTACATCTCCATAGAGGTGAATGGAGCGTCCGAATGGGTCAGACAAATCGCGCGAAAGGGGCATAAGGCTGCTTTCACACTGATGTGCTGCAGTTTACCAACACCGCAGATGCAGCACAGTGCACCTGTGGCTTTCCTGCAGGTTAGCTGCACTTTGCCATAGACGTCTATTATATCCTGCAAGTGTGGAGCACTTTCTGAAAGCACACCAAATCCGCAGGTAATAACACAAGTCTATGGCTCAGTGCAGGTAACCCGCAGGTGTTCTGAGCTGCACCTGCGGATCAGTTTGAAAGCAGCCCAGTAATCACTGCAGAACAGATATGCCCATATAGACCATATTTTTCACTCCATAAGACGCACTTTTTTACCCCCAAAAAACGGGGGGAAATATGTGTGCGTCTTATGGAGCGAATACTGACCAGGAGAGCCGCTGATAGGGGAATCGTTTAGGCGGCAGAACGATGCTCTATGCATCACTCTGCCCCAGCTAAATCCTGTTTCTCCCCTGCCTTCAGCTGCTATAGGGAGAGAAACAAAAGGGTATTGTTCTTTATTTAACCCCCACAGGATCGGCATTCATATGTAAATTGCGCAGGCATTGTTATGTTAATGAGGTCGGCCGCCATGATTTATATGCTAATTACGCCAGCACCTCTGCATGTCGCCCACCTAGAAGGTGTGAACAGCATACAGGTGAGTATAGGGGGCATGTGGAGGGGATCAAAGAGGGGAGTTTGAGGTGCAGAGGCTTCAGAGTTGAATGGGAAGGAGGGGTTGGAGTGCAGATGTTAGAAGATGAGGGGTTTGGGGGACAGAGGTTAGCAGATGAGTTAGAGGTGCAGAGTTGAACTGAGAGGGAGATAAGAATGCAGAGATTAGTAGAGAGATGGGGGGGGGGGGGTCAGTGTAAATGTCTCAATATGCAAATACTCCTGTTGTGTTGAGTTCATGTAAATGTCCCAGTTACATTGGGGATCAGTGTAGGGTGCCCCCTTACATTGGTTGTCAGTGTAGAAATATTATTCTGTTATATTTTATTAAATATTTTAGTACACCATTTGGTTCAGAATTTTTTTTAAATATTTCCTCTAAAATCTAGGTGCGTCTTATGGAGCGAAAAATACAGTACACTGTGATTTTAGTAATAAGCTTACCTTTAATAACAGTCTTCTATTCAGGTATCATCGGCTGTTGCTGTCCCAGGCAGGAGTGCATTTGGTATCACTCCGCCTATGACAGGAGCCAGCACTATACTGGAAGCATTGGCTTATGCAGCCCTGCAGCAGCTTGCTTCCTCTACCACTGGCTTCATTCACAAAACTGATGCTCTGAGATGGGAGGTCAGTGACCGGCAATCTGGGCTGGGATTTGCCATCCCAGAGCAGGAGGCCGCGGACCACATCAGAGGGCTCCACAGGCCACTGGTTGGGCACCCCTGGCCTAGATGATATACATCACACCACCAGTTACACCAAAGAAACCTGTATTCTGAATGGTAGGAGCTTCCTGAATATGACGATTAACAATAATCCATCAGGCTTGGTGTAGGTTTGGTTAGGGCGTGCTGTGGCTCAGCTCTATATGTTACGCACATAAGCGCTTCTTCAGGAGCTTGGGCATATAATAGTGTGTTTAACATAGTTGACTTTAACTGGCAAGAACATAGACAAATGTCCAGGACATGTCGGAGACTGCGGGATTGTGTCAAATATTTGAGTAATCCATAGAGATAAGGATAGTATTTAACCACAGCCCATCAGCAATTAAAAAACATCATAGTATGGCAAAGGAGAGGAAAGCAAATATAGTCACACAGTAAAATTACTGTATAGTGGCTACAGCCTTGATGGGTCTGAGGTTGGGTAACCCTTAGGCTGGGTTCACACTGATACGACACGACATTCATCCGACTTTCATCCTACTTTGCTCTGCGACATCAGTCCTACATTGATCCTACATTGGTCCGACATCCATCCGACATTCATGAACAGGATACTACTTTGATCCGACATTGTGTTAGTCTGACTTGTCCTTTGACCAATCAAAACAATCCCAGGGTGAGATAAATTCCTTTTACTGCTGCTGTAATCACCATGTCGGATGTCAAATGTCGGATGGTTAGGACAAGGATCCTACTTTGATCCGACTTCAATGATATTCAATGGGCTGAAGTAGGATCAAAGTCGGACAGAAGTAGTACAGGGAGCATTTTTAATGTCGGACCGACTTGTGTCGGACCAGTTAAGACGGCTCTCATAGGGAAACATTGATTTTCACACGTCATGCGACACGAGCTCCTAATGTCGGAGCGTTTGTCGGACCAGTGTGAACCAGGCCTTAGGCCTGGTTCACACTGGGGCGACAAACGCTCCGACATTGGGAGCTCATGTCGCATGACGTGTGAAAATCAATGTTTCCCTATGGGAGCCGTCTTAACTGGTCCGACACATGTTGGTCCGACTTTGAAAATGCTCCCTGTACTACTTTGGTCCGACTTTGATCCGACTTCAGCCCATTGACTATCATTGAAGTCGGATCAAAGTCGGACCGCAGTCTTGCATGGTCCGACTTTGGCATGCGACTTGTGCTGTACTGCTCTTGAGGGGGAACCCCAGGCCAAATTTTAAATAAAAAACCGGCGTGGGTTCCCCTCCAGAGGCATACCAGGCCCTTCGGTCTGGTCGGGATTTGAACGGGCGCCCCTACGCCGAAAAAACGGCGTGAGGGTCCCCCCAAAATCCAAACCAGACCCTTATCCGAGCACACAACCTGGCAGGCCGCAGGGGAAGAGGGGGGGGGGGGACGAGAGAGCGGCCCCCCCTCCCTCCTGAACCGTACCAGGCCGCATGCCCTCAACATGGGGGTTTGGTGCTCTGGGGCAGGGGGGCGACCTGCGGCCCCCCCACCCCAGAGCACCCTGCCCCCATGTTGATGAGGACAGGGCCTCTTCCCGACAACCCTGGCCGTTGGTTGTCGGGGTCTGCGGGCGGGGGGCTTATCGGAATCCGGGAGCCCCCTTCAATAAGGGGGTCCCCGGATCCCGCCCCCCCACCCTATGTGAATGAGTATGGGGTACATCGTACCCCTACCCATTCACCTGGTGGAAAAAAATTGCAATAAAAAAAACTACACAGGTTTTCAAAGTAATTTATTGCACAGCTCCGGGGGTCTTCTTCCGGGGGTCTTCTTCCGACTTCGAGGGTCTCCGGTGTCGTCTTCCGCTCTCCGGTTCTTTCTTCCGCCGGGCCTCCGCTAACTTCTTTTTAGCTCTCTTGCTAACAGAGGCCCGGTCTTCCCGTTGTCTCGTCCGGCTCTCCGTTGTCCTTCTGCCGGCCCCTCCACTAACTTCTTTTTAGCTCTTTCGCTAGTGGAGGGGCCGGGCTTCCCGTCGCCGTCGGCTTCTTCTTCCCTCTTCTCCTCCTCGATGTTGACGCGTCGCTTCTTCCCGCTGTAATACTGGCTCTCCGCTCCGCATTAATATAGGCTTCTCATGACGTCACATGTTCCAGGGCACATGGCCCCGGAGCATGTGACTGTGACGTCATGGGAACATGTGACTGTGACGTCATGAGAAGCCTATATTAATGCGGAGCGGAGAGCCAGTATTACAGCGGGAGGAAGCGACGCGTCAACATCGAGAAGGAGAAGAGGGAAGAAACCGACGGCGACAGCGACGGGAAGCCCGGCCCCTCCACTAGCGAAAGAGCTACGAAGAAGTTAGTGGAGGGGCCGGCAGAAGAACAACGGAGAGCCGGATGAGACAACGGGAAGACCGGGCCTCTGTTAGCAAGAGCTAAAAAGAAGTTAGCGGAGGCCCGGCGGAAGAAAGAACCGGAGACCTCCGGAAGTCGGAAAAGACCCCCGGAAGTCGGAAGAAGACCCCCGGAGCTGTGCGATAAATTACTTTGAAAACCTGTGTAGTGTTTTTTTATTGCAATTTTTTTCCACCAGGTGAATGGGTAGGGGTACGATGTACCCCATACTCATTCACATAGGGTGGGGGGCCGGGATCCGGGGGCTCCCTTATTGAAGGGGGCTCCCGGATTCCGATAAGCCCCCCGCCCGCAGACCCCGACAACCAACGGCCAGGGTTGTCGGGAAGAGGCCCTGTCCATATCAACATGGGGGCAGGGTGCTCTGGGGCAGGGGGGCCGCAGGTCGCCCCCCTGCCCCAGAGCACCAAACCCCCCATGTTGAGGGCATGCGGCCTGGTACGGTTCAGGAGGGAGGGGGGGCTGCTCTCTCGTCCCCCCCTCTTCCCCTGCAGCCGGCCAGGTTGTGTGCTCGGATAAGGGTCTGGTTTGGATTTTGGGGGGACCCCCTACGTCGTTTTTTCGGCGTAGGGGCGCCTGTTCAAATCCAGACCAGACCCAAGGGCCTGGTATGCCCCTGGAGGGGAACCCGCGCCGTTTTTTTAATTTAAAATTTGGCCTGGAGTTCCCCTTCAAGATTCATACCAAACACAGTGCCTGATATTGGCGGGGATCCAAGTTGGATCCCCGTTCATTGAAAGTCGGACATATGTCGGCTTCATGTCGCAGGGCAAAGTCGGATCCAAAGTAGGACAGATGTCGTGTCGCACTAGTGTGAACCCAGCCTTAAGGGCTGCAGTAGTAGGATGGTTATATAAGATCACCGTGTGGGAAAAATCTACGCATGAGGCATCCACCGCTCCAAGGACCACCCACTCTGGGTGATCCTTGGAGTGGCGGATGCCTTATGTGGAGATCTAACATGTAGAGCTGAGCAACAGCACGCCCTAACCAACCTACACCAAGCCTGATGGAATATTGTTAATCGTCATATTTAGGATGCTCTTACGACCATTCAGGATACAAATTTCTTTGGTGTAACTGGTGGTGTGATGTATATCATCTAGGCCAGGGGTACTGAATTAAAATTCAAGGAGGTCCGGTCGCCAAAATTTTCTTTGGGCCGAGGTCCGAATCTCAAGTCTGTGATATGACTCAGAAAGATTGTAGTCACAGGTGTCCCCATCACAGCGCTCTTTTAAATCAGGTATCCCCATCACAGTGCTCCTTTACATCAGGGGTCCCCATCACAGTGCTCCTTTACATCAGGTGTCCCCATCACAGTGCCCCTTTACATCAGGTGTCCCCATCACAGTGCCCCTTTAAATCAGGTGTACCCATCACAGTGCCCCATCAGGTGTCCCCATCACAGCGCCCCTTTAAATCAGGTGTCCCCATCACAGTGCCCCTTTACATCAGGTGTCCCCATCACAGCGCCCCTTTACATCAGGTGTCCCCATCACAGCGCCCCTTTACATCAGGTGTCCCCATCACAGCGCCCCTTTAAATCAGGTGTCCCCATCACAGTGCCTCTTTACATCAGGTGTCCCCATCACAGCACCCCTTTAAATTAGGGGTCCCCATCACCGCGCTAATTTACATCAGGTGTCCCCATCACAGTGCCCCTTTACATCAGGGGTCCCCATCACAGCTTTTTTTTACATTAGGTGTCCCCATCACCGCGCTAATTTACATTAGGTGTCCCCATCACAGTGCCCCTTTACATCAGGGGTCCCCATCACAGCGCTCATTTACATCAGGTGTCCCCATCACAGTGCCCCTTTACATCAGGGGTCCCCATCACAGCGCTCATTTACATCAGGCATCCCGTCAAAGTGCCTCCTTACATCAGATGTCTCCATCAGAGTCCCCCTTAACATAAAATGTGCCCATCAGCGTGCCCCTTAACATAAAATTTTATATTAAGGGACACTCTAATGGGCAAATTTTATGTTAAGGGGCAGCCTGATGGGCACAATTTATATTAAGGGGCACTCTGATGGGCACAACAAAACGTGCCCCTTAACATAAAATTTGCCCATCAGAGTGCCCCTTAACATAAAATATGTCCAACAGCGTGCCCCTTAACATAAAATTTGCCCATCAGAGTCTCCCTTAACATAAAATTTGCCTATCAGAGTAACCCTTAACATAAAATATGTCCAACAACGTGCCCCCTAACATAAAATTTGCACATCAGAGTGCCCCTTAACATAAAATATGTCCAACAGTGTGTCCCTTAACATAAAACTCTACCCATCAGAGTGACCCTTAACATAAAATTTGCCCATCAGAGTGCCCCTTAACATAAAATTTGCCCATCAGAGTGACCCTTAACAGAAAATATGTCCAACAGCGTGCCCCTTAACATAAAATGTGCCCATGGGCACATTTTATATTAAGGGACACTCTGATGGGCAAACTTTATGTTAAGGGGCACCCTGATGGGCACATTATATATTAAGGGGCACTCTGATGGGCACAACAAAACGTGCCCCTTAGCATAAAATCTGCCCATCAGAGTGCCACTAATACAAAATGTGCCCATCAGTGTTGCTCTTAAAATAAAATATGCCCATCAGAGTGCCCCTTAACATAAAATAAGGGTCACGCTGATGGGCACCTTTTATGTTAAGGGGCACTCTGATGGACACATTTTTTTTTATGGGGCACGCTGATGGGTATATTTTTAATGTGCACGCTGATGGGCACATTTTATGTTAAGGGGCACTCTGATGGGCACAACAAAATAAATGTGTCCATCAGTGTGCCCAATAACAAAATATGCCTATCAGTGTGCACATTAAAAATATACCCATCAGCATGCCCCTTAAAATAAAATGTGTCCATCAGAGTGCCCCTTAACATAAAAAAGGGTGCCCATCAGCGTGACCTTTAACAACATATGCCCAGCAGTGTGCACAATAAAAATATGCCCATTAGTGATCACCAATTACCATGTGGCCCACATATCTTGAATGCAGGAGGGCACAAGTGAAATACCAAAGGGGCGGAAGCTGTGAAATAAGGAGAGCCAGGACCCGGGAACCACAAGTAGCAGGGGGGCGGGGCGCAGACGTGACGTCACACCCCTACTCGCAAGGAGAGGCAGAAGTGGACCCGGGAACCGCGAGCAGCAGGGGGGCGGGGCACGCACGTGACGTCACACCCCTACTCGCAAGGAGAGCAAGGAGTGGACCCGGGAACCACGAGCAGCAGGGGGCGGGCACGCATTTGACGTCACGCCCCTACTCGCGACCCATGAGTGCGAGCTGGTCTTCTGTCAACTCCGAGACCTGTGGTGAGGAGCAGGGGGCGGACGCACGCAGCGTCACTGGTTGCTGGGGAAACCCGCGGTCCCAGCAAACCAACGCTTGCTGACTATTCTAATTATACTGGCGGTCCGGGCAGAAGCGTCACTCGGTCCGGACTCGGACCGCGGGCCGCCATTTAGTGACGGCTGATCTAGGCAATATCATCATTGTGATTTTTTAGCAATGTTTAAAAAACTTTTTTGTAATAAAGATGTTTAAGTTTTAATCTTGTGTATCTCAGTGCCTTCAAAGTCCAGTGTTAATGTTTCCAAAATAGTATTCCAAGTCCGTAGTTCAGTTGTCCTCTTGCTTTGTAAGGGAAAGCCTATACGGGCACAAAGCAACAGGAAGGCTGTGCAGGAGCCTGACTTTGCACTCACAATCTGCTGATCATGGGTGCAATGTTCTGCAGGCTCCAGTAAAAAAAACAATAAAAAAAAAAAAAAAAAACAATAACACATTCACATTTTTTTTCACCCGTTTTAATTTTCTTTTTTTTAAAAGGTGAAACCAGTGTTGAGAAAGATGCATAGGCTGTCATTGCTGTTCTTCTGAAAATGTTAACTGCCTTCTGCATGCTGATCCTTTGCCAATTGGTGACCCACTATCCCAAAACAAGCATGCAGATTATGCAGACTTCATGTGCCGTATGCTTGTCCTGTGACAGTGGTTTAGAGGATTGAGGTCATGAGATCAGCATGACAGCCATGCCAATAGCATTTTCAGAAGCAAGCAGCCTATGCTACACCTACAGAGTGAATCTGAATTGCTCTTAGATACCATTGCCAGTTGTGCAAGTCAGAAATGGAGGATTATTTTCTTTGATCGCTCTACAAGCAGGACTCTTGCATCATGCTCCCTGTCCCTGAGCACTAGAGAATGAATCTCCATCACACAGAAGCAGAATTCATATTCAGAGGTGCAGTCATCTCATGGTGAAGTTTGGGATAGATGTGACCTTGGAAAACTTTTCTAATCTTCCTGGGATGTGGCATTTCTCATCCGGCTATTTTCAGTTATCAGTAATATGAGTCTGCAGAACATTTAGAAGAGCCCATCTATTCACCTGCCTGGTGATGAAATGTCACACCTTTACTGCTGCCTGAGTACATATCTAAATCAATGGCCGGGCTCACTCTTCATTAGCAGAAGGTTAGACGAAGGTTCGCTGGATGACTGTAAAGATGGCTATATGGCATTGATCCGGCTGATTAAAATGGTGATGTGGAGACAACCAGCACACTGAGAAGTAGATTCTGAGGAAAGATTTACTGAAGTACCATATCAGCAAACAACCTACACCAACATTTCAAGGGCACAATGGTCATTTTTTGGGGATTCTCTATGGTTCCACCTTAAAGCCATGCACCCACCCTTATGAATGTTTGTGCAGTATAGTTTGATGAATTGTTGAGAAAAATGGGAATGGAAGATCACTAATGAGGATGGGAGAGAATCTGCCAGCTATATAAGGACGCATGGACAACCGTCAGAATATCTGTGCGATCCAATTATCCTCAAAATGATGAAAACAAGTGTTTAAAGGTATTAAATATATACTCCCAATATTGATGCAGTTTAGGGCAATGCCACGCCATGTGTAAAAGTGTGCCTGTTTCAGTAGTACATCTTGGACAATTTGGTATATCTGCTTTACCCCAAGTATGTAGGTTTTTAAGGAGTATAGTGAGACCGGTGAATAATAAATAGCTTGGTTAAACACTGTGAGGAGGATAAGGAGACTCTGGTCAAGTTCTCCAGAGCTTGCTCCCATTCCTCATCACTAACCACTTTCACACTGGAGGTGCTTTTCAGGCGCGTTCACGCTAAAAATAGCGCCTAAAAAGCTCACGAAAACTTATTTCCATTAAGATCAATGAATACTTTCACACTGGGGCAGTGTGCTGGCAGGGCTGTGAAAAACTCCCCTCTCCATTGAAATTAATGGAAAGCTCTTCAAAAGCGCCTGAAAAGCACTCAGTGTTTTTACTGGCAGTTTAGAAGCGCCTCAGTGTGAAAGTGGCCTAACGGTCTCCAGATCCCTACGCCACTGCTCCAGACTACCACCCTGTTTACTAGCACTAGTTGTTGTTTGTAGGGAGGAGTATATGTCACCAATAAGTCCCCATTTGGAGCATCTTGTGGATACTGCCATAGTTAAACCTGAGGAAGAATTATATTTTAATGAGAAAGTCGCTGATGGCTTTTTTCTGGCAGTTTATTAAATGGTTGTAGAGCCTCATTATCAAAAAGCTGATGAAGGACAATGTCTGCCCTTTTCCAAGCTTTGCTACCTCTGGTAGTTGTTAATTTTTCTATATGGGCATATAGTGAGTATATTACTCATGAGAAGCAAGTTGTTGGACAGTAGTCCAAACTTTATGAATTAAGTGAAATGTAGGGAAGCAACGTTTACTTAAAAAATAATGAGCTGCACCGGAAGTTGAGAAAGTATGTTTTGTTGTATAGGGTCCTCAGAGTCTATAGCATTCCAGCCATATAAATGTTGAAGTTGTGATGCCAAATTAGTACAATCTGGCATTGGGGACAGCTAGACCGCCTCCATCCTTAAGCAGCTGTAAAACTCCCAATCTATAACGGGGGGGGGGGGGATTATACTTCCAGATAAGGTCTCTAAAGAGGGTACCCACCCGTTGAATAAAAAATCTCTGGGGCAACCATACAGGACAATTATGTAGATGATACAAATTCTGGCATCCAAACCATCTTTACCAGATTGGCTCTACCAACTACCGTTAAAGGCACATTACTCCATATTTTCCCCTTCTGTTTTACCTCTGTCAGATATTAGGTGCTGAAAGCGGTACAATTATTTTGCATGGAAATTTGGCGTTTTATATTGTAGGCCTGCAATTCTTAGGAAAATCTCACTTAAATCTGTCCAAACCAGAGTCTAGTAGACATCCCGGGTATGATAAAGTTTGAAACACAAAATCATAAATTATAATATAATAAATAACTATAAATAATTATAAAAAATTATTCAATAATGAAATCAAATCAAAAAACACTGAAATTTGCTCAGTTGCAGAATTGTCGCTGTCATTACTTTTAGTGTTTGATGACGAATTTCTCCACATATTGCTATCGCTCAATTCTGCAAGTGATTCTAATTTATTATCGCTGTTTTCTAGCTGGTCTAAAATCACTTTTGACATAAAGGGACACTTTTTGGTTGCTATGGACAATCTCCAGATTCCAGGAAGAAAAAAAAAACGGTATTTATAATATAAAAGTGCATGCAGGGCACTGGACAAACGGGATGTGTAATTATTTTATAAACTACTGTAATCAGTAAGATTACAGTGTACTGTATGTGTATTGGGTTTTTACTTTTTTGAATTTGGCGCCGATCTCCACCCCTGTGCGCCGCAACGTCGCAGGGAATGGAGCTCGGCGGCACTGTGTGAGAGGAGACAGCTCGCAGACACAGCGGGGAGACATCGCAGGATCCAGGGAACATCACATGCATCGAAGTACTCCACTGCATGGCTAGCCAGTAAAGGCCTTAAAGATGAAAGAATAATGACAGGACCCCCTTCCTCACCTGACCTAAACCCTATTGAGAACTTGTGAACCCTTCTTAAATGGGAGATTTCCGGTGAAGGAAAACAGTACACCACTCTAAACAGTGTATGGCAGGCTGTGGTTGCTGCTGCACAAAAAGTTGATCATCAACAGATCAAGAGACTGAAGGGTTCTATGAATGGATGGTTAATGACTGTTATTGAAAAGAAGTGTGGCTGAATTGGCCACTGATTTCATTTTTCAGTTTTTTTATTAAGGCCTCATGCCCACGGATGTTTTTACAGCTGCGTTTTTTACAGCTTAAAAACGCCTGTCCATGTTAGTCTATAGCTTCATGCCCACCTAGGCGTTTTTGAGCTGCAAATAGCATAGACGTTTTTAAGCTGTAAAAAAAACCCAGGACCAGTGCGTTCCTCAGCGTCAGAATTAGGCAGAAAAAAACGCGAGCGTCAAAAAACGCGCAAAAAAGCGCACTAACGCCGCGGTCGCGTTTTTCAGCTCCGAATTTTACAATAACATGCACAGGCGTTTTTAAGCTGTAAAAAACGCAGCTGTAAAAACGTCCGTGGGCATGAGGCCTTAATGTCAGAAATGTTTAATTTGTAAATGTTGAGTTGTTTGTTTATTATTCTCATTTTAAAGCTTCATGCCCACCTAGGCGTTTTTGAGCTGTAAAGAGCATAGGCGTTTGTAAGCTGTAAAAAAAACCCAGGGCCAGTGCGTTCCTCAGCGTCAGAACTAGGCAGGAAAAAACGCGAGCGTCAAAAAACGCGCAAAAAAGCGCACTAACGCCGCGGTCGCGTTTTTCAGCTCCGAATTTTACAATAACATGCACAGGCGTTTTTAAGCTGTAAAAAACGCAGCTGTAAAAACGTCCGTGGGCATGAGGCCTTAATGTCAGAAATGTTTAATTTGTAAATGTTGAGTTGTTTGTTTATTATTCTCATTTTAAAGCTTCATGCCCACCTAGGCGTTTTTGAGCTGTAAAGAGCATAGGCGTTTGTAAGCTGTAAAAAAAACCCAGGGCCAGTGCGTTCCTCAGCGTCAGAACTAGGCAGGAAAAAACGCGAGCGTCAAAAAACGCGCACTAACGCGCGGTCGCGTTTTTAGCTCCGACGTTTTTTTTTGTTTTTTTTTTTTCAAAAAAAAAAAAAAAAAAAAAAAGATATTTACAATAACATGGACAGGCGTTTTTAAGCTGTAAAAAACGCTCAAAAACGCAGCTGTAAAAACGCCAGTGGGCATGAGGCCTAACAGATAAAGAGTAACAAGTGAGATGGGAAAATGTTTGTTTTTCATTTAGTTATAGCATAATAATAGTTGCCCAATAATAGTGCACATATAGATTTTCTAAGAAAGCTAAAACCTTACTTTTACTATTTTAAATATTCAGGTTTGAGGTTTAGTAACATTTTGGATTGATCAAGAGCACTATAGTTGTTCAATAGTGAAATGAATTCTCAAAAATACAACTTGCCTAATAATTGTGCACACAGTGTATGCCTGAAGCATCATCAGACTAAACCTCTAACATCATCTGAATGCACAGGAAGGTGACCTGCAGCATGATCCAAAAATCCTGGAGGGTGACCTGCACCAAGGTCGACCTATAATATCAGTACACTGCACCGAGGGTGACCTGTAATATCAGTACACTGCACCGAGGTCGTCTTGTAATATCAGTACACTGCACCGAGGGTGACCTGTAATATCAGTACACTGCACCGAGGTCGACCTGTAATATCAGTACACTGCACCGAGGTCGACCTGTAATATCAGTACACTGCACCGAGGGTGTCCTGTAATATCAGTACACTGCACCGAGGGTGACCTGTAATATCAGTACACTGCACCGAGGGTGACCTGTAATATCAGTACACTGCACAGAGGTCGACCTGTAATATCAGTACACTGCACCGAGGTCGACCTGTAATATCAGTACACTGCACCGAGGTCGTCCTGTAATATCAGTACACTGCACCGAGGGTGACCTGTAATATCAGTACACTGCACCGAGGTCGACCTGTAATATCAGTACACTGCACCGAGGTCGACCTGTAATATCAGTACACTGCACCGAGGTCGACCTGTAATATCAGTACACTGCACCGAGGTCGACCTGTAATATCAGTACACTGCACCGAGGTCGACCTGTAATATCAGTACACTGCACCGAGGTCGACCTGTAATATCAGTACACTGCACCGAGGTCGACCTGTAATATCAGTACACTGCACCGAGGTCGTCCTGTAATATCAGTACACTGCACCGAGGGTGACCTGTAATATCAGTACACTGCACCAAGGTCCTCCTGTATTATCAGTACACTGCACCAAGGTCGTCCTGTATTATCAGTACACTGCACCAAGGTCGTCCTGTATTATCAGTACACTGCACCAAGGTCGTCCTGTATTATCAGTACACTGCACCGAGGTCGTCCTGTAATATCAGTACACTGCACCGAGGTCGTCCTGTAATATCAGTACACTGCACCGAGGGTGACCTGTAATATCAATACTAGGGATGAGCCGAACACCCCCTGGTTCGGTTCGCATCCAGAACATGCGAACGGACCGAAACTTTGCGCAAACTTTCGAACACCATTAAAGTCTATGGGACTCGAACGTGAGAAATCAAAAGTGTGAATTTTAAAGCCTAATATGCAGGTTATTGTCCTAAAAAGGGTTTGGGAACCCGGGTCCTGCCCCAGGGGACATGTTTCAATGCAAAAAAAGTTTAAAAACTGCAGTTTTTTCGAGAGCAGTGATTTTAATGATGCTTAACCACTTAACGACCGCCCATTGTAAAAATACGTCGGCAGAATGGCACCAACAGGCAGAATCACGTATATGTACGTGATCGCCTTTGTATAGTTGGGGGGTCCGATCGGACCCCCCTTCTTTACAGTGCGCTGTCGTTAAGTTTTCGGGAGCGATCCAGGAAGAGGGGACGGCCGTTCGATTCCGGCCACCCCCTCTCGATCGCTCCCAGCGAATCGAATCCTTCCCCTGCCTGTGTAATGTAAACACAGGCAGAGGAAGTGATGTCATCTCTCCTGCGGCGCTCACATATACCGAGTGCCGCACAAGAGAAGATGCAGGTTAGTGCACAAAACACTACACGGACACATAGGCACATAAATCGCCCCCCCAGATCACCCCCCAGCCCCCAGTCAGTGTCACTGATTGCAGTGACCATTTATTTACTGATCACTGCAATCAGTGACATTTGTGACTGTAAAAGTGTCACTAAAGTTAGTTTTAGGTCCAGTGTAGCCCCCTAACCCCCCTAATAAAGGTTTAACCCCCTGATCGCCCCCCAGATAACCCTTTCACCCCCTATCACCACTGTCGCTAAGCGATCATTTTTCTGATCGCTGTCTTAGCGTCGGTGATGCCGATCGGTAGCCAGTTATTTTTTTTAGGTTCGCCGCAGGTTTTTATATAGCGTCAGGTACCCCCATATATTTAAAACGTGATGGTGACTGCGCTGTAGTGTGTAAAAATAGAATGATGGAAAGGGAGAGAAATTAAGCTCGGAGGGAATGTGGCAAGGAAGGGTAGGGTGTGGAGGTGTGGAGAGGAGGGGGAAGGGGAGGGGAAGAGGGAGAGACTGGGAGACGAAGTGGGTGAGTAATAAGCTAGTACTGGGCTAACTAGCAGTGATGTGCAATGTGCACAGTGACACAAATGAAAATACACTAATAAAAGACTGATCAATGATAATCAGAAAAAAATGTAACACAGTGAATAATAGACAAAAATGTGACATATAAAACCAGTATCCAAATGATCGAGGTATGCTACACGTGATAAAGATAAACCACTTAGACATAATAATAATCCACAAACAAATCCATGAATGGGAAAAGTGAAATGGATGGGATGAATGAAAAACACACACTCAGTGAATGAATGAACTGTACTAATAAGGAGAGGCAGTCCCAAATAAGTCCTGGTGATGACTTCCCAATCCTTCCAAAATAACTATATGGTATATGAATAAATCATATGTGGATAAAGTCCCGTCACCAATGAAGTGCTAGAAAAGAATCCTGTGGCATCCACCCTGTGATCACACCTGGCTTACCTCCCTATTGGAAGGGGGGACAGTATACAGCAATTCTCTGTAGTGAAGGGGGGTATCACGTCCTTATGGCCTGATCTTTATGGCACCGTTACTCATTGGAGTATATAAGAGAAAACAAAAACAGAGAGTACATCAATAGCGCAACTCTGAGTGCAGCAAGAGGAGTGGCTGATGCATATATTCACACACTCACTTGTGATGGAGTGAGCATGGACCTCAATCCAAACGAGCGCCGAGCTCGTGCCAATGGGAAAGAGTGTGACATCTATGGTGCATCCGATGCAACCCTCAGGAGGCAAGTGTCAGCAGCGGCAATCACAGAGTTGGAATGTAGAGGAAACAAAGGACGGAGAAATAGTGTGGGTCTGAAACCGCTAAACGTTTATTAAAACTAAAGTAAAAAACTCACATTTGGAAGTAAAAACCGGGTATTGAATCCTTACGAGCAGCGAGCTCGTCTCCTCTCGGATCTGCTGGCAGTGTGTCTGTGCTACGTCCTGACGCGTGTCGTCATATCACATGACTTCATCAGAGGCGTAGCACAGACACACTGCCAGCAGATCCGAGAGGAGACGAGCTCGCTGCTCGTAAGGATTCAATACCCGGTTTTTACTTCCAAATGTGAGTTTTTTTACTTTAGTTTTAATAAACGTTTAGCGGTTTCAGACCCACACTATTTCTCCGTCCTTTGTTTCCTCTACATTCCAACTCTGTGATTGCCGCTGCTGACACTTGCCTCCTGAGGGTTGCATCGGATGCACCATAGATGTCACACTCTTTCCCATTGGCACGAGCTTGGCGCTCGTTTGGATTGAGGTCCATGCTCACTCCATCACAAGTGAGTGTGTGAATATATGCATCAGCCACTCCTCTTGCTGCACTCACAGAGTTGCGCTGTTGATGTACTCTCTGTTTTTGTTTTCTCTTATATACTCCAATGAGTAACGGTGCCATAAAGATCAGGCCATAAGGACGTGATACCCCCCTTCACTACAGAGAATTGCTGTATACTGTCCCCCCTTCCAATAGGGAGGTAAGCCAGGTGTGATCACAGGGTGGATGCCACAGGATTCTTTTCTAGCACTTCATTGGTGACGGGACTTTATCCACATATGATTTATTCATATACCATATAGTTATTTTGGAAGGATTGGGAAGTCATCACCAGGACTTATTTGGGACTGCCTCTCCTTATTAGTACAGTTCATTCATTCACTGAGTGTGTGTTTTCATTCATCCCATCCATTTCACTTTTCCCATTCATGGATTTGTTTGTGGATTATTATTATGTCTAAGTGGTTTATCTTTATCACGTGTAGCATACCTCGATCATTTGGATACTGGTTTTATATGTCACATTTTTGTCTATTATTCACTGTGTTACATTTTTTTCTGATTATCATTGATCAGTCTTTTATTAGTGTATTTTCATTTGTGTCACTGTGCACATTGCACATCACTGCTAGTTAGCCCAGTACTAGCTTATTACTCACCCACTTCGTCTCCCAGTCTCTCCCTCTTCCCCTCCCCTTCCCCCTCCTCTCCACACCCTACCCTTCCTTGCCACATTCCCTCCGAGCTTAATTTCTCTCCCTTTCCATCATTCTATTTTTACACACTACAGCGCAGTCACGATCACGTTTTATATATATTTTATTGTTCACTTGGACCAGACCTTCCGGTGACTGCTGCAGTACCCCATCCGTTCCCCTTACACCTCTCATCTGTGCCACTACTTAGCTAGCGCGAGGGTTTTTCTTGTTTTATATTTACCCCCATATATTACCTAATAAAGGTTTTAACCCCCTAATTGCCCCTAGTTAACCCTTTCACCAGTAATCACCATATAGTGTTACGGGTGACGCTGGTTAGTTAGTTTTGCTTTTTATAGTGTCAGGGCACCCGCCGTATATAACCCAATAAAGGTTTAACCCCCTGATCGCCCGGCGGGTGATATCAATTAGGTTTTAGTGTCAGAGAGGGTCTGCGTCACACCCCAGGCAGCGTCAGGTTAGTGCCAGTAGCGCTAACACCCATGCGTGAAGCATACACCCCCCTTAGTGGTATAGTATCTGAACAGATCAATATCTGATCTGATCAGATCTATACTAGCGTCCCCAGCAGTTTAGGGTTCCCAAAAACGCAGTGTTAGCGGGATCAGCCCAGATACCTGCTAGCACCTGCGTTTTGCCCCTCCGTCCAGCCCAGACCACCCAAGTGCAGTATCGATCGATCACTGTCACTTGCAAAACACAACACACATAACTGCAGCGTTCGCAGAGACAGGCCTGATCCCTGCGGCTCCAGTGCTGTAGGAGGTGATTTCACCACCACAGTTTAAAAAAAAAAAAAAAAAGCATATATGCCGAAGCATTGGGGCAGCAGGGGCGGAGGAGCGATTTTGCTCCTAATGCCGCGTACATACGGTCGAAATTCCGACGGAGGCTTGCCCGTGGAAAAGTCTGACCATGTGTACGCGGCATAACTTTTGCGGGAAGATGCCCCCATGCTTCGGCATATATAAATGGTGCATGTATGCCCATCATTAGAAGTGGGTGGATGAAGGGCGGTATTCTAATGGTGGGCATACCCACCGATCAATCCAACAGGCTGCATGAAAAAAAAGATTACAATACATGTCCAACAAGGACCAGCAACGTACTGGTATGTTGCTGGACTTTGAATGTTTATACCAGAATGATGCCTGCGGGTTTAGGTATCATCTTGGTATCATTCTTTTCAGCCAGCGGCCGGCTTTCATGTAAAAGCAATCCTAGTGGCTAATTAGCCTCTGGACTGCTTTTACAAGCAGTGGGAGGGAATGTCCCCCCCCGGATATAAAAAGCGCCATTGGGAAATTGGGAAAGCATTTTATCACACCGATCTTGGTGTGGTCAGATGCTTTGAGGGCAGAGGAAAGATCTAGGGTCCAATAGACCCCAGTTTTTTCAACAACAAAAAAAAAAAAGAGTACCTGTCACTACCTATTGCTATCATAGGGGATATTTACATTCCCTGAGATAACAATAAAAATAAAAAAAATATGGAAGCAACAGTTTAAAAATAAAATAAAAAAGCAAAATAAATAATAAAAAAATAAAAAAAAGCACCCCTGTCCTGCCCTGCTCTTGCCCAATGGCGAACGCAAGCGTCGGTCTGGCGTCATATGTAAACAGCAATTGCACCATGCATGTGAGGTATCACCGCAAAGGTCAGATCGAGGGCAGTAATTTTAGCAGTAGACCTCCTCTGTAAATCTAACGGCGTAACCTGTAAAGGCTTTTAAAAATGTATGTAGTTTGTCGCCAATGCGCGTTTGTGCGAAATTTTAAAGCTTGTCGTGTTTGGTATCTATGTACTCAGCCTAAGATCATCTTTTTTATTTCATCAAACATTTGGGCGATATAGTGTGTTTTAGTGCATTAAAATAAAAAAATAAAAAAGGTGTATTTTTTCCCCAAAAAATGCGTTCGAAAAATCGCTGCGCAAATACTGTGTAGAAAAAAAAATGCAACACCCACCATTTTAATCTGTAGGGCCTTTGCTTTAAAAATATATATAATGTTTGGGGGTTCAACATAATTTTCTTGCAAAAAAAAGAAATGTTTTCATGTAAACAAAAAGTGTCAAAAAGGGCTTTGTCTTCAAGTGGTTAGAAGAGTGGATGTAAGCTTCCTAATGTTGTGTATAAAATGCCAGAACAGTTCAAAACCCCCCCCAAATGACCCCATTTTGGAAAGTAGACACCCCAAGCTATTTGCTGAGAGGCATGTCGAGTCCATGGAATATTTTATATGTTGACACAAGTTGCGGAAAAAAGACAATTTATTTTTAATTTTTTTATTTTTTTCACAAAGTTGTCACTAAATGATATATTGCTCAAACATGTCATGGGCATATGTGCAATTACACCCCAAAATACATTCTTTTGCTTCTCCTGAGTACGGGGATACCACATGTGTGAGACTTTTTGGGAGCCTAGCCGCGTACGGGACCCCAAAACCAAGCACCGCCTTCAGGCTTTCTAAGGGTGTAAATTTTTGATTTCACTTCTCACTGCCTATCACAGTTTCGGAGGCCATGGAATTCCCAGATGGCACAAAACCCCCCCAAATGACCCCATTTTAGAAAGTAGACACCCCAAGCTATTTGCTGAGAGGTATGGTGAGTATTTTGCAGATCTCGCTTTTTGTCACAAAGTTTTGAAAATTGAAAAAAAATATATATATATTTTCTTTCTTAATTTTCAAAAACAAATGAGAGCTGTAAAATACTCACCATGCCTCTCAGCAAATAGCTTGGGGTGTCTATATTCCAAAATGGGGTCATTTGGGAGGGTTTTGTGCTATTTTGGCATTTTATGGCCTTCGAAACTGTGATAGGTAGTGAGGAGTGAAATCAAAAATTTGTGCCTAGAAATCCTGAAGGTGGTGCTTGGTTTTCGGGGTCCCGTACGCGGCTAGGCTCCCAAAAAGTCCCACACATGTGGTATCCCCGTACTCAGGAAAAGCAGCAAAATGTATTTTGGGGTGTAATTCCATAAATAACCATGGCATGTGTGAGCAATATATCATTTAGTGAAAACTTTTTGTAATTTAATTTTTTTCTTTTGTCATTATTCAATCACTTGGGACAAAAAAAAAAAAAAATTCAATGGGCTCAACAGGCCTCTCAGCAATTTCCTTGGGGTGTCTACTTTCTAAAATGGGGTCATTTGGGGGGGTTTTGTGCTATTTTGGCATTTTATGGCCTTCGAAACTGTGATAGGTAGTGAGGAGTGAAATCAAAAATTTGCGCCCTTAGAAATCCTGAAGGCGGTGCTTGGTTTTCGGGGGCCCGTACGCGGCTAGGCTCCCAAAAAGTCCCACACATGTGGTATCCCCGTACTCAGGAGAAGCAGCAAAATTTATTTTGGGGTGCAATTCCACATATAACCATGGCATGTGTGAGCAATATATCATTTAGTGACAACTTTTTGTATTTTTTTTTTTTTTTTTTTTTTTTTTTTTAGTCATTATTCAAATCACTTGAGACAAAAAAAATAATTCAATGGGCTCAACATGCCTCTCAGCAATTTCCTTGGGGTGTCTACTTTCCAAAATTGGGTCATTTGGGGGGGTTTTGTACTGCCCTGCCATTTTAGCACCTCAAGAAATGAGATAGGCAGTCATAAATTAAAAGCTGTGTAAATTCCAGAAAATGTACCCTAGTTTGTAGACGATATAACTTTTGCGCAAACCAATAAATATACGCTTATTGACATTTTTTTTTTACTAAAGACATGTGGCTGAATACATTTTTGGCCTAAATGTATGACTAAAATTGAGTTTATTCGATTTTTTCTTATAACAAAAAGTAGAAAATATCATTTTTTTTCAAAATTTTCGGTCTTTTTCTGTTTATATCGCAAAAAATAAAAATCGCAGAGGCAATCAAATACCATTAAAAGAAAGCTCTATTTGTGGGAAGAAAAGGACGCAAATTTCGTTTCGGTACAACATTGCATGTCTGCACAATTTACAGTTAAACAGCGCAGTGCAAAATTCTGAAAACAGCTCTGGTCCTTTAGCTACAAAATGGTCCGAGGATTAAGTGGTTAAAGTGAAAAAATAAAAGTGAAATATTCCTTTAAATATCGTACCTGGGGGGTGTCTAGAGTATGCCTGTGAAGTGGCACGTGTTCCCCGTGTTTAGAACAGTCCCTGCACAAAATTACATTTCTAAAGGAATAAAAGTCATTTAAAACTGCTTGCGGCTTTAATGTAATGTCTGGTCCCGGCAATATGGATGAAAATCATTGAGAAAAATGGCATGGGTACCCCCCCCCCCGCCCCAGCCCATTACCAGCCCCTTTGGGCGGTCCCAAGAAAGACAGGGACTGTAGGTTTGTTCTTAAGTTGAATCGGTTTGTAATTTGGAACAGGTAAATTTTAAAATGCTGCGTACACACGACCGTTTTTCATGACGAGAAAAATGCCATTTTTAAATTTGGTCATTAAAAACTATCGTGTGTGGGCTCCAGAGCATTTTTCACGGCGTGAAAAATGGGCATTAAAAATTTGGAACATGCTCTAATTTTTCTCGTCGTTTTTCACGTCGTCGTTTTTCTCATCATGAAAAACGGCCGCATGCTCAGAAGCAAGTGATGAGACGGGAGCGCTCGTTCTGGTAAGACTAGCGTTCGTAATGGAGATAGCACATTCGTCACGCTGTAACGGACTGAAGAGCACGAGGCTGAAAAGCGCAAATCATCTCTCACCAAACTTTACTAACACGAGGATCAGCAAAAGCAGCCCAAAGGGTGGCGCCATCCGAATGGAACTTCCCCTTTATAGTGCCGTCCTACATTTCGTACGTCACCGCGCTTTGCTTGAGCATTTTTTTTCATGATAGTGTGTAGGCAAGGCAGGCTTGAGAAGAATCACATTGAGAAAAACTTCATTTTTTTCAATGACATTAAAAACGGTCGTGTGTACGCGGCAGAAGTGTAGCTCCAGCCAAAAAATCTATTTTTAAGCTTTTTGGAAAACATAGGGAAGGGTCATCACCCCTGTAACATTGTTTTGCGGTCTGTGCACCTGTTCAGAAGATTGCACCTCACTTTCTGTCCCAATGACAATTGGATTTAGAAAATTTGAGTTTTTTAGGGAAACAAGGATTGGTGATAAAGCATCAGTGGAGAGGAGACACGTTTTTCCCATATTAACTCTTACATGAGAGAATTTCCCTTCCTAGGGGTAGATTTCCTCTGACTTCCTGTTGTCTCCCTCCGTTTGTAAGTAGGAGTCGTTTGTAAGTCGGATGTTTGAAAGTAGGGGCCTGCCCTATATACTCTACAGAAATTTGGGCCTTAGGTGTTGGTGTTGCCACAACACTGTAAGCGCTCACAGTTACTCTTGGTGGGCGCAGGAACGGGCCCTGCTGTGAAATATTAGATCAAGAATTGTAATTACATGCCCCTGTTGAACAGGGTCAGAAAAATTGGGCCTTTGGTGGTGGACGGTGTGGTGGTGTTGCCACAACACTGT
Organism: Rana muscosa; assembly: GCA_029206835.1. Taxonomy (NCBI): domain Eukaryota; kingdom Metazoa; phylum Chordata; class Amphibia; order Anura; family Ranidae; genus Rana; species Rana muscosa. The sequence continues at coordinate 188,096,520 of CM055125.1, read as the reverse complement.
AAGCCCTCACAGTTACTCTTGGTGGGCTCAGGAACGAGCCCTGCTGTGAAATATTAGATCAAGAATTGTAAGCACATGCCCTTGTTAAACAGGGGCTGAAAAATTGGACCTTAGGCACTGGTGCCACAACACTGCAACCCCTCACAGATACTCTAGTTGGAGCGCAGGAATGAGCCCTGCTGCAAAGAATTACAGCAAAAATTTTAATTACACGCCCCTGTTAAACAGGGACAGAAAAATTGGGCCTTAGCCACCGGTGGCGGTGCCCAGAACCAAAAATGTTCTTACAAGCCATCAACATAAACATTGAGGAGGAAGGCGGATAGTCACTCAGCATCAGCATAGGCAGTCTTGAAGGGATCTCACATTCAAAAAAAAATTATTCGGCTACATCAGCATCAGGTACTTGGTAGCTGGTGATCCAAGATGGATTCATTTTTATGAAGGTCAGTCGATCAACCGAGTCGGTGGACAGGCGCACCCTGTGATCGGTTACAAAGCCTCCAGCAGCACTGAATGTGCGTTCCGAAAGAACGCTGGATGCAGGACAGGCCAGTAGCTCAATTGCATACTGTGCAAGCTCTGGCCAGTGATCCATCCTCAAGACCCAGTAACCCAGAGGATTTTCGGTGGGAAAGGCGTCCTAGTCTGATCTTGCCCCTAGGTATTCCTGCACCATGTAAATCAGACGCTGGTGATGGTTGCTGGAACCGATCAGACCTTGGGGCTGCGGACTAAAAAATTGTCTCAACGCATCGGTCAGACAGCCACCTTCTCCCCCACTCCTTCTGTGACTGACCGAAGCCTCAGCAACACATTGTCTAGGACTAGGAATTTTTAACCTCCCAGGCTCTGGAAACACGTTGCACAAACCTTTCTGCAAGGCCTCCCGAAGAGGTTTCATCCTCTGCGATGGCTGGATAAGGTCCGCAACCTTACCCTTGTAACGTGGATCAAGGAGGGTTGCCAGCCAGTAATGATCCATCTCCTTGATACCACGAATCCGAGGATCCTTTCGCAGACTTTGCAGGATCAGGGAGGCCATGCAGCGTAGGTTTTCTGAGGCATTCGGTCCGGAGTCCTCTGGGTCACTAAGGACGACATGATCCGCAGCCACGTACAAGTCCATGGGTTTCTGGGGACTGTAAATGATCCCTTGAAGACTGCTGCTGATGCTGAGTGCTAGGCTCCACCTCCATGCTGACACAATCCTCCTCCTCCTCTTCCTGTGTGATCGGCGGGCCCGCAAGAACACTGGATAAAGGGGGCCTCGAGGGGTAAGGAATTCCTCCTCTTACTCCCTCTGTTCCGCCTCAAGTGCCCTGTCCATTATTCCACGCAGCGTGTGCTCCAACAGGTGGACAAGAGGGACAGCATCACTGATGCATGCACTGTCACTGCTCACCATCCTCGTGGCCTCCTCAAATGGTGACAGGACAGTGCATGCATCCCTGATCATGACCCACTGGCGTGGCGAAATAAAAAACAAGCTCCCCTGACCCTGTTCTGGTGCCATAGTCGCACAGGTACTCATTGATGGCCCTCTACTGTGTGTGCGCAGCCGCTGCAGCATGGCACCGCTGGTTCCGAGGACAAATCAGCAGAGGAAGAGGCCATGGAGGAAGAAGAAGAGGAGGGGGTGGAGGAGAGGTGTGGCAGAATCACCACTAGTAGCATTTTGGAGGCGTGGTGGCGGAACAACCTCCAACACTACTGCACCCTGTCCTGTATCCTTCCCAGCTGCCAGCATAGTTACCCAGTGTGCCGTGAAAGATAGGTAACGTCCCTGTCCATGCCTGCTGGACCATGAGTCAGCGGTAATATGCACCTTACCGCTGACCACCCTGTCCAGCGAGGCCAAGACATTGCCTTCCACATGCCGGTAGAGAGCCGGAATCGTCTTCCGTGAAAAAAAAAATGGCGTTTGGGAACCTGCCACTGAGGTACCGCACATTCCACAAATTCACAGAAGGGGGCAGAGTCTACCAACTGAAAAGGCAGCAGTTGAAGGGCTAGCAATTTAGCCAAGCTAGCATTTAACTGCTGGGCATGTGGATGGATGGGAGCAAATTTCTTTTGCCGGTGTAGCAACTGGGGCAGGGAAATTTGCCTGCTACAATCAGACATTGGTGTACCAATAGCAGATTGCCGGCAAGTACTTTGCAGTGGCACACCTAATTCTATACCTTCATTCCTCTCAGTACAGGAAGGAGAGGTCCGCTTTGTTCTTTGGTGTGGGTCTTTTATGTACGATTGCCAACGGACTGCATGGCAGATCGATATATGTCTGGTCAAGCATGTGGTGCCCAAGCGGCTGCTGTTTTGGCCACGCTTAATACGCTTCAGACTTATGTTGCAAATAGCAACGGTGCGATCTGCTGCACACATCTGAAAAAAGGCCCACACCAAAGAACTTTTGGAAAAACGTACATGCGGAGCTCTGCAGTGTGATGCAGTCGGTTGGCTGCCCTTAAGCTGGCCCCTGGAGGGCATCCTACCTCGTTGGAGATGTGCCTCCTCCTCTCTCCTATCAGGCACCCACATAGAGTCAGTGACCTAATCATCCCCTCCCTCCTCGTCACTGGAGAAAAACTGGCAGTATGCTGCAGCTGGGGGAACATGACTGCCAGTTTGTTGTCCTTCTTGGGCACCCCCTCTCTCTGGGCTCACGTTACTGCCTTCCTCAAGCTGGGTACCATCATCGGAGCCTTGAAAACGCTGTGCATCCTCCTGCAGCATGTAACCGACACTGTGGTCGAACAGTTCGGGGGACTCCTCCGTGCATGATGGTGGGGCTAGGGAAGGAGTAACTGATGATGACCTCGAGCCGATGGAATAGGCCGCTTTGGCACCTGCATTGGCAGCCAAGGTAGCCTGGGTGACAGAGGATGAGGAGGATGAGAACGGCTTGGTCATCCACTCTACCAACTCTTATGCATGTTGTGGCTCAACGCGGCCAGCTGCCATAAAAAAGGACAATCGTGTCCCACGGCCACGTGCTGGTGAGGATGCACAGTGTCTACAACCAGCACTGTTGCCTCTACACACAGAGCCTGCTTGCCCTCTTTTATTGGCCTTCCAGACATACTGTATTTGAATAGGTACACAAGGAATGGCCTGCAGTAAGATGTAGCTGCACAAAGCTGGGATGTGTATGTATGTATGTATGTATGTATGTGTGTGTGTGTGTGTGTGTGTGTGTGTATATATATATATACACACACACATACACACACACACACACACACACACTGTATTCAGTACACTGACTTAATATACTGCAGGTAGCTGAATCAACTGCCTGCCTGTAGTATTATTAGGAAGAGAATAACAGGAACGTTCTGCAGTGAGATCTAGCTAAACTGTAAATATATATATATATATATATATATACACACATACACACATACACACTCGAGTATAAGCCAAGTTTTTCAGCACATTTTTTTGTGCTGAAAATGCCCCCCTCGGCTTATACTCGAGTCACCTTTTTGCGCCTGATCTCCCGGAATTTGGGGAGCCGCTACCAGCAGACATGTAGCCCCACTCTTCCTCTACAAGTGTGCAAAGCTTTTTGTATGGGGGAACTACGGCTGGGGAGCACCGATTTTTCAAACCTGGGCACCCATTCCATAAACTCCCATGTTAAACGGTATTTTCTCCGGTGACTTTGGGATCCGGTACTGACCGGTCCTAGGTCTCCTGGACCCAAAACTTGGCAAACATGTAGCCCCATTTCTCCTCTATAAGTGTGCAAAGTTTTTTGTATGGGGGACCTACGGCCGGGAGTACTGATCTTTCAAAGCTGGGCACCCCTTCCATAGACTCCCATGTTAAACGTCAGTCTAGTCATGTACAGTGAGGCATGCAGATGGACACCCTAGACTTATACTCAAGTCAATACGTTTTCCCAGTTTTTTGTGGTAAAATTAGGTGCCTCGGCTTATATTCGAGTATATACGGTATGTGTACATTATATATGTGTGTGTGTGTGTGTGTATGTGTATATGTATATATATATATATATACACACACACTAGGGCTGGGCGATTTTACCCCCCAAAAAATTGAGTTTTTTATAAAAAAAAAAAAAAAAATCGATTTACGTTTCGATTCGATTTTTTTTAAATAAATTAATTAAAGTGCATCAACAAACAAAACCCTTTCTCTAACTGCAAAGTCAGTGTGCAACAAAGATTGTTAAACATCCAAATTATTAATACTGTATTTGGATTTAGCTAATAAAACAACAAAAAATCCTGAGGTTACTCTTAGTTGAATTGAACTGTGCCCGTGCCTCACTGTGCCCGTACCTGATGCAGATTTTTATGGGATACGGATTTTACTGCTACACCAGCGGCCATTCCAGTATTCAAAAGCCGCGCCTCCTCCTATGTCTGTGATAGGCGGAACACTCAATTTCCCAGCATTCAGTGTTCCGCCTATCACGGACATCCGCTCATCCTCATAACACAGACGAGGATGTCTGTGATAGGCTGAACACTGCCTGCTGTGAAATTGAGTGTTCCGCCTATCACAGACAACGAGGACTCAGGAGGTGCGGCTTTTGAACACTGCAATGCCCGGCGTTTGTCTGCATGACACGCTGATCAGGTAGGCAGACGGCGGCTTGCGGTTAGTTAGTGTTACATTACATCTACTCGCGGCGCCTGCCGCGAGTAGATGTAATTGGGGCAACGCCGCCCAGTGCCATTCCGGACACGCCCCCTGCAGCCCTGCTACTGTAACTCTGAAGGAAAAAAAAATAAATCGAATCGATTTGAACTCAAAACTCGATTCAAGATTAAAAAAAAATTCCCAGCCCTAATACATACATATACACACTAAATATACTGATCTAACTAGCTGAATCAACTGCCAGCTCAATCTAGCTAACTGAAATGAAATGACACTCTCTCTCTCTCTCTCTCTCTGCTGCCGCAACACACTACACAAGGTCGACACGCAGGCTGCCTTATATAGTGTGGGGCGTGTACCTAATCCCTGAGCCATGATTGGCCAAAGGCACCCTGGCTTTGGCCAATTATGGCTCTCTGTGCTGACAGCGCTGTGATTGGCCAAAGCATGCGGGTCATAGTGCATGCTTGGCCAATCATCAGCCAGCAATGCACTACGATGACGCAGTGCATTATGGGCCGTGTGGCGCCGCTCGAATTTGGCGCGAACGGCCCAAAATTTTTGAAATTCGCCGAACAAGGGAACAGCCGATGTTCGAGTCTAACTCATGTTCGACTCAAACTCGAACCTCACCCCTAATCAGTACACTGCACCGAGGGTGACCTGTAATATCAGTACACTGCACCGAGGGTGACCTGTAATATCAGTACACTGCACCGAGGGTGACCTGTAATATCAGTACACTGCACCGAGGTCGTCCTGTAATATCAGCACACTGCACCGAGGGTGACCTGTAATATCAGCACACTGCACCGAGGGTGACCTGTAATATCAGTACACTGCACCGAGGGTGACCTGTAATATCAGCACACTGCACCGAGGGTGACCTGTAATATCAGCACACTGCACCGAGGTCGTCCTGTAATATCAGCACACTGCACCGAGGTCGTCCTGTAATATCAGCACACTGCACCGAGGTCGTCCTGTAATATCAGCACACTGCACCGAGGTCGTCCTGTAATATCAGCACACTGCACCGAGGTTGTCCTGTAATATCAGTACACTGCACCGAGGGTGACCTGTAATATCAGTACACTGCACCGAGGGTGACCTGTAATATCAGTACACTGCACCGAGGGTGACCTATAATATCAGTACACTGCACCGAGGGTGACCTGTAATATCAGTACACTGCACCGAGGGTGACCTGTAATATCAGTACACTGCACCGAGGGTGACCTGTAATATCAGTACACTGCACCGAGGTCGACCTGTAATATCAGTACACTGCACCGAGGTCGACCTGTAATATCAGTACACTGCACCGAGGGTGACCTGTAATATCAGTACACTGCACCGAGGGTGACCTGTAATATCAGTACACTGCACCGAGGGTGTCCTGTAATATCAGTACACTGCACCGAGGGTGTCCTGTAATATCAGTACACTGCACCGAGGGTGTCCTGTAATATCAGTACACTGCACCGAGGGTGACCTGTAATATCAGCACACTGCACCGAGGGTGACCTGTAATATCAGCACACTGAATCGAGGTTGATATTAGGGTAAGCAGACCAAACTGGAGGGTAGATTTGGGTATCAGCACACACTGGACTGGTGTAGCAAAGGAATTGTTAGAAGGTTTGTTCTCACCTCCTTCCAGCCCAGTTGTTTAATGCTGATCCTCAGAGCCTCTAGTGATGTCTTGGCCTTGGAGCTGTCCACAGTCACCGCTCTCCTCTGAGCCTTAGATTCTGCCTTCTTTTGGGCGCTCCTCTTCTCCTTCCTCTGAGCTCTCTCACCTTTACTGGCTGAACCCTTCTGCTCAGATTTTCTACTGGTGACCACCTGACGGCTGCCTGGAGGATCCCCAGCCACTGTGTGCCTTGTCAGCCCCCCCTTCTCTCCAGACACCCCTCGCCTTTTACTGCAGACCCCCAGCTCTGGACATACTGTGCCCCCATCTGCCCCTTTAGATACCCCCATTTCTGGATGTACTGTGCCCCCATCTGCCTTCTCGGATACCACCATTTCTGCCCCTTCAGATACCCCCATTCCTGGATGTACTGAGCCCCCATCAGATACCCCCATTCCTGGATGTACTGAGCCCCCATCTGCCCCTTCAGATACCCCCATTCCTGGATGTACTGAGCCCCCATCTGCCCCTTCAGATACCCCCATTCCTGGATGTACTGAGCCCCCATCTGCCCCTTCAGATACCCCCATTCCTGGATGTACTGAGCCCCCATCTGCCCCTTCAGATACCCCCATTCCTGGATGTACTGAGCCCCCATCTGCCCCTTCAGATACCCCCATTCCTGGATGTACTGAGCCCCCATCTGCCCCTTCAGATACCCCCATTCCTGGATGTACTGAGCCCCCATCTGCCCCTTCAGATACCCCCATTCCTGGATGTACTGAGCCCCCATCTGCCCCTTCAGATACCCCCATTCCTGGATGTACTGAGCCCCCATCTGCCCCTTCAGATACCCCCATTCCTGGATGTACTGTGCCCCCATCTGCCCCTTCAGATACCCCCATTCCTGGATGTACTGTGCCCCCATCTGCCTTCTCGCATAATCCCATTTCTGGATGTACTGAGCCCCTATCTGCCTCTGCAGGTACCCCCATTCCTGGACACACTGTTCCCCTATCTCCTGGTACACCCATCTCCCCATCCTCTAATCCTGTGCTGACTCCCCATGGTGCCACCCCAGTATCTGCTCTTCCGGACCCCCCTAATACCAGCTGTGCTGTCCTCTCATATCCTGAACCCCCGGACCCTGCACAGCCTGACCCCCCAACATCTTCACTGCTCCCCTGCGGTCGTGTGTGACCTGCCCCCCTGTTCCCCGTACAGTGTGACAAGCCACTATCACCTTCTCCTCCATTACCCACCCCTCTGGGGTCCCCCGCCCTCGGTGGCCCCCGAGACCCCCTCATGGCCGGTCTGTCAATCTCTCGTAGGCCCCGCCCCTATCATGCTGGATTGTTTGGAGCTGGTTGGCAGCGCAACCATACGGCAGCCGGGCGGGGCCAGAAGAGCTCAGAGATCCTGCGCGGGAGGCGGGGCCAATGGCTATATGTGACAAATGACTGACGTCCTCTTTTGGCGTACGGGGCCCGAGAGGAAGAGAATCATTCAGATTGAGGGGCGGAAGTGGGAGACACACAAGGATTAAGGGCGGGGCAAGAGACACAAAATGCTAAGGTCGGGGCGGGTGTAGGCGGTGCACAATGGTAGTGGGCGGGGTGGGAGTACAGTGTCACATGTTCTCTGTAGTGGAGTGCTGCGGTGTTCAGCTATTATCGCTAACCCATCAGAAACTCAAATTACGTCACTTCCTGTTAATTTAAACCCTTAGTAATCGGAGATTTTGATGAATTGGTGGTTGGTCACAACACCGAAAACCAAATAGGGTCCGGTACAGGAAGACTGAGCTAATTTGGCAGAACAGCGGCTAACGAGGACAAAGTTGTCGCCGCCTCGGAGGCGGCCATTTTGTTGGCTAGTATCGGAGCGGAGTAAGAATCTGCGCTCATAATATCCTGCTAAGGACTCTATTCGGTTGCCAGCGTTGTGTCCAACCAACAATTCGTCAAAAACTCCAATTATTGCTGGTTTTAAATGAACCGGAAGTTAAACGGGTTGGATAACTTGACAGAACAGCGGCTTCAGGTGTTCTGTCAACAGTTCCAACTTATCAGAATCTCCAGTGGAGTGTATTGCGCAAGCGCATCCACGAGAACGTCTTTCTGCTTCACGTCGTCTTCCTATCAAAAACACCACCTCCACACTGCGCCTGCGTGGCCTTTCATTAACACACGATAATCCCCTGAATAAATCAAATACATCAACTCCACTCACCGCCGCACTGCGCCTTCGTTTACAATCCCCTGTCACCTACGCTGTACAAAGCAATGCACATGTTTTATCAGACGCTATACAAAGCAATGTACACATAGTTGCCAACAGTCCCGTTTTTCCCGGGACAATCACAGATTTGGGACCCTCGTCCCGTATTTATTTTGTCCCGTCTATTTTCCCGGTATTTTGCCTTTGTCCCGGCCGCCGGGAAAATCGGGAATGCTTGAGGTAAAAAAACGGCGGGCTACACAAAGATGGCCGCCGCTGCAGACACAAGGATTATTTCCTCTTGTGTTCAGTGGTGAGGGGAGGAGCACTGAGTGAAGGGGCGGCGCCACCCGTCCTCCCGCGGCCGCCTCCCGCACTAATGTGGCTCCCGGCGCCGCGGCCGGCCTGCTGGAGCGCGGCGCTGGCACAGCAAATGCTACTGATCCTACTTGGCCTGGGGAGGGGAGTGACAGGCACCCCCATGACGGCCGATGACTGGCCAGAGTGGCGGAAACAGAGCCTAATGCTCCGCCTACCTTTCCTCTGCGCGCCATCACCTCCTCCCCCCCTGAGCAGGGAATATGAAGTGAGGTGAAGAGGAGAAGAGAGGACGGGAGAATATATGGCAGCCCGAAGGGGAACCCCCAGCAGCAGCACCAAGAAAAGCACCAGCCAGGTACTACTTCTTGATAATGCTCAGTGGATTCAATAAATATTCATAGCCATAGCATAAATAAACTGTAATAAAGTGATTTGTGAACAGCTGTTGCACAAATCACTGTATTACACTTTATTAATGATATCTATGGCTATGCCTATTTATAATTTATTTAATCCATATTGAGCACTATATTTGATGCCTGGCACACACGCACAATCGCACATGATGATGGCTTAAAAGTTTTTTAAGTCATCATCATGTGCGATTGTGCATGTGTGCCAGGCATCAAATATAGTGCTCAATATGGATTAAATAAATTATAAATATGCATAGCCATAGATATCATTAATAAAGTGTAATAAAGTGATTTGTGCAACAAGTTCATTAAACAGTCCACATTCAGTGAAAGTTCATCTACTACAAACTTTGCAGTGCATTAACTTTCACTGAATGTGGACTGTTTAATGAGCAGGGGCTATTGATGGGTACATTAGCTGCGTTTGATGGGTACATTAGCTGCGTTTGATTGGCACAGTGGCTGCGTTTGATTGGCACAGTGGCTGTGTTTGATGGGCACAGTGGCTGCGTTTGATGGGCACAGTGGCTGCGTTTGATGGGCACAGTGGCTGTGTTTGATGGGCACAGTGGCTGTGTTTGATGGGCACAGTGGCTGCGTTTGATGGGCACAGTGGCTGCATTTGATTGGTACAGTGGCTACGCTTGATGGGCACAGTGGCTGCGTTTGATATGCACAGTGGCTGCGTTTGATGGGCACAGTGGTGGCAATTGATGGCACAGTGGCTGCGTTTGATATGCACAGTGGCTGCATTTGATGGGCACAGTTGTGGCAATTGATGGCACAGTGGCTGCGTTTGATGGGCAGAGTGGCTGCATTTGATAGGGGCGGATATGGTTAGAAGAGCCCCTTGCTGTATTGAGAAAAGCATCCGCCCATCATAAATCACTGGCCATCATGCTATTTCTAACCATATCCGCCCATATCCGCCCCTTTGAGAAAAGCAACCGCTTGCTTGCTGGGGGGGGATATTGAAGGACCCGGCCTTGGGGCGGCAAAGGGAGTAAATCCGGGCCTGGATAGGAGTCGGGAGAGCCAGGGGGAACAGAATCCGGCGGGGGAACCATTCTCGGCACGACACCGCTGGGAAATGATCATGGACCGCGGAGCTGCCTCTGCCTCCAGCACATACACGGAGACGCCGGGAGGTGAGAGCATCTGTTCCCCGGGGCTGGCTGCCGCTGCTAGGGGACACAGACCTGTAAGGAGGGCTCCGCTGCTGGGGGACACCACCAGATGTAAAGGAGGACACCAGATGTAAAGGAGGGCTCTGCTGCTGGAGGACACCAGATGTAAAGGAGGGCTCTGCTGCTGGAGGACACCAGATGTAAAGGAGGGCTCTGCTGCTGGAGGACACCAGATGTAAAGGAGGGCTCTGCTGCTGGAGGACACCAGATGTAAAGGAGGGCTCCGCTGTTGGGGGACACCAGATGTAAAGGAGAGCTCTGCTGCCGGGGACACCAGATGTAAAGGAGGGCTCCGCTGCTGCCAGCTGCTGGGGACACTGAAGTAAGGAGGGCTCTGTTGCTGGGGGACACAGATCTGTAAGGAGGGCTCCACTGCTGGGAACACCAGATGTAAAGGAGGGCTCCGCTGCCAGGGACACAGTTCTGTAAAGAGGGGCTATGCTTCTGGGAGCACCTGATGCAAGGACGGACTGCTGGGGAGGCATCTGGTGGCAGGTGACACACTTCCACTGATTCGGCATTATGGTGAGTTGAATGATTTCATTTTATATTACAATTTAAAAATAGAAATAATGCACTTCAATCATCCTGACACCGTAACAACCATGGTGCCGGGATGATTGAAGCGCCAACAGGTGTTTTGGAGTATCCTTATCTGCCAATTTTGTTACACATTACTATTGTGGTGTAGGATCTGGCTTTCTTTCTATTTCTTTCTCTCACCTCGGACTCTAGCCACACCCCTTTGAACCACGCCCATTTAAGCCACACCCACTATCGTACGTAAACCACGCCCATTTTTCACCGCGGCGCGCTTCGCACGCCGCATTTTTCATTCCAGCATGACACGCCTACAAACGAATGCCCCGCCCCCTAATTATAGCAAGGCTCCGCCTCAATACAAAAAAAGTGTCCCAGATTTTTTTTTGCAATGTTGGCAACTATGTGTACATGTTTTATCATATGCTATATGTAGCACACCCCCCGACACACAGCTCATCGTAAACTCAGCTGTTGTGATGCGCATGCACAGTTCGAGTCGGGCACTTCTCGATAGTGGCCAATTCTCGATAGAACAACGGTACATGAGATGAAGACTTCAGAGAGACATTCCTGCACAGTGCAAGTGCCAAAAGTCAAAAGTTCCAACTTATCAAAATTTCCAACCGAGTGTACTGCGCGTGCATCCACGAGAACGTCTTTCTGCTTCACGTCGTCTTCCTATCAAGCAAGCAAAGCAATGCACATGTTTTATCATATGCTATATGTAGTGCCCCCCCCCCAATATTTGGGGGCGCTATGTGGAAATTTAGGGGTAGTCTGAGCCTTTGCCCAGACCAATCAATGATTCAATATTGCTCTGCTCTGGGTGTGATACTGTCTGGCAGTAGTGTTCTCCGTTGCCTGTAGGTGGCACTGTGACCGGCGGCATAGGTTAAACTACGGGGGGTATCACAACACCTTGGGTGTCCCCTCTCTGTGCAGGGGGCGTGGTCAACCCACTGTGCATGCTGGGAGAGGATGCATAAGGGGCAGACGCCATTAGGCGTCAGGCGATTCCAGGGGGACCCCAAGGCGCACAGGGGGACCTCTGGTCCGGTGAGTGTGCCTCGTGGCCCGCATTGCACGAGGTGCCCGAGTGTGTTTAGGCCTCGGGCACCTTCAGCCCGAGGCCCTGTTGCTGCATCATGGGCCCAGCCCTGCTGGCAAGGGCTTACGCTTCAGAGAAGGATCCCAGGCTGCCCGCTAAAGGGGGCACATCCTTAGGAAAGGAGTCCAGGGGAGGATCAGTCCCAGGAGACTAGCGACGGTACTGCTATCTCGGGAAGAGGCCTGGAAACTCGCCTAAAGGGGGATTTATCGTCTCTGATATCCGTGCTCCATTCCGGCTGCTAGGACCGCTCTCATAAGGACTACCCGGGTGAGCAATACCCACTCAGGCTTGAGTGGCGACGAATATATACACTGAACCTTAAGTGTTGCGTGCCTGAACCTTCCCCTACTTCTTTCAACTTCCTACTCTCTCTCTCTTCAAGTTGATTCAAAGAAAAAGAATAAAGCCTTACTGATTAGGTTTTACTCCTGTGTGGACATTGGCCTTATTACAAGAGATTGTTTGCCTGGACAACGGAGCTAAGGGATCCACTCTAGAGAGGTATTTGCTGCAGACCCAAAACAGATCCAGCCGGTCCCTTAAATGGGGATAAGTGCTACATATACAAACCCCTTCTCTGCCTGTGGACACCCATCTACCCTAAGGACAGGGACACCCATCTCCCCTGGGGACAAGGACCTTATCTCTCATGGGGACAGGGACACCCATCTCCCCTGGGGACAAGGACCTTATCTCCCCTGGGGACAAGGACCTTATCTCCCCTGGGGACAAGGACCTTATCTCCCCTGGGGACATGGACACCCATCCCCCCTAAGGAGAGGGACACCCATCTCCCCTGGGGACAGGGACACCCATCTCCCCTAAGGACAGGGACACCCATCTCCCCTGGGGACAGGGACACCCATCTCCCCTGGGGACAGGGACACCCATTTATCCTAAGGACTAAGAGCTTATCTCCCCTGGAGTCAGGGACACCCATCTCCCCTGGGGACAGTGACACCCATCTCCCCTGGGGACAGGGACACCCATCTCTCCTAAGGACAAGGACCTTATCTCCCCTGGAGTAAGGGACACCCATCTCCCCTGGGGACAGGGACACCCATCTTGCCTGGGGACAGGGACCCCATCGCCCCTGGGGACAGGGACACCCATCTCCCCTAAGGACAAGGACCCCATCTCCCCTGGGGCCAGGGACACCCATCTTCCCTAAGAACAGGGACCCCATCTCCCCTGAGGACCAGGACCCCACCTCCCCTTATCTCATTTGGGGACAGGCATCCTATCTCCCCTGGGGAAAGGGACCCATCTCCCCTAGGGATGGAGACCCATCTCCCCTGGGGATGGGGACCCTACCATGCCTACGGACAGGAACCCCATCTCCCCTGGAAACGGGGACTCTATCTCACCTAGGGACCCCATCTTCCCTGAGGACCAGGACCCCACCTCCCCTTAGGGGAGATGGGTGTCCCTGTCCCCAGGGGAGATGGGTGTCCCTGTCCCCAGGGGAGATGGTGTCCCTGTCCCCAGGGGAGATGGTGTCCCTGTCCCCAGGGGAGATGGTGTCCCTGTCCTTAAGGGAGATGGGTGTCCCTGTCCCCAGGGGAGATGGGGTCGCTGTCCCCAGGGGAGATGGGTGTCCCTGTCCCCAGGAGAGAAGGGGTCACAGGTCCCAGGAGAGAAGGGGTCACAGGCCTTAGGGGAGATAGGGTGTCCCTGTCCCCAGGGGAGATGGGTGTCCCTGTCCCCAGGGGAGATAAGGTCCCTGTCCTTAGGGAAGATGGGTGTCCACAGGGAGAGAAGGGGTTTGTATAGCATATAATAAAACATGTACATTGCTTTGTATACCGTCTGATAAAACATGTGCATTGCTTTGTACAGCGTAGGTGACAGGGGATTGTAAACGAAGGCCGCATAGGCGCAGTGCGGCAGCGAGTGGAGTTGGCGTATTTGATTTATTCAGGGGATTATCGTGTGTTAATGAAAGGCCACACAGGCGCAGTGTGGAGGTGGTGTTTTTGATAGGAAGACGACGTGAAGCAGAAAGACGTTCTCGTGGATGCACTCGCGCATGCGCAGTACACTCGGTTGGAGATTTTGATAAGTTGGAACTTTTGACTTTGGGCACTTGCACTGTGCAGGAATGTCTCTCTGAAGTCTTCATCTCATGTACCGTTGTTCTATCGAGAATTGGCCGCTATCGAGAAATGCCCGACTCGAACTGTGCATGCGCATCACAACAGCTGAGTTTACGATCAGCTGTTGTGTCGGCGAGACGGCGCCTACGCACAATAGCGGCCACTTCTCGATAGAACACTGTGTGCTGCAGACGCACGTTCATGACGGTGAGGGGAGGATTTTTACATCAGGAGGCCGGATTATAAATGATTGGCAGTGCTGCTAAAATGGGGGCAGTTTTTTTATGTATGCCCAGTGCTGCAAAACACATATTTTTCTGATACAAAAACCCGCGCTTCAGTTTACTAAACACGCCCCGCAAGCGTCCAGAAAGAATAGCAGAAAAATATGTGTTTTTCAGCACTGCCCATCATTTAATAATCCGCCCCCATCATGTACTAATCCGCCCCTCACCCATGTGAGGGCACCTCGGCAGCGCAGAGCACAATCTGACAGAAAAAAAACTTCCGTCTGCTATTGTGCATAGACGCCATCTCGCCATCACAACAGCTGATCGTAAACTCAGCTGTTGTGATGCGCATGCGCAGTCCATCCCGGGCACTATTCGATGGGGGGGCACCTCGACAGAATACTGTATTAAGCTCAGGGGTGGACTGAAAATTCGGGCACTGCCTGAGGGAGGCCAGTAGGGGATCCAATGGGCAGGGGCGTTGTTCCATCTTGGTACACCCCGCACTCAGCCGCAGTAAGCCTACAGTCTGAAGTCGCCAAGCGAACATCTTTTTACACTCACCGAAGTCTTGCATTTCACACTTATTTTTACCACTAAACTGAGCTTATATCATGAAAACAGTATTTAGAAGTCTGTGACACTGTTTTGATGTTGAATTTTAAAAGCTGCGGTGTTCTATTAGCAAACGTGTCAGATTAGCAGGCTTGCCGCTGCTTTTAAAATTCAACATCAAAACAGTCACACGGACTTCTAAATACTGTATTTGATGATATAAGCTCAGTTTAGTGGTAAAAATAAGTGTGAAAGTGACCAGTTACACTTACCGGTAACGGTGTTTCTGGGAAGTCTTCCAGGACGGCACAATGAGAGATGACTGGCTCCACCTGACAGGAAACACAATCAATTCAAAGAGGTTAAAGCACCCGCCCCTCCCCGTGCTCCTCAGTTATGAAAAAGTACAGACCCACACCAGTGCACGAGAGAGAAAACACACACCCAAATAACTCTATACAAACCAATGTATCAACCAAAGCGGTGGGAAGTAGGCCTGCCGTCCTGGAAGACTTCCCAGAAACACCGTTACCGGTAAGTGTAACTGGTCACTTTCTCAAGTCGTCTTCCAGGACGGCACAATGAGAGAGAAGCAAGTAGCTTCAGGCCTACCTTAGGGTGGGACGACTGCTTGCAGGACCTTTCTACCAAAGGACAGGTCCTGAGGTGACAGCAACTCCACTCTGTAATGCCTTAGGAATGTATTCTGGCTTGACCAAGTCGCCGCTTTACAGATCTGTTCCACCGAAGCTCCGGCTCTTTCTGCCCAGGAGGTTGCCAAAGAGCGAGTAGAATGAGCTTTAACTTTCGGGGCTGTCTTACCAGCCTGGTCATAAGCTATGGAGATTGTCTGTCTGATCCATCTAGATATGGATGCTCTAGATGCCTGTTGGCCCTTTTTCTGTCCAAAAAAATTAATTAGTAAATGGCTGGATTTCCTAAATTCACCCACTCTATCCAGATAAGCTAGCAGACACCGTCTGACATCCAGACAATGAAAGGAGGCCTCTCTTTCATTTTGTGGATTTGAACAAAAGGAAGGAAGAATAATTTCTTGTGATCTATGAAATTTTGACACTACCTTAGGGAGGTACAGGGGGTCCTGCCTAAGAATAACTCTGTCCTCGAATAAACTAAAGAAAGGCTCTTTAATCGTCAGAGCCTGCATGTCGCCTAGTCTTCTGGCTGTAGTAATTGCCAGAAGAAAAGCAAACTTAAATGTCAGTAATTTAACTGAAATATCTTCTAGTGGCTCAAACGGAGCCTTAGTTAATTGTTCCAAAACTAACGTAAGGTCCCAGGGCGGGACTCTAGAGATCCGCACCGGGGACAATCTATCCCTGGCCATTAGAAATCTTTTAACAAGAGGGTCTAGTGATAACTTTTTGTCCAAAAAATACGATAAGGCTGCTACATGTACTCTTAGAGTCTTGGTAGCGAGACCTAAGTCGGCGCCATCCTGGAGAAAGTCCAGGATGACCGAGGTTTCTTGCTGGGATACCTTTCTCTCTAGACACCAGTGAGAGAAGACTCCCCACACCTTCCTGTAGATACGTCTGGTGACTTCTTTTCTACTTGAGAGGAGAGTGTTAATCACTCTCTCGGAACATCCCCTCTCCCGCAGGTTCTGCCTCTCAAGCACCAGGCCGTCAGCTTGAAGAAGCTGGGATCTGGGTGAAAGACTGGTCCCTGCCGAAGAAGGTCCACCCGAACTGGTAGATGGAGGGGAGGTGCTACGGACCAGTTCTGTAGAGCGGGAAACCAGGCTCTCTTGGGCCACCAAGGAGCAATTAGAATGAGTCTGGTCTCTGAGAGACCTAGTTCTTGTAGGACTCTTGGAATGAGACTCAGAGGGGGAAAAGCATAAGCCAGGTGAAAACTCCATACCTGAGCCAGTGCATCCACCCCCCCTGAGCCCCACTCCCGGGACAGGGAAAAGAATCTTCTTACTCTCCTGTTCTCCTTGCGGGCAAAGAGGTCTATGTCTGGCCTTCCAAAATGTTGGCACACCAGGTTGAACACCTCTGGGTTCAGCTCCCATTCCCCCTGGAGAATCCGATGACGGCTTAGATAGTCCGCCTCTATGTTGTACCTTCCCTTTATGTGTACTGCCGTAATAGAGGCAATCCGAAGCTCTGCCCAGCCCAGAATCCCTAGAGACAAGGTCAGCAGGGAGGGAGACCTGGTTCCCCCCTGATGATTTATGAAGGCCACCGTGGTCGCATTGTCGGAGAGGATCTGGACCTCCCGGTCTCGGATCCTTTCCTCGAACGCTTTTAGGGCCTCCCCGACCGCCAATAATTCCCGGAAGTTTGAGGAGGCGTGTCTCTGATCCTGATTCCAGGAACCCTGGGCTCGGAGTTCGCCTAAGTGGGCCCCCCAACCCCAGGAGCTTGCGTCCGTCGTTATCCTGAGGGGGTCTGTCTGAGTCCATAGATGACCCACCTGCAACTTCTGAGGAAGAAGCCACCAGCTCAGAGAGTCCTTTACTACCTCTGGGATGGAGATTCTGTGGTCTAATGTTCCTCTTGTTCCGTCCCAGGAGGATAAGAGGAATTGTTGGAGGGGTCTGGAGTGGAGCTGAGCCCACGGAACCGCAGGTATACAAGAGGTCATTAGACCCAGTACCCTCATGATGCCTCTGAAAGAGGACTCCCTTACCTCCAACAGAGACCTGACCGCTGTTATGAGGCCCTGGACCTTCTCCTGGGGTAAACAAAGCTTCCTTTGTAAGGAGTCTATCAGGAAACCCAGGTAAATCTTTCTTTGGTCCGGGATCATCGAGGACTTCTCTCGGTTGATGATCCAACCCAGGGATTCCAAGGTACTCACAACCTTGGCCAGGTCTGCGAGGAGGAGATCTCGACTCTGGTTGTAAAGTAAAAGGTCGTCGAGATAAGGGACTATCGTTATACCCTCTAGGTGTAGGAAGGCAACCACCTCTGCTACGATTTTTGTAAATACCCTTGGGCTGGAAGCCAGTCCAAAGGGGAGGGCAGCAAACTGCCAGTGTTGAATCCCCTGAGGAGACCCGATTGCGAATCTGAGGAAGGCTTGATGTCCTGGAAAGATCGGGACGTGAAGGTAGGCGTCCTTTAAGTCGATCGTTACCATGTATACCTCCTTCAGAAGGAGTCTTCTGAGGGTGTATATGCTTTCCATGCGAAATTTCTTGTGACGCAAGGAGGTATTCAGGGGTCTCAGGTTTATTATCAACCGGTACTTGCCTGGCGGCTTTGGGACAACGAAGATGTGGGAGTAGACCCCCAGTCCGCGTTGTCCCGCAGGTACCGGGACTACAACTCCCTGTTCTGCTAGTTCTGAAATGTTTTGCAGAAGACCTGCTGCCTTGAGGGGGTCCCTGGGGAGATGCGTTACTAGGAACTTTGAGGGGGGGGTGAAGAAACTCCAGCCTGTAGCCCTCCTTTATAATGTTGAGAATATGAGGGCTCTGGGTAATACTCTCCCACCTGGAAAGGAATTGGGAAAGTCTTCCCCCTACCCTTACGTCACTTAAAGTCTTTTTCATTTGATTTTTGGTTGGAAAAGAGGATACCTCCTGTTTGCTTATCCTTTCCAACGCCCCACTTCCTATTACCGGCAGGCTTCTTGCTCGAGAAACGATTTCTACCCTGGGGGCCTCGAAAAAATCTTTCTTGGTCCCTTTTAGGTTTAGTGGGGAACTTTTTGCCCTTTTCGGTAGATCTTGATAGGGCTTGGTCCAGCCCTGTACCAAAAAGGAGTGAGCCCTCAAATGGGAGTCCACATAAGCGGGTCTTGGATGCGTTATCCCCATCCCATGTTTTGACCCATACGGCTCTGCGAGCCGAGTTTACGAGGGCACCCGTTTTTGCGGTGGTTCGCACGGTCTCAACTGCAGCATCTGCTAGGTATGCCACTGCGCTACCTATTACCTGTAGAGAGTCTAGGACTTCCCTGGACTTGGACACACGGGAAACATGTTCTATTAGTTTGGTTATCCATGTATCCGCGTTCCTAGCTATACAAGCTGAAGCCAGCGCGGGGCTCATTGCTGCCGCATTGGCTTCCCAGGCTCTACGCAAGGTCGTCTCAGTACGGCGATCCATAGGATCCTTGATGTTACCTGCGTCCTCAAAGGAGAGGTCGGATTGCTTTGACACCTGTGCCAAAGAGGCGTCCAATCTGGGAATCTTAAAGAGTTTCTCCTCATCCTCCCCCTTAAAAGGGCACCTACGCTTCCAAGTTTTATATTTCAGAAGCTTCCTCTCAGGTTCCTTCCACTCTAAGATTCACATCATGGAGAGCCTGGTGAACCGGGATGGTTCTGGGTTGGGCCCTTACCAAGCCTAGGTACAATCTATCCTGTGCGGATACCTGTTCCGTCGGCTCCTGAATCTCTTTAGAGGTGTAGATTGCACCAAGGAGGCCTTCCATGTCGTCAGCTGAGAAGATGTGTCTTCCTGACCTAGAGCCTTCTTCCTCCTCCTCAGCCTGACTATCTATCAGGCCCTCATCGGATAGTCCCTGATCAGGGATCTCCGAATCCTCTTCTGCCTCTGAGTCCTGAGACAGGAGGGATCTCAGGGATTCTGGGTGTCCTCTCCTGGTTGAGGAGAAAAACTCCTGTGAGGAAGGGCCCTCCCTGCTTGTCTGGGGCTCTGGTTCCTTAGCTTTAAGGGAGGCTTGAAAATCCTTAAGGGTGGCAAGCATCTGGGTTTGGACAGAGAGAAAGTCTCTCATCACCTGAGATGTTTCCTTCCCAGCCAGCTTCTGGATACATTTGAAGCAGAAGGGCTTGGAATGGGTTGAGGGTAATTTCTCGTTACAGTAACCGCATCTTTTGGAGCGGGCAGGGGTTCTAGAGGAACGACTGGCAACCCCCTGGGCAGTGACGTCCTCTCCTGCAATGCAAGAGTACACAGGAATACATTAACAACCAAAAAGAACCCTGTGACAGGCAAGGGGAAAGAGTCGGGGTACCATCCCCCATCATGACCCCTGCTGGCTGGGTTGACTCACCCCCTGTGGTCTCCTCTGTAGCCGCGGCCGTAGTCGGCCTCTCCTCATGCTCCATGTAGGTGAGATGCTCTGCTCCCGATCGCAGTTCCACTGGAGGAGAAAAAAGGGCGCCTCCTTCCTGGCGTCCCTCCGTTTTTGAATGCGGTAACAGACGCCGGCCGCCGCCATTTTGCCGGAGACCGGAACCGGAAATGACGCGGCACGCGATGGCGTCATCCTTGACGCTAGAGGACGAATGTCCTAGACGCCGGGAAAATGGCGCCGCAATGCTATGCACCTGCATAGAGCGGCGCCCTAAGCAAACAGACCGCGTGAGCGGACGGAGGAACCTGCCAGCCCCCCCTCCAGGATGGACACCCAAACAGGTAGGAGGGAGGAAGGAGGATATCTGGCCCC
Organism: Rana muscosa; assembly: GCA_029206835.1. Classification (NCBI taxonomy): domain Eukaryota; kingdom Metazoa; phylum Chordata; class Amphibia; order Anura; family Ranidae; genus Rana; species Rana muscosa. The sequence continues at coordinate 188,076,170 of CM055125.1, read as the reverse complement.
TGAAGTCCCGGGTACAGCCCCGCACCTAGGGAGCTTCAGTGCTCAGGGAGGCTCTTCAACTGCCCTCCCTGAGAAGGAATGGGATACCCCCCAGGACGGACAAATAGAGTCCTGCTAGGCCCAGAGGCTTCCCAGGCATGCGGCTCAGCTCCCGGGGGGGGACTTCCAGCCCCAGGCCTTCAGTCTGTGGAAAAAAAATAAACGGTTTCGCTGTGGGGAAACACAATCAAGAACTGAGGAGCACGGGGAGGGGCGGGTGCTTTAACCTCTTTGAATTGATTGTGTTTCCTGTCAGGTGGAGCCAGTCATCTCTCATTGTGCCGTCCTGGAAGACGACTTGAGAAATGGAAGATTTTGGTTACAAAATCTGATGGGTCGCATAATCTGACGGAACATTGTCACTCTGGTTTTACCTCATACACCTCCAATGAGCAAACAACTGGAACTCAGCCATGCTGTGAGGCCAGCGGTTCTAGTTCTAGGCGGGCAGTAGGAAGTAGGACGAGATTCGATCCATTGCCTTCCTTATGCCCGTTTGACACCTATCTGATCCCGACCTTGCGCCCAGTTCGCTGCCATCTAGTACCCTCCTTATGCCTGGTCTGTGCTTACTTAGTGCCTCCTTTACACCAGGTTGGCGCCTACTTATTCACCTGAAGCCCAATTAGCGCCCATTTAACGCCTGCTCTGCGCCAAACTTATCGCCCCCTGACGCCAATTGGTGCCAAACTAGCACCCGGTTTGCGCCACTCTGCGCCCCACTTGCACTCAGTTTCTTCTTTCTATCAGAGATCCCGGTGTGCGCTGACTGACATACTTGGAGAGGACTTTACTGCAGGCTGTGATTGGTTGGCAGACACGTGAGGCGGGATTTTGCTGTGAGCACGGGTTGTGATTGGTCAGACATTGGAAAGGACACACCCCTATTGATTAGATATCAGACCACAGCAGACCATCATGGCCCTATATCCAAAGTCATGTGATTATAGATTACAACAGTGAAAGGACACAGGGAGAAATATCCTTTCTGAACTCATAATGTTATCATGGTCAATTACCGCTCATACTGCGCAAGACCCACAGCAATACCTGTGCGGGTTCCCACATCGCATAGAACTCACAGGCAGTTCACACTGCGCTCTGTGAACCGCTGCGGGTGTCAATAGAACGTTTTTGATACCCTCAGGTCGGTTTGCATATCGCAGCGCGAACTGTGATTTCGAATAGGAATCAGAACGCATGGGTGTAAACACCCATGCGATCCGATTCTGGTGCGGACCAAAAAAAGGATCGTACGCCATTTTGGTCCGAATGCAATGCAAATTCAGCCATACAATCTGTATGGCTGAATTTACATTGCACAGACATCGCATGTGATCTGCACAGCAGTGCGGTGCGAATCACATGCAATGTCTGACATCGCAGCAGTGTGAACCGGCACTCAGGCCCTGTTCACACTGATGCTGTGCGAGAATTACAGTGATTCCTGTGCAGGTTCCTGCACCGCATAAGAATCGCAGGCAGTACACAATGCGCTCTGCGAACTGCTGCGGGTATCAATATAAAGTTAATGACCCCCCCCCCCATCAGTTTTCAGAATGCAGTGCGAATTATGGAATCGGATCGCATGGGTCAGAAAAGGGTCCTGCACCATTTTGGTGCGAATGCGATGCACAGACATCGCATGTGCACAGTAATGTGGTGCCAATCACATGCAATGTCTGAGATCGCATCAGTGTGAACCCAGCCTTGGGCCCCGCTCACACCTGCATGCTCTAGGAATGTGCACAGAAATGCAATACACTTGTGGTGCCGGTAATTGTTAATGACATTCCAGACGAAGTTATGTGGGGATCACCACCCGAAAAAGGTATAGGAGTTTCTTTGGCACGTTTTCTGCCCGTAGGACGGTACATCAAGTGAACAGGTTGCCCTATGCTGTTTAACTACAAATGTATATGTAGCCAAGGTTTGCTACTATCGTTATCATTAAGGAACAGTTTTTTGTTTTTTTATGTATGAGTTTGGCTCCCTCTAGTGCATGCTGGACTCTATGTGTTATTTTGTGAGAATGATCAGAACAATGCATCATGGAACATGTAGTACGGGATGAGGAAGTGATTGTTGGCCGGACCAATCTGGACCACAGGTAACAGAATGCTGTGCGCACAGAACAGCCTGCTGGGAGTGGAAATAAAAGGCCGGGTGTGGCCTATTTTCGCCCTCTCTGGACGCCATTTTGAGCCTGCCATCAGGAGTTCTGTGTGACGGGGAGTGATAATCTGCGGCCTATACAGTGGAGAGCCAGATCGCCAGCCTCAGAGGGATCTCAGAGGACAGCACAGCGGATCGGCCCGCGTTTCAGTCCACCTGGATACACCTGCATACACCTGCATTCCAGTTCATCGGGAGCTGCAGGGTGGCGTGGTAGCGCCATTCCCACCGGACAGAGATACAGAGAATTCTCTCTGGAAATCAATATCCATTTGATGTCCGTAGTGGTGAATTTTCGAATTTCCAAAAAAACGAATAAAACAAAAACAATTTTTTTTTCCTTTCGAATTTCCGAAAAAAGCAAAAAAACGAATTTCCGATTTTCAGAAATTCAAAAAATTCGGAATTGGGAAATTCAACTTTCCAAATTTCCCATTTTCGAATTTTAGATTTTCGAATTTAAAATTTTCGAATTTTGCAATTTTCAAATTTTTGAATCTCGAATTTTCTAAATTTAGAATATTCGAAAAACCGAATTTCCTAAATTCGAAATTTCAGAAATCCGAAAATCCGGAAATTGAAAAATTCGGAAATCCGAAAATTCATAAATTGAAAAATTCGGAAATTCGAAATTTCGGAAATCCGAAAATCCGAAAATTTTGAAATAGAAAATTTCGGAAATTTCAGAATTAACTAATTTCTCTAAACTTGTGAAAATTGAATTAGAATTGCACATGTCTAGTATCCAATATATGTTTTACAGTGTTAGATATTTGTTCCTCTGTCTACCTGTTCACATAGGTCTTGTAGTGGATTTATGTTAAGCACCTTTGTATACCAGTTATAAGATTTATCTACTGCTAAACTAAAGCCGTGTCTTGTTCATGTCATTCTTTGTGTTCATTTTATCTTAGTAAACATATCTGAGTGGTTCACCGTTCAGTGATACTGTGTGAGGTAAGAGAGGATTTGCAGAGTCAAGGTAACCAGTGGGGTATAGAGTCTATCAGCAGCCCTCACTGGGGGTACCGCTACATATACTTCCCAACTTTTGAACTTGAGAATGAGGGACATTTCAGGGAGATAGGGAACTGTGGCACGCTACAGTAAAAAAAAGTGGGTGTGACCAAACATGAAAATGGGAGAGGCTTAATTGGCATGGTTAAACAAAACCTGCATACCTCCCATGAGGGACATCTATTGGCAAAACTATGTAGGCATAGGACACACCCCCTTAACTGGCATGATTGGGGGAGGACCCCCACGCTGTTTCTTTTCCGGATCAAATTTGTGTTCAAAACTGATTAAAAGTGCGATTCAGATGCGTTCCAATAGAAGGCAATGAGCCTGGAATTTGTATCTGAACCACACCACAGTGCTTAGAAAACGCATAAGATTCTTTTTAAATTTGCAGAGAATTTGAACTGCCGCTGCACCACATATATGTGAACCGACTCCATAAAAAAGGCTGCCCGTTCACATGTCATGCGAATCGGATGCTGTCAAAACGCATTCAATTTGCATATATGTGAACAGAGCCTAAAGGAAAATTATACAAAAATGATTGGTTAAACCAGTGGTTCTCAACCTTTCTAGTGCCGTGAGCCCTTGATAAAATTTCCTAAGTTGTGGGGACCCCTAACAGTAAAATAATTTTCGTAGCGTGGGTTGTTAGCACCCAAGGCAAGACATGTAATTTGCGCCCCAACCCACGGACATTTAGCGCTCCCTAAATCCCTTCCACTCGTACAATTTTAAAACCCCTTATGGTACATTTTAGGATGTGCAACTCTTTCTCTTTGTTCTCCTTTCTTTCCATTTTATCTCTCTCTATCCTAATTTCTTGTTTTTTTTCCCCCCCATCCCTCTCTCTAGCCGTTTTTCTTATTCTTTCTCTTATTCTTTATCTCCCTTTTTCTTTGTTCCTCTCCCTTCCATGTATTCTCTTTTTTTATTCCTTCTATTACTCCTTTGTGGGGGGGTGGGGGGAATGGGATGAGTGGCAGTGCTGGCGGGGAGTTGCGATGGGTGGCAGTGCTGGTGGGGGGAATGGGATAAGTGGCAGTGCGGAGGGGAGTTCTGAGCGGCCAAATTAGGTGCTCTTGATCAAGGTCATCTGCTAATCTGAGAACTGTAGTGGGGACTTTTAATGGCAACTCTAATCACAGGTAGTGTTAGGCCCCTTTCACACGGAGGTCCGTTCAGGTCCGCCTGTCAGTTTTTTAGGCGGACCTGAAACGGATCCTCCATGTACCCCTATGGAGGCACGGATGTCAGCGGAGACATGTCCGCTGACATCCGCTCCGCCAAAGTGTGACGGAGGAAAACCCTATTTTTCCTTCCATCGGCGGAGCGGAGCGGATCGGATGACAACGGACTCTACGGTCCGTCGTCATCCGATTCCCCATAGCGGAGAGCGGCGCTCTGACAGGGCGGTCCCTGCACAGTGTGCGGGGACCGCCCAGTCATCCGTCGGCTCAGCGGGGATCAACGGAGCGATCCCCGCTGAGCAAGCGGAGCTTCACGGGGCGGATCTGCACGGATCCGCCCCATGTGAAAGAGCCCTTACTCACTGTGTTTCCAGCTTCACTTTGTCTCTGACTTTGTGGTGTCTCGCAGCAGAGACACCTATGCCGAAATCAGGAGATAGGGTCTCCTCCAGCCCCTCCCACTTCACATTCCTCATCAGTCAGCTGACCTCTAGTCTCTGCCCCCCAACCATGCCGTGAACTGAATGGGCGGCTGCAAAGAGGCTGAGTGGCATGAGAAAAGGCTGGGAGAGCGGTGTGGGCTTCAGGAACAGCCCAGGATTTGGTGACCCCTGGCAAATCATCATTCGACCCCCGAGGGGGTCCCGACCCCAGGTTGAGAACCACTGGGTTAAACACTTTTTCTTTTTTTACCACTACTATTCTATTATATTGGCTTTTGGAATTTACAAATGCTGAAATTTAGAAATTGGATGAAATGTTTAGCATCCTTGCTCTCTCTCTCACTCACGTTTAGTATTGGGACTGTGATTAAGTGGGCCACCTTGCCCTCCTTGCCCCTACTGGAGGTCACCTTGGAAAGAGGGGAGTTAATGGGACTTGGACAAACTGATGGTGTTAATTTACCCTCGGTCGATATATATGATAAGATGATAAGTTAAAGGGGTTGTAAAGGTTTGTTTTTTATTTTCCAAATAGGTTCCTTTAAGCAAGTGCATTGTTGGTTCACTTACCTTTTCCTTTGATTTTCCTTCTAAATGTTTTTTTTCTTTGTCTGAATTTCTCACTTCCTGTTTCTCCTCACTAAACTTCACACCATCATCCGAGTGGTGTTGAGTCAGCCAGAACAGCTTACTGAACAGCTTACTGAGGAGGAACAGGAAGTGAGAAATTCAGACAAAGAAAACAAAGAAAATAAACATTTAGAAGGGAAATCTAAGGAAAAGGTAAGTGAACAAACAATGCACTAGCTTAAAGGAACCTATTTAGAAAATAAAAAACGAACCTTTACAACCCCTTTAAGTTTAAATTAAGTGAAGGCAAGCTATTGTCTACTGTTATTTTATGTATGATTCTTGTCATTCCTTTTTCTGTATGAAAGAAAAAATCGAAAATAAAGAAATTGATAAAAAAGAAAGGTTTAGCTCGGGGAAATATGTTTTGAAAGAGAAAAAATGCATTTTATATACAACTTTATAGATCAAACCACAATGAGGAGGAAAGAGGGACTTTGTTCTAAATCAGGAACAGTTCCTTGAAATCAGGGACAGTTTGGAGGTATGAACCTGGGCTTCCTTGTACCAAAAAGTATGCTTTGATTGCTCTGCCACAAGCTAGAGTCCCAGAGATACATATAAACCTCAGCACAATCATTAAAAGAGAAGTACAGCCAAAGCTTGTTTGACGTACTTTTCCTGTGGATCAACGAAGTACAGTTCGTTCTGCACTCCTGTGACCCGTTTTCAGAAGACAGCGGGCTAAAGTCACAGAGCCGTTCCAGGCTAGGGAAAGGTTGTGCCCATACGGTCGGGATCCACCCACATGCCTGGACCGGCACCCAGCTCAGCCTCTCAGCTAGCCGCTGAGAGGCTGAGCCGGCCGCCCTCAACCCCTCCATAGCCCAGCGCTCCAGGGGGAGGGGGGCAGAGCAGAGAGCCGGTGACTGACAGTCACCAGCTCTCTGTTCAGGTGGCTCTGAGGACCGAGTGATCGGCGGTGTTTGATCGCTCGATTCTCAGTCTTAAATCCGGCAGGGGAAATACAGCATCAGACTGATGCTGTATCCAACTAGGTAAATATGATTTACAAAAAAACAACATTCCAATACTTCCTTTTTTTAAAAAAAACTTAGAAATACATATTGTTTTGTATACACTGAAAATCGACAGAGAGCTTAAAAAAGACATAATTATAAAGGACCTGAGGAATCCTGGGATGGAGCTGGAAAATAAGTACTGCGGTACATGTAGCACATAGGCACAATGTGACGATGACAATCATTTGCCACTAACAGTGGGAGTGGCTTAAAGAGGGATGATTAAACAGAAGCTGAGCCTAGTTGCTGGAGGGAGGGATCCCCATGGTACATGGAAGGCAGGAAGGATCACTATGGTACATGGAAGGCAGGAAGGACCACTATGGTACATGGATGGCAGGAAGGATCACTATGGTACATGGAAGACAGGAAGGATTGCTATAGTACAGGGGTACTGAATTAAAATTCAAGGAGGTCCGGTCGCCAAAATTTTCTTTGGGCCGAGGTCCGAATCTCAAGTCTGTGATATGACTCAGAAAGATTGTAGTCACAGGTGTCCCCATCACAGCGCTCTTTTAAATCAGGTATCCCCATCACAGTGCTCCTTTACATCAGGGGTCCCCATCACAGTGCTCCTTTACATCAGGTGTCCCCATCACAGTGCCCCTTTACATCAGGTGTCCCCATCACAGTGCCCCTTTAAATCAGGTGTACCCATCACAGTGCCCCATCAGGTGTCCCCATCACAGCGCCCCTTTAAATCAGGTGTCCCCATCACAGTGCCCCTTTACATCAGGTGTCCCCATCACAGCGCCCCTTTACATCAGGTGTCCCCATCACAGCGCCCCTTTACATCAGGTGTCCCCATCACAGCGCCCCTTTAAATCAGGTGTCCCCATCACAGTGCCTCTTTACATCAGGTGTCCCCATCACAGCACCCCTTTAAATTAGGGGTCCCCATCACCGCGCTAATTTACATCAGGTGTCCCCATCACAGTGCCCCTTTACATCAGGGGTCCCCATCACAGCTTTTTTTTACATTAGGTGTCCCCATCACCGCGCTAATTTACATTAGGTGTCCCCATCACAGTGCCCCTTTACATCAGGGGTCCCCATCACAGCGCTCATTTACATCAGGTGTCCCCATCACAGTGCCCCTTTACATCAGGGGTCCCCATCACAGCGCTCATTTACATCAGGCATCCCGTCAAAGTGCCTCCTTACATCAGATGTCTCCATCAGAGTCCCCCTTAACATAAAATGTGCCCATCAGCGTGCCCCTTAACATAAAATTTTATATTAAGGGACACTCTAATGGGCAAATTTTATGTTAAGGGGCAGCCTGATGGGCACAATTTATATTAAGGGGCACTCTGATGGGCACAACAAAACGTGCCCCTTAACATAAAATTTGCCCATCAGAGTGCCCCTTAACATAAAATATGTCCAACAGCGTGCCCCTTAACATAAAATTTGCCCATCAGAGTCTCCCTTAACATAAAATTTGCCTATCAGAGTAACCCTTAACATAAAATATGTCCAACAACGTGCCCCCTAACATAAAATTTGCACATCAGAGTGCCCCTTAACATAAAATATGTCCAACAGTGTGTCCCTTAACATAAAACTCTACCCATCAGAGTGACCCTTAACATAAAATTTGCCCATCAGAGTGCCCCTTAACATAAAATTTGCCCATCAGAGTGACCCTTAACAGAAAATATGTCCAACAGCGTGCCCCTTAACATAAAATGTGCCCATGGGCACATTTTATATTAAGGGACACTCTGATGGGCAAACTTTATGTTAAGGGGCACCCTGATGGGCACATTATATATTAAGGGGCACTCTGATGGGCACAACAAAACGTGCCCCTTAGCATAAAATCTGCCCATCAGAGTGCCACTAATACAAAATGTGCCCATCAGTGTTGCTCTTAAAATAAAATATGCCCATCAGAGTGCCCCTTAACATAAAATAAGGGTCACGCTGATGGGCACCTTTTATGTTAAGGGGCACTCTGATGGACACATTTTTTTTTATGGGGCACGCTGATGGGTATATTTTTAATGTGCACGCTGATGGGCACATTTTATGTTAAGGGGCACTCTGATGGGCACAACAAAATAAATGTGTCCATCAGTGTGCCCAATAACAAAATATGCCTATCAGTGTGCACATTAAAAATATACCCATCAGCATGCCCCTTAAAATAAAATGTGTCCATCAGAGTGCCCCTTAACATAAAAAAGGGTGCCCATCAGCGTGACCTTTAACAACATATGCCCAGCAGTGTGCACAATAAAAATATGCCCATTAGTGATCACCAATTACCATGTGGCCCACATATCTTGAATGCAGGAGGGCACAAGTGAAATACCAAAGGGGCGGAAGCTGTGAAATAAGGAGAGCCAGGACCCGGGAACCACAAGTAGCAGGGGGGCGGGGCGCAGACGTGACGTCACACCCCTACTCGCAAGGAGAGGCAGAAGTGGACCCGGGAACCGCGAGCAGCAGGGGGGCGGGGCACGCACGTGACGTCACACCCCTACTCGCAAGGAGAGCAAGGAGTGGACCCGGGAACCACGAGCAGCAGGGGGCGGGCACGCATTTGACGTCACGCCCCTACTCGCGACCCATGAGTGCGAGCTGGTCTTCTGTCAACTCCGAGACCTGTGGTGAGGAGCAGGGGGCGGACGCACGCAGCGTCACTGGTTGCTGGGGAAACCCGCGGTCCCAGCAAACCAACGCTTGCTGACTATTCTAATTATACTGGCGGTCCGGGCAGAAGCGTCACTCGGTCCGGACTCGGACCGCGGGCCGCCATTTAGTGACGGCTGCTATAGTATATGGAAGGAAGGATGGATCACTATGGTGCATGGAAGACAGGAAGGATTGCTATGGTATATGGAAGGAAGGATGGATCATTATGGTATATGCAAGGTGGGGAGGATCACTATGGTACATGGAAGGAAGAATCACTATGGTATATGGAAGGCAGGAAGGATCACTATGGAACATGGAAGGCAGGAAGGATCACTATGGTATATGGAAGGCAGGAAGGATCACTATGGAACATGGAAGACAGGAAGGATCACTATGGTATATGGAAGGAAGGATCACTATGGTCCATGGAAGGAGGGAAAGAAGGATCACTATGGTCCATGGAAGGAGGAAAATAATACTATGGTAAATAGAAGGCAGGAAGGGTCACTATGGTATATGGAAGAAATGAAGGAAGGGTCACTGTTATGTATTAAAGGCAGTAACTATATGATTCTACGTTTGATTGGAAATATTATCGAATTATAATGTATGATAATATGTACTGTCATATGCTACTGTACTATACTGTGGAAAAAAAAAAGTCAGGAAGGATCACTATAGTACATGGAAGGCAGAAAGGATCACTATGGTACATGAAAGGAAAGATCACTATGGTACATGGAAGCCAGGAAGGATTGTTATGGTATATGGAAGGAAGGATGGAATACTATGGTATATGCAAGGTAGGGAGGATCACTATGGTACATGGAAGGAAGAATCGCTATGGTTTATGGAAGGCAGGAAGGATTACTATGGAACATGGAAGGCAGGAAGGATCACTATACAAATCATTAGTAAGACCTCATCTGGAATATGCAGTTCAGTTTTGGTCACCAGTTCTCAAAAAGGATATCGGGGAACTGGAGAAAGTGCAGAGAAGGGCAACCAAACTGATAAGAGGCATGGAGGAGCTCAGCTATGAGGAAAGATTAGAGGAACTGAATTTATTCACTCTTGAGAAGAGGAGAATAAGGGGGGATATGATCAACATGTACAAATATATAAGGGGTCCATATAGTGAACTTGGTGTTGAGTTATTCACATTATGGTCAACACAAAAGACAAGGGGGCGCTCTTTAAGTCTAGAGGAAAAAAGATTTCATCTCCAAATACGGAAAGGTTTCTTCACAGTAAGAGCTGTGAAAATGTGGAACAGACTCCCTCCAGAGGTGGTTCTGGCCAGCTCAGTAGATTGCTTTAAGAAAGGCCTGGATACTTTCTTAAATGTACATAATATAACAGGGTACTAACATTTATAGGTAAAGTTGATCCAGGGTAAATCCGATTGCCTCTCGGGGGATCAGGAAGGAAGTTTTTCCCCCGCTGTAGCAAATTGGATCATGCTCTGCTGGGGTTTTTTGCCTTCCTCTGGATCAACTGTGGGTATAGAATTGGGTATATGGGATTGTACGATATTTTTTTTTTTTTTTTTTTTATGGTTGAACTGGATGGACTTGTGTTTTTTTTCAACCTGACTAACTATGTAACTATGGTATATGGAAGGCAGGAAGGATCACTATGGTATATGGAAGGCAGGAGGGATCACTATGATATATGGAAGGAAGGATCACTATGGTTCATGGAAGGAGGGAAAGAAGGATCACTATGGTTCATGGAAGGCAGGAAGGAATACTATGGTATATGGAAAGCAGGAAGGATCACTATGGTAAATGGAAGGCAGGAAGGAGGGGTCACTATGGTATATGGAAGAAAGGAAGGGTCACTGTTATGTATGGAAGGCAGGAAGCATCACTATAGTACATGGAAGGCAGAAAGGATCACTATGGTACATGAAAGGAAAGATCACTATGGTATATGGAAGCCAGGAAGGAAGAACCACTATGGTACATGGAAGGCAGGAAAGATCACTTTGGTACATCGAAAGCAGGAAGTTAGGATTACTATGTTACGTGGAAACATGATGGATCACTATATTATGTTGAAGGAAGGATCAATCTCTATGTTATATGGATGGATGGAAGGAAAAGAGAGATGAGAGAGTTCAGTAACAGACTGTGTTCACTCGCCCGAGACTGGCTGGTCTCCAGAGGCTCAGGCAGCAACATCATGTGCACTGCTTCAAAATTCCCTGCCACACAACCCTTTCACAGGCACACCACTGGGGGGCATGGGAAAGAGGTGGAGCAGATGTACCCTCCCTGCAGGCTGTAGAGCGAGCGAGTGAGTAGGCATGTGAGGGTGGGGACTGTTTCTAGCTGGGCACTGAGCGTGTGACTAAAACCCTTTCCCACTGGGGCTGCGGCCACATTTGTGGTTAAAGGGGAGTTCCAGACTTTTTTTATGTTTATTAAAAGTCAGCAGCTACAAAAAGTGTAGCTGTTGGCTTTTAATAAACATACACTTACCTGTTCCACTGTCCAGCACCGCCCGGAGATCCGCTCCTCTCTCCCCCTTCTCCGCCGGCGCCTCCATTCATTGTGTGGGCACCCGGCCGTGACAGCTTTCGGCTTAACGGCCGGGCACTCACTGCGCATGCACGAACAGCGCAGCTCTCTCTGAGTGGACAGGCAATCGCCTGGGACCTGTCACGTCCCAGGTGATCGCCTACAGGGAGGGGCCACCACAAGGCGATATGACGTATCGCCTAGGCGACCCCAGGGTGGAAGGAGGAAGTGGGACAGGAAGTCCCACTCCTACTGAAGCCCCCCTTTCCCCCCCAAAAAAAAAATTACATGCCAAATGTGGCATGTAAGGGGGCGAGGAGTGGATAAAGGGGAAGTTCCAAATTTGGGTGGAACTCCGCTTTAAGTGACGCTCGTTTTAGCTGCGCTTTTCGGCCTCTAGCGGAGCACTTTTAACCCCAAAAAAGGGATTAAAAACTCCCATTTTGCAACGCTTTCAAATCACTTCTAAGGCTGTCCATTCATCCCAAAGACGGTTGGGAGGTATGCAGATGTGCGGAAAAAACATGCATAAGTGTGACTCACTGATGTGAATGGGGCCTTAGGCTACTCCAGAAATTGTGTGACAATGTAAGTGGGGTTTTGTGTGACTTGAGTGCGGCCAGGGACACAGGGCACCCCATGATCCCATTATGCCTGGGTGCCCCATGAGTTGTCAGTTTACCCCTGCTCCTCCTCCATAGATAGTGTGTGTGCTGTCACTTGTAAAGAGAACCTGCGTGAAAAAGCAGGGTGGACACGCACGGTGGAGCGCGCAGTAGAGGTGTGCAGAGATGGCGACACGTGGTGGGAAGAAGAGGAAGAGAGAGACGGAGGAGGGAGAGAAGAAGGAGAACACTGGACCCCGGAGCGGGGACAGGATCATCATAGAGCACTGCACCAGCTGACAAGTGTACAGACGAGCTGCAAATGAGCTGAAGAATGCCGTTCTGTCTGATTTTCCAGAGATTTGCATTGAGGTTAACCCGGTCAAACCACGAAGAGGAAGCTTTGAGGTGACACTGCACCATGGGGGTGCTGAGGGTGTGGAAATCTGGACGGGGATTAAGAAAGGTCCACCCCAAAAACTGAAGTTCCCCAACCCCCAGGAGATCGTCTCCTCGGTGAAGAAGGCTTTCTTTACAGTAATTACACTCCAGAGTTCCTCCTGGGCCTGGCACTAATGATGGGATGTAGCCAATGGGGAATCGCCAGTTACATCGCTGAGAATTGGCCAGCAGAGGAGGAGCGCTCTGGAGAGGATACTGGACACTGAGGAGAGTTTTATGGACGTTTGAAAATAAAAGTTTCTATATAAAGAGTACCTGCGATTGGAGCACATGTTATAAGATGGGGGGGTGACAAGATTTCTGAGATATTTGTTGTGTCTTGCACATGGTGTACCCCTAACTAGCATAGTAATCTCACCTCTGGGGTGCCATGGCTCTCCTCCACACACAGCAAGTCCTGTAAGGGAATCATTCCCCCCCCCCCCCCCATCATTTAGGAGCTGCAGTGCGTTATTTGGCCAAGTCTAAGGGTCCATTTACTCAGAGGCATTGTAAAATGCGATATGCGATTTTTAAAAACGCATCTTGTGTTTTTAATGTGTTGCATCAAAATTTAACATAATGCATTTTGCAAACATTTCCATCCCCGGTCACCTGGAAAAAATTGACTCAAAAAACGCACTTGAAGAAAACGGAAGGTGCATTTTTAAAACAGGGCACTAAAGATGCAGCAAGCAGGATTTTTCAAAAATGCAGCATGCTGTATGAAAACACAGCACAGAGATGTGAACGGTTAGATAGGATTTAAAGGCGACAATTTTTCAGGCACCAGGAAGGTGCGCTGGTGTGAACAGGGCCTAAGGTCACAAATCAGAGGGATTTACCAAAACTGGAGCAGCTGTGTACAGTACCGAATCAGTTTCTAGTCTTCGTTTGTTCAGTCAAAGCGATAGTAAACCGCAGCATGTAAAAAAAAACATGCTGAAAGGCAGTGGCATAATGTGCTAGTATGCATCGCATACTTGCACATTATGTAATACTTACCTAAGAATTAAGCCCTCTAGCAGGGCGCTGTCACCACTCACAGGACTTCCATCTTCCCATGGTCTTCCTTCTGGGTTCACGAGTCAAGGCTGTGTGAGTGGCCGGGACCGCAATGACATCACTCCAGAGTTTACTTGACTCCGGTGCAGAGCTCTGAAGACCCAGATCTTCAGAGCACATGCACCAGTGATGTCACCAGCTACATCCAGTGTGAATATCTCATAAACAAGAGTATATTTGAAATATTTATTCAACATTTTTGTAATTTTTTTGTGTATTTAGCAAAAAATAAAAACCCCAGTGGTAATTAAATACTACCAAAAGAAAGCTCTATTTGTGTGAAAAAAAATGATAAAAATGTCACAGAGGTACAGTGTTGCATGACCACGCAATAGAGAAAAGAGAAAAGATTGCCGCTCTAAGTCCAAGATCCTAGAAGCACACACCCTATTAGAACCTTCAGGTGCAGGCTCTGCTCCGAATTAGGAGAGAAAAAACAATCCTGGATGGCCGCACACCATTGAAGGCATCTTTATTGAATCTTGAAAAAGCAGATAAAACCCAATACAGTCGCTACATGTTTAGCAAAGGCAGGAACATACACCTGACGCGTTTCACACCATGTGTAGGTGCTTAGTCATAGCTGCCATGACCGCGCAATTGTATTGAATTGTATTGTAACTGTACTATCTTCCCTGATGTTGTAAAGCGCTGCGCAAACTGCTGGCGCTATATAAATCCTGTATAATAATAATAATTGTCATTCAAAGTGTGATAGCGCTGAAACCTGAAAATTGGCCTGGGCAGGAAGGGGGTTAAAGTGCCCAGTATTGAAGTGATTAAATATTAGCTGGTGTTTGGCTTCAATTTGTTAGTGTATCTACTGTAAATCTGCTAGTACATCTAACACTCCCCCCAGAATGACAATGCTGCTGTCCAAAGGTGCCCCTGTGCTCCTTCATCCAGAATGGGGGCACTCTAATACAGGAGTTGTGCTACTGGCTGGATCACCAGATGAAAACAGAGGGAAAAAAGCTTAAAAAATAAAACTGATTGGTAAGTTGCAATATATAAAGTTTTTGGTTTTGGGGTTAATACTGCTTTAAAAGGAATGGTCAGACAGGTACTGATTTACTAGGGCACCCAGATCCTTGTAGGATTGCCACCTGTCCAGGATTCACCCGGACAGTCCTAGTTTTGAATCATGTGTCCGGGTTTCATTCCACCTGAAACCCGGACACATTATTCAAACCAGACTGTGGTTGAGGGATGGGCAGTGTTGGGATACTATACAAGGGAACTGTTCTAGTAAACCCCGCCTCTTCTACCCTTCCTGTCCAGCTTCCTCCTCCTTCTGCTGCCCCCGGACTCCTGTGTGCTCCCCTTTGCTGTGATCCTCTAAAGTGTTTGGGTTTGGCTTGAAGAAAAGGTGGCAACCCTAGATCCTTGTCCAGTATTGATTTATCCAGTTTTGCTCCCTGGCTTGTTAAATGCATGCGTTTAACCCCCAAGTGCATTTTTCCAGCATTAAACCTCATTCGCCACGTAGTTACCCGATCAATAATTTTTTCAGGTCAGCTAGAGACATCTAGAAGGAACTTTATTCTATTACATAGCTTTGTGTTATCTGCAAATGAAGAAATTGTACTTTTAATGTGAGTGGGGTACACCGCTAGCAACCATATAAAGTAAGAATCAAAAATTACTACTGTTACTCCTTGCAAATACTCTTCTCCAGTTCAGTCATCCAAACTTATTCCAGTTCAGAATTTGTTTGTTCTACAGCTTTTGATCCAGCAAAAGTGAAATTGGAACCTTTCCTTTGTTTGATTTTAGTTGGGCTTGGACCCTAGAAAAAATCATTGTCATATTCACACACTATAGTCTTCCATCCTGAAACAGCTTCAATTACATTTTTACAGTACAGATGTAAATTGCTGTTGAATCTACAAGCTGCAAGCCATTCCCATAATAACCAGTGATGGAAAGATCGCTATTGTCCAATGGAAAACTTCTTAAAACTGGCAGTGAGTTTGTTCTGGTATTCCACCAGAAGAGGGCAACATCGCTCCATGCACAGTTGATCTCATACTTTTTTATTTTTTTTCCTGGAGAAAATACCCATTAGAATCTGTTTTGTAAATCTGACCAATTAATTAATTAATTAAGAGTGTTTGCCTTTTTTTATTGTGACCAAAAACGATATCAACCATTTAAAATACCCCATCTCAAACCAGAAGGCACCAGCACAGTACCAGCCTGATTCACTAGTCTCTATAAATAGGGTCTTGGTTTGTTCTCTGACATGTCTGCCATTATCATATGGCACGCTGCCATCTGCCACCTTTTTTTATTGGCGACTGAATAAATTGTTACAATGGTCAACCACAAATATAATATGATATAAAATAAAATATAATATAAAGCATTAAAGTGGAAGTAAAGTCCACTTACAGATAAGTCTATAATAAGGCTTACCTCAATGACCAGAGCATTTTTTGCAATTCGGCACTGCATTGCTTTAACTGACAATGGCGCGGTCGTGTGACGCTGTACCCAAAACAAAATTGACGTCCTTTTTTTCCCACAAATAGAGATTTCTTTTGGTGTTATTTGATCAGCTCTGCGGTTTTTATGTTTTGCGCTATAAACAAAAAAAGAGCGACAATTTTGAAAAAAACAATATTTTGTACTTTTGCTGTAACAAATAGCCCCAATTTGTTTTAAAAAAAGCAATTTTTTTCCTCAGTTTAGGCCGATATGTATTCTTCTACATATTTTTGGTAATAAAAATCGCAAAAAGTGTATATTGATTGGTTTGCGCAAAAGTTATAGCATCTACAAAATAGGGGATAGATCTATTGCATTTTTATTATTATTATTTTTTACTAGTAATGGCGGCGATCTGCGATTTTTATCGGGACTGCGACATTATGGCGGACACATCGGACACTTTTGACACATTTTTGGGACCATTGGCATTTATACAGCATTTAGTGCTATAAAAATGCACTGATTACTGTATAAATGTCACTGACAGGGATGGGGTTAACACTAGGGGGCGATCAAGGGGTTAACTGTGTTCCCTAATGTGTGTTCTAACTGTGGGGGAGGGGACTCACTATAGGAGATGACAGATCGTGGTTCCCAGCTTGTAGGAACTCATGATCTGCATCTCATCTCCTCTCAGAACAGGGATGTGTGTGTTTACACACACACGTCCCTGTTCTGCCTCTCGTGCCCTCGATCACTCGTGGCCGGCGGTCATCACGACCGCCGGTCGTGAGCATCGGCACCCCCGCTGTGCACGCTTAATGGGCCCGACGTACAGCTATGGCGGTCCGCGGGAACGAGCCGACCTGCCGCAGTATAATGACGGCAGATGGTCGGCAAGTGGTTAATTACCAAACATATAAATTATTCACATCAAATGACCATTTGAAATGCGTTGAATAACATAATTCATGAATCACCCCATTTAACACTGCACCATTTAAAAACTATGCTGCAATTTTTGGAAAGCCATACAACTAGACCAACTTTTTTGTTTTATTCACTTTCAATTCAGCCTGACAATGCTAAACACCCCCTTTGAAAATGTCTGTTTGGATACAGATCTCCTGCATAATCCAATCTCTTTAACTTAAAAAATGTTGACCTGACATTTCTCCCCCATATATCCATTAACAGGAAGCAGAATCAGGCCGATCATTTTCTCAGACTCACAGAGGTATTATGATCTTTTTTGGCCCACAAATTCTCCATAGCATTCAAAACTCAGAAACTGGGTTTGAAGCTTCTTACCAGAAGGTACAGAGTACCTATTTACCTTCACAAACTTTACCCTCAAACCTCTCAAATGTGGGTTTGAATGAACCAGACACACTCCTACAAATATTGTTGAATTGTCTAGTACTAACCTAACAGGAATAGACCTAAAAGACATGCAGCATTCCTCCTTCACTCTAACCTTCTGTTTAGACAGACCGCTCTTCAGCACCCCAAAGAACTTTATAGAAAAAAAAGTCTCTACTGGCGCCAATTCACACTCTCAGAGGAATGCCCCAGACTCCTCTTGGAGTGACTGCGTAATCCTTTTCCATAATCCTTTTTTGTATCACAGCAGAGGATACCTTTAGCTTATGACCACACTGATTAGCAGCAACCTACCCCTACCACACACAATAGGTCTGGCAAAATCCCCATCCTTACACTCACCCTCCACTTTTTAATAAGGCCTCCCTTCCTTCCTCACTTGTCATTCTCCTTACCCCATCCCCACTATCGGCCCATCCACTCTCTCATCACCCATCCCTTTTTTTTCCCCATCCAGACCCCAAGATTCCAAACCTGGAAGAAGACTGGGTGAAGATGGAACCGGAGGCCATGGAGTGGAGTGCAGGTATCTCAGGATTAGAGGAGATGGCTTTGCAGGGTAAGTGTGCTAAAATGTGCTATAATGTGCAATTATGCTATGTATACTTGCATTTTAAGGCAAAATGCCCCAGGGGCTCAAATGTTTAAATTTACTTTGGCAGTTTACTGCCCCTTTAAGAACACCAGACTGTTTTCCTTTTTGTATACTTCTTACTTGTGTGTGTGTGTGTACTTTTTCTAGCCAATGTACCCAAACAACAAACCTATGTTATTTGCTTGGCTTTGATTATACCGCCTAGACAACTGTACAGGAATAGTTAAATAAAGAATAGAAAAACCGACGCTGGGTTGTAAGAGACAAGCTTTCGTCTTGTGAGATAAATTGTTTTTTCTAAAACTTCATCTGCCATCTTCTTCCAACTGCAAGATCAAATACAACCACCAAAGCCACTGCCCAACTCAGATTAGAGACAACGAGGAAATGTGTGAAGAATTCGATAAAACAAAGACAGAGAAATTAGAACTAAAAAGACCAACTGTTATCAATTAACCCCTTCCTGCCTGAGAAATCTCACAGCTGTGGAAGTGCAGAGTGTAAATGCTTGCGGATTAACATATCCTGGTGGAAACAGTGGATTTCCCAAGATCGCCAAAAGAAGGATATCTGGAGATATCAGATGTAAAGTTCATAGGCGATCCCAGGTCTGTAAGGAGTGTCTGGTCACTGGGCGTGAGAAAGGAATGTGAGATTTCAGAGGTAGCCAAAAAATGTTGCAATTGGATTGTGGAGAGCTAAGTTTGCCTCCAGGGATACCCAAAGAGGAGCACTATATATGTTGGTTTCCACATCCCTATTTGGGTGAATTGAGTAATATTTTTGGAAGAAAGGGAGCGTCAGGTCAACTGCGGGAGAAAGTGATTAGGAGCGCACCGCAAAGGTTGTGGACTGACTGCTGAGGGTCGATGGTTCTGAGAAGCAGCTAGACAGGGTCACAGCCACTGTCCTGGACAGGGAGCTTGAGCATAAGATTCCCCAGGGCGCAGAGTCTAAGCGCCAGCATGTTTTCACCAGAGCCTTTGATGGTGAAGATGGACTTGGCTGCACCAGACAGGGAGGGTCAGGAGGACACGCCAAATGTTGGGGCAACAAACAGACAGGGATAGTCAGGAGAACACGCCAAAGATCGGTACACGGAATCAAACGTAAAGCACACGGCAAGAATCACTCAGGGAAGCCTTCACACAATTGATGCTCGGGCAAGGTTGGCTTGCATTGCGCAAGGTTAAATAGTGTTTCCTGTTAGAGGCTAGGGTTGAGCCATGCTGAGAGAAGATTACTTAAACACATAGGTGTGGTAACACGGTCCCTAAAGCTGATACACAGACCAGAGAGGTAAGCAGACAGTCAGGGCATGAAGCATTACTGCAGATACATGACAGCTTCACTACTCTATGGGAGGTCCTTTTCCAAACAAACTGAAGGATTTGCTTCTGTAATGCATGGAACCAAAAGGCTTGGGTGTCTATCGATATTATACTAGTATAAAAGAGGAGTTTAGGCAGCAAGGACATCTTGATCACCATTATCCTCCCAAGCCACAAAAAGTTGTGTTTATCCCAGGCAAATAACAGAGTATAGATGTGTGAATAGCTTGGGACAATTCACCTGATATAGGGAATCATAAAAGACAGTTAAGTTTATACCCAAATAGGGAAGTGGAAGATTGAAAGAAGCTTTGCAGGGAATCCAGAACCCCAGTGAATAAGGACACATTCAAGGCTTTACATTTTGTCTTACTAACTCGTAGTCCTGACAGGTTCCCAAAAAATGGGGGCAGGGTAATTACATTTAGGAGAGAAATTAGTGGGTTACAAGAGGGTCTCATCTGCAAAAAAGTAGTTTATAGTGGTAAAACACTATATCTATACCAGTGGCATCGTGATTGAGGCTGGGGGTTCCATGGCTATGGCAGGGACAAACAAGATTGGTGTCGATGGGAATCCTTGGCTTGTTCCTCTAGCTATAGAGAATGTATACCATGTACCTAACATAAGGCCTTGATGCAACACACAAAGTAAGAGCCAAAACCCTACTGTGGCAGAGCATAAAATCGGTATTCCCAGCTGAACATTTTAAACACCTTTCTTATTTCTAAAGATAAGAGCATAAGAGGCGTGGGTTGCTAACATACAATATGCTGTTGTAAAGAGATTCTGTGTACGCTGTCCCTAGCTTGGCGCTCTGAATGAAGCACACCTAGTTCTTTCCAACCAGCATCTCAAGGACTGAATCCAGTCTAGTCATTTGAATTTTAGCCATCAATTTCTTATCGATATTGACAGGGCTGGTGCAAAGGTTTTTGACACCCTAGGCGAAACCTCATTTTGCTGCCCCCCATTGGCTACACCCCTGACTCCACCCCCTTTGCCCTGCCCATGTATACCCCACCTTTTTAACGAAGCGCCCATTAATGTAGCCTCACAAGCGCCAATCACTGCAGCCTATCAGCACCCATCAATGCAGCCTACCAGCGCCCATCAATGCAGCCTACCAGCGCCCATCAATGCAGCCTACCAGCGCCCATCAATGCAGCCTACCAGCATCCATCAATGCAGCCTACCAGCATCCATCAATGCAGCCTACCAGCACCCATCAATGCAGACTACCAGCACCCATCAATGCAGACTACCAGCACCCATCAATGCAGACTACCAGCACCCATCAATGCAGACTACCAGCACCCATCAATGCAGACTACCAGCACCCATCAATGCAGACTACCAGCGCCCATCAATGTAGACTACCAGCGCCCATCAAATGCAGCTTCACCAGCGCCCATCAAATGCAGCTTCACCAGCGCCCATCAAATGCAGCTTAACCAGCGCCCATCAAATGCAGCCTCACCAGCTCCAATCAATGAATGTTTGTTTGCTTCCATTCATTCGGGAGTCGAGACACAGATACAGTTCTCCGCCACCGCTGCGCCTCTGACACTATGTGCAAATGGAGCGGCAGCTGCCTGCTGATGCTGAGACTTAGTAGCTTGCTTCAGAGAGAAGAGAGTAGGAACACCGGTGGTCGGGCTCCCTAGGCAGCAGAGCGCCCTAAGTGGCTGCCTAGTTTGCCTAGTGGTAGCACCAGCCCTGGATATTGATCAGCAATATAGAGCGATAATTTGTCCAGGAGGCATGGTCAACTTGCAGTTTACTAAGGTATATAAACCGTGGAAAGTAGAGAGTGTCTAGCAGTCAGAGTTCCCCTGTTGGAATTGTTAAAAAAAATGGATCAGGCTGGGAAATAAGTTTGAGACCTTTTTATAATAAGCGGTAGTAAAGATATCTGAGTCCGTTTTTTTTTCTCTATCTCATTAGACAAGGTCAATAATGTAGGGAGATTACGGTTCACAAAAAATAATGTGGTCTGTGATCCCATTGTCCTTCTTGTTGGTACAGTCACACCAGTTGAGATTGAAAATGTTTCAAAATAAATGCAAAGCTTTTTTTCCTTTTGGATAGAGTAAGAAAGGGTTATAACCCCTTTCAGTTTTTTTTGCCATCTGTGTCCCAATGGGGAGATTTCTTTTCACTTCCCGTCCCACAGCCAAAACAGGAAGAGACCATAAATCGCTCCAAATTCAAGGGAATCCTGGAGTGTCACAAGGGTGAACAGAGTTAGTGTCCTCATTGGAAAATTTCCCATCCTGTTCTGGTGTCAACCTAAACTTTGGGATTTTTTTTCACTTTTACTTTCAGTGATAACAGTAAACAGGACACATAGAGAGGGTGAATTTCCATAACAGGGCCAGGGACAGCAGTAAAACACTAACAAAAGTTCTAAACCCTCTCCACTCTATCCATAACAAAAAATAATAATTTGCCTTTAGTTATACTTTAACGGTATTGGAGGACAAATGTCCATCCCCCACCTGTAAATTAAAGTGGTATTAAACCAAAAAACAAAAATGTAGTGAATTGCAGCTCACAATTCTTTGATGTTGTGGCTGCATTTGTTTTATTGTTTTAGGCTTTTTTCCCCTTTTGTCACCTGACCAGTAAATCTGTTATTTTTCATATTCCTTTGATGGACCAAGCTGTCCAGACAAAGTACCAGTTACAGGCTTGAGACAAATCAATTAACACTGACAAGGGTACTTACATTGGTCAGCTTTTCTTCATTTACACTATGTAAAACATTTATCCCCAAAAAAGTTCATCTTCAATTTGTTAGTCAAGTCCATCTAAATCTGCTAGTCTAATAACACTATGCTCTCCCCAGACTGACAATGCTGCTGTTCAAAGGTTCATCCAGAATGACACGTACTGAATATGAGGCATTCTCTAGAGGGGGTGGAGAGGAAGGCAGTGACATCTAGATCTGATAGCAAAAAAGTTTAAAGTGTCTGAAGGTCTTACCTAAAACTAAAATAAGTTGGACAGATTGAGAATTAACATGAGAGGGCTAGGTTACCCACCTGTGGGCAGGGCTTGAGGCGTCCAAGTGGGGACACTAATCAACTGCCCTTGCTAATGTCTAAACATTAGACAGGAGTTTGCGGTCATGTGAAATCAGCATTAAGACACAACTCCAAATTAAAAGCGACAGCAATTTACACAGTTAACTATTTATAATTTGTGGCTGACTTCTTTACACTGATGACACTTGAACACTTCAGACACCCTCTTTGTTAGAGAACACCACTTTCCCAAGTGTGAAGGATTTAAGGACCAATGCCACAGAGCCTGTACTGGTCTCCACCAATCCAGCAATCCCGTCACCTCTCTCCCAGTGACTAATCCAGTGTTGGTACTGGATGCAGAAAACGCTCTCCCTCTGCTTTCTCCGAGCTTGCTGTCTTTCTCCTGAGGTACCCATACATCTCACTCTCTCCCATGACACCAGGCTGGGTCCCTTGGCACTCTGTGCCATAGATCCAGTGGCAGAAAGTGGGGAACTGGACCTTCCTGCTCAGTTCCCCCCAGCTCACGCATATCTTCCAACTGTCCCTTATTTCAAGGGACTGTCCCTGATTTGAAACAAAGTCCCTCTGTCCCTTTTTCCTCCTCATTTGTCCCTTATTTTGGTCTAATAGGTGTCCCCCATTCCCACCTCAGAAAGATGGGAGGTATGCATAGTGCAACATTAAGACATTGTAAAATGTTACACCTGACTGGCCCAGTTCTTGGTTTCAATCTCTTTTTAGTTCTGTTTCTTTTTAACTATTTGAATATAGGAAAATGATCACGGGTGGCTGCGGGTCTTGCAGCTAGGCTCTCTACTTGTCTCCTCCAGATAGGCAGCGAATGGTAACATCTTCTTGATTCTCATTTTATGCTTCCTCTGTTACCTCTTACAAATGTCTGTACGAGCATCGATGTAACATCTACATTGCTGTATGTTGTATGTACTGGGTGTATTGACCTGCTTTCGCCCGTTGTGGGTGTTAATAAACTTTATATTTGAAAAAAAACTGAAAACTAGAAGATCTCTTAGGACCAACTGCTGTTCACAAACAACTATTGTCAACTTA